>CM030364.1:95022576-96222576 GCA_017893485.1 Hemerocallis citrina | reverse complement strand
TGTCGGGATCTCCCTCACTCATCACTACTCCTAACTCGGATCTCGTCAACATTCTCAGTCTGCGATCAACCCACACCGGTTAAGATCTATCGGCACACGAGGTGTGATTTATCCATAGTTTCCAAGGTGGTAACATGCGAGTTTTGATGGTCGATGACCCCTAGGGTAATTATAATACCCTAGATGAGCTTTTATCAAGCTAACAATAATAGTGACTTTCCCAACCATTATTACCCATAATCGAGTAGGTTTTTGCCACTAACGTTTCACGGCATAACCCGCTTATAAGAACTAGTATCTTGTGTTAGGCTCACTAACACCTTATTATTACCCATATATTGAAGATGAAGAATGTTCACATGATATGGTCCAATTTTAACTAGAACCACATACAACGAGAATTCATGGGTTCTCTTTCAACTTGAACTTAGAACAACATGCAACTAGAATCATGGGTTGCCACTAACGTTTCACGGCATAACCCGCTTATAAGAACTAGTATCTTGTGTTAGGCTGACTAACACCTTATTATTACCCATATATTGAAGATGAAGAATGTTCACATGATATGGTCCAATTTTAACTAGAACCACATACAACGAGAATTCATGGGTTCTCTTTCAACATGAACTTAGAACAACATGCAACTAGAATCATGGGTTCTTTCTCAAATTTAAACTAGAACAACATGCAACTAGGTTCATGGGTTCTTTCTCAAAATTTAAGCTAGAACACATGCAACTAGGTTCATGGGTTCTTTCTCAAATTTAAGCTAGAACCACCTAGAAACTAAATGCATGGGTTCTTCATCAAATTGAGCTAGAACTATCATGGAACTAATTTCATGGGTTTCTTTTAGAAAATTGAACTAGAACAATCATGGAACTAATTTCATGGGTTCTTTTTAATGGTTTAACTAGATTAGCATGCAAGCTAAATTCATGGGTTCCTTTAATAGTTTAACTAGATTAGCATGCAACTATAACATTCATGAGTTGTCTTTAAAATTTTACTAGAACAACTACAACATACAACTCAAGCATGCATGGGTTCTTTTTGAATCTTTTAAGTAGAATGATCATGCAACAGGGGTTCTTTAAAATTTAACTAGAACAACTACAACATACAACTCAAGCATGCATGGGTTCTTTTTGAATCTTTTAAGTAGAATGATCATGCAACATGGGTTCATGGGTCTTCTAGCAACCTAAAGTAATTAGAGCATGCTACTACAACTTGATCTTTTATGAACTATGATTACCCAAATTTGATTCTTCACAAGCATGGAAGTAAAACTTATATCAATTATCAAGGACTTTACCTACATATTACAAAGACTGCTCTTTTAGGAATTTCTACATATTACAAAGACTATTACAAGTCTTACATATTACAAAATCTAATTTTATTGAATCTATAAGTTCTACATATTACAAAATCTATTTTTATTGAATCTACAAGTCCTACATACAACAAAAATCTACATTTAAGAACTACAATCTCTATTTATTACAACAATCTACTCTTTAGGGATTACAAGTCCTATATACAACAAGTCTACTCTTGATGAATAGAGATTCTACATATGTAAAGACCACTACTTTTGTGAGCTAGAAGTTCTGTAGCATGCTAACAAAAAAAATGAGTTTTAACAACCAAAATGAGTTCCTTTTAATATAGAAGCTTAGAAGCCTTCTATTAAAAGAACTAATCTTTTCTAACATAAAAGCAAAATAAAACTTAATCTTTAACAACCTAGAAAAACTTAATCTTTCTTGAACTAGGATTTGTAAAGACTTGATCTTTAGCATAATAGAAAGCAACATACAATAATTTACTAAAAGACTCATCTTTTATGAACCTAGAGTTAGTAAATGCTTGATCTTTACCACCATAGAAAACAACACACAACTTTTTTTCTAAAAGACCAATCTTTCATTATGTTTGTCAAGTTCTACAACCTCAAATTTGGTGTATAAACATTCTCAATAAACTAATTTTATATGCTTATAGTTTTAGTCCAAGTTGTTATAGTTTTTGTTAACAAAAAAACAACAATAACAACAATAATTACATCAATGCTAAAGATTCCATCTTTATGTGTTTTTAGTAAGTTCTACCCTTCAAAACTCTTCATGTGGTCATTTTTGATCCACACTACTCATATGCACATAACCATTAGTCCAAGTTGTTAATTTAGCAAAATAACCACAACAACAACAATAACCATAACAAGGTTTAAAGACTCAACCTTTATGTTATTTTGTTTGAGTACTATCATCCATCTTTTCATGTGATCATTTTGATCCATGTAACCATTTATATGCTCATGATTTAGTCCAAGTTGTTTAGAACATACAACATACAACATACAACAATAAAAAAGAGAACAAAATCAATAAAAAAGAAGTAGAGAAACTCCCACCTTTTGATTTCTATGTAGGAATAACTAAACTTATGCTCCTTCTCCTTCCTCCTAGCTCCTATAGAAACTTACAAATGGAAAACTCTCAAGTTAGGGTTTCTTCTCTCTTTCTTTTGCTCTCAATTTTTTTCTCTTGGTAAATGAGGCAAGGGGGTATTTATAGGAGGAATGAGAGGGAGAGGGTGTAAAATGCACCTAGGGTTTTTGCAAAGACCCCCTTGTGATCTGTGTGGTCGGCCAAACCCTAATGAGGAGGAGTAAGGTGGAGGAGTGAGGTGGAGGAGGGTTCTAGTAGAAATACACCTACTAAAACTCATTTGTATTTCAATTAATCCTAAACCCTAAGTTTATCCCACCAAACAAGTCCTAACCATCCATTTTTGATTAATCATGACAAAAATGAGATATTTTGGTCCAAAACACATACTACATGATTTGTACAGATGTACGAAATCGATACAATACACATACGTATATACTAGT
The DNA here is from genome assembly GCA_017893485.1 of Hemerocallis citrina. Classification (NCBI taxonomy): domain Eukaryota; kingdom Viridiplantae; phylum Streptophyta; class Magnoliopsida; order Asparagales; family Asphodelaceae; genus Hemerocallis; species Hemerocallis citrina. The sequence goes on along the minus strand of CM030364.1, from coordinate 96,219,668 downwards.
ATATATACCGATAATTTTTGTTTGTTCAACCGTACAATCTGTATAAAAATAATTTAATTTCGACAAAAAATAATAAAAATAAATTTTATTGTTGGCTCGAAAGATTCCAGTACAAAAATGATATAATGCATAAACATAGGGACTGGTATATATACAGATGATGATTATTAATTAAACTAAGTAATATCCACCAAAAATATTTCAATTCTAAAAAATAAAATAAAATAATAAAAAAAATATTTATTAATAACTGCTCAGGATATTACATAATAAGGGTTGACTTAGTAGTGGACAATATAGGAGAGTGTACTCGGAAGGGGATATTAGTCACAACTAATTTTGGTCATTGTTATCAGTCATATTGGTCATCGATTGATTGTGGATTATTGACTACAGTATCCCGATTTGTCGTGTATCGGTCATCGGTCATCGGTCATCGGTTATCGGTCATCCGTCATTGATATGCAAGACCCAAGTACATGCCCTTGTAAATTCCACCAGTATAGTCTAAACATTCACTTGAATTGTATGCACCCGAACCCGTAGTATGGGATGCAAGATTGCATACATTAGATATGTTAATAAAAGATTGATAGATTTAAAGATTGACACTAAACATCGACTATTGATTTATTGATATTGGTTATTGGTCATTGATTATTGATTATTGATTATTGATTATTGATTATTGTTTACCGACTATTGGCCCCACTGAATATTTTATCGACCATTGTTTATCGACCATTGATTACTGACCAATGCATCATTTATAGATCCTATTAGCGACTATTGTTTCGATTATTATTTCTATTGATTGTTGATTATTGTTATCGACTATTGTTTATTGATTATTGATTATCGACTTTTGATTTTGTTATCGTCTATCATTTATTTACTCTGATATCGTTTCAATTTCTTGTTCTTGTTATATCATCCTTTATTTCTTTCACTGCTTGCTACTACTTGTCGCCCGTGGCTTGCTCTGACGGGTATTTCCCCCAACTCTAGATGTTGAGATTGCAAATATCACAGAGGAATCAACTGAAGGAGTTGGAGAACTGATCTTATAAAAGATTAGAGTGGAAATAATAGTCTACGATAGTTATTTCATTCAATAATCATTTTGTTATTATCGTACATTGTATTCCATGCTTTGGTGACCCGAAGTTTATTTCCTTCCAGATGTTGGTTATTTATGAGACATTTCATGGATTATTTATATTTATGTGATTATTTTATTGCATGCATGGTTATTGTTATATTGCATATTGTTGAGTAAACTATTACAACTTATGGATGATTACACATCATTCGTTGGGCCTCAGTTGCGTGCTTGTGGTTCCATATAACGGGAAGCGGGGCGTGTCAATGAGCCTGAATCTTATCATTTTGTTGTTCAAGTACCACAATGGAAGGTAGCTATGGATGTCGAACTTGAAGTTCTTTATCAGACTCATACTTGGGATTTAGTTCCACTTCCTACAGGCAAAACTCCAATCATTTGCAAATTGATTTATAAAGTCAAAACAAAATTTGATGTCTCAGTAGAGCAGTAAAAGGCATGTCTTGTTGCATGTGGTTTCAGCCAAGAGCATGGTGTTGACTAGGATGAAACCTTTTCTTCTGTGACCAAGATGACCTCTGTGTGTTGTTTGATAGTTGTTGTTGCTTCTTGTGGTTGGCCCCTCTATCAAATGAGTGTGAAGAATGAATTTATTCAGGGTGATCTTAGTGAGGAAATTTATATGCAACCTCCTCTTGGTATTTCAACCCCCCCCCCCCCTCCGTTTGTCTCTTGCGTCATGCCATATATGGTCTTAAGCAAGTTCCCGTGCATGGTTTGAACGATTTCAGTTTGGTATTCTTGACGTGGGATTTGTTGAGAATTACCATGATTATGCGTTATTCCTTAAAGCCGTCAGAAAAAGGGATTGTCCTATTATTGCTTTATGTTGATGATATGATTGTTGCTGGGGATGATGCCTCCACTTTTGCATCACTAAAGGAGCATCTTCATCATTAGTTTGACATGAAAGACCTTGGCCACTTCGCTATTTCTTAGGTCTTGAGGTTGCATGCTCTTGTGTGGTTATTTTTTGTCTCAACACAAGTACACAAACAAAGTTATTAAGAGAGTGTGCCTTACTGATCAACGCACAGCTAACACCCCAATGGAACTTAATGTGAAGCTTCGCCCTACTAACGGTGAACTACTTACAAATCCTACCTGTTATCGTCAGCTTGTTGGTGCCCTTATTTACCTTACTATATCCTCTCCTGAAATAGCTCATGTGGTGCATATTGTGAGTCAGTTTGTTAGTGCACCTCATTCTACACAGTATGCAGTTGTTATTCGCATTATTAGATATCTTCGAGGCACACCTAATCACTCCTTGCTCTTTCCTCTACATCTAATTTGGAAAATCGAGCATATACTGATGCTGACTGGGCCAGAGATCCCATTGACCGGCGTTCACCCACCAGATTTTGTGTCTTTCTCGGTGATTCTCTCATATCATGGAAAAGTAAGAAGCATGATATAGTTTCCTGCTCTAGTGCGGAGGCTGAATATCATGCTATGTCAACTACTATTGCAGAGGTTGTTAGGCTTCGTCGGCTACCTATAGATAATGTGCCTTTCCTTTGACAAGCCGAAGCCGTTGTACTTCTATAATAAAAGTGCAATCAGTATTGTTTTAAATATAGTTTTTCATGAGCAGACTAAACATATCGAGATAGATTGTCACTTTGTCAGAAATTTCCACCCAAAAATTGTTGATCATGCATTTCCTTCGTTGAACAAATTGTTGATCTTCTAACTGGGGCCCATGGGACTTCTTGGTTTAATTATCTACTTGGCAAACTCTCGCTGGTTAACCCATCATGGGTTTGAGAGAGAAGGGGGTGGGGGGTAGGGGTGAGGGGGTGTTGGGGGTGTTGAATGGGGAACAAATGTATAAGTTCAGTGGTGTACACACACTCACACACATACAAATGTATACGACTAGGATCTCTATATATTAGAGTTGTGTATATAAGACTTATAGGGAACTCCACTCTTCTCTTCTCTTCTCCAGGGCTGGCCTGACCCTTGAGGCCGGTGAGGCAGCCGCCTCAGGCCCCCAGAATTTTTGCATTTTTAGGGGCCCCCAAATTTATACTCCCCTTATAAATATAGGCATATATTTTGTGCGTAAAAAAATATACTGTTATTAGGGGGCCCCAAAAATAATTATTTGGGCCTTTAGAATATTTTTAAAAATTATTTGGATTTGGATTTGATTGAATTTGAGGCTTTAAATTTGGGTGATTTAAAACAAATCCACATTTAAATCAATATAAAATCAAACTCGAAACCCACATTCAATTTCAAACCCGAAATCTGAAACCCACATTTAAAACAAACCCTCTTTAGCTCTTTCTTCTCCTCAATTTTCCAACCCGAAACCCTTACTCTAACTTTTATTTTCGGAAATCCTCTTTGACTGTCGTTCTTCACTTCTTTAGTTCTTCCCCTTTCTTTGTTTTCAGAAATTTTGGGGAATCATCATCGCCCCTCGTGAAATTGAGGTGGTGTCGTCGTCGCTCATGGAGATCGCGCCCAACAAAGTCAAATCCAGTACCGAGAGTTGCTTACCTCTGGTCCTCTGTTATTTACTCTATCTTCACTTAAATATTTTTTAAATTTATTTTTTCCCAAAATTAGGAGGTTTTTTATTTTCTAGGACTTAATTAGTTCAATGTTAGGGCTTAAATCTTAATTATGAGGTTTTTAATTCTCCATCTTTGTACTCAATTTTATGTTAAGGCTTAATAAGTTGAATGTTGAGTTCAATTTTATGTTCAATTTTATGTTAATTAAGTTGAATAGATTATTGAGTTGTTGAGTTGCTTAATTTTATGTTAATTATGTTCATTAAGTTGAATATTTGCTTATTGAGTTGCTTAATTACGTTAAATAGATTATGACTTAATTAAGTTGAAAATTGATATGTTAGGCTTAATTTAAATTTTTTTTTTTTTTTTTCCAGTTTTGTCATGCCTCGTAAATATGTGTCTAGAGCATTAAAAAGAAAGAAGAAATAAGAAGAAGATAAATTTATACAATCTTAAATTGGGGCATTTGATAAATTTCTTACCAACAAACCAATCTCAAGTGATAATGCTAATGAATAAGAAGTTCAAGAACATTAAGGGTCTGTTGGGAAACATTTAGGGCACGTTTGGGAACCCAAAAAACTAAGGAAATGAATGGAATACTGCGGATGGGCCCATCTTATCCTATTCCACAGCCTGTTTGTTTTGAAAAAGAAAACAAAGGAAACAACTAAATTTCATTCCCTAGAGAAAGATTTCAACCGATTTCTGTTCCAGCTCCACCCCCCCTCAGAAAACAGCGTAAAGGAATAGAGAATCAAGATTTCAACCGATTTCTTCTTTGATAGCGCGGGAATTTTTTCTACAAATGCGGGAAATATAATTTTTCTTCTCTATAAATTCATACCACAATCTTTGATGGCTACTTCACACCATTTTCTGTTCTCCATATCCAATTGGCCGTCGATTTTGCTTCGCAGGTATGTTTCTTGATTTCTATCGTTTATTTTTTCTTTAATTTCAATGGTGCCGATCGATTTTTGGGGTAATCCGCTCACTATTCCCAGCCATACGCCACCCACATCTCGCTCTCCTTCTTCCTCTCTTTCCTCTCCGAAACCCTCCACTCCTCCGCCCTCTTCTCCCTGCCCCGCCCCCACTCCGGCACCTTCCACCTCGACATTCGCCACCTCTCCCTCCTATCGGCCCTCCACCACCCATCCCTCTCCCCCATCCCCCACTCCATCACCCCCGCCCCTTTCGGCCAAACCATCCCTCTCCCTTGGGCCTTAGTGTGTGAAGATTTTTTTTTTTTTGAAGATTTTGATGAATTTGTTTCAAATCATGACATTTGTGAAGTTTATGATATGCCTTGCCATCTGCTATGTTTTAGTGAAGAAAACTTGCAACAGTTGATGATTCTTGTTGTATATCTATTCAGTTCTATTGAAATTAAGTCGTTACCCTATCCTTATTTGGAATGAATGATTTACCAGTTCAGTCCAGTTCTACTAGATTAGTTGATGATTGCTGTTGTAAATCAGTTCAAACATACTACCATTAGTTGATAATTTACTCTATTCAATTCTGTTGTAAATCAGTCTTTACCATCTATCCTTTTTTATGTATATTCTACTAAGAGATTTTTTTTTGCTGAGATAATTTACTCTATTTGCTAGGATACTTTACCATTTTTTTCCAGAGGTGTTGAAAAAAAATGTAATTTATTTTTAGTTGGGAATATGGACGACTATGACATGGCAGCATTCATTCTCATGATGGTTTCATATTTCGTTATGTCGGCCGCAACATCCTTAACATATCTTGACAAATGAACTAAGTAGAAATAGAAAAACTGAGAGGGACCATCTAATGAGATTGTACGTAGAAAGTGATCGGAATTGTCATGAGATACTTCGAATGAATAGAGTTTCTTTTCATAGACTTTGTGAACTACTTATGGGCAAAGGTTTTGTTTCTAGTAGGTGGGTAAGTTTGGAAGAACAAGTGGTTATGTTTCTTCTCATCTTGGGTCACGACACACACATTAGACATAGTGCCTTTACAGTGATAAGGAATTGACTTTTTTTGTTTCCATTCCCTAGTCTTGTTTGGCAAACAATGGAATACTATGGATTATGGCATTTTAATAAACCTATGTTCTCAGGGAACCTATGTTTTTAAACTCAAAACTCACCTACGGCCTCTACAGCTTCGCATTCTTGATTGTTTTTTGGGTGCCAACAAAGGTTTCACATGAAGATTAAGGTTAAGAAAGAAAATAAGAAGCTAATCCAAGACAAGGAAGAAAGGTGCACTAATTATGTGTTGAAAAATAATTTTAACTAATTGCAGTATGTTTGAACTGAATTTCAAAATAATATAAAAAGCTAAAAATTATTTTTCAGAATGCTGATGCTCTTTATGTATACTGTAAAAATTCTGACATCAAAATGCAATGAACTGAGAAAGGGGATGCTGCAATTGGCGTGGGCTTTTCTACAACCTGTTATGCAACACAAATATTAATAAATGTTGGGTAGAAACCATGCACAAAATTTAAACCTATTTATAACAATGAACTAATTTATACTACATTGTTGCCAGAAAACTGCAATAGCCCCGTAGGAAAGGCTGATACAAAGTACAGGACTTACTGGCATGCCAGAAATGCCACGTAGGAATCCAAAATGATTTTTCATTGGTGTCGGATGCATGTCCACATTAGACTGAATCGAAGAGCTATTGCATTGAAAAAATATATCAATCATTAAAAGAAATCAGAAATTTTCCTTATCTAGAAATGATCTTTTCTCACATATCAAATTGCTTGAAACTTGTAGTTGCAATTACAGATGGGAAATATATTTACAGCAAGAAACTTACAGTTGGCCATTGGCTGTTTGAATAGGGGTGCTTGATGGGTTACCCAAGTTCATTGAAGATTCTGTAGTGGCAGAAAAAAAACAAAAATTAGCTGAATTCTTAAAAACCATATGGGAACTGAAAAAAGAAGATAAAATGTAATATAATGAAGACTCACCCGTTTGCATCTGATTATTAAAGTTATTAAAAGCAAAGGCACCAGATGTTTGTTGTGCAAGAGCAAAGGAAGAAGGCTGCACATACACAATAAAAATGGATCTATTCAGTTTCTAAGAAACAATAAAGGCAAAAGATAAAGTGTGTCATAAATACTTACAATTTTTTGAACAAAATAGCACTGATTGTTTATAGTAAGTATTGATAGCCCTGAATTGCTGAACTCACTTCTCAAAAATCCAGATGGTTTTCTATCTTTAACCCCGGATACAACAAGGGCAGAAATTGAAGAGGTTAAAGAACTGAAGTTGAGCTGGAAGAATTGAAGTTATGAGTAAAAAATAGTGATGTATTTGATGGTGAATCTGTTACAGGAGAGTAGGCTTAGAAGTTGAAGCGAGGTTAGAGGTAGTTTGTGCAGGTTGTACAATAGAATTTGGCCCTCCTGTGTTATATTACAAAAATTCAAAACAAACAAAAGTTAGACAAACTATTGAAAACATACAGTCAACAAGAAAAAAACCAGGAATATTTTACAATCCAATTCAATGTTTTATACCTCTGGGTGTTTGACTGACACCACCAAAAAAGAAAAAAAAAGAATTTTATACTTCCAGAATATAATTTTGTGTCGAAACACAGATGTTATATTACTGAAACATTTGTTTCCAGCATGTGTAAATGTCGCTGCTAACATAGTTCTCAATTTTCCACGAAATGAGCATTTCATACTTCTAGAATATGATTGCACATTTCACAGACTTGCACAAGATTTACAGGAAATAAACATGTTCTCATTATAAAAGAAAAAAAACTTCTTGGATTTTGCAGTATGAATTAGCTTTCAATAAGTTAGTAATTTTTACAACAGACAGCCTCAGAACACTAATCATGTCAAAATCATCATTTTGAGTATAACAATCACTTCTGCAAGGTACACGATTACACCAAAAAGAAACTATGTTCTCAGGGATCCATGGTTTTTAAACTCAAAACTCACACTGGTAAGGAGTAGACTAAGGCACAAATATGGATATCCACCACAATACCATGGCCAAAATTATGAACATCAACTAGAAACGGATGAAAAGAAACTCGACCAGAGTACCATGGCCAAAATTATGAACATCAACAAGTTCAAATATAACTAGATCTATCTCGACAAATAATAATAACAGTTCTTTCCTAACGATTCCAATTTCAAAGACCAAAGCAAACATCAAATCTCACTACCATCACCAAGCTTATTCAAGATCCAGTCTTTGCGCTTTTGTTCAGGTATCCTAAGGAAGCACCTCTTCAAGTTGTCAACGCGTTCACCTGAGAACAGCTCTAATGCCCTCACCTTTTTGTCTTCTTCCATACCATCTATAGAAAAAATGGCATTAGAAATTTGATCCCAAATTATATCTTCATAGTGGTTCTTCCCCTTCATGACATCTACAAAATTTTCCATAGTGTCGTGCATATTTCCCATTTCTTCCTTAAGCCCTGCTGCCATGGTTTTGTGCTTTCTTTGTAGCAATTGAAATCGTTTAGCAGCTTGAGATACAACAGACGAACCAGGATTTTGTTGTGTTCCGCTGTCGTCATCTAAATTAACAGTCTCAAACTTCTATTATCACCAAGAAGAGAGTCAAAAGCTTGTTGTGGTGAGATGACGGCATCATACGCATCTACATCTGCTGTAAAGCATGTCTTTTGAATATTTCCATTGGTTGAATTCTTTCCAAGCACATCCATCCACTCATTAAATCGTGGCAATACCTTCTTTCTATAGTTCTTGAGATTCGGATTAGCCTGTCAATGTGAGTGGGAAGACTATTATTGGTTTCATTTTGAAATATTACTAAATTAACACTACGTAAAAACTTAATACCTGGAGCGCTTCTTGCCATACTCATTCATCTGCTTCAAATAACATAGTGTCTGAGTTCCAACCGAATCCACTACATGAAGAATTCAAGGTTTTGAAGGCTAGTGTCTCTTTCAGCTATGTCTTAACTCTTTTTTCAGGTTGTTCATCAGTGCCTCCTTGATAGCAGTGTGTGTGGTGTTTTTTTTTTCCAACCTGAAGGCATCCTACGACCTTGAGAAAGGTGGGTCAAAAAAATATCTAGCATACAATCATCCATAGCACCTGTCCAAAACACCTTTGCTGACCCAACTTTTGGTTCTTCGATAAGAGAAGCATCTGACATCATTCCTGAAAACTACAAAGGACAAATCAACTTCAAAATTTGAAGATAGATAAGCAATGAATTAAAATTACATAACATGCATACACGAGCTTGACATAACACATACAGGTCAGTCCTCCTTTCATTCATATAAAATTTAAGTCATTCTGTTTAAATATTCTACACTATGAAGAGAAAATTAACCAATTTCTTTATACTTCACAAGAAACTTTGTGCTTGACATGTCAAATACAAGTAAGAAATGCCAAAAATATAGAAGATAATGTACCATCTCTTACTATACAGTACATTACCATGTTTCCATGCATATATAAGCATTAGGTATAATAAGGTATCAGTGATAAATAGAATCATTCCACATAGTGGCAGCAGGATTGTCCCTAAAAGAAGTCCAAGAAGGAGACGTGCTCAGTGTGGCAATATCTTCAATTTGCGCTGCATTATCTTGATCAGCATCTACAGGGGGATCTTCCCATTCCCTTCCAATATCGTCGGGATCTTCACAACATATAAAATTATGTAAAATGCAACAAGCTAGTATCAAGTCCACTTGTGTATCCACACTATAAAAAGGGGTTGTCCTCAGATAAGCAAAACGCTTCTTTAAGAGACCAAAGGTGCACTCAACGACGTTACGTAAAGACGAATGTCTTAAATTGTATAGCTCTTTGGGTGTTTGAGGTGTATTCCCAATTTGTTCTTTTAAGTGATAGCTTGTTCCACGGTACGGGACTAAAAATCCTGGGACTAAAGGAAACCCAGCATCACCCAGGTAATACTTGTCTTTCGGTACATTTAACTTGTCCCTTTGATGTGTGATAGCAGATCGTAATAACCGAGTGTCGTGGGCCGATCCTTCCCATCCAGCTAATACGTATGTGATCTTCATATCGAAAGAACAAGCCATCAATACATTGTGAGCAATATCACCTCTGCGGTTGTGATATCGTGGTTGATCTTCCTCGGGTACCATTGCGGGCATGAAGGTACCATCAATCGCGCCAACACAATTCTGTAAATAATAAATAAACAATCTAGGTTCAACACAATCAATTATGAGGATAAGGATTGTGTATATGATTAGATTGTACCTTAAAATATCTCATTGCCCAGGGCTTTGGGTTACCACTTCTTTCAGGAGAATAACTAGTAGAAGGTTGCTTTATATATTCTCTTCCAAGTTTCAAAACGTCTCGTAACACATTATGAACATAGCGATGGACAGTTTCTGATGACCTTATCACTGTAAAGGCACTATGTCTAATGCGTGTGTCATGACCCAAGATGAGAAGAAACATAGCCACTTGTTCTTCCAAACTTACCAACCTACTAGAAACCAAACCTTTGCCCATAGGTAGTTCACAAAGTCTATGAAAAGAAACTCTATTCATTCGAAGTATCTCATGAAAATTCCGATCACTCTTTACGTCCAATCTCATTAGAATTTGGCCCCTCTCAATTTTTCTATTTCTACTTGGTTCTTTGTCAAGATATGTTAAGGATGTTGCGGCCGATATCACGAAATATGCAACCATCATGAGAATGAATGCTGCTATGTCATAGTCGTCCATATTCCCAACTAATAAATTAGATTTGTATCAACACCTCCGGAAAAAAAATGGTAAAGTACCCCACAAATAGAGTAAATTATCTCAGCACATAAAATCTCTTCGTACAATATACATAAAGAAGGATAGATGGTAAAGACCGCTTTACAACAGAATTGAATAGAGTAAATTATCAACTAATGGCAGTATGTTTGAACTGATTTACAACAGCAATCATCAACTAATCTAGTAGAACTGGACTGAATTGGTAAATCATTCATTCCAAATAAGGATAGGGTGACGACTTAATTCCAATAGAACTGAATAGATATACAACAAGAATCATCAACTGTTACAAGTTTTCTTCACTAAAACATAGCAGATGGCAAGGCATATCATAAACTTCACAAATGTCATGATTTGAAACAAATTCATCAAAATCTTCAAAAAAAAAAATCTTCACACACTAAGGCCCAAGGGAGAGGGATGGTTTGGCCGAAAGGGGCGGGGGTGATGGAGTGGGGGATGGGGGAGAGGGATGGGTGGTGGAGGGCGGATAGGAGGGAGAGGTGGCGAATGTCGAGGTGGAAGGTGTCGGAGTGGGGGCGGGGCAGGGAGAAGAGGGCGGAGGAGTGGAGGGTTTCGGAGAGGAAAGAGAGGAAGAAGGAGAGCGAGATGTGGGTGGCGTATGGCTGGGAATAGTGAGCGGATTACCCTAAAAATCGATCGGCACCATTGAAATTAAAGAAAAAATAAACGATAGAAATCAAGAAACATACCTGCGAAGCAAAATCGACGGCCAATTGGATATGGAGAACAGAAAATGGTGTGCAGTTGTAACACCCCGCAAAATTGGAAATGACAATTTTGTCCTTGTGTGTTACGCACGTATATTTTGTAACGTGTTTTCACTACGTATTTGGATTTCCGTCTGTTTATGCATTCCCAGTATTGATTTTATCCTATTTGAGTCAACTAAAATATAATATTTCAATCTCTAAATTTTTACGTGCTTTTTACGTGTTTTCGATATACGTATCGATTCCATATTTTTTCACTGCTACGTGTGATATTTTTGTGTCTCAATTATTTATTTTATTCATTTGAATTCGTTTTATAAACGAAAATTTATTTCCCCTATTTTTGATTAAAATAATTTTTGTACCTGTAATGCACGTATTTTCTACGTATGTAGTAATTACGTCATAGAATATTTTTATACTACATTTATTTTCTTAAGGTTTACAATTTTCTATAGACAATAAGATAATTTTTTTAGCGTGTACAAAATACAACCTTTACCCTAGCAAGTTCCGAGGACGGAACTACTCTAAAGGGGAGAGTGTAACACCCCGCAAAATTGGAAATTACAATTTTACCCTCGTGTGTTACGCACGTATATTTTGTAACGTGTTTTTACTATGTATCTTGATTTCCGAATATTTATGCATTCCCGTATTGATTTTATCCTATATATTTCAACCTTGATATCTTACGTGCTTTTTACGTGTTTTTGATACACATATCGATTATGTGTTTCTACCGCTACATGTAATATTTTCTATGTGTTCAAATTATTTATTTTAGGTATTCAAATATATTTTCATAAAACAGAAATTCACTTTTCTCGCATTTTGATCTAAATACTTTTGTACGCGTAATGCACGTGTTTTTCTTATACGCAACGATTACGTCGTAGAATATACAAAATTATTTTTTTTTTTTTGATGAGAACGGATAGAGTCTCTCGACTCCAGCCACACCAAAAATGAATATATATAAACAATAAGTTTACAGACAGTACACTGTTTTACAAGAAGTAAAACTAACAAAAGTCGCACAAAAACAAGCGATAAAAAATCTAAAGTATGCACAAGAATAAAAGCGCCAGGCTTAAGAATGGGGCGATGCTGGCTGATGACACCGGAAGCATCCGAGGAAGCAAGCGAATCTGATAACAAGCTGAGAAGGGAAAACATTAATCGACGGTCGAGCTTGGCACGACAAACAACAGATGTGGAGACCCACTGTGCGAAAATGGGAGGGGCAGCATAGCATCTGCGAAACCCGGAGGGACAGCATAGCATCTGCGAAGCATCACCACCCGGGAACAATCCCTGCACAAGGGGAAGCAAAAGAAAAATAGAAGCAAAGGGGACTATTACCATCAAAACACCGCACATATGTGCCAAACTGAAACCGGCAAGTAAGCTGCGCTGGCACAGTCACAGCGCGACTGCAAAGCAGTATTAAAAGCAAGAATGTCAAAAACAACACAATGTAAAATTGAGATGCTCCACACACTACCCTCAGCCAAGATCAGAACCGCAAGCCATGCATGCTAATGAAGATCAGTCACAAAGATATTAGAGAATAACAATAATAATGAGACAAAAACAGGACCGAAAATAATCCGATCAGACAATTCCATAAAACTATATCAGACACAGCACAGACAAATCCACAAAACGCCGCTCAAGCAGAAAAACAGAACATGAAGTTAATATACCACATAGAGATCAGTAAAGTCTCCCGCAATCCCAACTGCCAAAATCATAACATATAGACATACCAAACGAGGAAAAGAAGAGAGGGAAGGAAGAAGATAAGCTGCCATCTAAGCCAAAACCCAGAGATACCAAAAGTTGGAGTAACTGCAACATCACAGCAAAAGGCAAAGAAGCCAGCAGCTCCCCTAGAGGAAGATCAGACCTGCGAGAGAACGAGGGAGAAGAAAATAAGAGTTAAGCACTTAAGAATTATAAAATTGGGGAAATAAAGCTTGTAGGTTACAGAGACAACGAACAGAGTCGTTTAATCTTTGATAATCAAGAGAAGCTCTGCCTTTAGAGCTCGGACCTGAAGTCCAGAGCTTAAACAAAAATAAAAAATCATCAATCAATGCCACAGAGGATGAGTAGCAATGCTCAAACAACCTCTTGTTCCTTTCCTGCCAAATGATCCAAATGATGATTTGAACAGACAAGATCCACGCACTACATTACGAGGCGTTCGACGGTTTTAAGGACCAGCAAGCAACTAAAGTGGGAGGGGTAGATCCCGTATCCCAAGCTAGAGAACAGATCTTCCACAAAGGGAGAATGACGGGGCACTGAACAAAAAGATGATTAACATCTTCCGTGTGCTGAACGCAAAGCAGGCAAAGCTGCCCCCAAGCTAAATTCCTTCTGTTAAGCACTTCAACGGTGAGCAGTTTGTTATGATATGCCAGCCACGAAGTGATCTTCACCTTAAGGGGGGCGGCAGATCCCCAGATAAAATTAGCAACCGACGATTGAACGCCCCTAGAATTAAGAAAAGTGTAAAAAGATTTAATAGAAAAAGAACCGGTTACAGACCAGTGCCAAGCAATACCCTCACTAGACCTCCATACGGAGTTATTGAGGTGAGATATGAGCTCATTAAAAATCTCTGAGAGAGAGGGTGGGAGGTCAATCGCGAAGGGTATGATCCAATGTCGAGTATCATCTATCAAAGTGAACGACTCTGCAACAGTTACAGACGGGTCGGCAGCCAGGCGAAATAAAGAGGGATACCCAGAGGAGAGTTTGATGTTACCGATCCATAGATCCGTCCAAAATTTCGCTCTAGACCCGTCCGCGCAGGTGCGAGAAATACTACAGTGGAAAGCGGCCGATGCCTTCCAGACACCTTTCCAGAAAGGGGAGGCAAGGCGATTAACAGTCGAGGGGAACTCCCACCAAGAACAGGAAAGGGACTGATAATCCTTGATGCACCGAATCCAGGGTAAGTGCTCGCGATTATGAAGGTACCACAACCATTTACCTAAGAGGGCGATGTTATGGTTTCTGAGATCCAGAACACCAAGCCATCCTTCCACTTTGGAAGTGCAAATCTTTTTCCAATGGCAAAGGTGGGATCCTGGTTTAAAAGAGGAGGATCCAGTCCAGAAAAAGTTACTTCTAATTTGATCTATCCTCTTGATCACCCAGGAGGGGAAATAGTAGAAAGACATCAAATAAAGAGGCATGGCAGAGAGCACCGAATTAATAAGGATTAATCTACCACCTCGGGATAGAACTTTACCTGACCACACATTGAGCATGGCTTCCACTTTGTTAATAAGTGGAAACCAGTCCGCTCTATGCAACTTGCCCCATCGAAGGGGGATGCCAAGGTAAGTGATCGGAAAGGAAGCCATGGGACAATTAAAGAAATTGGAGATCTCAACCTGGTGGTTGGGCGTACTTCCCAGCTAAAGGACCGATGATTTTTGGAAATTGATTGATAGTCCCGAGGCGGATTCGAAACAGTAAAGGAGAAGTTTCAGATTACGAAGGGAATGGGCATTCGATTTAGTGAAAATAATAGTGTCATCTGCATATTACAGATTAAGCACCCCCTCGAAGTGGGGAGAATGACCGAGACCCTCGATCATTTGCGATCTCCAAGCATGCCTAAGGAGCTTGCTAAAAACGTCGGCTACGAGGGAAAAGAGAAGAAAGGAGAGCGGGTCTCCTTGACGGAGGCCACATTTTATTTTGAACTTGTGACCTTCTGAACCATTGATAAATAACGAAGAGGTACCTGAGTACAAGCTGGATTTAATCCACGCAATCCATTTGGGACCAAACCCAAGGTAGGTAAGAATGTCAAGAAGAAAGTCCCAATTAACGTTATCGTACGCTTTTTGAAAGTCAAGTTTGAGAAGAATGCCTTCCATTTGAGATCTATGACAAAGTGAGATGATTTCCTAGGCCGAAGCAACACTATCTAGAATAAAACGATCCTTGATGAATCCCGATTGGGCCGAGTCGATCAAAGGAGAGATGATCACACTCAGTCTAGCCGAAAGGACTTTCATTATGATTTTGAAAGAGGTATTGATCAAACTGATAGGCCTAAAATTGGTCAATAAATGCGCTCCCGCAAGTTTGGGGATTAGCACAATGTGCGCATAATTGATGCGGTCAAAAGAAAAGCAACCCTGATGAAGGTCGTGAAACATTTTAAAAAGATCTTCCTTAAGCCAATCCCAAAATTCTTAGAAAAAGAAGGCAGGGAAACCATCGGGCCCCAGTGCGGAGACGCTTTTTAAAGCAAAAACCGCTAATTTAATTTCTTCCAGAGAGAAAGGGGCCTCGAGCGAAGAAAGGTCGTGAGATTGGTTACCGTAAAGTTGGAACCAATCGAGCTCTATAGAGCGATGTTTCGGCAAACCAATAAGGTTTTTATAAAAAGAGTGGAATTCCTGGTGGATATCCCCATCGCAGGTAAGATCAACCCCTTGAACGGAGATAGAGGAGATACGATTGCAACGTTGCCTATGGGAGGCAAAGTTGTGAAAGAACGCCGTATTGGCATCTCCCTCTTTCATCCACTTAACCCGAGCTCTTTGAACCCATTTGATATGGTCTTGATGGAGGATCTCGGAGTAATCTTGCTTGCAAGATCAACGCTCCGATCTAAAGGATTCTGGCAAGGGACCTAACTCTTCCATTTTATCGATGGACTCGATGGATTGAAGAAGGAAGTTTTTGAGGAAGTTAGTATTGCTTTGTCCCTCGGAGCGCCAGATTTTGCAACCATGCTTGACAGCATTGAGTTTTAGAAGAATGTTACCCAGTCCTGATGAACCGGTGACAAAGGCAAGACATTCCACCACTAGACTGACAAAAAGCTGGTCTTGTAACCAGAGCTTTTCAAAGCAAAATTTGTGCTGCTGATTGAAGTGAAAGTTGGAATAGAGAACGATCGGAACATGATCAGAAGAGGGATTGGGGAGGGCCTGGGAGAAAGATCGTTGGAAACGAGAGATCCATGATTGCGAGACCAGGAATCGATCAAGTTTGGCAAAGGTCGAGGGATTATGTTGGTTGGACCAAGTGAAGGACCTACCAGAGATAGGTAAATCGGTTAATTGCAAATCACGAATACAGTCGTTAAAGATGCAAGATTGGGAATTAGAGAGGGTCGGGTTCGACCTTTCGGAAACAAACCAAGTGACATTGAAATCACCGCAAAAGATGCAGAGATCGCTAGAAAAACTTTGTAACGAAAGAAATTCGTTCCAGAAAGAGGGCCTCCTCTCAGGAGAAGAGTACACCGATATCACCGTGAGGGGACAATTAAAGGTAGTCCATTGCAGTTGGATGATAAGGAAGAAGTTAAGATGTTGCACCGCGATAAGCGAGAAACACGTTTCTTTGAAGCCGAAAAGGATCCCTCCCTTGAACCAGTAGCGTCAAGTGAGATCCACTTGGCAATCGTGGATCCACCTAAGGCTCTCAAGGTTGAAAGGGAGGGAGACTCCAATTTGGATTCTTGGATGGAGATAAGGTCGCAACGAGAAGATGAGATTAAATCAAAGATCGCCCGTTGTTTGGACGGGCAGTTAAGACCACGGATGTTCCAAGATACACTAATCGTGGGAATGAAGGTTCTCCTGGACTCTAAGACGTTCCCGCCTCCTAAGGGAGTGAAGACAAGGGGAGTCAGATGGGTCAATCAAGAATCCCAAGTCATGCACCAAAGTGGCAAGTTTGCTATTAGAGAGTGAATCAAAAATGGGATAGTAAATAGAACCTAACTGGTTATGGGTAGTCAGAGGTAACTGGGCTGACGGAGGAGACTGCCTGGAACTTTTGGTCAGACTGAATCTATTGGGGGAGCTAAGCGCATCGGCGGCCAGGATTTTTTTAGCCTTAAGACGCGCGCTGGACCTGATAAGACGATGGGGCACCCTTAAGGGGTGCTCGAGCTTAGAAACGGGGCACCCTTCCTCCTAAAAGGGAGAGGAGGGTAAGGTCACGACCCCCGAGGGTGTCGAATTATTAGAGTCGAGAAGGGACTTAAAGGTCCCTGTGGGAACAGAGGAAGGGCAACCAGAGGGGTTGAGGATGATAGGGGGAGAGAGCCCCAAAATGCCCCGGGCCTTCGTCACAAGCGATGGAGACATCCAACCGCGGAACGAAGTCCCGAAAAGGCTAACCCTAATACTGGGTAAGGGAAGGATCGGAACAGTAATAGCAAGACTCAGGAAGCCCGAATGAAAGAGCTTAAAAAAACATTTCGCAACTAAGGAAAAAACAATAGCGAAAAACATAGAGACAGAGAAGGAGAGTACCTGTTTGGTCTGGCACCCACGAGAAAGCTCAGCTTCCTCCTCTAATAGGAGGGGATCTTGGTCCATCCAAGCAGCATCTTTGTGGGATGACGACTGTTTGAGCTTGGATGGGGAGAGAGCTGGATCAGACTTCCTCGGAGTGGGGAAGTGTGCGAGCTGTTGGAATCTCTCCCAGTCCAACGCAAAATGTTGGTTGACTTCCCACGCTAGCCAGCCAGATGAAGGCTCCTTACTCTTAGCAGAGGGAGGGGAAGCCTCCACCGCGGCAGAGGAGGAATGCAAATCTGGCTGCGGGATCTTGGGGGGACGGGGAGTGGCAGCCTCAAGAGGCTGAGAGGTCGGCACTGGAGCCGAAGATGCTCCCTTCGCAGCTTGAAGCTCCGGGTTAATCCAGACTAGGTTGGGGGCCTTAGTCGGTGAAATCTTCAGAATGGAGGGAGAGACTGTCGGCCTGCGGTGGAAAGAAAACTTGCTGTGAGCGGCACTCAAGCTACCCACTTTCGCCGCAGCGCTCTTGCCCTTAGAAGAAGACGCACCACCAGGGTGAAAAGTGGAAGAAAGATCAGAGCCAAAGGCTGGCGCAGCAGGCCCAGAGCGGGAGAGAGGAGGGAATTCACTAGCAGTAATAGGATCGTGGTAATGAACCGATACAGTGAAAGAGGATATACCATCAGATAAACAGAAAGCTTCTATACGAATAGGGCGATTGGGGCATCGAAATATAGCCTCGACCTGCAGACTGCCAGAGGCCAGCCTCACCTTAGAAGAGATGCTCACTATATCACCGATGCACTTGGCCATATCTCCTACTAATCGGAGCGAGTCGCAAAAGGGAGGAAGCCCAACAAGAGAGACTTTAAGGTCTGAGGTATTGAGGTCCTTTGACGGGAGAGGGATCTGCACCCATTGTCGAACAGAGAAGGAGATGCCACCGATGGCAAGGGACGGGTTCGCAATAAGATCTTCCAACATCTTTGGAGATGGATAGCGGATGACCATGTCACCATTAGAAAAATTGTAGAGAACCCAATCCCAATCATTGATGTTACAGAAATTGTTGAGAAAGGAGTTCAGAGTGAAGAAGGGCACAGAGGCCCCAATGAAGGAGATGGCTCCATAGGTGCCAAAAAACTTCAAGCGATCTGTCAGGTCCGCTTTAGAGAGGAATACTTGGGTGATGGCCTGCTTGGCGATACGGTTGGAAGGATCCGAGGAGGCAGGAGGAGGGGATGGGAGATATCGATGATATGACGATCCAGAGGAGGGGTGGGAAGCAGCAGAGCGTTGGAATTTGGAGGTTGCTTCTGAGAGATAGAAGTTTTGGGGGCAGGCAACTTACTACGAAGTGCAGAGAGGTCCACCGCGCCAAGAACTTGATCTGAAATAGGCGAGCCCCTTGGTAGCCCTAGGATCTTTTGGAGAGCGAAGCATCGGTGCTTAGCATGCCCAGATTTAAGGCAGAATATGCATTTCATTTTCTTAGGGCAATAGTGTTTGAAGTGGCCGAACTGAAAACAGCGAAAACAGACCGGCCGGTGGCGAAGAGAGTGAGAGGAAGAGTGAGGAGAAAGGGATAGGAAAGGTAAGGAAGCAGGGCAGGAAGAAGCAGACGAAGAGACAAGCAGAAGCTTCGTGATGTTGGGCCTTACCGGGGCCGAAACCGCCGGCCCATAACAGGAAAGGGTTGATGAGAAGAGAAAGGTGTTCTGAAACTTTTTTTTTCCTCTTTTTAACTACTTCCACCCACGATAAATCCATGGGCCACCGCTTAGATGGCCCACTAACAAAAATTAATTTTGAAAAAGAGAATGTGGGAGGAGGAGGAACTTGGTTACAACCAAGGGTGAAGGCAACGATATGCCTAAACGTCAGTGGGGAGAGAGGAGGGGAGGGGAGGAGAAAAAATGCTACTGAGAGCATGAATGGATGGGTCCACCGAGTGAAAAGAGCTCTGTAGGAGAAGAGAGCCAGTGAGTTTAAAAAACTCCAGCGATGGAGTAACAGAACAGGGATGAGGTCTGAAAACCCACTCACCCAACACGAGTAAGGAACCTCGAAAAGGTGAAGATAATCCACCACACTAAAGAAGCGGAACACACGCCCCAGAGGTGGGCACCAATCAAGCACAAACAGCAGAACGTAACAAAATATAGCTATGAAACGAAGTAAAGAGCAAACTTACAGTGCTTCGGCGAGCAAACCAACTGAGGAGAACCAAAGCTCATTTACCTTGGAGGGATCGCTGAGAAGCTAGGGAAAGGGGAACCAAGGCGGAACGAGACAGGTCTGGTGCGGCTAAGAAAGGCAGCGGCGAGATCTGGATCTGGTGAAGGTGGATCGCACTTTCCAAAACCAGAAAGGGGATGGGAGACTCAGCACTGAAATCGGAGGGAGAGGCGCTGAGATGAAAAGGGTTTTTCGAGAAGGAGGAAAGGAGAATCTTTAATGAAGAGCGGAAGGGGATCGGAAGATCCAGCGGGGCGGATCTGATCGCTCAAAGGGAGAAGGAAGAGTCGCCTTTGTTTTTTTTTTTCTAAAAAAAAGAATATACAAAATTAATAAACACATCTTTCTTATATTATATTTTATCATGTTTAATATTTTTCCGTTGATAAAACTGAATTTCATGTTTTTATGTTTTATGGTGCTCGTATTTAAGCGTATTGATTTTCAAAATAAATTTCGGAGTGTGTGTAACACCCCATAATTTTCAGATAATATAATAATAGTACATATATATTATATAGTGTATATATATATAGTTGATATATATATGTGTGTGTGTGTGTGTGTGTGTGTGTGTGTGTGTGTGTGTGTGTTAAAAAGGATTTAAAATGGTAAATAAAGATGAGATGTGGGGAGGCCCACGATTTGTATAAAACAGCAAAGAAGTGGGCCGTTATGGAAACATAATGGTGTAAAAATGAAGGTGGGGGCCCACGTTGAGAAAGGTGCAGCACGTTGCTGCTGTTGACTTCGGTCAACCATGGCGTGACATGGCACTAGTGGAGTCCGTTGTGGACTTCGCCAGGGAGAAGATGGGAGAGGAGGGGAGTTAGGATTTTGTAATAGTGGGGAGAGGAAGAGTTGGGAGTTTGGGAGTTAGAGTATTTGGAGAGTTTGGAGGAGGAGTTAAGAAAATGAAGGGATAGAGAGTTTAAATGAGGAGTTATTAGGTTGGGAAATTTACAATTTAGACCCTGACATTGTCCTATAAATAGCACCCCATTCTCCTTCTTTCTTCACACCAAAAGTAAACTAAACAAGAGAAAGAAAAAGAAAGAGAGTAGAGTGTTCTTGCTTGGAAGAGTTCTTGCTAGGAGAAGAGGGACTAGGAGCTAGGAGTTGGTTCCATCTTTCTCATTCTCAAATCTTCATTAGAGGTGGGTGTTCTCATATTTTCTAATTATAGAACAATGCATGCTAATAATAATGAATGAGTAGTATAGAAATTTCGATGTGCTAAAGTAGAACAAATCTATACTAATGGATGTAGTGTGAATAATAGTAAATCATGTTATGATTGGTAAATTAATTAACATCATGTTAGTTGGTAATGAGAAATAGAAATAATCGATGAAATTGTCATGAACTAGTATGCATGAATGTAGATATGTGTGATTATATGAACAGTTGTTGAGATTTCCTTTTATGATATGCAAATGAATTTTTGTGAAATAAACTTGATACTTATAATTTCTTTTGGTTGTTGGAAATTGCTAGTTGTTTAAAATGAAGAAATATATTGTTTATTCATAAAAGAGAAGAAATAAATTGTGTAATTTAGATATTTTGTCTAAAATATGCTTTATAAAATTATGAGTTACTTTGAGAAAGTAAACTCATTATAGATGAATAAATTATAGTTTAAGGAAAGATTGGATCAAGAGAAAAATTGAGTTTTTGTGAAGATAATAGATAGATAGAAAGACTGAACAAAAACCTATTAGTATAACTCTGTATCAGTAACTGCACATGGATTTCTTGGTTAGCAGAGGCTCTTTAAAACCATCATTATAGCACGCCCTTGTCTTGGGTCACGAGTTCGAAACTCGGCAAACCCTTTCCTTTTTGCTTTTGATTTTGTTTTAAATCCAAATCGTAGAGCTTTGTATTTGGGGTTTCGGTTGCCTCTTTGAAGCATAGAGTCCATGTGGACTTTATGGTTAGCGGGTGGGGGTCTTTGGGCATCATTGTAGCTAATGTGCGGCCCTGGGTTCGAAACCCATGGGCTGCAGTTTGTTTTTTTTTATGTTTCTTGATTTTTGGACAATTTTTCAGTGGGTTTCAATAAGAGTAAAAATTTGGAGAAAATACTAGAATTTATATAAAATAAAATAACGTTTATTAAAAAGAGTTGTAGAATTTTTCTTGTATATTTTTAAGTATGAAAAGAATTGGGAATTTAAGAATAGAACTTTATGGTGAAGAAAAATAAAGTATTATTTTGTGAAGGGACTACTCTTGAAGAGATTACACTTTTATTTTTGTTTAAGAAAGATTTGAAGTGAGACATTGTAAGAGCTTGAATTTGTTGATAAATCTTCATGTGATGAAATTTTGTTCTTGAAAGAAATTATTGCTTATAAAAATTATGAATGAATAAATAGACCATAAATAGTGACAAGACTATGATTACTTTGTGAATAAGTTGAAGATGAAAATATCTAAGTTTAAGACATATTTATTGAAGGGTATGTGTACCCATGGATTCTTGTACATGAAAAAGTTGTGATTTAGAGTTAGTGAGACCTCGGGTACCAGCACTATTGAATTGAAAAGAGTTGAGATATATTTTGAGATATGGCCATGGAGATATCTCGTATTTTGTTGATTAAGTCCGAAAGGAGGTAAAACTAATTCTAGGTATGGAAATTTATTCATGTCTTGAACTTAAGAATTAGGACATAAGTGAAGATGTAGTAAACCTGGGTAAACGTAAGTGGGGCACTCTATATAGTCGGCGGTAGATTCCGAGACTATAGACCCAGTCGGCGGTGGATTTCGGGACTGTGGTTGCTTCGTAGGAGACGGGCTTTTATTTTTAAATCCGGGATTATAATGATTGATCAGCGGTGGATTCCGGGATTATGAGTAGTCGGGCGGATAGTTTGTCATACTTCAATGTATATACGTATACTGGGGCTAGAGGGGCACTTGCGGGATGATTCGCACGATGAGGGATCTGTTATAACAGTCAGCGGTGGACTTCGGGACTGGGATCCATATTCGTGGAATGATCTAAACCTGGTCTTATTACTGGGTAGTTTTCATGGCGAGGGATCGAACCCTTTATTGTGGAGTACGTTGGTGCTTGCCCTCGGACCTATGTGCATAGAATCCGAACAAGTATGCATTAGTGTCATCCTAGTATAAAATATCTGCATTAGGCATTAAGGCATGGCATACACTTACATGTTTAGGGTAATCACATTTCTACACTTTATTTCATTCAAGTTTGGCTTTTTAAAGTATTGCGATCGTTATATGTACGGCATAGAGAGGATGGTCGAGTATAATATTTTCATCAGTTGTAAGTGACTGACGTGCCTACAGCTTAATATGCAGGTAATGAACATTTCCATGAAGAAGTAAAGATGTTATGATGCAGTTGATGATTTACATTGATAAAGTTGTATAAGTTGTATTTTTATTTTATTGTTGTATTTCTTTTATTCTTCTGCTGTGTAAACCAATTGTAAAGAACTCTGATGTTGTTGAAAAGTTTTAATTTCCTTGTAAAATTGTACGAAGTGAAGTATAAAGATCCTATGAAATCTCAAATTCGGTCTTATTTGGAATTCGGGACGTTACAGATGTATCAGAGCACGCTTCACAAGTAGTACAAATTTATAAGGAACAACACCCTAGAGTGGACATTAGAGTGTGAGTTTCAGCTTATAGAGATTTAAATGTAAGTGATTTATATTTGTGTTGCTCTATACACTGATGTTTTCTTTTCCCTTTCCCTATTGGATGGCTGGAGTCGTGAATGAAGTAGTTAATGAACCTTCATTCATGATGTTTTCCTCGTATACATTGATGTGAGATTGTATGCGAGCATGTTTTTCCTGGGTATCAGAGTGACGCAGTGGAAGCGTGGCTGGTTGACCTACATTCATGATACACTACATGTAGACACACTTCCCTTTCAAATTATTTTTTGTGAATTTTATCATAGTACTTTTCAACATTCAATATATTTCAAATAAATATTTTCTTATACTATTAATCACTTGAATATCTATTATTCCCCAGTCTTGATCTTTTGAATTTGTTTTATCTGTCTTTTAATCTTAAAGATTTGTCCTTCGTGTTTTATCCGTTTACATTTGTTATTACTTTTCGTATTATTGCAACCATTATTTTCTTCAGTAATTATTTTTATTATACTTTGAATTTTGCTTATGAAATTTTCTTATGTGCATTCATTTTATATGAGTTGATTTTGTGATACTATATTTTTCATTATCTTATATTGTCTTTTATATATTTTAACAAGATTGAAATATTCTACCCATTTAAATATGACATATCATTCTGTTTTATTGTCTGTATTTGATACTATTGTTATTACATATTAATTGTCAATTTATTCTGTTATAATCACTTTTTCGCTACTCATTAATTTTGTAGTTTTACGCATCTTCAATATAATACATACACTACATAAACTATTGTTTTGATTTGTGTCTTCGTCTCGTGCATATGCTTTACACTATTTTCGTCTTAATGTTATAAATCATTTTCATTTCTACAAGTTTTGTATATCCTATATTTAAAGTCTATATATCTATTTTAATATTTTTGTCGTTGTAATTTCCCACTTCATTAACAACTTTTCATCCACTTTTATATCAATTATTTTAAAACATAACACCATATTTTATTAAACATCCCAATACCCAAAAATATATGGAATATTACATCTTTCCATCTCCCGTTTTGGTGCAACCCGATGTCGAGAGGGCAAATCTGCAATTAGACATCAATGGAGACAAACTGCAACTGGAAGTCGGAGAGGCAAAGTCTGCAACTGAATGTCCAGAAGGCAAACTGCAACCAGATGTCATAGAGGGCAATTCTGCAACTTGGGATCATAGAGGAAAGTCAGCAGTTGAAAGCCAACGAGACGAACCTACACCAGAAGGAGATCTTCTACTTAGATAATCCCTACTTTGTTTTCTATAATATTCACTCACCCCTATTCTATTTTTGTACTAGCTTATACTATTTTATAATATTTTGCAACCTAGCATTATATTGTTTATACTGATTTCTAAATCTTTCTTATTTTGCATATTTACTACTTAACATCAACTATCTTGCCAGTTTCTTCTTTATTTTGAATCTTTTCATGAGTAAGCATTTCATACCACTTTATCGTATTTTATTTTGCTACTAACTTATCTTAGATTGGGTGCCTACTCACCTAACAAAAAATAAAATTGGTGTTTATATTTCCTTCAATTCGTAAGTTATTTCTATATGATTAGTTTTCACACCAATTCAATAATGTGTTATTACTTTTACTACTATGATGTTTTGTTTTACTCCTACAAACTATTTCGCAAATTTGTTGTATACATGTTTTTTTTAATGTATGGGGGAGTGCATTTCGGGAGTTCACCTCGGGCCCTGGGAACTCAGGGCCGGCCCTGCTCTTCTCTTTATGTATTCTCTATACAGAACAGATGAGTATCTAAAGAATGCTATGATTCTTATCTTCCAAATCCTTCTTGCCTCAAGCTTTATCACAGAGAGAATAAGTAATCCTTGTGCAAGTGTCATTACAATTTCTACTAATATAACTTCGATAGAACATTTCAGTTGGCCTAATTCATCAGGTGATCTCCCGTGATCTCGTGTCTATTGCATACAACTATAATTTCTGGCAAATATTTCTATATACAAGAGATCTGGATCTTCTACCTGATGAGGACATCAATTCTAATTAGTTTAGTATTTTATTTCAGTACTATATTTGTTTTTGGCATTATAGCCATATGTAACCTTTCTTTTATGCATTAGAATATTTTTGAGATTTTGAGAATATTTTGAGATTTGTATCAAGATTTGTTCTGAGCCTATATATAGGCCTTGAGATTAATGAGAAAGATATGTCATTCTTGATTAAAAAAATTATTGTGTTGAGTTTTGCTCTTCCCCTCTCTCTTTGTGTGATATAATTGAGAACTAACTTATTAGGGTTTGTGATAAATCTTAATACAATTTTAGAGTTTGTGATAAACTCTAAGATCTACCCCGAATTGAAATCCCCCAAATAAAATTACCCAAACCCTAAATCCCCAAATCCAACACCCTTCTCTCCCTCACCGTGCTCTTTCTTCTTCCCAAAATCCCGACCAAAAATCCCAAGAACCCACCTCTCCGATCACCTTCCCCGTTCAACTCCGGCAACCACTCCCGATCACCTCCATCCCCATCCTCCATTTGCCCCCCCGTCGGTGCCACTACAACCCGACCCTCTTTCCCATTCTCCACCATCAGCCCAAATCCCGCCCCAGATCGAAACCCCCTACTGCTCCTCCCTTCCGATCGACGACCAGCACCGTAGTCGACCGCCCAGTCGTCGACACCCTTGCCCAGACCCGTCGCCGTCTGCCACCCCTTGGCCCTTGCTCCTCTTGCTATCGAGCCCCTCCCTCTTGCTGCCATTGCTGCTTCTATTGTGCTCTTTGCTACTGTTCAACCCAAGATCTACGCTGAGTCTTTGAACCCTCGATATACTCTTTCCACTTTTAAATATTTGTGTTCTGCTGCTCATTATCTATTATATTATCTGATTTGTCTGTCGTCCACAAAAATAATTGAGATTGAGTGTTCCACTTGCTTGATTAGGGTACGAATCAATATTGAATCTTTTACTTGCTAAGAACACTTAGGGATTTAATTATTGATTGTAGAGTGGAATTATTAATTGAGATTGTTAAACGTGATTCAGTTCTTAAAAATCAATCATACCGGTTAACTGTTTAAAAATTTTAACTTTGATCCGCAATGCTTGTTGGTAAAATTAATCCATTAAGAATTTTGGAAATTCTCTATTTTAGGGTTAGTTTTACATCATTTTGGTATCAGAGCGAAGGTTCTTAAAACCCTAGTTCTTGCATCATTTAGGCATTATTTTGCATTCATTTAGAGTCTTTTATTTTCTTTTCTTTTGTTCTTTTAGATCATTTCATATTCATTTTTTTTTAAAGTACGCACACGACCCCTAGTTTTTCCCTTTTGGTGAATACGTCTTCGCAGCACCATCACAGATCCTGACGAGCCTTTCTTATCCCTTCCAAATCACCCAATTAGAAATCCTAAACCTTCCTGACCTGAAATGGACAACTCTGATTTTCCGCTACCTTAGCTGCCATTCAAGCAACTCTTGCCAATATCAATCAGAGGCTTGAGAAAGTAGAATTAAATCAAATCGTTGTCCCTGAGCTTCATGCCAATCGTCAGATCCCTTAAGAAAATGTTCGTGATGATCGACGTCAAGAATGTGACCCTGACAAACAATATAAGAAGAACGTTAAGGCTGACGTTCTCCATTTTGAAGGCCACATGGAACCCCAAGCTTACCTCGATTGGATCCGTGCCATGGACCACTATTTTGTGTGGTTTGACATGAGCGAAGCCCTGAAGGTTAAATTCGCCATTATAAAATTAATGGGTAAAGCTCAATAACACTTGACCAATCTTGAACATACCCGCAGAGGCCGAGGCCTGGCACCCATAGCTACTTGGGAAGACATGAAAGAGAAGTTCACTGAGAGATATGTACCGTTATCGTTCCACACCCGATTGCTAGATTTGTGGAACCAACTTTTGTCAAGGAAGTAAATCCACAAAAGAATATGTTAATAAATTTGATAACTTCCTTATTCGGTGCAATGCTCTAGGTAAAAAGAGTGAAGAACAAACTCTCTCTAGGTTCAGGGCTGGATTACGAGCCGATCTGAGGAACGAGCTAATTCATAGAAATGTGGACTCATTAGCAGCAGCTTATACTCTTGTCCTCGATATGGATTTTCTTAAAGCAAGTTCTCATTACAAGTCCAGCGATTCGATGGATCATTTCTCTAGAATGAATCCCCTTGATCCCTCTAGACCTGAGTACTCCTTTCCTCAGTACCCTAACAAGTCTTACCCCAACAAACATACTTCAAATTCCTATTCACTTAGAAATGACAACACAGGTAAGAACACTGAAAGAGACTATTCTAAAATTGATCCTCTCACTAAGTGCTATAAATGTAAGGGATACGGCCATATTGCTAGCAACTGTCTCAGCCCAAGTAGGATCGATATAGTTGAGGGTACCGCAGTCATCACTGATGAGCCCGACAATGAGTTTACCTATGAACCTAATGTAAGTTATGACTTTGATGAAAAAGAGGATGACCAGTCTCTCAATTGTATTCAGTCTATCCAGTCACCTTCATTGAGTGTACCCGAGTCACCCATCCTTTCCCAAGTCACTTGGCAATCCATAGATTTTACCCCTGTGTTAGAACATCACAAAGTCATAGAGTCTGCATCCACATTTTCATTCTGCATTCATAATTTGCATAGAGAAATTTCCAAGAAAATTAATGAGAATAATTTTAACTACACATTAATAACAGATACAAGAAGGAAATTTAAAACTCTTGATGTGGGTGACGAAGTGATGATTCGGATTCATCCGGAACGGTTTCCATCTGGATCCGGTAAGAACTTGAACATACGTGCTGCAGGCCCATTTAAGGTTCTACATACAATCAATGATAATATCTATGTCGTTGACCTTCCTGAAGGTTTTGGCATAAGTAAGACTTTCAATATTGAAGATCTAGTATTCTATGAAGGCTCAAAATTCAACCCTATAAATTTTCTTACAGATGAGCCTACCCTGCAGCCTAATGATGAGATTCCCACATTTACCCCTCTACCGGATACTATTCACCCACCGACAGAAGAATTAAATAATATTGTAGATGATCAAATAATCTCTAGAAAAGATGGTGGTATGCACAAGTATTTGGTGAGGTGGAAGAACAAGCCGAAGTTGGATGGCACTTGCAGTGATCATGAGGAGCTCCCTCAACTGGATCCAGATCTTTTGGAGCACCAAGATAGGATCACTTGTTTTGACTCGACTGGGTCGAGCTCTCTCTTACCTGGAGAGAATGATAAGGATATCAATTCTAATTTGTTTAGTATTTTATTTCAGTATCATATTTGTTTTTGGCAGTTATAGCCATATGTAATCTTTCTTTTATGCATTAGAATATTTTTGAGATTTTGAGAATATTTTGAGATTTGTATCAAGATTTGTTTTGAGCCTATATATAGGCCTTGAGATTAATGAGAAAGATATGTCATTCTTGATTAAAAAAATTATTGTGTTGAGTTTTGCTCTTCCCCTCTATTTTTGTGTGATACAATTGAGAACCAACTTATTAGGGTTTATGATAAATCCTAATACAATTTTAGGGTTTGTGATAAACTCTAAGATCTACCCCGAATTGAAATCCCCCAAATAAAATTACCCAAACCCTAAATCCCCAAATCCAACACCCTTCTCTCCCTCACCGTGCTCTTTCTTCTTCCCCAAATCCCGACCAAAAATCCCAAGAACCCACCTCTCCGATCACCTTCCCCGTTCAACTCCGGCAACCACTCCCGATCACCTCCATCCCCATCCTCCATTTGCCCCCCCCCTCCCCCCCCCCCGTCGGTGCCACTACAACCCGACCCTCTTCCCCATTCTCCACCATCAGCCCAAATCCCGTCCCAGATCGAAACCCCCTACTGCTCCTCCCTTCCGATCGACGACCAGCACCGTAGTCGACCGCCCAGTCGTCGACGCCCTCGCCCAGACCCGTCACCGTCTGCCGCCCCTTGGCCCTTGCTCCTCTTGCTGTCGAGCCCCTCTCTCTTGCTGCCATTGCTGCTTCTATTGTGCTCTTTGCTGCTGTTCAACCCAAGATCTACGCTGAGTCTTCGAACCTTCGATATACTCTTTCCACTTTTAAATATTTGTGTTCTACTATTCTATTATCTATTATATTATCTGATTTGCCTGTCGTCCATAAAAATAATTGAGATTGAGTATTCCACTTGCTTGATTATGGTACGAATCAATATTGAATCTTTTACTTGCTAAGAACACTTAGTGATTTAATTATTGATTATAGAGTGGAATTATTAATTGGGATTGTTAAACGTGATTCAGTTCTTGAAAATCCATCACACCGATTAACTGTTTAAAAATTTTAACTTTGATCCGCACTACGTGTTGGTAAAATTAATCCATTAAGAATCTTGGAAATTCTCTATTTTAGATTTAGTTTTACATCACTACCACGTACCACTAAAGATATCTAACTTATACTAAAAAAAATTCTGCACATGCGTTGCACTCATTATTATTTAATTTTTGAAAACTTGGGAATTGATGCATAATCGTTTTTTTTTAAGTTGTTCTTACAGAATGTTATGCATATATATATTTGAATGCACACTCTTGTTATATTGTAATTTTATTCTCAAATATACTAAGTCTTAGTTGTTTATGTTGAATAATTTACTAAAACTCTTCTTAATCAAATTAACTGTGCATTGGCCTTCCACCCTGCAGGCCTTATCGTAAACTGGGCTCTCTAATTTGGTGGATGCACTGTAATCTGCTTGGTATATTTCTTTCAAGGAACCTGCTTGGGATTGAGCTACTTCAGACATCATATGGATAATATTAGAATATGTCAATATCTTTTATATTTAGTATACATTAATTTAGGAATCATGGCAACACAATTATTGGAATCAATCAGTCACAATTATGGCAACACAATTAGAGGAATCAATCGGTAGAAATCATGGCAACACAATTATAGGAATCAATTATGATTTTGTAGCCAAGGTTGTTGTATATATACATGGTTATCATATCAATGAAAAGCAAGGCAAATATTTCTATCAAACAAACCGATCCTATTCTTTGGTCGCGCCTTGACGCTGTTGTCCTACAATGGATTTTTGGCACCATCTCTAATAATCTTCTCAGCACAATTATTGAACGTGATTCAACTGCTGAACTTGCTTGGAACTGACTGATTGATTCCAATAATTGTGTTGTCATGATTCCTAAATTAATGTATACTAAATATAAAAGATATTGACATATTCTAATAAATCTCAAGTCCATTCCATTTTTCTCCACTTTCGTACTCACATTAAAACACAATTTGAAAGAGAAATTAAATGTTTTCATTGTGACAACGAAAAAGAGTACGACAATGCACTTTTTCATAAGTTCTGTGAACTCAATGGAATGGCTTTTAGATTTTCTTGTCCTCATACATCTCCTCAAAATGGAAAAGCTGAAAGAAAGATTCGTACCATAAATAACATCATCCAAACTCTTCTTGCTCATGCCTCCCTCCTACCTTCGTTTTGGCACCATGCCCTACAAATGGCCACTTACCTTCTCAATATTCTCCCAACAAAAAAACTTACCCTCCAAATGCCCACCAAAATTCTCTACCAAAAAGATCCGTCATATTCTCATCTTCGAGTTTTCGGATGCCTCCGTTATCCTCTCATTCCTTCCACTTCTAGAAATAAATTGCAAGCTCGATCAACACCTTGTGTTTTTTGGGATATCCATCGAACCATAGAGGTTATAAATGTTATGAGTTGTCGAGTCGTAAAATAGTCATTTCAAGGCATGTTGTTTTTTTATGAAAATATGTTTCCTTTTTCTAATTCAATTGCTCCCTCATCCTCGAGCTATGATTTTTTGGATACATGCACTACACATTTCTTTTACTCACCCAATCAACCCTTTTTCACCTCTCTTGATGTCCAAACCTCTTCACCTCTAGCAGCTAACAATCCGGCACAATTCTTCCCCACCCAGCACCCAACTACACCGGCCCCATCCTCCTCATCACACCATACTACTCCACAAGGAACCTCCTCCCCCACCAAACATACCACCACACCGGCCCAAAACACAAATCCCCTCCAAGCCCAACATGAGCCAACATCTTCTCCAGAATCCACATCTTCAACTCCCTTAGAACAACCCACTTCTATAGCCAACCGACCACACTCTCCTCAAATGACCACCCGAGCACAACACGGCATTTACAAGCCTCGCCAACTTTTTAATCTCCATACCTCTGCCCAACATTCCATTTCTTTCTTGCCTACTAAATCCCTTAATGCATTAAATGATCATAATTGGAAAATGGCCATGAAAGACGAATATGATGCTCTTATTGAAAATAAGACGTGGGACTTAGTGCCCCGTCCGGCTAATGCTAACATTATTCGCAGATTATGGATCTTCAGGCATAAGAAGAAATTTGATGGATCCTTTTAACGTTATAAGGCTCGTCTAGCAGAAGATGATGCAGGTCAACAAACTGGTATAGATTGTGGTGAGACCTTCAGTCCAGTAGTCAAACCGGCTACTATTCGGACGGTACTCAGCATTTTTTTATCTAAATCATGGTGCCTTCATCAATTAGATATCAAAAATGCCTTTTTACATGGAAATCTTGATGAAACTATGTACATGCACCAACCTCCTGGTTTTCGCAATCCCCAACATCCTGACTATGTCTGCCTGCTAAAAAAGTCTCTCTATGGCCTCAAACAAGCCCATCGGGCTTGGTACCAGTGATTCACTGATTCTGTAGCCACGTTGGGTTTCTCTCACAGTGTCTCGGATCATTCTTTATTCATTTATCACCGAGGCGATGACACAACTTATATTCTTCTCTATGTGGACGACATTATTCTTACTGCATCTTCAGATACTCTTCGTAAATCCATCATGTCTAAACTTGGCTCTGAATTTGCCATGAAGGATTTGGGTCCCCTAAGTTATTTTCTGGGTATATCTGTTACAAGACATTCAGGATATCTTTTTCTTTCACAAAATAAATATGCCGAAGAAATTATTGAGCGAGCAGGCATGTCCTCCTGCAAACCATCTTCTACACCAGTAGACACAAAAGCAAAACTCAGTGGATCTTCAGGAAACCCATATCATGATCCAACCGAATATCGCAGTCTTGTCGGCGCTTTACAATATTTGACATGACATTTATAAGACCAAATATCTCTTATGCAGTTCAACAAGTGTGTTTATTTATGCATGTCCCGAGGACCCAACATATGACTGCTTTGAAGCGAATCCTTCGTTATATTAAGGGTACTCTTACTTTCGGTCTACATATCTCTCCCTCCTCAGTTGATAAACTCACTACATATACCGATGCAGACTGGGGTGGATGTCCAGATAGAAGAAGGTCTACGTCTGGATATTGCGTATATCTTGGGGACAATTTAATCTCTTGGTCTGCAAAACGACAACCTACCTTGTCGCGATCCAGTGCTGAAGCCGAGTACCGTGGAGTTGCTAATGTAGTTTCCAAATCCTGTTGGCTTAGAAACTTACTCTTGGAACTTCACTGTCCTATCATGAAGGCTACATTAGTCTATTGTGATCATGTCAGTGCGGTATATCTTTCTGGCAATCCTATTCAACACCAACGCACTAAACACATTGAGATGGATATACACTTTGTGCGTGAAAAGGTTGCTCGTGGTCAAGCACGGGTGTTACATGTTCCTTCACGTTACCAAATTGCCGATATCTTCACGAAAGAACTTCCGCTGCAACTCTTTGATGATTTTCGACATAGTCTCAACATTCGTCAACCTCCTATTTCGACTATGGGGGTGTATTAGAATATGTCAATATCTTTTATATTTAGTATCTTTTATATTTAGTATACATTAATTTAGGAATCATGGCAACACAATTATTGGAATCAATCAGTCACAATTATGGCAACACAATTAGAAGAATCAATCAGTAGAAATCATGACAACACAATTGTAGGAATCAATTATGATTTTGTAGCCAAGGTGGTTGTATATATACATGGTTATCATATCAATGAAAAATAAGGCAAATATTTCTATCAGATAATATGGCAAGAACGAAATTTGTGCATATTCTAAGCGTAGTATTCCCAAATCAGTAACCTCCAACACACAGAAAAATTTACCAATTTTTGAGAGGGTTCATCTTTTTTTTTTGAGGGAAAAGGTGGAATAAGGCCACCCTGTTTCATTAATAAGAGTTTAACGAAACAAACCCAGAGTACTGGGCCCAGATACAAACTATAGACATAAAATAAAACATACATGAAGCAACATGACTACAAACAAACAAGCCCCTCCAACAACCCTGGAGGGTGGGCCGACAAACCAGCTCGGTCCAGCAGAATTGTGAGTACGTCAGTTTAGCTTCGTACAGTGCCTCCACGACACCTGCACACCCGCCTGAAACAAGTCTGGTAGGATTTTATCACCTGCCGCTCCCTGCGTTCACCTCGCTGGGGGACCCCATCTTTGGGCCCAAACCCCGTAGATCGAAACTCGCAGCCTCCCACCAACTTCACCACTCATCCTACAAACACGCCAGCCGCTTCTACAGCCGCTACCAAGAGATAGCCATGAAGAGGATACCTTAACCTCTCACACGATAGCGCTTTTCTCCTGCGATTTCTCACAAAACAACTATCTCGCTCACCCCACCTAACACCATCCTCCAGGAGAGAGCCGTGTAAAGGATACCTTACCTCTCTCACGTTCAAGCTCTCTCCGGCGATTTCTCACCACACAGACTTATCTCACCTCAAACTCCCAATACGAGGGACGAGGCGGCGCTGTCACGAGGCAGTGGCCTAAGCTGGAGGAAGCTCAATAGCCAGATAGTAGGTACTGTAGAGACTGCACCGACGACATCGTAGGACACACCCGACCACCCCCCAACCCCAACCCCACACCCCCTCACCCCCAACATACCGACTTCACACATCACGGAGGGACCCCATCTTTGGGCCCAAGCTCCACAAACGTCAATCGCACAAAACTACAAGCCACCCAAACCACAGCAACAGATTCGCGGGGGGGGGGTGGGGGGGTGGGGGGGGCACCCGCAGCAATCGCGGGCCCCCCAAACAGCAACCACAGCAAGACAGTTGTGGTGGGGGTGGGGGTGGGGGGCACCCACAGCAATCGTGGGCCCCCCAAACCGCAACCAGAGCCAGAAAGAAGGGGGGGAGCACCCAAACCGGTGGAGGGTGGGGGGGCTGCCTGGCCCCAAACCAAACCCGCAACTCGTTGGGACCGCCGTCTGGACGCGCCGCTCGCTAGCCGCGCCGCCCCGCCTCCGGCGAAGTCTTAGGTCCCCATGGTCGTTCGTGAGAGGTTCACGACGGGGAAAGAAGTGGAATGGTGGCCACGGTGGGGCATGGAGTAGAGGTAAGGGGGGGACGACGGGGAGGGGGGCGGCGGCGCTGAGGGCTAGCTGCCACCGCCCCTAGGGGTTAGATCTAGGGTTTTGGTTGTTTTTGGGTTCGGGAGCAGGTAGGAGAGAGCAGGTAGGAGAGAACGATTTTTTCCGAAAATTTGAAAATGTTAGGGTTCATCTTCATCGGCATAGAATCTACCTCCTGTTTCTCTCCTTGCTCTGTTTTGTTCTGCTTGCTTTGTTCCCATTGAGCAATTTGCTTCAGGGTCTACTTTTCTGCTCTACCTTTCTCGTAATTAGAGGCATGTCTCTTGTTACTTATTTTGTACTCTCATTACCTCAATGAAGTACTTGGGATGGCCATTTTCTGTGGTTGTTCCGTTCCTAAAGATAATTACTGTACTCATGGCACATGCACTACCCAAGTAGAAGTTAGATTTCTTCCATTTTGTTTTTTGTTTCTAATTTTTTTTCCGGAAAATTCCATTTTGTTAGAGTACTTGAACACCTAATCTAGGTTTATAAAGATGTTCTGTTTGCATCTGCATCACGTGTTGTTTTAATTAATTCTCATCATATAGGAATTCTGGAGATAAATATATATAAAATTGACTATTGAAAGTCTTATGTATTCCACTGATAAATAATAATTAATGTTCACAATTTTGTAGTGTTCTAAATAGATATTACCAATTAAAAGGGGAACTGCTAGTAAATACTCTTAAATGAGAATATACATTTGAAGGGACAAAAAGTATGTACATGACACATGTGCTAAGTGTCACAAGTTTGCACGCTACACAACCGCTATCATTCTTTAGAGCATCCACAGTCGACTAGCTGTAGTCGTTTGCTATTTATACATTTTATGCATAAATAGCTACAGTAGATTGCTATATATGGCACAAGATATAGCTATATGCATAATATACCAGACGAAACTTTAAGTTACGTCCGACGAAAAAAAATAATTTTTTAATTCGTTAGATGCAACTTAAAGTTGCGTAACTTGAAGTTGCGTCCGATGACTTTTAAATATATATATATATATATATATATATATATATATTTAATAAAAACAATTCAACCCGGGACTCCTTGGACGCAACTTGATGTTGCGTCCAACGGAGGGGCCCACATTTTTTTTTTAAACTTATATTACGTTTTTAATTAATAAAAAAATCATAAAAAATCTTTAAAATTCGTCCAACGCAACTTGAGGTTCCATCTGAATTTTTTTATATTAAATTGATAAAAAATATCAATCGACAACTGCAGCGAATTGGCCAAATACTATATGTATTTATGCATATATGTATTTTTTTAAACAATGACGACTGTGGATGCTCTTAGGACGTCAAATGTGACAAGACTACCAAATGGGGGAGGAAATCAAATGGAAGACTATGATTCGTGATCTATAATTACAACTACATGTCTATGAACCATCCAATTGAAATTGTAATAGTAGAGGAAATGAGAGATAATGATAATAATTAAACGAGTTTTCAATGAATTAGTCCATTATTTTTATAAGGCATGTCCAATGCAGCGAATTATTTGACATTTCCTCAGAAGGGGGTCAAATGCCAGTTGTGAATTAAAGAAGATTCCTCATAGTACTTCAGCTGAAAATCCACAGGTTTAGTACACATTAACAGAAAAAGCTAAAATATAAAAGCTCAAAAAGCCTGAAGCCCTTGAATGTGGATGTACTCCATTGATGGAGTTGTCCTCAACCATCGAGTGTTTATAAATACTAAAAGCTTCCATACAAGAAGAGATGGGTGAAACACAAAAGGGGGAGGAAATGGTGGCTGCTCTTTACTTTTGCTGAATTCAAGATTCTGTAAATATTTGATGCTATGGAGAGTGATTTGGTTCGGTAACCTTCCTTTTGAAAATAATTAGTGAAATACCCTAGTTCTTAGTTAGATTTCTATAGTATTCTTTCTATAATAATTTTTATAGGATGTGTGACCTTTCTACAAAAACTAAAAGTTTTTGGGTTTTAGGATAATTCTTATTTTTATTATTAGATTTTAGTTTTTCTGCTTTCTACCTTATAAATTATTTATAAATATACGAAAAATTCTTAAAATTAAATTAAATTTACTTACTTTGTACTAGCTCTGATACCACTTTGGTGGGTGCGTGAAATCTCTTAAGTTGTAGGTGTGAGTAGCGCGTAATCTCCTGGAGACCTGAAAATCAAAAGGAAGATAATATCAAAAACTTTTAAAAGTCTAAAGAGTTGAAGTAAAGATCAAAGTTTGGTGAAAAATAATATTCGTTGAAATAATGGATATTGTCAATTCTGAAAAAGTATTCAGGAATGATGGGAATATCGTCGTCATCGTCATCAAGTTCTCTTATATATTCTGATTCTGTGTCATATCCTTCACTATTACTATCATATGGGGGTTCTTCGAGTTCTTCTGTATGTCTATTTTCTCCTCCATTCTGTTCATGTTCTTCCAGAAATTGTCTGTATGCAGTCGTAGGACTCCAAACATAACTACTAAATATACCATTTTCATAGAATAACAAAGATCTTTCGTGATAAGTTAGGTCGTCAATTATTTCAATATTTATATTACTAGTTTCTCCATGAATTATTTGGTTTATTGTTATAATTATTACTCGTTGAATGCTAAAAAAGAATAATTTGAATTCGTAGCAATCATCCATGCTTATTTGTCTATGAGGATAATAAACATCAAAAACTAGCATTCTGTCACTTCCTTGGTAATTAACCATTAATTCAAAAATTGGTGAGGCAATACCAAAATTATTATCCATTAGTTCTTTTGAACAATAAGCAATTAAGAAATAAAGAGCAGAGAGAGATTTCTAAGGATACCTAAAAATCAAAACAAACCGGCCCATCATGCTTCCGACCTAGTTAAACTTTTTTGATCTGTTCTGTACCAGTTACTACCAGTGGATAAAATACCCCCGGTATGCACCCCGATTTCTGTGCTCCTTTTACGTTCTTTCCATCTCAAGATTACTATGCCCTCAATAGAGCTTCATCCAAGAGATACGTCTAGAACAACTAGTTGCATTTCGGTACAGACAACCACGAAAGTCTAACTATAGAAGGTTGCAAATGAGTCTTTTTGCAAGATTATTCAGGCAGAGCCTTACAAAACTCTCCCTAAGGGAAAGAAATTTAGTTGTTCATACCTTATTTTCTGCAGAGGCTGATAGATGAACTCATAAAAGATATTTTATTTCCTTCAAGCTTGTTACAAACAGACTCTCTAAGATTATGAGAAATTTTTTCTCTCCAAATCGTCTGTCTTTCTCCCTTACCCTGCCTTCCCTTTTATAGACGAAGGGATGGCTTCACACCAGATACAATTATTATCATCCTTACATCATTGCTTACATCACAGATACAATTATTGCTTTTCTTACATCAATGCTTACATCATAGCTAAATAATTGAGATATTTGCTGCTTATGTAGGGGACATCTTCACGTGCTTCACATCAGGAACAACTCTTCGTCAGTCTGCTCTTGTCCTTTTCTGCAATAGTCACATGAATCGTGTGGTTCCATCCTCATCAATCTACAATAGTGGACAGCTGTTTCTTCCGTCATTGTCATATCTCCTTTATGTAAGATTCGGTACCAGCTGTCAAAGACTTCTTTCTTTGACTGGGGTTGTTTAATTTTTGCTATGCTGTAGATCATTAATTTTTGTGGGTCAGGGCTGTCATAGATCCATATATTACCTTCTCTGCTTTGTATGTCCTTTAGTTCACAACACATTGTTCTAAATCCCGTAGCTTTTCTTTCGGGAATTAGTTTTTCAAATTCTTCGGTTTTATATGGTATGATACTGGTTGCTCCAAACAAGATTTGGGTAGTCATCCCTATTTTTATAATATGTTCAGCTGGTAGTTCTTCATTATCTTCAAGGAATTCTGGAATTGCTGAAAATATACGGACATATATTTTGGATGCCTTTGTAAGACCAAAATAACTTTTAGCAGCTTTATATACTTCTTTTGGTAACTGGCTAAGTTCTTCACATTCTCGAGATGGATAAATGCAGTGGATAAGTCCTCTTTCGAACAATACTCTTACGGTTTTTGGATTAGCTCCTGGTAGTATGATCGCTTTGTTAATATGTTGCTGAGAAACAGTTTTGATAAATTGGTTGACCTGAGTGGTCTGGCATAATTTCTCAATATATTGTAAAAATAAATCCTTCTTGGAGTATTCTGGAGGATCTTAGAGTAAACTCTCTTTGTAGGTAGTGGGCTGTATGGATGTGGAGTTTTCTTCTTGTGTGGCTATTTTTGTGATCCCACTTGTATTTTGTGGGTTAGTAGGTTCACTACCTTCGCTCATTTTTTCAATACGATCCGTACTTATATGTTGGTAAAATATACTTTGAAGACCACATATTTGCAGCTGTAGTTGGTTAAATACTCCTTTTAATTGCTCCACTGCCTCCTTTAGGTAGACTATATCGTGTTCTATTTGCTGAACTCTGGTTTCCATTCTGCAACAAGTGAAATAGTTAATTTCTTGATAGAAAATCGGCTAAAATATTAAGTTTTCCTTTTATGTTTTCTATTGCGAAATCGTAATGTGCTAACTCCATCTGCCATCTTATCAATCTTTTATTTGCTATGAATGGATCTATTATTTTATTAATCCAACTCTTTGCTTGGGTATTATCTGTTCTTACCGTAAATTTTGTATGTATTATGAATAGTTCAAACTTTTTTATAGCTTTTAAGATTGCTAGTAGTTCTTTTTCGTTTATGTGGTAATTTTGTTGGGTTTGTGTAAAAGATCCACTAGTATATCTAGCTAATTTTTCTTCACTTTCTCCTATTTCAATAAATTTTAATACTGCTCCCCAATTAGTTTCACATGCATCAATTTCTATTATCCAAGAACATTCTTTAACCGGTAGTTTTAGCTTTGGTAATTCTGAAGTTTGTTGTTTTAATATTTTAAGTTTCTCTTCATCCTCCGGGGTCCATTCCTATTTCTTAAACTTTTTAAGTTTTTGATGTAACCAATTTGTTTTTGCTGATAAATTTGGTATGTAACCTCTTGTTTGATTTAGTAATCCTATTATAGCTTGTACTTCTCTTTTTTCTTTTAAGACATTAGGAAAAGTCTTTATTTTTTCTGCTATATGTGGTTGTAATTCTATTCCTTCATGTGATAATTTTGTTCCTAAGAATTCTATCTCAGTTTTGAATAATTCTATTTTCTTTTTTGATAGTATAATGCCTGCATTTTTCACTATTTCTATGAATTTTAGTAGATGTTCTTTATGTTGTTCTTCGTTTTCTGATCCTATTAGAATATCATCTACATATACTAATATGAAATTGTTGTATTTTTCAAAAATTTTATCCATATATTCTTGAAATATCCCTGGGCTATTTTTATAACCGAATGGTAATACATTCCATTCATAAAAATCTTGAGGTGTGCTAAATGTCGTTAAAGGTTTTGAATCTTCTGTTAATTTTACATGATAAAATCCTGATTTGCAGTCAAATTTCGAATATATTTTTCTTGCTCTTACTATGTTAAGTAGTATTTGCATATCTGGTAGTGGGTATCCAAATCTCTTAGTATTTTTATTTAATTCCTTATAATTTCCTACCATTCGAGATTTACCTCTTTTTTCTTCTGAATGTTTTTTTACTATGAATGCTGATGATGAATGTGGACTTTGTGATTTCTTTATATAATTATTTTCCACTAATTCTTTTATGTGCATTTTGAATTCTTCTAGGTCTGTTGGAGTATGTCTTATTGGTCTAATTTTAATTATTTTGTTCTTCTCTATTAACTCTATATGTGCCGTGGGTTTACTTAAGTTCCATTTTGCCAAGGGGTCTTCTCCGCACAGATCTTCTAATTGTTTTTGTAAAATTTCTTTTGTAGTTGTTATTTGAACTTGTTGTATTCTAGTTTTATTTGGTAAGTATTGGTATTCACCACGCTGGGTTGAAGAAACTCTGATGTGTGGTAGGTCAGTTCTGAAATACGGTTGGGTTATTCTAATTGCTATTGCTTGGTGTCCGCAAGGTGTTGTAAATACAACTGATTTATGTGATATAGTTATGGGATAATATTGTTGGAAAAAGTCATTTCCTAAGAGTACGTCATTATTCATATCGTCAAACAGGTATACTATAGGTATTTTTATTATGTAACTTCCTATTTGTACATTAACATTTTGTTGATATTTGTCTAGTATGATGGTTTGTCCAGTTAATCCAGTTATGGCTTTTTTATTAAAACCATCTTGTTTCCATTTTGATAGTATATTTTCACGACACAAACTAGTACTTGCTCCGGTGTCTATTAGACTGTGGTAGTTTCTTGATTTGTATCCTTCGTAAACAAATTCTGTTAGGATGTATAATGTATTTTTTGTTGCCCTTAATGAATTCATTTGTCCAATATCCTATTTATTACCATGCTTTCATTGTTTACTGTTATTGTGATTTTTTTTTCTTGAATTGAGTAAAGTTGTACTGATGTAAGGAAGTCAGTTCCTAATAACATATCATTAACATGTTGTTCTGGGTCTACATGTAAATGTAACAACATTTCCGTTCTACCATTTATCCTAAGTGGTAGTATGATTTTATGTATAATTGGATGTCTATTATTGTAATAATCTAGGTAATAATATGGGTTATCTAATGTTATCAATTCAGTGGTTTTTATATTTGTGTGTTTAATATGCGAATTGGTAGCTCCTGTGTCAACTAGGGCTATTTGTTTATTCCATTTTCCGTTGTCATAATATTCTATTTCTATTTTAAATTGGTTATTATTTTGGTGTTCTAATGTATTTATTATTGGTATTAATTCCAATGCTTGTTGTTTATTTCTTATTGATAGTGACCTCTTTCCAAACATTATTTGTGGTGCTTTTCCTTTTTCGGTTTCTTTTGCTTTATTAAAGTCGAATTCAATATAATTTGGTATAGTCATTTCAGGGTTTTCTCTAGCTGGTTTGTACCTTATGATTTCGCTGAATAGCGGCTCTATTTTAAAATTGTCTGTATTTCTATTCTTTACTTCGTGCTTACTAGTGAAAGCGTAAATATTTCTTATTTGTATGCTCATAACTTTGCTTTTTTCTATAATTTCTATACCTGATAACCTATGATACATGACTAGACTTTTATCTTTATTTTCTTCTGCCATGCTTATAGAGAAATTAGGTTTTATTGTGAATTTTATCTTTTGGTACATTAGGTTGCCTTGCACTATTCCTATTAAGGCATCCTGTATACTTGATATTATCCTATCATCCATTAGGTATATTTGGAGGGGTGTATTTATTCCTTCCTTAAAATAGGCTTTTATTATTATTTGTACAGCTCCCAAATATATGTGTCTTAATATTTTTCTGGTCTTTTCGCTTATCTTTTCCTTCTCTTGTCTTATTATTCTTTCTGTTATTAATGGGATTATGGTTTTGCCTTGTGCTTGTTCAATGTCTATAGGTTGTTCATTATTCCTAGCTATTACTATGGTGCTTTTCTTTCTTTCAAATATTGGTAGTTTAAAGATTTCTTTTGGATTTATATCTAATTTGGTCTCTCTTATTTTGTCGTACTTTTGTATGTCAAAGCACATTCTTTCTCTTAATTCTTCATTGTTTTGTTCTCTTTCTGAGGGTTCCCCTATTTCTGTTAGATCAGTTAACATGTATATTTCACATTCTTCTGTTTCACCTTCACTACTTCCACTATCTTCTTCCATTACTATTATTTCTTCATCTTCACTTATATCTGACCATTCTTTATCATATTCTATGGGTTCGTAATTTATGTTATTCATTTCTTCAATTTCTTCTACGTATTTTACATTTTCTTTTTTCATTCTTTTAGGACAATTTGCTGATATATGCCTTACCTCTCCACATATGTAACAATTACATTTTTTTTGGATTTTTCGTATACTGCCTATTTTTATTTTTATTCATCTTACTAAAGTATTTTTTAAACGGTTTTCTATATCTCTTAAATGTTTTCCTATATTTTGGTTGATATTTTTGGAATTTGTGATTCTTCTTCTTTGTGTATTTATAGTTATTGTATCTATAGTTATTGTTGCATCCCCAATGATTTGGTCTTGCATCTTCACAGCAGATTCTTTGTTTATATGTTCTATAATATTTTATTGTTGCTCTAGCATCTTGGCATACTTTGTCTCTATAATCTTTTACAAATTGCGTTCTATACCCTAAAGTGTCTACTTCTGGT
This sequence comes from Hemerocallis citrina, assembly GCA_017893485.1. NCBI lineage: Eukaryota > Viridiplantae > Streptophyta > Magnoliopsida > Asparagales > Asphodelaceae > Hemerocallis > Hemerocallis citrina. Next base: position 96,176,562 of record CM030364.1, on the reverse strand, counting down.
TTCACTTTCTCACTTACGTATGCACTATATATATTTATACTCCATGAGTCAGGTAGTTTTAGAAAGAATGAGTCTAAAATTGGACTCCGTTCTTCTTTTGTGTAATAACTATCTTGATAATATTCTCGGAATTCACAAGCATAGTTGTCAAAATGGCACATGTCGCATATTTCTAAGTTACTTAGTCTCCATCTTGCTTGATTCTTTTATATATAGTGTGTTTTTCTCCTTTATCGTATACAATGAATTCGGTTCTTATTGCTTTTTCGTAATTTGTAATTATTTCTTTTAAACCTAAGGTTCGTTGTGCTGAGCTTTCTTCAGCTCCTCTATCATCAATTGGTCTTGATTTTTTTATAGTATTTCTCTCTTCTTCCTCTAGTCCATTCCACCATTTTGCTACTACTCCCATAAAGGTGGCTTCTATAAATTTCTCAAATGCATTTCAGTTAAGGTTTTGCCTAAATCCTACTATTAATGACGCTTTTACCCATTCTTCAATTGTTCTATCTACGTCTTTTACGCAATCTAGGTCTAACCATTCTCCATTTCCTGCTATCCCTTTTTCGAAGTGTTCTGTTGGTTCATATTTTGGAGTTTCTTTTTCTTTATCTTTGCCTAGTTGCATTCTTCTTTTTGTATTTTGCCATTTCCATGGTAATTGGTATGGTTTTTTGTTAGGTGGTGGTCTTAATATTTCATACATGTTACTTGGAGTTTCTGAAGGTTTTTCAATAATCTTATCTTGGTCCATTTTTATTTCTTTGTTTGCTATATCTAGATTTTTCAAGGCTTCTTGCACTTCTTCTGAATTAGGATTTGCCATTAAATCTTCTATTTCCAAGATATTTATATTAAGCTCTGTTATCGCTTCTAGTTCTTTCATACCTTCTTCTGTTATGCCCAATTCTTCTTCTGGGTAGTCTGTCATATATCTTCCTAATTCTTTTATATTTTTATTTATGATTCTTAAATCTTTTCTTATATCACTGAACATTTCTGGACCGTTGTAATCTTCTTCCAAGTCTTGTATGTTTAAATAAATTTTGGGCTCCATGTCCTATTATTTTGTCTGCTAGTAGGTGTTGGTAATACCAACTTGCTTCTTCGTTTCTGTAATCTAATACTTTGTATGCTATTTGTTTTTGTATCTCTTTAGGTAGTTGATTAGTTACTTTTATTGTTAGTAATAGGTATTCTGATATTTCTTTACTGGCAATATGCTTACTTTCTACTAATCTTTTATCAACGTATCTAATCTTGAATTTTGAAAGATTTTTTAATTTAAGTTTCTCTATTTTCTGTGAATTATCCAGCGTTTCTAAGGTTAAGGTGTATTATAGTTTATAATTTCTATTGTAGAGTTATATATAAAATTTTGCTTTTTGGTTATTATAATTAAAAGGGGTAGTTGGCTAAATATTTTAGGGAGTGAGGTATTTGGCTAAATGTTTTTGAAAAGTGGGTTATTTTGAAAAGTGGCTATGGAGAAACGGGTGGGTGGGTGGTGCATGTGTTGTTTGAATAGTTGAACCAACCACCTCCAAACACACAAAAATCCATGTGGGTCCCAAAAGGACATGCATGCATGGTCCCCCACCCAAAACAAAAAAAAAACAAAAAACTGCATTCTCTCTCTCTCTAAGCAACACCGATGTCTTAGATTTAGTGGTACATACAATCTCCAAGTGCTGAATAATAGATATGTTTCAAAATTCCATATGACACAGACTTGAATCTAACCACTTTTCTAGTATCCATGCACATGTTTGGTTTGATATACATGCTAATAAAATAACTACTCTTGTTTTTTCTTTTAATGTGACAAGAGGGGAATGGAAGGGGGAAATAGAATGTTGGATTATGATAGGATAGGAAGTGGTATGATGGACCTACATACATATAGTACAGTAGAATGACAAAAGGGAGTTTGATCCCCATATAACATCTTATTACTTATATATATTCTGTAGCAAGCTTAATTGGTTGGCTCCTCATGTGTTGGAACTTATTTTTACTTCTGTTTCCGATTAATTATTTATATATATATATATATATATATATATACTAGATTTGTCTGTAGGCATGCACATGTCTACAGTACGTCTTCAGAACAATACAATATGTGAAAAGTCTTCTAAACAGTTAATCAACAATTATGTAACTCAAGTTTGAATAGTATAACAATAATTAGTTGTAAAAAAAACCCATGTTTCCACAAGTATATATATGACAATAATTAGTTGTAAAAAAAACCCCATGTTTCCCCATATATATATATAGAGAGAGAGAGAGAGAGAGAGAAAGAGAGAGAGAGAGAGAGAATTAAATAAATGAATGAGTTATTTTGGGGGAATTTGAATTTGAGTTTTGGGGGAAAACTTTTAGGGGGAAATGTGTTTTGTGAGATTAGATCCGAGTCTTTGATTTTGGGGGTTTAAAGGAGAGCCACTTGATCGCTTTCTTTGCGTTTTATTATATAGATATACTAGATTTGTCTGTGGCCACGTGCCTACGGCATGTCTTCAGAACGATACAGCATATGAAAATTCTTGTAAACTGTAAATCAACAATTATGTAGCTGAAGTTTGAATAGTATGACAATAATTAGTTGTAAATAAAAGTTCATGTTTCCATTAGTATATGGTGAAAAATAATTATAAATTGGGGTATAAAAGTCCATGTATATATATATATATATATATAATATTTTAATGGAAGAGTTTGTCACCAAACAAACTCCATTTGTAATCAAACAAACACGTGCATTGTAATTAAACAAACACGTGTAATGCACATGTATAACTAATATAAAGGAGGTCTTAGGTTCGATGTCATATAATATCTGAATTTTTTTTAAAATATATATATATATTTATAAAGACGTGCACCGCACGTGTAAATTACTGGTATAAAGAAGAGCGACCAAAAAAGCTATTTTGTTGCGATAAATTTGTCATAAATCATAACTAGTGTAATGTACGATGCACGCCTACAAAAAATATAGATAGATAGAAGGCGCAATTGATCTGAGTTTTTTTTTTGGGACAGAGAGTGAGTTTCGGGAGAGATGGAGAGGATAGTGGGTTTTTTATTTATTAAAATAATTAATTGGAGTTTAATTAGGTTGGGGTGAGATTAAGATATGTGGTCTAGAATTAGTTAGGTTAGGGTTAGATCTAAATGTGTGATGTTGATTTAATTAAGAGATTTAGTTAGATTATGGTTAGATCTAATTTAATTGTGAGGTGTAGATTTAATTGATGTTGAATACATGCAAATTACAGGTTGTCTACTAATGGCAACTCTCCCATTGTAATATTAGAGATAGAGATTAGAGATGAGTTGCGACTATTTTTTATAACTTTATAAATATATCTCTACTACTATAATGGGAGAGCCCCTTAGTAGTAACCCAAGTCAGTAACCCAACCCGTGCAACGCACGGGTTGGGTTACTTTGGTAAATATTTTCGAAAGTGGAACTGTTTGGTAAATATTTTCGAAAGTGGATCAGTTTGAAAATTATTTTCTTTTTATTTATGGGCTAACTTGGGTGAATATTTTCGAAAGTGGACCTGTTTTGTAAATATTTTCGAAAGTGGATCGGTTTGGAAATTATCTTCTTTTTACCCTTTTCATTATCCTTCAATTTTTTCCACGTGCACGTGTGCACGTGTATGATACTAGTATTAATGATCAGAGAATTATATATATTAAGGCCTCTGAAGTACTTATATACTTTCAAATTTACAATCAAGTCCCTCTGTGAATAGAATGTGTAATTACTTTTTCATAAAGTATCTGAAGACATGTATATTTTCATCTAAGCCTCTAAACTCTTTCAACCATGTGTATTTGCGTATTAGTCTAAAAAGACGTACATACATTGATACATACTTGCATATAATTAAGTCCTTCAATTCCCTCTACTTTAGGGAAAGGAAAAAAAAAAAAACATGCATCACACGTACTAATTACGCAATGAAGTAACAAACAAGGCACCAGTCGAAGTTCATCGATTGTGCTTCAAACAGCACTACAAAACGTACAGACTATAGCGGCACGTTTACAAGGCTATAGCGACGTTTATTGGTCCCGTTATAGCCCATAGTGGCGCTTCTGAAATAGCCGCCGAAAACACCATTACAGCGTGCGTCGTTATAACTATTTGGGCTATTCCAGCGTTTACCGAAGCCGCCGCTATAGGGTGTCCACCTATAACGGCGTTGCCAACTCACCGTTATAGGAACATTTCCATTTCAAAGTTTTTTTAAAAAATTGAGCTATAGCGGTGTTTGCCAAGAGCCGGGATTGCTTTACTGAATAATAGCTAGCGTGCAGATATTTAATTAGTACCTTACTGCATCGCTTGTCTAGCGCCGCAATAGAGGGTACTATTTTCAAAAGCTGTAGTATCTATTGCGGTGTTTCTTAGTAAACGTCGCGATAGGTCTGCTTTTTTTTTGGCATTTCATTATAAAATTTTGAATTGAAAAAACCAATAATTAATCGCACATTACAAATACATGTAATCAGATTAAATTTAAATGTTTAAATCTTAAAATCAATAATAACATCATAATCAAGAACCAAAAGTCACACATCACAAAAAACAACTCAATAGAAAACAAAATATGTAACACATATAAACTGTCATACAACTAGTGACAAATGTATATGTTGTACAACACTTAGTTATTACAAAACATAGATTTAATTCCTACAAAACATTTTTAAAAAGTCCAAATTCGACAAACTACAGCAGGGGAGCTCCTCGTGTGGCCCGCTGTTGCTTCCAATTTCATCGTTATTTTGCCCTAGTGTATGTGCGTAACTGGAAACCGATGGAATAGGCTGGCCCTGTAGAAAAAACATAAATATTTCATCATCCATTTGTCAAACAAAAGAAGAAAAAGAGCACAAATTGGAGCATAACTGAGTTGACTACCAGGAAACATGGTGCAGTCATACTTATTTATCACAAAACTGAGCATAACTGAATTCTAACTAATTTAAATTAATCGGGAAACGGATTGAAATTATTTGTTAGTTCATGTGGATACTCACATATGCTATGCTTGTTTAACGAAATAGGTTTATGCCTTCACTGTTATTGACAGCAGAAAATTAGTTTGGCTGATACTATCCATTGTTATGGATATGTATAAACCCCAAAAAAATTAAGCAAAATTAATCATAACACTCATCTGTGAAAGATGAGTGTGTTTAATTACTATCAGCAAAATTAAGCACAAAAAGGATACGGATCATATTCAATGAAACTGTGTCATATTCCTTTACTTTTGTACCTAATTCATGTTGACTACTCCAAAACTTGGCGAAATCTGATAAGATTAGTCACACGGTGTTCTATAAAGTCTAGTTACTACTATCTAGTAGTTTGGTGTTCAAGGTTTAGACCTCAATTACTTTGCACGGAACAGTTCAGGGATGGCAGTATGATATGAAATCAGTATCACATGTAAGTTGGGTTTGGCTGTATGAAATTTGTACATGTAGGTTCAGGTTATACTACACATTTCTACATGTAGATATATATGATGAAGCTCATAAAGGCTTGCAAATTGGTTTCTTGTATGGATAAATTGCTGATTATTTATTTTAGAAGAATTATTTCCTGGTTAAGATAAATCGTACTAATTAACTTATTTGTTCTTAGTGATTGCTGGTTAGAATTGTGTTGTGTGGAATTGTGTATCGGTGGCTGCTTCTATGAATGTGTTGAGACTTGAAGATAGTTAAACTTGGATACTCACATATGCTATTCTTTTAAGACGCCGAAACCAACAATATATAGCAAGATTTGAAAATGGGAGGGAAAGAACAGTATGTTTCTCCGGACAAGTTTGATTTCTCAAATTTCAAATTCTTTTGAAACAATCCAAGAACGATATTATCAAAAAGTGAAATAGCTTGAGTTATTGACAGAGCATCCAACTATAGGCAACCTGATCCAAGTTTAGCTACTAATAAAACTAAAAAAAACAATCAAAAACAATGAAAGAAAAAAATTGGCAACTAAATAAACCAGAGTGAGCAAACTTTTCTTGTGAAAGCAGCAAGAATCTGAACCAAGCTGTTAAGAACATGCAGATTCTAAGAGACAGATAATAACATAACATGGCCTACCTAGCTAAGTTGTTCAACTCATGTGCAATCATGAGAACTATTCTACAGATATACAGTATATGATACACATGTAATTGTTAGGACCTGAATATAAAATAATAGGAAATTCCAACAAAATTGTGAAGAAATCCAATACAGGAAGAAAAACAGTAAGTAAAGAACTTGTACAGAGTCGAGATTTTAGAATCGCTGTCCTTAAAGCAGAATTCGCCCCGTAGTGTGACGGTTACCGATGAATTGCTTCCCAGGATACAACTGTACCTTCTCTGAAGAATGCAGCACCCTTCCTTCAGAGACAACGAACTTCGGCCTGTGGTGTACTCTCAGTGACACTGACTCAGAGGAGAAGAAGAAGAAAAGAAAATGTCAAAAATTTGTATCTGTATGTAAGACTCTGTCTGCTTTTATAGAGCAAAGTTGGACTGGAGACTGTTCAGCAGCTGCCATTACTCTGTAACAGCAGAGTAATGGGGACTCTTCAGATTAGTAACTGGTGAGCCATTACTCTGCTGTTACAGAGTAATGGGCACCAGTTACTGAATCTGAAAAGCCTTTTCAGTTCAGTAGGGAAAGAGTTTGTCTGGGTAAAAAGAAATAAAATAAAAAATTTAAGCCAGACCAGACCGAGCCGAGCCGAACCGAAGCCGGGGCCGGGGCCGGGGCCGGGGCCGGGGCGGGGCCGGGTGCGGCGCGCGTGTGTTTGTCATTTTGGCTAAGTCCTCTCTCCACTACACGTTAGTGGTAACCCCCGGGCCACGCCCTCTAGTCCAGTTTTCTAGTATATATACTAGCAAAAATCTTTTCCAATTTCCGATATGGGACTATCCATTTGTTAAGTTAGTACCTTTCAAGTACCCAACTTTGGATCAACATTTCTCATTCATACGGAATTCGTTTTTGGCAAGTGAGTATACTACGGAATAGTACTCGACGAGAGGATCGCAATCCACTCATTTTCCGGTACCGCCGGTGGTCGGAGCCTGCCGGAATCCGGCCCGGAAAACTGCAAAAATTAATTCCAACAGTAATAGAGGTCAAGCTCTTCATGTAACCATAATAGCAAGATCAGATTCTAAATGAAAAATAGTCCCGCAACGGAGTCCTTCATCCTTCCTCAATTAACAAAAATTTAGGAAAATCAGTTCAACAACATCATGGCATGCAATTTTCACTTTCTTTGTGGTCAAAGATAGCGCTCCAATTTGTTCATAAGCCCTGAACAATCAAATAAATGCTTCCCTAAGATGATTTCGCTAGTCGTCAAACAAAATTTGACAAAAAGATTACACATTCGGATAAGAAGGTTAACAACAAAAATAAACCTAAGAACGTTAGTCTGAAGTGGTCAATTTCAAAGCGGCATTTCAAAATAGGTATTCATGAGAATATTAGAGTCCTACATCCTATATAATTTCAATATGTACAATACTAACATTGACTCTTATTTAATTTAAATTAGTCAAAAGTGGGTATTTAGTTGTAGAATACTAACCGGTGCTTGAGTTGGAATTCGTTGTGACTGTTGTCCGATTAACGTCACCATTTGAGCTATTTGAGCCTCTAGACGTGCCACTGTTGCCTTTAGCTGATCAACATCGTCCTGTGTGGGCCCGACCCCACTGGAAGAACATGTACGAGAACCAAAAATGCTGGTGGGTGTTGGTTCTAGCCCCATCCCACGGACACGACCGGGACGCTCGCGTCCCCTCAATATGGAAAGAACTTGACACTGTAGCGTCAATGGATCGGCGGAAGAAGAAGATGACATTTTCTCAATCTTCTTTCTGGCATCCTTCTGCAAAAGATACCAAAGACAAATTCAATGTTCAAAATTATTTTATTTAAAGGATTAAATACCAAATTAAAATTAATTTGAAAGATTTTTATTTACCACAATATCGGTTGTCACATCATCCCTAAATTTTTCATCCTTACCCGTGTGGGTAGTTTCAAAAAAATCTACATCACCGACATTCTCTCCCTTATTTGATGCTTCCTACATACAAGTAAGATCAATATTTAAAACTATAATAAAATACTTCAAATAAAATGAATTGGATGTTTTAGTCATAAAATCGAAATTTATTATCACTATTGCTAATTGGGATAGATGTCTAGAGTACTCAATATCTTTTAAGTTCTGACATTGGCAATGCTCATCAAAGATTGCTACTATTGTGAAATGCCTAACTCACCAGTTGAAGAATAATGAATTAAAGAGGCTTGTGTTTAAACATGTGCAAATTTATGTCACAAAAGGATGTCTCCACACCATGGACTTGTATATAACTATAATAACTAAAATAAAAAGACTTCACAAAAAATTTGAAGCGTAGTTTACCAGCTCATCTCGAACTACCGCAAAGCTGGCACACCCAGTAGTGTGCATTAGTTTCAACATCTTTCGGCTTTTTATGCCGATTTCAGCCTTTCTCTGTTAATGATTATAATTCACAACATCAATGAAAATATATCATCTATAAAATACAAAAGGATGGAAGTTGCATTAGTATATACCTTTTCCGTATCACTTCTCCAAAAATTGACAAGAAATTGCCAATCTTGTGGTGTCACACCGACGGGAACCGCCCTCGCATTCTCAGCTTTGGTCCTCTCAGGCACATAGTACTTTCCTTTTAGGAAGCTCTTGTGATCCCTCCATTTTTTAGAGACCTATTTATCCACCCATCTGTTAACAACGTCAGCATAAGAAAATTTTTGCTACAAAATAACATTAATCAGATATATATATATATATATATATATATATATATATATATATATATATATATATATATATATATATATACAGAAAAATGTATATATATATATATACAGAAAAATGTAGTTATTGATGAATCCAGGACTTGACCCAATATGTAATAGGTTTGCATCTAACATTTTAGCCCTTTGGAAAGAATCCAGCAAATATCTTCTTGTTTATTACATTTTGATATACCAAATATGGTCAAGTATTTATATTGGCATACCATGTATGTACTATAACAGTATCAGTCATATTAGTATAAATAGAGAGAAAGAAGGAGAAAACAAAAGTATATATACTGATGTAAAATCACATATTAGTATATATACATCCTTATATGATTTACTATGATTACACTATCAGTCATATTAGTATATATACATCCTTCTATGATTTATTGATGTAAAATCACATAGGAAAGAACAATTTAGTATTTACAAAATCCACTCGGAACTACACCGTAACTCGGAGTGTGCATGAGAATAAACAAATCTTGCATGCACAACATATAGTGACTCAGTCATTATTAGAAAATAGAATTGAAATATCCATCATTAAAAATGCAATATTAAAGTATAATAAAGGAGAACACTTCTAGCTAGGAACCGAAATTGGGTTAGAAATAAAACCTGAAGCAAAAGCAATTACCCAATTCAACTACGGCTTGATTTCCAATCATCCCCGATTCAATCAAGCATAAATATGTAGGCAGAACAGAGAACATAAGAGGTGAATTCATGATGTATATCTTTCAAAACTAAGCAGGGATATTAAACAAATAAGATACGAAACAATATTTTTCCAAGATGCAGAATCAGCCGGGTGCCTAAGAATCCCATCCTTCTTGCGACCTTCCGCATGTCATCTCATATCAGAAAATGTTTTAGAGGACATGAACAATCTTTACGGTCGAGGAATCAAAGGAAAGTAACGCAGTATTTTTGCATGTTTCTTTCTCCTAACTGTTGAAACAGCCTCATCTGTTAGCCCATCTTCTCTTGGCGTTTGTACCCATTTTGAAGTACTGCATACTTCACATTCTTCGAGAGTCTTCTTATCCCCTCTAAATAACATACAATCATATGGGCATGCTGATATCTTCTCGTACCCTAAATTAAAATACTTGAGAAATTTTTTTGTGGCATGGGATGAATTTAGGATTTGGATTTCAGGAAAAGCTTCATTCAACAATTCAAGAAGCAAGTTGAAGGACTTGGCAGACCATCCATTTAGATATTTAATCTGAAATAGTCTAACAATAAATGAAAACTTTGAAAACTGAGTGCAACCATGATATAAGAGAGTATTTGCATCTTTCAACAACTTATTAAAGGCTTCAAATTCTTTATTAATTTCTTTACCATGCATTTCTTTTCCCACCCCACCACCAGGAACAAATGTTTCTGCTGACTCATCGCAAACTTGGTTGATTGGATTGTTTGTGTGGATTTGAAAGTTATGAAATCTCATACCATCTCGCACTAAAGAGTGCATCTCAACGACAACACTTGGCTGACTTGTAAATAAAGATGTGTCTTCACATACAACCGTACCATAAGAAACTGACTGAGCAGACTCTCCATGACAAAACCAATTTGTATACCCCGGTAAAAAACCATTGCAAGTTGCATGTGTCTCAACTACGTCACATGTTCTCAAATCACAATTTGAATACCAAACAGATGGACACAAAATTAAGTTCGGGTCAGGAGAATTCCTCTTTGCAAAGTTAATAAAATCTTTCACACCATTCCGATACTCCTTGGATAATCGTGACTTATTAATCCAACTTTTATCCATTTTCGAAAATATGATTCAATCTGAAAATTAAAATTCATAAAATGCATATTGCTTTTAGACTCTTTCTTCCAACAAAATATTTATACTACAAATTCATAAATATTTACTCTTCTATATATTTTGATAACCTCTGGTGCCAAGTTAGATTTACTATGTTAGAACATCAATGTATACTTTAATAGGTTGGAACTGCAAAGAAAGAAAGTGCTAACACATTTTCCTGTGGTGTTTTACAAGTATGCAATCATTTCCTATATCACATAACGAATCTTTGACTTGGACCATTCATATATTTATTAATCTATTAATGCCATAATCAGAGTAAGAGAAAGAACGAAATACATAAGCAATTTTAGTGTACTTCAGTTAAGAGCTACGGATAACAAAATCAGCAATTTCTACAAATCATCTGAGAAGCAAGATTATGTATAAAAGAAATGTCCAGCATGAAGGAAGAGTAACATTAATAAAATCTTTTAGTGCAATATTACCAAGTGACGGACCACTAGTTGATGTTTCATATCAATAAATAAGAGCATTAGTTGATGTTTCCCTCTACCTTTTCCTAGAACGTCCTATGACTGACATATTCTTACTATTAACAACAAGAAAACCTTGAACCACCCTTAAAAAGTGTAGAGGTATCTATTTTTCTTTGCTAGCAATTTCACAATAACAAACTACATTTACAAAACTATATATATTCTTAAATAACTCCAAGAAGTAAAAGAAATTTATCTTATGCAATATCAATTCACAACGGTAAATTGTTTCCCAGTATAATTTTCTCATATCCATATATGTCTGCATATATGTCTGTAGTCGACAATTAGTACCAAATCGTATACTCAGAAATACAATCAATAATGAAATAGGTTATACCGAAAATGCTCTTTAAATAGTAAACTACTACCTAAACTTTACAAATGTATTGATTAGAACCACTTGCTGAATTTAAATGGTTAGAGTCATGGTTTCAAATTCAGTTTTGATATCGGCTAACAGATGACGTGTCTTCCTAAATTTAAACGCAGTTAATATATCAATTTCATGACAACAAACTAAGTTTAAATGATGATAATAGCTGACTTGTATTTGCAAGTTCATATTCCTTTATCATCATTAAAAATTTGACCTTGGTTGCTATTTACATATGCATACTTAGGTTTAATTGCAGGTACTTGATAGAGATTTGGCATATTTAATTGTCAAGACTTCGGCTGATTGTTAATTTCATTGCTATTTACGTATGAATACTAATGTATTTGGAATTTCGATTCTATGAATCATGTGAAGTTATGGTCCATCATTATTCATACGGCAACACAATACTCTCATGTTACCTAATTTAATTTGTCTCGAAAATTTGCAGCATCATTTACTTTTACCTTTCAACAAAACTAAAAACTTTAGGTTAACTTATGCATACTATCAAGTAACTGAACTTCCAGAGTTTCTCACTTTTGTGGTTTTGAGAAGTACAAGCATGCAGCAAATATCTACCTGCTTTAGACAACTCATCTTTTTCAATACACTTAATTACATGCAATACACTGGTTATCTTCCTCAGTTATGACTCTCTATTGATGAGAGACCAACCCAAATTGCAGCGCAAGCGTGCCAGCACTCTTTTCTTCCTGTTAGATTCAAAATATCAACCAATACCAAGATGTGTCTTAATTGACTGAGGAGTTCTTTATTGTGTAATTTGGTTATGTTTATGTTTTAATCATCGCTTGATCTTCTGGAATTTTCACAACATCTCCATGTCTTCCAAGTGATTCCAAATTACATCCTTAGAATTTTCCGTACACTTATTTGTTAACACTTTACAGATAGTTGTGGCATACACTCTCGCATTATGCAAAATGTATTCTAATTTCACTGTTTCCTCATTTAGTGTATTCTTAGTTAATATATCAATTTCATGACAACAAACTAAGTTTAAACTCTAAGGTACCACCAATAAGTGAAGCTAAGAAATATAATCTAGTGAAGAAGTTTCCTTTTTCTCTTTCCAATATCAATTGCAGATAACAACTAGTATTTTTTCACTTTATCTTTTTCTATGATAAGTGGCAAGGTATCTGATTCTTTCCCTCTACACAACCTTTCTTATCTTTCCTCCTTTTTATAACCGATACACTATACAACATAACTATACTCTCAACAAACACACTAAAATTATCAATATCCTACCACCAATGACAATATGTGAAGGAATATAAGGGCCATTAAGAGTCTCGTGTTCTCCTCAATACATAATAATGCCCACCAATTAACAGTCTATGTAAAAAAAAATATTAGTAATGACTGAGGAGGAAAAACATATATAGTGCAATCCATGTTCAAATCATCTAATAGTTAATTCTGTTGCTCAATTACAGGGCTCGCGAAAAATCAACAATAATGACACTAAGGACATCTAGAAGAATTCATACCACAAACCACTCAATAATAGTTGAAGAGCGCTGACAACGGCAAGGGCGGCAGCGATGGATAAGGGCATTTGAAGGAGGTGCGGCAAGGAGAGGCGAAGGAGGAGCGGCAAAGGAGGAGCGGTGAGGGTGGTGCTGCACGAGGGAAGTGAGGCGGTGAGTGGTGAGGGGAGAGACAGCCGTGGTTAGGTTTAGAGCGAGTTTAGGTCAGGTCGTCAATGGTGAGCAGGATTATTTGGGAAGTAGAGCGGCGATCAAGGGTTTAGAGCGGGATTATTTAGGAATTAGAGTGGCGAACGAGGGTTTAGGGTTAAAAAATTAGGGAAATTAAAAAGGGGGGGAGGGGTTTAGAGCGGGGTAAATTCCAGAACATTATTCACCTAACGGCGTTGCCACCGACAAAACCCTGCCTGGAAATAACTTAGGTTCCAAACCTAAGATCTTTGCAAAACTTGGCGATACAAATGTATGCGATGAACCAGTGTCAAACAAAACTTTTGCTTTAATTCCATTTATTAAAACAACTCTTGTTACAATAAGAATGATACTCAATCTTAAATTGTTCTGAAATAAAAGCTTTATTCATTACACTGATTCAAAATGAAAGAAATCAAAATTCCTGCATACCCTGTATTACATCTTCCGAGTTTCTCGCATCCTCCTCGGTCAATGCAAATACTCGCCCTTGCCTCTTTGGGATTTTGCTTCCACCTGAACCATCTTTCTTCAGTTGTAGACAATGGGGCTTTGAGTGTCCAGTCTGTCCACACTGAGAATAAACATGCTCTGCCAACTTCGGACATGCTGACCTGTAATGTCCTACTTCCTTGCAGTAGTAGCAGGTCACTCCCTGAGCTCCAGGCGCCTTTTGCACCGGTCCACTGAACTTCGCCTGCTTCGCGGGGAATCCCTTCCCACTCTGGCCTGATACTGGCCTCTTGTTTCGGTTCCATGTATCCTGCTTCTTCTGAAACAGTTCCATATCCTCCTCAGTCATTGCTGCCCTCCTGACCAGCTTCTCGAATCTCCTGATACCCAACGGAACCATCCTTGACCTCAAGTTCGGCCTCAAGCCCTGCTCAAACTTTTTGGCCTTCTTTGCTTCGTCCATGACCAACTCTGGTGCATACCTCGAAAGTTGAGCAAATTTCGTCTCATACTCCCGAACAGTCATGCTCCCCTGCTGAAGGTTCATGAACTCAGTCGCCTTCTTCTCCTGAACATCAAGAGGAAAGAAGCGATCTCTGAACTCCTCCAGAAAAGCTTCCCACGTCAACGGCTGATCTCCCAAAGTCCTCTTCAGTGACTCCCACCAGACACCAGCGTCTTTCTCGAGCTGCATCGAAGCTAACTTCACCTTACTGGCTGCTGGAGTCTCCGATACTTCGAAGATCGTCTCCATCTTCCGAATCCAATCGTCTGCTGCTGTTGGATCAGCTTGCCCCTCAAAGACTGGCAGCCTCATCCTCTTAAAGGATTCAATCTGCTTGATGGGGCCGGCATTCACCAATCCATGTCCAGCTCCATGATTTGGCGGCGGATTCTGCTGCTGCTGAGCTTGCTGCTGTTGCGCCATGTTGAATGCCATCAACGTATTCAGTGTTTGATACACCTTGACGAATTCAGCCTCTAGGTCAATCCCCGTTCCTCGAGAACTACCTGATCCATCCTCATTGTTGCCACCATTTCTACCTCTGGGTGCAACCATTTTGATTACTGCAAAACGAGGGTAAAGTTAGAGCACACATACAATTCAAACTCATATTAATGCCCTATGGCAAAACCATAACCATATCTCAAACCATAATTTCAAACCAAACATCATATTTGATTCTATGTGATACTTACGCTCTGATGTCCACACCTAGGTACTCACTCTCTAGTGTCCACACCTAGGTCGGTTGTCATTCCAAGTCTATTATTACATTGAAGCAGAGCTCTGATACCAATCTCTGTAGCGCCCCAAATTTCTAATATGAGAGCTTAGAAAATAAGTGGCGAAATCCCAGCAATCCACTTCAATACAACAATAAACACCAACAACACCACTAAAATTTTTCTTTCTCTTATTACAACAAATTTTACAACTACAGCGGAAGTCTAAACATCTCAACACTAATTAATCTTTTTATTTACAACTCAAAATGATCTCAAATATCTTTTACAGTTTTACACCAATCACCAAATAATCCAATTATCTCAAACTGCCCACTCAAGCATCCAACCTCCAATCTAAGCAATAACCTGCAACATGTGAGGCTAGAGTTGAACCCTAACCCCAAAACTACGGGGTCAGCCATAGATGGTGTGAGTGGTGACAAATCAAACAAAACATCATAAATGAACCGAAATAATAATATCTAACAATTAATACTCAAACACTAAAGTATGAAGTAACGACCAAACAAATAAAGGGTGATATCAAATCCAAAAGCCAAGTGTATAAAAACAGGAAATCCGAATGCATAAAAGTGATTCAAGAAAACATCATGACTACATGCTGACAACGATGACTACTAAGAGATGAAGATAAACTATGATAATTTGCCCATGCTTGATCATTCCGGAGATTGATCCCACATCACAGGTATTTTCCCTAGATAATTCAGGAGATCATCCCACATCTAAACATAGATTCCTTATCACAATAATACCCCAAAAGCGTCGCCTCGACTCCGATCATTCCGTAGTTCAATCCCACATCTCAAGATAATTACTTGGATAATTCAGGAGAAATATCTCGCATCACAGGTTAACTGCCTGGATAATTCCGGAGATAAATCACACATCACAAGTTAACTACTTGGATAATTCAGGAGATTAAATCCTACATCAAAAGCCATACTGAGGTGCATAACTCATGTTCTCATTCGTCATGACACTACTAATGCCTGTCCTTATCAATTTGGGTTACTGAACAAATCTCCTAGAGTAGTGTACCCTACCGGACTAAAAATCTGAATAACTGAAAGTTTGCCTCGATGGGCCTCAACAAATAACTGAACAACACCGGTATACTAGGGTCACATTCCTCTAGAGACTCAAAAACAAATACCTGAACAAATTTTCACTAAACAAGTGGCTCAACAAAATATCTCAAAATCATGTTCTTAACGGAACATCTCAAAATCAAACACTAAACAAAATATCTCAAATCAAATACCAAGATCCTTCAGGACCAGTCGACTGCATATCAGATCAGTCGACTGTCCAGAGGACATAATCCAACATTTCTCAAAAATAAACTAAGGCATAATCAGTCGACTTACCAAGGGGTCAGTCGACTGCCCCGAGACAAAAACAAATAATTCTCATCAAAATATTCTAAGTATTTGAGTCGACTGAAGGGTCATAGGTCGACTGTCCCGAAAGAACTGAACAAAATCACAAACAGAGGATCAGTCGACTGACCTCAGTCTAGGTCGACTGTCCCGAATAAATCTCAAGACTCAAAAATACACAGTAGGCTCGTACCAGTCGACTGCTTCGCAAGACAGTCGGCTGTCGGCTACAGATTCCCAAAAGATAGGTCTGAACACAAAACTAAACTGGAGTTTTTCCAAAGATTCAACGATCCCAAAAATTAATTTGTATCCAGGCAAATGAACAACTCTCAAATATCTCTGTCATGGATACATTATTCAATCAATCAAATACTCAAATCTCCTATCCCCATGATCCAATCTCTTAATCTTTCTATTAGGGTTTTTCTCATCAAACTTCTTTCACAACACTATCACAAAATCTGAACTACAATCATGAGATCCAGATGTTTATTATCTGATCATAACACAATAAATTATTAATATGTCTCCCAACAATACGATCTCATAATTCCACATTTCCTCAACAAATCTTAATATTTCTCATACATGATCCAAATATCAATAAGAGTTCTCATCCTCCATATCAACTAATAGATCCATATCATACATACAATGAGACTAACAAAATAATGACATAATGAACACAAACAAGCATAACAAGATCTTACGTCATTCATCAATCAAGACAAACAAAACAAAGCAAAGCAAAACAAAACAAACAAAACAATCCACTCACCTTTGATTTGAAGAAAATATCCACAAAAGCTCCTCCTTGCTAGATCCAAGAATCCTCCTTTGTTCTTCAAAATCCAAATCACCAAAAATCTGTATTCTTTTACAATGACGGCTGAAAGAGAATTTCTCTTATATATGCCAGATAGAATATTAGGGTTTTATTCCCACTTTACAAAATAATCCTTTCCAAAAGTACATCTCACATATATAATCCTTTTCTTGAAAATTAAACCAAATATCATTTAAATTAGGATCTAATAGAAAAATATATTTTTAAACCTCAACAAGTGCTGATCGGAATGTCCAGCAAATACATTTTGCACTCTAACCCTCAAAATGTTAATTTTGCAAATAAGTCCTTCTTTTCTCAAAAATTGCAAATAGTACTAATTAATTTCTGAAAAATCTGGAAAAATACTAAATAATTCTCAAATAATAAATAATGATTTTTCATAAGGAAAACTAAATTTTTCAAACTTCTCAAAAGTCATTTGCACGTGTTTTGCACGTGTACAAAAGATAAATCTTTTAGAAAATATTTATCAAATACTCAAAATCATTTAAAGTTCATTTTCAAATAATTAAAATAATATTTGAAAATACGGGGTTCTACATATTTTGTGAGTTAAAAGATTGAGAGTATGTGGGAAAATTGTGCTTGCATTCTATCAAGGAGGAGAGAAGGCCGGTTTTTTCATCAAGGAGTGCTCGGGTTGGCTTGTGGTGTGCTCGGAATTTTGCTAGTGTGCGCGCATCTAGAAGGAGGAGCATTTCGTTGCAAGGACATTCGTCTAGGAGGTTGCTAGTTGTATTTTTCTCTCCAATAAGGTGGGTAAATTCTCCATATTTCTAAATTAGAAATGCATGTTAGAAATAAATAAATGAAGCATGAAAAAGATTAAGAAGAGTACACTTTAATTAGGAAAAATAACCTATTGAATGATTGAAATGTGGATATGCAAATTTGTATGTGGTTCTATTATTTAAGTTGTATGTGAATTGATTAGGATCATGGATTGATTGAAGAAAACACATTTATTACCATCAAGAATTACATACAAAAGTTAGTAGATTGATAATGCTATTTCATGTGTTAAATAGATCTTTTGTGTTAATGTGGGCATGAATAATTTAAAATATGAGTTTGTATGTTGGGTAAATGATTAAAGGCAGAGAATTAATGTGAAATTTGTTGATAAAGAGATTAGAATGCTAATTGCTAAGAAATGTCGAAAAGAGAAGAAATGTGGTAGTGATAGTTCATACTTCGAATTAGTTGTATGAAAATATGTATTAATTATTGAAAAAAAATATTCTTTATTTATAATTTATGTTGAGAATAGCCAATCTGGAAATTTACAGTAAATTCTATAAAAACAAATTGAAATGAGAATTCGTTGAACATCGAAATGTTTTAAATAACAAAGAGAATAGATTTAACTAGACTACTGTTGGAATTATGACAACATGAGCGCATAGCTCAAGTGGTCGGCACGATCCTAATCGCTACAGTGGGTCGGTGAGTCACTGGTTCGAATCCCCTTAGTATCATACTTTTTGTATTTTTGACACGAAATGAAAGAACAGTGGCCGAGAGCATTAGTACTCTCAGCGCTTTCTTCTAACGACAGCAGCCTTCGGCCTAGTGGTCTGTGCTTCGGCTGTGTTCTCTGTGGTGCTGGGTTCGAATCTTGCCCTCGGCAAGATTGAAAAAATATATTTTTGGGTGTTTTAGTTATCAAAAAATTATGAGAAAAATATGACTATTCTTCTAAAAATATGTAGGACTTTATAAAAATAATCTGGGAATTATTTGCATGAAATAAAGTATGATTTGAGAATAAAATGTGTAAATAGAACTATGGTTCTATATGTATTTTTTTGTGTGAAAATTATAACTTGCAAAAAGAACTTGAAATGAAGGATTGGAAGGTTAATGTAAGAAATTATATTATGTAATGGATGTGAATTATTCTCATATGTGAATAGTGTGAAAGATATTAAATGTGAGTATTCGTAGTGATGTGAATTTTAATGTGAAGTTGATAATTGATGAAGTATATAATTCCATGTATGATTATGGACTATTGAACAATTCAGAGATCATGCTATAAGAAAAGGAAATCTGTTGATTATGAATATGAATTCATGAGTTAGAAATGCTCAAATTGGAAATTGTGAATTTGAATTGAAACAAAAAAGTAGCTAAGTCTTCCCCGGTATTTAGAAAGAAATGAAATGAAATATTGAAATAAAAGACCAAGGTTGGTCATGTTGAATGAATGAATAAGTCCGGTTTAGTGGAGAGGCTAACTCTAGAGCTTTGATTTTATTCATGATTCTATTAAATTAAGAATAGTGCATAGTGAAGACGTGATGAAAGTGAAAGAAAACACGAGTATGAGAACTAGAGTTTACGGTGCGGGTGTGTGAGCCACAGAATGCATGCTTGATGAGTCATGACATGGCGTGGGCACAACTCAGTAATGATCGGACTTTAGCCACGCTTGTGGGATGTTTAGTGACTGCAAGAGGATCGTGTGCCATGAAGGATGCTGAATTGCCACAGAATGCATGCCTGACGAGTCAAAACATGGCGTGGGGTTCCCCTCCAGGTTTTCTGTACACGTACTTGTACTCATAGATCATCTAGGATACTCACCGTAGTTACAGTAGTAGATTAGGTCATGGCGAGGGATTGAACCCTACAAAGATGAAGAACGATTAAGAGGCTTGCCCTCGGACCTAGGTAGTATGGGATGCATAGAATCCGAACAAGTGTGCATTAGTGTCATGTAACATAAATAATTGTATTAAGGACTAAGTGCACAATCACAACACGACATCATTAGGGTATTCCCTTTAGTTTGATCTGTGACAAGTTTGTGTTTGCTAAATATGCAAAATAAGTTATATTATTTCCGGCATAGAGAGGATGGCCGTGTATAATGTTCGTCGGTTGAATAAACTGACGTACCCACAGTCTTATATGCAGGTAAGCAACATGATAAAGATTAAAGAGAAACAGATGATTAAAGATTATACAATGTTGTTGTACATTTATTTAATTGTTGTAAATTTTACTTCCGCTGTGCAATGTAAAGTGTAATATTTTATGTAAACTCTGATGTAAAGTGAAAAGTTCAAATTCCTTGTAAAATTGTACTAAAGGAAGTGGAAAGATCCTGTAGAACATCTCGAATTCAGCTGTATTTGGGATTCGGGGCGTTACAGTCCCGGCGTTTATATTAAAAATGCCGCTACTGTTTGAGTTTATAGCGGTGTTGTTGTCCAACGCCGTTACAGAGAATGTGTTTTTTATAAAATAAAATTATTCTATACCTATAGCGGCGTGTTGTGGAAACGCCAGGAAAGATATGCAACTAGAGGCCTAGCGGTTTGTAGTACAGGACCACGTCCTCGATCACAATTTTCCTTTCCATTTTGGTGTGTGTTTGTGACAGAAAGAAAGGGAGAAGGTATCCCCCTCAAATTCCAAATCTCCAATGATTACGCAATACATCTAATCTGGCTTTAATTCGCAAGCATATGTTCTTTCTCTGCATGTCATTGTCCTAGTATAGAGAGAGCGAAAGCGAGAGAGAGAATAAAATAAATAAATGAGTTGTTTGCGGGGGGGGGGGGGGGGGGGGATTTGAAATTTGAGTTTTGGGGGGAAAATTTTGGAGGAAAAATGTGTTTTGTGAAGTTAGATCTGGGCCTTTGATTTTGGGAAAATTGAAGGAGAACCACTTGATTGCTTTCTTTGTGTTTTATTATATAGACTGGATTCGCGCCTACGCCACGTCTTCAGAACGATACAACATATAAAAAGCCTTGTAAACAGTAAATCAACAATTATATAGCTCAAGTTTGAATAGTACGACAATAATTAGTTTTAAATAAAAGTCTATGTTTTCATTAGTATATGTTGAAAAATAATTATAAATTCCATGTTTCCTATATATATATATATATATATATATATATATATATATATATATATATATATATACATGGGGGCCCTTCGGTTGAGCACTACTTTCGTGAGCACTCCGTGAGCACTCGCCCTTCCGGCCATTGCATGGATGATCCAAACCTTTCACATTGATCTACGCGTTTAAATTAGTCTAAATATATAAAATCAAGTCATTTGAAATTTATTTGCCCATCCATCATATCATTATAAAAAAAACGATATTCATCCATACAAGTTTTGTAACACTTCAACGATATTCATCCATCATGTCATTATGAAAAAAAACGAATTTCATATATATATATATATATATATATATATATATATATATATATATATATACACATAATTATTTTTTATATTATATATATATATATTATTATTATATTATATATATAATATAAAAATATAATAATTATATATAATAGTGTATATATATTATACATATACTAGATTTGCCCGTGGGTACGGCACATATTCGGAACGATACAACATATGAAAGTCTTGTAAACAGTAAAACAACAATTATGTAGCTCAAGTTTGAATAGTAAAACAATAATTGGTTGTAAATAAAAGTTCATGTTTCCATTAGTATATGTTAAAAAATAATTGTAAATGGGGTGTAAAATCCAACTTCTTAGAACTTTGAGTGTGGAAAATAATGTAATTTAACTGTCGATGAGATATTTGCTATTTTCAATGTAACATGAGCAATAAAAAATGCATAAAAAATATGAAAATTTACAAACCTGAAATCTGAAAATCTAAATTTCTGTTTAAATAGAGAGAGAATGAGAGAGAGAGAGAAAGAGAAATAAATAAATAAATAAATAAAGGAGTTGTTTTGGGATTTGAATTTGAGTTTTGGGGGGAAACTTTTGGGCGGGAAAATATGTTTTATAAGGTTAGATCTGGACCATTGATTTCAAGCCTATTGAATGAGAGCCGTTTGATAGCTTTCTTTGCATTTTATTATATAGATATTTATGCATATATACACTATTATACACTATTATAATATAGTATTATATATATTTGGCAACCAAAATGGCAATCATGCGTGTAGAACAACCTCTCATTTTTTTGGCAAAGTTGTCATTTGGGTTGCCAAAAATGAAAATGACAACCCAAATGAGGGGTCCATTAGTGTGGATGCTCTTAGATGTACCCTCTAGGAAATAACATAATATTCAGTAACAATGGAAAATGGTTTACTGATAGATCCTTCTGATAATTTGGGTGCCCTATCAAGTATGACAAACGATGTCGGAGGTTCAAGGAGAAACAAATCAACAAGGTGTCTACTAACATTGTACATTAGGAACACTATCGGCCTGTACTCTTTTCTCTGAGAGCCAAGCGCTTATGATCCAGCCATTTATCAGTCAATTCGAGGTATGTTCTCTTTTTCTAAATAAATTGATCGGTGTCAAACCTCAAAAAATATATAACGCAGAGAATTGTTCCCCTAATTGTTACATGAGAAACTAGAGAAAAGTTATAGGGCATGATATTTGTAACACGAGGGACCACGATCAGTTACAATTTTGAGTGCAATATTCTCGCGTATGCAATGGAGAGATGTTCTGACCTAGCTACCTTATGCTCGAAAATATTTTTCTAAGTAATTTATGCAACCAAATTAACAATCAGCATTTGCCTTTAAAAATCTTATCCTTCAATTATGATAACTTTGTATGAGAGTTTAACTTGTTGAAATATAATAATTGTATATTCTGTTTCCTAATATAGGAAACAGATTCCCCAATTCTCTCATCTTCCCAATCTTCTCTCAATCTCTTTTCTTCTTCTCCAAGAATGTAATCCTTATATATAGATGTATACAGTAAAGAATAAAGAACAACAAGAAGAATAAGAATTATTTTTCCCAAAATTATTTTCTTCATGGTATCAGAGCCTAACCAGATATAAGCTAACTGAGGAAGAAGAAGAGAGGAGGTGATCAGATCTGACACCTCTAACTTGATCCGATCCGGACCAAAACCCGATCGCGGTGACCCCCTATCTCCGGCGACCTACCCCCATCGCCGTCCTTGTCGTTGACACTCCTCCTGAGCGTCGTCCATGTCGTCAACTCCTCATCCAGTTCCTTTCTCCCCTCCCATTCTCTCTCTGGCCCCGACCTTGGATTCCCGCCCAAATTGTAAACCCAATACTGTACATCTTCCCCGACATCCTCCTCGACCTCCAGCGCCCCCTTTGCCCTCCCCGACCTTCGGAGACCCTCTCCTGTTGCCGCCTGAATACCAGCCCTCAACCCTTGCAAATAGCGAAGTCGAAGAATCTGAAACCCTTGCAAATAGCGAAGCCGAAGAATATGAATCTGAACACCACCCGAAACCGTTGATTCACTGTGTTATTGGTGTTTACTGTTGGTGTTTGGGGATTTACTGTGTTGCTGTTTTGTGAAGTGGATTGGATTGGTGTTTGGTATTTTGTGAAGGAGGGATCTTGATCTTGTGTTTGGCATTTGGATCTCGGGGTTTGGTGTTTTTGATTTACTGTGGAGTTGCTGTTTAGGTGTTGGATAGTTGCTGTTTTGCTGTTTGTTGAAGACTTGGAGCTGTTCTTGACCAAGTTGTGTCGTTTGCTATTGGCTAATGAAGATCAGATTCGTTGTTTTCTTGTGCTGATACCATGGGACAAACTGATGGAGCTAAGAAGAATATTGGACTCGCCTCTACATTAGTTACAGCTGCAAGTAATGATGGTAAGGTATTTAATATTTCTTCTTCTTTTATGAATAGTAAATGGATAATTGATTCGGGTGCTACTGACCATATGACTTTTGATTCTAGACAAGTTC
Source organism: Hemerocallis citrina (assembly GCA_017893485.1). NCBI lineage: Eukaryota > Viridiplantae > Streptophyta > Magnoliopsida > Asparagales > Asphodelaceae > Hemerocallis > Hemerocallis citrina. The sequence continues at coordinate 96,152,538 of CM030364.1, read as the reverse complement.
AAAATTTTCAACCATCCACTAAATCAACTGTGTCTACTGCCAATGGTGATCCTGCCACTATTACTGGTGAGGGTACCATACACCTCACAAACAACCTAACCTTAGATACTGCCCTAGTTGTGCCATTCTTGAATTTCAACCTATTATCTGTTGCTCAAATAACCACTGCCTTACATTGTATTGTAGTTTTTTGGCCTTCACATTGTGTGTTTAAGGATATTCGGACTCGCAAGACGATTGGTTATGGGGTTAGACACAGGAAGCTCTATTACCTAGATTTAGAATCTGAATGTTCGAGCAAGTTGACTCAAGCTCTAAATGTCGAAGGATCCGAAGATGAGAAGAAGAAATCAGATATTTGGCTATGGCATCGACATCTAGGGCATGCTTCTTTTGGTTATTTGAAAAAATCATTTCCAAGTTTATTTTTGAAGTAAGATATATCTGCCTTTCTGTGTGATGTGTGTGAACTCGCAAAAGGTCATCGTGTCTCTTTTCCTCCATGTCCAAGTAGAAGCTCCCTTCCTTTTATGATTATTCATTCTGATGTTTGAGGTCCATCCAAAGCCACTACATTTGGAGGAGCCAAATGGTTTATGACCTTTATTAATGACTGTACCCGTATGACCTGGATTTGTTTGATGAAGTCAAAAAGTGAAGTTAGTGGTTTATTTCAGAAATTTCACAAGCACATTATGATTCTGTATAAATCACAGATTCAAGTTCTTAGGAGTGATAATAGCGGAGAGTACCTGAGTTCAAATCTGCAATAATATTTGGTGGAACACGGAATTGTTTATCAGACTACATACTCGTATACACCTCAACAGAATGGGATTGCAGAAAGGAAAAATAGACACTTGCTCGAAGTGGTCCGTGCTTCTCTCATCCATGGAAATATGCCACTCATTTATTAGGGAGAAGCCCTTGCTTATGCTGCATACTTAATCAACAAAGTTTCCTCTAATATCCTAAACTTTCTCACACCATTCCAAGCATTAACTGAAGCTGTGAATGCACCAAAAGTCGTCAACTTGCCACCTCGTGTGTTTGGGTGTGTTGCATTTGTTCATCTTCATCAACATGAACGCAATAAGTTAACTCCTCGAGCTGTCCGCTGTGTTTTCGTGGGATATGCACAGAATAAGAAAGGGTATCGGTGCTATCACCCACCAACTCAAAAGATGTTTGTGACTAAGGATGTTGTGTTCCATGAAGATGAGATGTATTTTTCCTCTGAGGTTGAACTTCAGGGGGAGTACCGAAGTGAAGTTCAAACTCTTGTCTATGATGAAGTGGTTACTATTCAAACTGAACAATCAGATATAAGGGGAGAAAATCAGGATGTAAGTAATGACGATCACTCGAATGAAGACTTGGTTGAGGAAGAAAATTTCCACGAAGATCTGCAGTCAGTGCCGAACCTCCATGAAGATGAGCCATCTCCACCACCAGCACCATCGGAACTATCTTCACCACCAGTACCATCAGATCTATCTTTACTCCCAGCAGAACCCCAAAACCAATTGTCATCACTGTCCGAAGCTCCAAGAAGAGAACTCCCAAACCGTACTACTAGAGATATCCCAAAACCCACTTACGAGCCTAATCCTACTAGTAAAGTCAAGTATCCCATGAGTCATTATGTGTCCACTCACCGATTATCTGAATCAAATAAGTCATTTGTGAATCAATTATCTGCTGTATCTATTCCTAACAGTGTGCAGGAAGCCTTAGCCGATCCAAGGTGGAACGCAGCTATGGATGAGGAGATGAAGTCCTTGAAGAAGAATGAGACTTGGGAGATAGTCGAGCTGCCAGCAGGAAAGAAGCCCGTAGGATGCAGATGGATCTATACAGTAAAATATAAATTGGATGGTTCGATAGAGCGGTACAAGGCAAGGCTGGTTGCCAAAGGGTACACTCAAACTTATGGAATTGATTATGACGAAACATTTGCACTTGTGGCAAAGTTCAACACTATTTGAGTTCTACTGTCACTTGTTGCAAATCTTGACTAGCCGTTGGAGCAATTTGATGTGAAGAATGCATTTTTGCATGGGGAATTGACAGAAGAAATCTATATGGATCTTCCACCAGTATCGAATAGACCAGTCCAACACAACAAAGTATGTCGTCTGAAGAAAGCATTGTATGGACTGAAGCAGTCACCAAGCGCCTGGTTTGGGAGATTTACAAAGTCAATGAGGACATTCAGATACGATCAGAGTAATTCTGATTATACCCTATTCCTAAAAATGAAAGAAGGTAAAATTACTGCTCTTATTATTTATGTTGATGATATGATAGTAACTGGAGATGATCCTGAGGAGATGAAGGCATTAAAGAACTACTTGTCACAAGAGTTCGAAATGAAAGATCTTGGTCCTTTGAGATACTTCCTTGGGATTGAAGTTTCTTGCTCAAGAAAGGGGATATTTCTTTCTCAAAGAAAATATGCTCTGGATTTATTGAAGGAAACTGGAATGTCCGCTTGTCAACCGATTAGTACACCATTGGAAGAAGGACTGAAACTATGCAACGAAGCGGATCAAGTGCCTTGTGATAAGGAAAAAAATCAGAGATTGGTTGGATGACTAATGTATTTTGCACATACACGGCCAGATTTGTCATATACTTTAAGTGTGGTAAGTCAGTTTATGCATGCACCTCGGAAACAACATATGGACACGGTAATGAGAATTATGAGATACATTAAGTCAGCCGCAGGAAAAAGAGTCTTATTTGCGAAACAGGGTCACTTGAAGGTTGAGGCACATACTGATGCTGATTGGACAGGTATACAATCGATAGGCGCTTCACTTCAGGATATTTCACCTTTGTTGGAGGAAATTTAGTTACATGAAGGAGCAAGAAGCAAAATGTTGTTGCACGCTCTAGTGTAGAGGCTGAGTATCGCGAAGTATGTTTAAGTATAACAGAAGCTTTATGGCTAAAACTCCTGTTGCATGACTTGGGCTATGGTCCAAAGGAACCTATGAAGGTGTATTGTGACAGTCAAGCAGCGTGTGATATTGCGGTTAATCCAGTTCAGCACGATAGGACGAAACATGTAGAGGTGGACAGATTCTTTATCAAAGAAAAATTAGATGAGAAAGTTATTGAGATATCCAAAGTAAAGTCAGAAGATCAACTCGCAGATATCCTAATCAAGGCCGTTTCGACTCGGCTCTTCTTGAAATTTGTTGACAAGTTGGGCATGCTCGATATCTATGCACCAACTTGAGGGGAAGTGTTGAAATATACTAATTGTATATTCTGTTTCCTAATATAGGAAACAGATTCCCCAAATCTCTCATCTTCTCTCAATCTCTTTTCTTCTTCTCCAAGAATTTAATCCTTATATATAGATGTATACAGTAAAGAATAAAGAACAACAAGAAGAATAAGAATTATTTTCCCAAAATTATTTTCTTCGTAACTAGACAGATGGCTAACCACCCCAAGATTATGATAAGCAAAGAAGAGATAGAGAAAAGGGTTTTTTTTCCTTTTTCTTTTAATTTCTTCTCAATTTTATATTTTGGATGCATAAAGATAAAGTAGCACATTTACAAATCTTTAACTTGTGTGGCAAGAATCTCCAGAATCCTAGGGGCACTTTGACCAAAAGGGTAAGTAATTTGATGTCTCTGCTGTAATAGTTGAGAGAATATGCAAGTTGATAAAGATGTTTGGGGAAGTCCATAATATTGATAGAGAATAATCAAACTAGTTAGGCGCACAATAGGGAGACTAGTGAGTTGTCGCCAGATTGGTAGATGTACGAGTCATAAATGGTAAACAGGCAACTTTTGCTGGAGCTGTAGACATGCGACATATTTTTTTTTTTTTGAAAGGAAAATGTGGAATCTGGCGACAGGCGACATGTGACATGTTGCCAAAGTGGTAAATGAACTAATAGAAAGGAAATGAAAATTATCTTGTTCTATTATACCCTGCTAATAAGCAAGCAGCAAGTCATAGCTATTACCGTAGATGGATGAGTAGTTGACGTTGCCTTGTTGGGGGATAACTTCGGAGCTTAAGTTGAGCAACAACTCATAAGAACATAGAATAATTGTTGCTAGTTTCATAGACATCAAATTTAGCTTGGATGAACATGTTAAATTGTCCTTTATTGCTACTGCAATTTTCTTTTTTTTCATTGTTCTTGTTAGGAGGATTGCCTATAACTTTTTTTTTAACTAATTCTTTTTAATGAAATATGGTGGTATATTTCATTTTTCAGAAAAAAAAAACATAAACATATGGAATGGTACGGAAAATACAATTTTTCTCTTCTAATAAGGGAATTTCTTTATTTTTACATGAAGCCTTATTACAATTAAAAGGATAAAGGAAACAATATATCATTCAACCAAAATATGTAATACCCAAAGACCATTGAGTGTATAACCAATCATACAATTTGTTTTAATTGAAAGTAGATGATTAGCACGTGGAAAGCATGTGTTCTCTTTTAAAAGTCTTATTTCTGTCTCTATTTGCATGATTTAACTAAAATCAATCTCTATTATAAATAGAGATGAAAGCACGTAAAATACACTTGTGAGCCACACAAACAATTTTTACACAACCAACAGAAAATCTTTAATTATAATAGTAAAGAAAACATTCAGTCATTGCTGAAACCTCCTTCCTTTGGTGTAGACTGTAGAGTACATCCTTTCTTTTTTCACAAATTATCTCCACGTTTTTGATATTGCATGTGGATGGAGTGGCTGGCATTAGATACTCAACTATTCTTTAATATTTTTAGTTTTGAAAATTTCAACTGCCCGTCACTGCCTCACTGGATGTAGAATGTTTTGAACCGTGACCTCCTACTAAGTAACTAAGCACATGAGAGATTATACTGCACTACTTATGCTCCGTTATTTCAAAAAAAAAAATTATGCTCAGTTTTAAGAAATCAATATTTATGAGATTTACACATTTATAGAACAAATTAATTATAAAACCACTAAAGCTAAAAACGCAGACTGAGGAATAGCCAAATGATAATTAACAAGCAAATACAAGTAAAAGGTCAGAAAAAATTGTACATACACAAGCATTTATACATGCAATCCCTATATTTTGTTTGGCCGATAGAATCATGGAATCCCTATATACATACCAATATAATAACGTTTTCCTACTCTACTTGTCACTCTTCTCCCTTTTGCCTTGAAAAGAATGGCCTATACCAGGGCTATGCCCAGGTACTGTAGGTCTAGTACCATCTACTGCCACCTCATTGCTTTCGAGTCCTCTGCTTATTACTACTACTTCTTTTCGGTAGTCTTTACATACCTTGTTTTTTAACTTCTCTCTCATAAACCCTCTTCCTTCTGATAACAAAGCCTCACCTGCTAGTATTAGAACAATGAGAAGAGAACTAGCATATTTCGAACTCGTACTAGCCATGAAACAGAGCAAAAGCAGATGGCAAATAAATATAACAATAATTTGGAGGTAAATATAGAGAAGAGAAGGCAAAACAGGTTTAAATAAAATACCCTGCTTCGTCAGTACTTGGTGGAGAGGCTATTTATAGGGAATGTGGGAATCCTTGAGAAGCGTTGGACCGCCAGTTCTGTTTATTATTATAAAATAACGTGAAGAAACTGAAAAGATTCTTGAGATTGTGATATAATGTTAAAAAAAAAGGGAGAATGACCTATTGGCACCTAAACTTTATAGAAATGATCTACACACACCTAAAGTTTCTATAATATCTCAATAGCACCCAAACTCTTATAAATTGGACCTACAGGCCCTCGCCGTTTAATTCTCAGTTAAGTTAGTGGAATATTCTGAAAATATTGCTCTTAACAGGTTTAAACCCGTTAAGAGACATATGAAATTACAAAAATACCCATCTCCAAAAAAAACTGAGTTGTGAGCGGCGGGTGCCTATAAGTCCAATTTCCAAAACTTTGGGTGTCATTAAGGTATTACCGTAACTTCAGGTGTTTATAAGGTATTATTATTAACTTTGGGTGCGAGTAGGTCATTCACCCAAAATCAAAACCCCTTCTCTCCTTCTGTCTTCGTTGACTGCCTCTCTCTCTCATTCTCTTCCTTCTCTCTCTTATAAACCCTAGCCCCCGAAGCTCCTTCTTCAGCGTCACTCTCACCACTACCTCCACCCATCTCCATCTCCATCTCCATCTCGTGCTCTCGACATCCGCCCAAATCCCAAAAGCCTGGTTTCTTTGTCTTCTTCGTTCCGTCAAATTTTCCCAAATTCAACCCTTGTCCCACCTGAGCTCTCCCTGACGCCCCTCTTTGCCGTCGATCTTGATGCCCCAGACGCCCCTCTTCGCCGTCGATCTCGATGCCCCAGATGCCCCACTTCGTCTTCGTTCTTAAGGCCCCCGACGCCCTTGATTCCTCTCTATTTTGGAAGGAAGTGTTAGATTCTCATACTTGCTTTTAAGCTTCTAGTTCAATTTCTTGCGATTTATTTTGGTTGTGTGTGTAGGCAATCACTACAAAAGAAAAGGTCGTTACCGGCGTATATTCCCCGGCGTTTTACTAGAAACGCCGGGGTAGGAAGAGACCAGGAATTGGGCGTCAAACAGGATGGTTATACACCGGCGGCCTCTATAAAACGCCGGGGAATTATGATATTCACCGGCATTTTTTATTAAAACGCCGGTGAAGTCTATATTCACCGGCGTTTGAATAAAACACGCCGGTGAAAGTATACAGGTAAAAAAATCTTCTCCCATTCACCGGCGTTTTTAGTTAAAACGCCGGTATAGGGTCTTGGAATAAATTTCCCCCAAACCCTGTACCATTTTCTCATTCGATCGCAAAAAAAAACCCCCAAATTTTTCCGCTGTCTCGCGCTCTCCCGCTTTCCCCAATTTCCCCAAACCCTATACGTATACTTTTCCCAAATTTTTCATTTCTCTCCTTTCCCCATCGACGCCCCCCTCTCCGGCCGTCGTCGTTTTCCCCCTCCCCCGCCGTCGCCACTTCCCCCATCACCGCACCTGCCCCCCTTCGCCCGCCCCCGTCCTCCATCGCGGCCCCCCGCCGTCCCCCTTCTCCCAATCTCTCTCTCCCTCTCAAAAACCGCCGTCCGCTCTCCTCCAATTAACTCAAGTAAGGAATTTCAAACCCTAAAGTTTATTCTAGTATGAATTTGAGAATATGAGAATAGGTTAATTAATGATCGGTTCTTGATTAGGGTTAGGGTTAGGGTTTTGATCGGTTCTTGATTTATCGTACTAACCGGAATTGATTCTAGTCATGCTTTTGTTGTTTGTTGTTTTTTAGGGGTTAGTATGGTTTTTAGATGAAGTTGTTTTTAGATGAAGTTGTTTGAGTGTATAATGGAGAGTTTGTTTGGTTTCTTTGATATTGTTGTATGGATTTTGTTGCTGGTAGATGAGAATTAATAGAGTTGCGATCAAACATTTTGTTAGAATTTCAACATGGGTTTAATGGGAATTGGTTATTTATTTGAGATAAAATGTTATAATGTATGTAATGTATACATATACAATTCTGAATAAATGTGATACTCGTCTTTATTATTTGTGGTAATATGCGATTTCTTTTATCCTATTGTTTGTATAAATTTTTTATTTTGGTAAATGAAATTGGAGGTTTAATGAAAGCTTCTCCACTCATCAATGTATTGGTTTGTTGATGATATCATTTAGTTGTTCTTTTGATGCTAAAGTATTAGTATGTAATTATTGTAGTTGTGTTAATTATAGCCGTTTCTTGGAGGTTAGTTATGGGTTATGGATAGTACTGATTAATAATGGTTTTATATTGTAAAGTATCTTAACAGCGATTTCATATTTGCATAGAATGAACTGAAGAGTGATTTTGTTTTTAGTCTCATGGGAGATGCAATTCTTAACTATTGTCCAGTGAAGGGATTAAAATAGACTTTGTTGATGAAGGATGTGATGATGAAGAAGGTAGTTGATGACAATGAGGTGGTTTGGAGGATTTGGTCAATTTCATATACAGTTAAATCATTTTGGTAACTGTAAGTTCATGCTACTTTGCTACTTTTTTTGCTATCGGGTCACACTACTGACTACTTTGCTACTTTTTTTAAACTAGTGATGATGAGATGGGTTATGATTCTGAAGTTGCACACTACGAGTCATTGATTTAATGATTCATTGAATAAATGATTCATAGGAGTAACTAGTGATTTGTTTGAATCCTATCTGAGCTTTTTAATTTATGAACACTTTCGAGTGAATGAGTGATGATGAGATGGATTATGCTTATGAAGTTGCACACTATGTTTCATGATTCATTGAATAAATGAATTATAGGACTAACTAGTGATGATTGAATCCTATCTGAGCTTTTTAATTTATGATTGTAGTTGAATTTGTAGTTGAATTTGTTTTGGAGCCATAGACATCAATGGTAGTTGGGATGAAGAAGTAATAGAGAAACATAAATGCTTAGATACTGGAATGAAAATTTATTTTGAACCCATTTTGGTTAAAAAATTATGCCAAAGATGGCAATCAGATGCATGAAATCAGCTTCTTTAACAGTATCTGAAAATGAAAATTTTCATTATCTGAGCATATATGTTTCTTTAACAGTGACTGTGAACAATTGTTCTTAATTGGGCTGTGATTAGAAAGAGACGAGTTGGAGTGGAGATCTGAAAACCCATATAGAGACATCTTGTTCATAATAATTTATTATTATTGTTGTTCTTGTCGCTCTTGCTGTTGTTGCTGATGTCTCTATGTGTTCGTGTGCTGAAGGGAAAGAAGGGATGAGAGAGAGATGAGGAAAATGCCGCTATGTTAGCCTGGTGTATCCTCATTCTCTACCATTCCTCTTTCTGGCTTCTATATTTGGTTTCCTTCCACGATAACAATTCCTTAAAACTACACTTGATATGAGCCATATTCGTATTTTTCTTCAATGAAGAATTGATCTATGACTACAATCTCCATTCAAAGCCCAATCAAAATTTGTTTTGGAGTCACAAACATCAATGAAGAATTAATAGAGAAACATAAATAATTATATGCTGAAAATTTTCATTTTCTTTTACTGTTAAAGAAGCTTATTTCATGCATCTGATTGTCTTCTTGGCACATTTTTTTGACCAAAATGGGTTAACTGAATTAGTAGAGCAACATATATGCTCAGATAATGGATTTTTTCATTTTCAGATACTGTTAGAGAACCTGATTGCCATCTTTGGCATGATTTTTTAACAAAAAATGGGTTCACTTCCAAACTAAGTATGCTGCTAGCATCCTCATCTTCTTTTACTGTTAATGAAGCTTATTTCATGCATCTGACTGTCATCTTGGCATGTTTTTTTGACCAAAATGGGTTCACTGTGAACTCAGGATGCTATAGCTGTATGCAAAAATCCTCCGGATATGTACAACAATTGGGTTTTAGATTTAGTTGGGCTAAAGAATTAGTAGAGCAACATATATGCTCAGATAATGGATATTTTCATTTTCAGATACTGTTAGAGAACCTGATTGCCATCTTTGGCATGATTTTTTAACAAAAAATGGGTTCACTTCCAAACTAAGTATGCTGCTAGCATCCTCATCTTCTTTTACTGTTAATGAAGCTTATTTCATGCATCTGATTGTCATCTTGGCATGTTTTTTTGACCAAAATGGGTTCACTGTGAACTCAGGATGCTATAGCTGTATGCCAAAATCCTCCGGATATGTACAACAATTGGGTTTTAGATTTAGTTGGGCTAAACAATTAGTAGAGCAACATATATGCTCAGATAATGGAAATTTTCATTTTCAGATACTGTTAGAGAGTGCTGAATTTTCTTATAATCAAAACCCATTTTTCGGAACCCATTTTTGAAAATGAAAATTCAGCACTCTCTAACAGTATCTGAAAATGAAAATTTCCATTATCTGAGCATATATGTTGCTCTACTAATTGTTTAGCCCAACTAAATCTAAAACCCCATTGTTGTACATATCCGGAGGATTTTGGCATGGTTCCGAAAATGGGTTTTGACTATAAGAGTGCTGAATATTTTTTTTTTGAATTTTTTTTTTTTTTAAAAAACTACACCGGCGTTTTTTACAAGCGCCGGTGTATCTTTCAGCAAGAATTTGGGTGTCTATACCGGCGTTTTAACAACGCCGGAGTAGGCGATGGCCGGAAATGGCACCCACACATTCACCGGCATATTTACGGCCGCCGGTGTAGTTTTAACCTTTACCGGCGGCCGTAGAAAACGCCGGTGAATGTCCCTAAGCAACAGCGACGCACGATTCAGCGACACTTGCACCGGCAATTTATAAAACGCCGGTGGTATCTACAGCGGCGTTTATAAACGCCGGTAAATGTGCAAAAAAATGCCGGTAAAGACCTTTTCTTTTGTAGTGAATAATGATTCACAGTTGGATATAAGTTGGTTTTTGCAATCTCTAAACTGAAATTTCATCAAGTTGGTTCTTACAATTTCAGACTTTACAAATAGGTCTAACATCTCCATTAAAGGATAAGAGATTTGAATATTATGTTACCTGTTTAATTTAAAGAAAAATAAACATCTTAAAAATACACTGAGAGGTAATCTTGTGGGTTTTGGAGAAGAAACAAGTGTAATATATTTGGAAAGGGGATTCATCCTATGGTGATACACTGATACTAGTGGCACGAGCTGTAAGAGCAAATTAATTTGCTTTCATCAATTCTCTGCTTTTATGAATGAATGGATGAATGAATATGAAGTATCTGCTTTTATGAATACTAGATACATCTTTGATCATTTAAATATCAATTATCTGTTTTTTACTTGCTTCTTTTGTTCTTACATGAGATCTTTACCTTGTTCTTTGGTTTTTTGGTTCTCATAGAAGCATTACCTGGTTCTTTGGTTCTCTGGAGTATTACTCTAAAGCATTACCTGATCTCTATGCTTATATGCTTATATGCATTGCCATTTACTTATATGCTTAAACAGTTTGAGCCTACTAGTCCGCTATGCTATGCTATGCTATGCTATGCTATGCTATGCTGACTTATATGCCAGTTACTTATATGCTATGCTTATATACTGATATGCTATACTATGCTTATATGCTTATATGCATTGTCACTCTTAAACAATCTAGTACATATCTTCTGTTTTTGTTTTATTAAACTTGTTAACAGAAAACTTTATTTTATCAAATTCTGTTGTAAGTTAAATGGTTCATGAGTAGATTAAGTCATTCATTCATGTTACTCAATTGTGAATATCATATTTTTCATGGAACCTGGACTTGATCCTTGCGGTTAGTCAATTGTAAATTTCAATATGAGGGAGGGTTATTTTTGCATTTGAACTAGTTGGCATGGCATTTCAATGCCGCCCTAGTGACACAATTTTGTTTTATCTCTTTGTTAGATTGATGCTTGAATATTTGGAAATTTTGATAAATCCTTACTGAAAGTTGTGTTCTGAGCCTACCAGTAATTATTTCATGTATTGTTTAGTTTCATGTACATATAAATACATGATTATTTCTGATTTTTTTTTTGGTTGGCAGCAGCAGTAGAAGAAGAAGCAGCAACTTGCTTCGTTATGTAATATTGATTGTGTAATTGTTTCATGTCATGTAATTGTTGTTTCATGTTATGTAATTGTTTCATGTTATGTAATATTGATTGTGTATTTAAAGTATACAAAATAGTTATGCATTTAGGATTATATCTATATTCTTCAGTTCTTTCTTTGCTATCTGTTGGATACTTATGATCTAGAGATGAAAATATATCTCAATAAACTCTTTGCTCTATGTTGGTTCTGAATAATTTGTTTGTTCATGATGTTATCATATATTGATACATGATTAAATATTTTTGGTTCTGAACAAACTATGGCCTCTGTTAAGGATTTAGAGAACAATTTTTTAAAGGATTTTTGAAGGATTTTTGGTTCAGTTGGCACTCTCACTTGCAGAAATACTCTCAATTTTGAAGGACTTTTTCTTCTATTTTAAAATTAATTGTAAAGAAATTTTAGAGAAAATTTAGAGAAAATTTTAGGAATTTTTAAAGGAATTCTAAAGAAATTTTAAAGGAATTTTTAAAAAATTTAAAAGTAATTTAAAAGGAATTTTAAAGGAATTTTAAAAGTAAGTTTAAAGGAAATTATAAAGAAATTTTAAGAAATTTTAAGGAACTCAAAAGAAAAATTTAAGAAAATTTAAGGGAATTTCAAAAGAAAATTTAAGGAATCTTTAAAGGAATTTTAAGGAATTTTTTACGAATTTAAAGAAATTTTTATGAATTTTAACGAAATTTTAAGAAATTATTAAGGCATGGAGGTAAAAAAGTCATTTTACCTCTTAACTGTTAGAAAAATAACAGAAATGGACGGGAGGTAGTATAACAAGTTTGGGTGCTATTGGAGTAATACTGTAACTAGAGGTGTGTTTAGGATATTAATAGGTGTCAATAGGTCATTCTCCCTAAAAAGAAAAAGTGAAGGTCCTTGTATATATGTATGACCCATATATATATATATGCATGTGCAGCTTTAACCTTCCCAGTAGCTTCTCTCTCTCCCACTCCTCTTACAGTTTTAATTAGTTGTGTTTCCACCACCTTTTTGGATGTTCTTGAATGAACTAATTTCTTCCTTCTTTAAGTAGTTACTCTACTGCTGGGAATTTGTATTCTATTGGACTAGTGCAAAATAAGGTGAAGATTTTTTTTTTTTTGAGGTAAAAGGTGGAATAAGGCCACCCTATTTCATTAATAAGAGGTTAATAAAACAACCCCGGCGTACCGGGAGAAAACAGAGTACAAAACAAAAGTACAATGCAGGAATAAAAGAACGAAAACAAACATACACCCCCAACAAACCCTGGAGGGTGGGTCTAACAACTAAGACATCAAGTAACCAGAGAGTACAGTAGGTTGAAACAACAGCTGGTAAAATCACTGGCATGACTGGTGAAGCCAGTCCCTCGGTCCAGCGTCGGCCCGATCTCTACCTCCTCATCATCAAACTTCTCTACCTGAAATACTCTGGCTGTCCTTCCTCTTGTCCCCGTTGTCGCAGCTGTAACCCAAAAGGAGATAAGATGCATGATATGAGTCAGGTTACCAGAAATACTATTACATGAAGCACGAAAGTAAAAATTATTTCTGTCAAGCCATAATACCCATGTTGTTGCCGCTATTGCGATGTACCACGCATCCTTCATATCATGACGAGTCGTTGCAAATTTTGGGCCAATCCACAAATCCTCATATACGCAGGGGTAATTGCCTGTTCCTAAGGCTCGGAGTACCTCAACCATAGTTGCCTTACTTCTAGGGCAGTGAATGAAAAGGTGGTTTAGATCTTCCACATGTACTTCACAGAAACCACAGTTGGTCGCTACATGTGATTGTCTTTTAGCAAGGTTTTGCCTAGTGAGGATAGCGTTATTGAGCACTAGCCATAGGAAAACTCTGACTTTAAGTGGCATTTTCGCCTTCTACAGCACCTGTGCCCAGCTGGGTCTGCACCCTCGAAAGTGGATCCGATGATACATGGATCTCACCGAGAATGCTCCCTTGCTCTCGAGACCCCATCGCTTCTGGTCTGGGCCTTGTGTGCATCTTGTATCTGCCCGTGTGATGTGTGCTTGCATGTCGAGCAATTGCTGGTGTAAGTTTGGGGTTAGCGTCCCTCGGAACGCCGGTCTCCAGCCTCCCCTTTTCCAACCTTCGGCTACTGACATATTCGGTCGACTCGACCTCTCATACAGCTCTGAGAACGTTTCCTTCAGAGAATAGGCTCCACATCACCTATCCCACCAGAATCTGGTGGACCGGCCATTGCCGATAGTCGACGTAACTGCCGAATTGAAGGGACCGCTAGTCTTGGCAATTCCTTTCCAGAGTCGGAAAATTTTAGCCCCTACTCGGAAGCCAAGATTTCTCGTGCCTTTTTCCCTTAGATAAGGTTGAATGAAGTCCTGCCAGTCTTCCCCGCTATTGTGGAATACCTTCCACCACCATTTCCCTAGCAGGGCAAGGTTCATATCTCTGAGGTCGATAATACCTAGCCCTCCATGCTTCTTCTTCATGCAAGCGATACTCTATTTAATGAGATGGTAACCTCCTTTCTCCGAGTCTGCCCCCTTCCATAGGAATCGTTTTCGAATCCGGTCAATCCTCTGGATCACCCATCTTGGAAGCTCGAAAAATGACATGTAGTAAATTGGCAGGTTAGACAATACTGAGTTGATGAGTACCACTCTGCCCCCAAGAGACAGTGATTTACCTTTCCACCCAGACAGTCTGTCCTCCACCCTGTCAATGATGGGCAACCAGTCTGCTTTAGATAATTTTCCTAGTTTGAGTGGTAGCCCTAGGTATTTGATAGGGAAGCCACTCGCCGTACAGTTCAAAATAGTCGCGTGTTCCCCTGCTTCATCATCGGATAGGGAAATTGGAGTCAGCGCACTCTTGTGAAAATTAATCCTAAGGCTTGACCAGGCTTCAAAACAGTAAAGGGTCCCTTTAAAGCAAGCAGTTTCTCCTCTAGTCACATTACCAAAGAGTAGGGTGTCATCTGCATATTGCAGTATCGTACACCCTTTAGTAGACGCGGAACTGGCCACTGGCGTTATCCAACCTTTTTCCTGGTAATTTTCCAGCATAACCCTCAACACATCCGCTACGATAGTAAACCGGAGAGGTGATAGCGGGTCCCCTTGTCTGAGCCCCTTCCTACAAGGAAACGGCTTTCCCGGCCTTCCATTCACTGATATGGCTGTTTTGCTAGTCTGCAAGCACTGCCTAATCCAGAAGACCCATTTATTCCCGAAGCTCCTACCCCTAAGAGCTTCCAGCAAGCATTCCCAATCTACCGAGTCATAAGCTTTCTCAAAGTCCAGCTTAAGCAGAAAGCTCTTAGAGTTTGTTGTATGGCAGCGGTGGATAACTTGTTCCGCCGTTCCCACACAATCTAGGATATTTCTGCCCTTAATGAAGCCCGATTGAGATTTGTTGATAAGGCTGTCCATAATACTTCCCAGGCGGAAAGATAGGATTTTTTAAATAATCTTTGCCGAGCAATTTATGAGGCTGATCGGTCTAAAATCGCCCACTTTCGACGCCTCTTCCCTTTTGGGAATCAGGACTACATCCGCAAAATTAAACATACCCAATCTGAGCTTGTTATTGAAAAAGTCATCCAGTAATGCCATATAGTTCCCTTTAATTTCTTCCCAGAAAATTTGGAAGAACATCATTGGGAAGCCGTCTGGCACTGGCGACTTGTCCGCTCCCATGTGACTGATAGCCTTTTTAACTTTCTCCTCCGAGAACGGTGACTCCAGGCCTGATAGCGAAGGTGATGACTCGCTCTGATAAGTCTGCCAAAAAAAATAAGGTGAAGATTTAAGCCTTTTATATGTGCAATACAAGTACTTCCCTAAGTAACGAGACATGTAAAAACATCATAATTGTTACTTTGTTTCTACAAAATTAATTGAATTACACATAAAATTATAATTAATCTGGTGGATTTCTAATTCGCAAATAACACCTCACATCTAACAAAAGATTAATCATCAAAATCAATCAACGACTGACTGACATATTGTCTTATATATCGCAAATATAATATAAACTATCCGATCTTACAGGTTGCCTCTTAATTGTGTTAATGCTATGTACGATCCGATCCTGCAGGTTGCCTCTTAATTGTGTTAATGTTATGTACGATTGTGCATTATTATTAATGAAAGTCAATCGCTCGATGTTAATGCTGTGTTCTTATCTCTAATCTAATCTCTACTATTATAATGGGAGAAGGGCTTAGTGTCATTTGTCGTTTTATCATTCTACCAACATGTATAATGCACATGCATAATTAATATAAAAGAGATTTCTGGTTCAAAATTTTTATTTTTATTTTTTAAAATTATTAAAACGTGCATCGCACGTGTAAATTACTAGTATATATAAATTAACAAACTTTTTTTTTGTTTTTTGTTTAGGCATGTAATTAGTTGTTATTATTATTATTATTATTATTATTATTATTATTATTATTATTATTATTATTATTATTATTATTATCATCAATTTGTTTGGCTAACACTTGAAGGTGGATAGAGTTCTTAACCACCATATATAGATGAGGATTAAAAGAGCCCCTTGGCCACAACTAATTTCAGAGTACCAGAGTCTCATATTGTTCATTCCCACTATGAATAAAATATAACATTGGTCAACTTTATCTCAAAAAAGAAATATATATATATAACATTAGTTATTTGGACTGTTCTTGTGCGTGCCTACTTGTTTGGTTTTAAAAACCAGCTTTCCAACTAACAAAACCACTTTGAATTTATTTACACTACAAACAGTACTACAATGGCCGGCGCTTTTGAACCATAATGGCCGGCACTTTACAAACGTCGGGAAATTGTTCATAGCGTTTCGTGAAGCGCCGCCGTAAGCGCCGTCCATACCGCTGCCGGGGAATCTTATTCGAATCCCCGGCGCAAATGAACGCCGGCCATTTTGTGATGAATCCCCGGCGTTTCTTAAACGCCGGGGTTGTACTTTTGAGTTTTAAAAAATACTTACCGTTATTGAACATACCCCGGCGTTGGTAAACGCCGGGGTATGTTTAATTCCTGCTTCCCACTGTTTTATACCTGCTTCCCACTCCTCCACAAATTATGAAACCCATAGAATTATAACCATATTATTGAAACCCACAAATTATCACAAACTCCACTACTCCACAAATAATCAAACAAATAATCAAATAATCAAACAAAGACTCCTTCAAACTCACAAATAATCAAACAAAGGCTCCTTCAAACTTTTATAAAACAAAGATCTTTCATTCATAGTACTATATATACATCTTTCAAAGTTTTTTCAACTTCAAAATATAGACAACAGGAAGAACTCCGATAGCAATATACATAGTACACTTTAAGTCATGAAGATCGAAGATTCGAGGAAGAGAGGAGAGATGCTGGAGGTGGATTGCAAGCCTGTTGCTTCTTTTCCCTTCTCTTCATGTTGCCTACATCAACCTGGAGATGCTAGAGACGAGAGATGCTGGAGATGCTAGAGACGAAGGCCAGTGACTGGCCTCTTGCCTACATCAACCTGCATTGAAAAAGGCATTGTCATTTGATTGTTTGTGAAGAATCTTAGAATATATTTATGAAGATGGAGGAGTAACCAAGATTGCTCAGGGTCATAAATTAAAATATGGATAACAAATGTACAATCCTTGTTTTGAAACACAATTATAATTATTTAATAGAGTTTCTCTCCTAATTCTAGTTAATCCAGAAACCTCTTACACCTGATATGCATAGAATTTTAGCTCCAACCAAATGATTGGAACCCCCCAGCAGATTCAAGCATACTATACATCGCAGACTAAGATAAATAAAATTACTAGTTTAGAATATGACTTAAAACTCAGGTTAAGAAGTTGTAGTCTCATCATACTCATCAGTAATTATTCTCTCTTCACTATAATGTTTTGGATCCTAACAGCTTGAAATAAGCAATCGAACTTCATAAAGTAATCAATGACTACTGGAATTGTTACCAGATGAGGCTCATTAAGTTAAGACTGTCTTGTGAATCCCACTTGCTGGTAGGACACGTAAAGTCCACCCATTTTCCATGTTCAATTGACACCTATAAACATAAGAGTTAGAAGACAACCCATCTCAAATCTCTCTAGATGCTTCTATTTCTTCCCCTTTTCAGGTTGAAGCTTTAAGAAATTTAAGTGGATGGCCGAATTTCAACCTTACCAATGGGGAGGACAATCATAGACCAGTTTCTGTTGTAAGAATCTCAAACTAAAGTTTTTTATGTATTCATATGATGATATTGGTATATATGCATCTACCAATGGGTATCCTCAATGTCAAAGGTACAAGGCGAATAGTACCAAAGGTTCCGTGGAGTAAGCTGAAATTTCTAAGAATTTCTGACTAAATTACACAATCATATCATTATCTTTCACCCATTCTAGACTTTACAAAGTAATTCATTGACATATTCAAAACATATTTACTTCTTGTTACCTTCAGAAATGTTGAACTTTAGAACTTTCTACCTTCCACTAATAACCATCAAATCGACTATGGAACATTCCAGTGTGACTTGCATTAACCATTTCTTATGTTTTGCTTTTATTTGGTCTTATAAACCATTTATTCTCTCCTTCCTCTAACTTCATCCTGTTAACTACAAAGGGCATTTATACATATGAGATGGCCCCTCAAACTCTTCTAGGAATCACCATCCATGCTTTGGCTCTGGCTCAAGCTTTTGCTGGTGATCCAAGCCCACTGCAGGATTTTTGGATCGCAAACAAGAACTCAACTTGTATGTTTCATTTCATTTCTATTTCTTTCCTTTCTCATATAGTTTCTTTTAGTTGGTGTCCTTTTTCTTGTACATTTTAAACTATGTTAGATGAAGAATAGAAGATGTATTTTTAATAGAAAATGTATTTTTAATAATAGACAATGTATTTTTAATAGAAAATGCTGTAATACATAAAGAAGTGAAGCTAATAAGGTTGTAATACCTAAAATTTGAGAAAATACAAGCCTACAGTGTACGTCCAGCAATGTCGTCGAAGGGATCACCAAGGTCGTCGGCTTCCTCTTCATTCGGACGACTGGATGATGTCGGGTCTCTAACATCATGCTGTATAAGAAATAAGTATGAAAGATGCCATGAGTCGGATTGGTACACACAATTAGTCAGATTCGTATAAAATGCTAATGCTAAGCAATTGGTAGACACAATTAGATAAGAACAATACTCTATATAATTTCTAACCTGTCTCGGTATGTTAGATGGGTTTTGAACATTTGTTTCCCTCATCATCTGTGCTATATGTGCAACTGTTGCCTTAAGCTCTGCGACTGTTGCCTCTAGATTAGCTATCTTCTCATCTCTAGGATCCGGCTGTGATGATGAAGAAGCATGAGTACGAGAGGGTGTTGGTCCTAACCCCTTCCCACGCACACGGCCAGGGCGCTCCGGACCAATGCTTTCGACCAACGCCTGGTGTTGAAGCTGCACTATATCGACCGGTATTGTGGGAAAGCCGGCGGTGGGAGCGGATGACAGTTCGGCATACCTATTTCGAGCAGTTGCCTGTTTTAAAAAAAATATCCAAATTCATTGTTAAGGCATATTACACATCAAATAAGCAAATTTAAGATAGAAAAACTATTACCGATATCGTCGCAGCCTTTGAGGACGGAAATACGCCTTGTGAGTTCATGTGGGTTGCGTCGAAGAAATCTAAATCACCGTACTGATCCGCACCTCCTCGCTCCACATCCTACATATATTAAAATCAAAATCAATTGCACTCGTTTTGAAAAAACGAAAGTTTTTTGGTATTAAGAGTTACTCTACAAGTATTGCATATTCTGCATTCATACTTCCGTTTGATAGGGAGAAATGTATCTGTTTGATAGAAAAAACCATAGAAGGATGATGTCTGATTAGATGACATTATGGCATACTACAGTGTATTCACGGATCAAATTTTATTAACTTATACTGACCACAAGATACTTCAAAAATGCAAGTTATTGATCAAGTTCAAATGAGCATTGACTTCGTTGTCTGCTTCCTCTTCTTTGTCTCTGACTACCAGCAACCTAGTTCTTGGAATTGCTTGGAGCTTTAAACAAATTTTTATGGTTTTGTGAATATGACAATCTTCCTAGACAATAAGAGTAATTAAATTCGTTGATTGTGATTCACCTTACTTATATATCTAACATTGTCATGCCAATTGCCTTTTACAATTTAGAAGTTTGGCCTTTTCTTCTAAAGCATTCATGCTAGAAAGTTCAATAATCATCCTACTTATCAGAAGTTACCAAAGTTACCAGATATCGCTGTATCAATGATCTACATTAAATTAGTTTTAGTGGTATATATTAATTTCAGTGGTATATATAGTTTCAATAAGCGTGCATGTACATAATTCTATTTGCAATAAGGAATGCTACTTTCTAGATGACACTGAGAATAGTTACAAGTATAATTATAAACCTCAAATTTCTATGGCGTATATTTGTAAGAAAATAGTTGATACATATCACTAGAAGAATTTTAAACAAGTGACAATGAAGAATGAAGTCAATATAATTTGCCAACTTAAACTGGAAAGAACAAAAGCTAGTGACAATTGTGCAATTGACTAGCTGAAGAACTAAATGCCAGTAAACATAAATGCAAGGTCCTGTATGGAAGTTTAAAGAGTTTATAGTGAAGAACAAAACACTTAGATATACCATTATTGCGCGTCGCTGTGCAAAGCTTGTACCTCCTGCAGTGTGCAACACGTCCTGTGCATTCCTACTTGCACGACCTCTTTCAGCTCTCTTCTGCACATAATATAAAATTATTGCACAGACAATAAGATTTAATAAACCATATATCATATCAAAACATATTGCATCATATACTACAATTTTTTAATTACCTTCCCTTCAGGTGTATTCCAAAAATAGCATAGAAATTCCCAATCAGCACGCACGACACCTCTCGGGACTGCTCTTGTGTTCTCAGCCATTGTTCGGTTCTCGTCATAATATTTTGCCTTAAGCTCAACCTTATAGTCTCTCCATTTCTTGGACATTGATTTATTCACCCAATCAGCATCAAGAACCGCCGGGTAATCAAATTTTTGCTGCAACAATCATGAATCAATATCATATATTAAAGAATTTTTGCTGCTAATTCCTTCTCAGTTTTGTCTTCCGACAATTATTCATTTCAGTTACGTAAAAAATAACCTACAGTGGCCACTCTATTATAACAAGTTTGTTGGTACCTACTCATTTTATGATCCAAGTATATTCCCTGGAGCCCAAAAAACAAATGCATTAATCTAATAGTATTTACTTAACAGAGCATTTACAATGATATAATTTCCCTCTCCCCTCCATACTAAGTCATCCATTTCTAATGCTACACTTATTGTTAATTTTACATTAATTTTCTTTATTCAGCTTTCTCATCTAAGATTATGTGTTTACATTTATTTTGTGAACAACTCCATTTACTTTCTTGTACTGGTTTTCTTACGCCATGTTACATGACGATTTGGTCTGCAAGTATATTGTTGCGACAAAGGAAAATATGGGTTAGCCATGATTGCAAAACTCATTTGGATGGAATATTAATAGTAAATGACTAAATGCTTGCTAGTTAAATTTGTATGTTAGTTGATCTGTTAGTCATAATCTATTTTACATGAAGTTGTACTTTGGCAACTGCTGAAGTAGCTGCAGTCTGAGGAGCAAGAAACAGCAAGAAGGTCACTGTGGAAGCTTTACTTTAGAATGTACAAGCATTTTATTCTTCCAAAGCCAGTTAAGACATGACAACTGTGTTAGTGTCTGTCATATAAATGAATTTTGTTTCTTTTCTTTATTGCACAAAAACATTTAAGAAAAATCGTACCTATAACCAAACTATTTAAGAAATACTGTAAATATAAATGTTACCTTGACAACTTCAATAGCTCTAGTCCTTGTCGCTATGGGGATATTTGTCCATCTATCGAATGATAGTGGAAGATACTCCGAATTCCGAGCAATCAACCCAATGAATGATGCGAAAGTCACTGCACTTTTCCCTATGGGCTGATGATCCCCATTTATCTCCACTTCTATTTTTTGACCCGCGGGTAGCTTCCATACGTCAACTAACTTTGTCGCTCCCCGGGTCTTTTTTTGGGGGGGTGGCTGGGTGCTCCCCTCACCTACCTCTACGTGGGTATCCTCCTCGGCAGGAGGCTCCTCAATCCTTCTTTTAAGCGCCGTATTCCGTCGCGGCATAATTCACACCTGCTAATAAGAATTATGAAGCATACATTAAAAAATTAAGAAGAACTTGGTATGGATAGTAGCTGTTCAACACTGAGAAACCTGGCTTTCTTGAAGTACAGTTATGTCAAACAGGTGAGATAGTCAAAATACATTATGTCAAATAACAATCTATAACCTGCAGAATGCACTGGCGTTCTTGAAGTACAGTTAGTGTCCCATTCAAAACATCAGATGCAGTTGTAATGCAATGCTTTTCATCGGTGAGTTTAAAGAGTTTATATGGAAGTTCAAAATTCTGTAAGTTGTGTACCATGTCCGAATGTGTTCTAAGTTCTAATTGATTGTGGTGCATTGGTGATGAATACACATTGAACATCAACAAAACTTTAAATTGGCATGTTGTCTGTCACTAATTTATAAGAAAAATACATAAAAGAATGGTTGTACCAAAGTGAATATATATATATATATATACAAGTATTATTGGAGATGTTATCAAGGCAGAAGATAACAATAGTCTCAGACAAAATGAAGTCGATAATATTATTAAGGCTCTCACATATAGCTAACCACAAGGTCAACGCCAAAATGAATAATAGGCAACAAGAATAAGATAGGCACCATTAAAGACTTTTGAGTCTATCACAGATTCACAACGTAGTACAGATCAAAAAAGAAATCCGGCATACAATTTGTGAAAAAAAGCTAATAATTGAGTATACAACAAACTCACAAACAACAAACAGCTCCATAGAAATTCTAAAGAGTAGTAGCATCATTTTCCCTTCCAATCCAGCATTGGCCTAAGACCATCCATCTCAATGCACTCAACAGTGTCGGACACTGAAGGATAAACAGCTAGCAAAGCTAGCCAATTCCTGTCAGGAAAGTCAATTATGCACTAAAGCTAAACGTTCGCATATCATCTTATACAAGTGACTACTATACAGAATGCAATTATTTATTTATAAAACAAAATAGGATGAGAAAACACAAACAGTGACTATGTAGAATTCTTAGCCAAGCACTAAGAAAAAGAGAAGCAAATGCGGCAGGCCTACAGGAAGGCTCTGCAGATTGGTCATGAATCAAACTAGAAAAAAGCATTTCCATATTCAGAATAAATGTTGGATAGTACTAATCAATTGAAGCAATCAAGATGGAACCATGCCAATACTAGATGCAACATGGAACAACTTCAAGATGAGCAGTGTTAATGGCTTTCAACAAGACATCACATATAATAAGGAAAAGTCTGAATGCAACATACTAATTCGGAGAAACACACTAATGTTCAGTTCAACCTCTACAATGCAGGGAATGTCGAGGAAACTGGAATTATACAAACCATTTCAACTCAAACAGCATGCTCATAAATAATATATAGCAAAAAACTCATGTTCAACCTTCATAGTTCATACTACACACACTCAAGTAGCCTTAGTAAATTCAAGGAATGAAGCTAAGGGATAAAAAAGCTTAAAAAAACTTCGAGTCTACCAATATAAATTCGACAGTGTACCATCTCAACCTAAACATCAAGGTAGAAAAAATTCATTTCAAAAAGAAAAAGAAACATCATGACTAATAATTTGCGAAGAAAACATTCCAAAAATAACATGATTAATCAAATTAATTAAAAGCTAATAAACTGCTAAGATCGGGATAAAATTAATGATAACAAGAATCAATTGCGACTAACTCCTCTAACCTCTACTAAATCAAATATATGCTTCAACTTATCTAAACTTAAACCTCATTTCCAAGCATTTAACGATTATTCCTGTACAAAAAATCTACAATGCTACCAATAATCTCCACATGAACACCTTCCATTCTTGAACAAATGAAACCTCTTATAATCTCTCAACACAATCTCTCTCCCTTCAACCCTGGAAGAAAATTTCACAAACACAAAATAACACAAATGAAACCTCCTATAATCTCTCAACACAATCTCTCTCCCTTTAACCCAAACCTCATATCATTATTGTAGCTAAATCAAACTAATGAGCAAATCCATACCTAGGGTTCCAGAAGGAGAGAGGACGACGGCGGTGGAAGCGAACAACGACGACGGCGGAAGCGAGATTGGGGGTTTAGCCAATCGAAATAGGGTTCGCGAGATTGGGGGTTTAGCCAATCGGTAAAAATCGAAATAGGGTTTAGGAGAGAAATCAAAGAGGGAAATCGACGCGGATTAATAGCGAAATCGAAGAGGGAAATGGAAATAGGGTTTTAGGGCAAAAAGAATTGAGCGCGAAAGCGAAAAGAGAAAGAGGGAAGTGGCTATAACGAGGGTGGGTGTGGGGTTTTATCAGATGGGATATATCCCCGGCGTTTGAAAGCGCCGGGGATTGTAATAGGCCGGCGCAATTTACTAAGCGCCGGGGTTTCTTTGGATCCCGCTGGCGCTTTCGTTAAAGCGCCGGGGAATGTCCCGGCGGAATATTTAAGCGCCGGCGTTGTTTTGCCGGATATTCCAGTACCTTTATAGTGTTAATTTTCTAAAAAACATTGTATAATATTCCCCTCCTTATAGAGTATTTAAAAGGGCAGTATTCAACTAATTCAACTCAAAGGAATCCAAACTGGGATTATAACACATCCTTCTTTTGGGACTTTTGGATGCTGTCACTGTTAATTCGATTGCATCTGAGTTGCTGTAGTTATCTTTACTTTTTTGCTTAGAAAATAATGTTACCATTGCATGAAAGTTGATTTCTGTGCAACAATAGGTGGATCATCAAGCTCCGTCACCTGAGAAGACGCTTAAAGAGATGGGCAAAAGAGGAATTTGGGGAATTCAAAGAAAAGAAAGCGAGGCTAGGAAGGAGGATACAAGAATTAGAGAAAAGGGAAGAGGAGAGAAGCCTGTTGGTGGGAGAATTTGAGGAACTGGCTTCCAGTAAGGCAGAAATCCATAGAATTGGCGAAATGGAGGAGTGCTATTGGCGACAGAGATCAAGGGTTCAATGGCTCAAGGAAGGAGATGCAAACACTGTCTTTTTCCACAGAGTGGCCAATAATAGAAGGCGTCACAATCAAATTACGGGACTATTGGTGGATGAGGTGTGGACGGAGGATGAATCCGTTATAAGAAACCATATTGAGGGGTCCTTCAGAGACCTATTGGGAAAAAAGAGAGCGCTGAGAGGGGAGCTGAGAGCGGAAGTGTGGAGCGAGGGGGCATTGGAGGGAAGTGAGAATCTTGAAGAACCGTTCACTAAGGAGGAGGTGCTTAAGGCGATCAAGATGTTGGGACAAGACAAAGCTCCGGGTCCAAATGGATTTCCAGTCTGCTTCTACACTAGATATTGGCCCATCATCAAGAAAGACCTCTTAGACATTTTTCACGAGTTTTTCACGGGAGAGGCACAGGTACGGAGACTTAACTACGCGAATGTGGTCCTTATCCCGAAAAAGGCAGAAGTCCTGAGCTTTAAGGACCTCAGACCCATTAGCTTGCTGAATGGTTCGTTCATGATCATCACGAAGGCAGTGGCCAATAAATTAACTCCGGTATTAAACGATATTGTGGGAGAGGCTCAAAGTGGTTTTGTCAAAGGAAGAGACATCCTGAATAGCATCGCCTCGGCACATGAGATGGTTTTTAGAGGCCACAAAGACAAAGTTAATGGGTTCATGTTGAAGTTAGACTTCCAAAAGGCATACGACACGGTAAAATGGGAGTGTGTGGATGAGGCGATGAACCTTAAAGGGTTCAGAGAAAGATGGAGGCGCTGGATCAAGATGTGTGTTAGGGGTGGCAAATCCTTCGTTCAATTCAATGGGTCGATAGGAAGGGAAGTCAGATGTAAGAGAGGTTTGAGATAGGGAGACCCGCTGTCTCCACTTATATTTGCAATAGTTGCTGATGGATTGGCGGAAATGAGTAAGAGAGGAATGGAGGCAGGACTGACTAAAGGGATTTCAGTTAATGGAATTTCCACGCCTTTGTCCATATTACAATATGCTGATGATACCATACTGTTTGGGATGGCAGAGGTGGAAGAAATACTGGAGGTCCGAGTCCTCCTCAGATGCTTTGAGTTTTGGTCCGGCCTGGCAGTTAATCTACAAAAGAGTGTCGTTACTTCGATCTACAACAATAATGCAGTGCCCATGGAATATTCCTCTGCCTTGCTTCAATGCAAAAAAAAGGACTATCCGTTCAACTACTTGGGGACGCTGATCAGACCTGGGAAACTGATTAAGGAAGACTGGATCCCACTAGTAGAAAAGATTGAGAAGAAATTGGCAGGATGGAAAGGCAAGTCACTCTCCTTGGGAGGGAGGATCACTCTCATCAACTTCGTCATCAGTAGCATTTCGATCTACCTCATGTCGATCTATGAGATTCCCAGCCGGGTCATCGAAAGAATCGACAAATGTCGACGGAAGTTCCTGTGGAAAGGAGCACGCGATGATAATAAGGGAATCAATCTTATAAGGTGGGATCGGGTATGCAAGAAGAAAGAGTTCGGCAGATTAGGAATCCTAAACCTCAGAGATATGAACAAAGCTCTACTGTCCAAATGGTGGTGGAAAATGCATAAACAACGAAAGGCATGGTGGAGTAACTCGTTTATGAGGTACCGTAGGAGGAAATTAGTCAGATTCGAAGAAAATGCAGGCATGGAAAGGTGTCAGGAATATGGAAGGGTATCACAAAGGTAGGAGAGAGATACCATGTGAACACTAAGTGCAAACTAGGGAAGGGGAACAGCATTAGGTTTTGGAAAGATAAGTGGTGCGGAGACAACACGTTACAATCGCTCTATCCCGAACTTGCATCGTCAGCTAAAAAGGAGGACGCTCTGGTTGTAGATGTTTGGAAGAATAGGAAGTTGAGACTGGCACTCACAGGCAGCAGTTCTAACAAGGCACAGGACCAACTAATGAGGCTCAATACGATACTCCTAGAGCAAGGATCCCGGAGTAGGAGGGAGGAGGATTACAGAGAATGGAGCCTAGGGGATAACAAAGTGTTCTCAGTATCTACCATGTATGGTTTCCTGAATGATGGTGGTTTGAGGAACTCACATGCAAATACCATTTGGAAGACTAAAGCCCCTCCCAAAGTTAAGACCTTCCTATGGTTGGTACTTAATGACGGAATCCTATCAAAGACTAACTTAATGAAACGAAAAATCCTTTTAGACGCTACGTGCCAACGCTGTAACATAGGGGAGGAAGATATCACCCACATCTTTTTCGTCTGCCCTAGAGCTAGGTTAGTTTGGGAGATCATTGGTCTGGGCTTTCACACCACCGAAATTCCGAATTGCATCGATCATTTGTGGGGAGGATGGAGAACAATGCACATCAAAATAGAACATAGATGTCTCTGGGATATTACGGTTGGAGTTATCTTGTGGAGTCTATGGTTAGATAGGAATGAATTCTGCTTTCGTAATACTAGATGTTCATTTCATATGTTACTCCATAAAATGTTGTTTCTAATAGAGGCTTGGGCAGGTCAAGCAGGTACATGGAAGAAGCCAAGACTGGATGGACCTCATTAGATGTGCAAGGAACAAGGCCAGGGGACATCCTGCTTTGGATGGGAGATTTCAAGCCTGTCTTCTCGGTTATTTCGGAATCATTTGTGTAATCGATGTTGTAATTTCTTTTAGTTTGGGTGGAACTCTTGCTTGTAGTAGATCGGATTAGACTTCTTTTGTATTGTTGGAAACTCTTTGTTTTCGTTAATCAATCATTAATGAAACTGATGACCTCGGTCATTTTATTTTCAAAAAAAAATAGTTACAGTAATTGTAATTGCAGGGTGGAATAATGAAGAAGCCTCAGTGACCAAAGATCGTGGCCAAATGTTTGGCAGATTAATCAAGGAAGCAATGCCAATTGACCTAGAGCAGTGATGGGTTAAAACAAAAGTGGTGATTGGAGATCGACTAACAAGTGCTTCAATATTAGTTGCTGCATGCTGAAACTAATATTCTAGAAATTCTTAGGCTGCAACACATCCAAACTTTTGAATCTGGGCCAAGTTACAAGATTAAAGTTGCAAAAGGGTCCAACTAAAAGCAAACAAATAACACTACTGATAATGGTAAAAATCGCAGCAAATAAGGGTCGTACGATTCAAGCACAAATCTCAAAGGTTCTACAGGCAGATTAATCATAACTGTAACACCCCGTAATTTTCAAAGAGATAATATATACAGTAGTATGTATATATATGTAATAATATAAGAGGGAATTAGAGGCTTGCCCCATAAAGTTACTTTTTGTGTGTGTGTTGTGTGTGTGTGGGGGGGGGGGGTGATTTATGCAGGCGTGGGGCCCAAGAGAGATGGTTGCATGTAGCAGCTCTGTTGCCAAAGCCACATGGCGACGTGGCGATGTGGACAGCTCAGGCGGGGGGGGGGGGGGGGGGGGGTCTCTTCTTCAGATGTGCTGCTGTGCTTCTCTCTCCTGATGACATTAGCTTAGAGAGAAGAACAGTGGAAGGGTATAGTGAAATTGTCCCATATCGGGAATATAAATAGATTAATTAAATATAAATAATATAGCCTATGATCAAGAGTTACCAACCCGGTTAACCACCTTTTGAGAGGTAGCCTGTGGTGGGCAGTTATACTAATAAATAAATAATTTGTGTGATAAATTGTATAAATTGTCTGAGTTTGGGGCATGTGCGTTTACAATAATAGGCTTCTTTAACAGGTCCAGACCTTCTCCAGACTCTTCTACATGACATGAGCCTAGTCTGTTCGTCAACCAGGTCCTCCTATGGAAGATCTGATTCCTCCTCAATAGTAGCCCCGATGGCCTAGCCAAGATCATGTCAACGGAGAGGCACCAGGGAGCTCTCGACAAAGCTGTCATGAACAAAACACTCTGCACGACCGTATCTCAGTCCATAATGCTTCAACTGATTCAATGGCCTCGCGAGGCCCTCGGGATCTAGAGATCTCTGCCAAATCATCAGTGCCAGGCAACAAGAAACTGATCTACTAAACTGCTTGAAAGATAGGTGCGCCCGAACTAAGGCCTCCCGCTCAGAATGTCAAGTAAACCGGAGAAGTAACTCTTCTCATAGAAAGAGATCAAGGCATTCCTCCATTCACAGGGTGCATACTACAGAAAGAAGCCCGACTCATGAGAGTTGAAAGCTTCTTGAGCGGAACAAAGAGAAAGATGCTCCAGTCACTAGGGCCAAATTGGAAAAGTTCAAGCTTGACATCCTCCAACTATCCAAGGTAGTCAAGACCAGGGTCAGCTCTCCAAAAAAAAATCGGTGACTCAATTGTATCCAAGGGGAAGGACGACCAAGTCCTTCACCATATCCGAGAGGTAGAAGATCGTCTAGAACATATGAAGAATAAGGGAAACCGCTCCAAGCGACCTCCATTCAGCAAAACCATCATCGATGCACCCATCCCAAAGGATTCAAAGTTCCTCAATTCAAATCATACGATGGGGAACCAGACCCGACTGACCATATCGCGAGTTTCAAGACCCTCATGATGGTCTACAATGCCACCGATATGCACATGTCAAACATTCCCTACAATTTTGAAAGGATCAGCAAGGGAATGGTACTTGCACCAACTCCAAAGTCAATATTCTCTTTCGACCATCTTGATGAGCTCTTTATAGAGCACTTCGTTACTATCCACAAGACTGAAAAAACAAGTCCTTCTTATTGAAATTAAAACCAAAGGACAAAGAACTACTGAAAGACTTCGTCAAGCACTTTATGGCCGAAGTACGATCCATCTTCTCCTTAGATTCATCAGTGGCGGCTGCCGCCTTCCGCCACAACGTTACTAACAAAGACCTGAAAGCCTCCATTACAAAAAGCCACCCAAAAATTTCAGTGAGCTCCTAGAATAGAGTGATAAGTATATCAGGGTCGAGGAAGCTATCTATCCTCAAGGCAAGAACGATTCACCTTGCAGGAACAAACAGAAAAATGAAAATAAGGAAAAACCCAAAAAGTTTCTGAAAGATGGCACTGGTCAACGCCGTCCATCTCCAGCACCATGCTTTGACAAGTTCACACCTCTTAACGCATGCGTATCAGTCATCCTCGTGGAAGTTAAGAAGGACAGAATAATATGTCCTCTGCCCAAGATGTCGATAACTAGCAAGAGAAGAGACAAAAATAAGTGGTATGCATTTCACAGAGATCATGGACACATAACTGACAACTATCGAGTCTTCAAAGAAGAACTTGAAGGCCTAATTTTTCGTGGCTATTTCTCTTAATTTGTCCAACAAAACAACAACGCTGAAACCCCTCCGGCATGGGGGGCTAATAAGCGTCAAGGGAGGCCCTCTGAATCACGAGACTCATAAAATATGGCCATTCTCCGCTCAATTCACGGAGGCCCGTTGGGGGGGGGGGGGTCCAACTTCTCTTGCAAAGCCATTGTTAAGGAAGTCAACTCAGTACACAACATTCCACCTGCCAAGAGCACTGGGGTCCCGATATCTTTCTCCGACAAAGACTTAGAAGGTGTCCGAACACCTCACTGGGGCGCATTGATCATAAATCTTTGCATGGTGAATCATGAGGTATGCTGCATCCTGGTAGACAACGACAGCTCGGTAAACATTCTTTTCATGAACACTTTCAAAGGTCTGAAGCTCTCCCGAGACCGACTCAAGCCAGCCGGTTATACACTCCACGGATTCTCCAGTGTACCCGTTCAAGTAGAAGGAATCATCACACTCGATGTGATAGTAGGAAAAGCATCTGCTATTCGAATGGAAGCACTGGACTTTATGGTAGTCGATGTCAAAGCCGCATATAACGCAATATTCGGTCGTCCCAGCTTAGCGGCCTTTCATACAGTTGCTTCTGCCTACCACATGAAAATAAAGTTCACAACAATAGCAGACATAAGCTAAGTTGTAAGGTGCCAACAGGCAGCACGAGCATGCTACACTGCTGCTACAATGGGTGGCTCAGTTCTCCCCCTCGATGCTATAGAGCAACTGCCAGAAAGTAGTCATAGTAAATCCAAGCCCATAAACATGCTTGAAGCTACTGCACTAGACAATTATACCGAGAACTTCCAAACCTGCCAAATCATCTCCCACCAGGTCCAAACTGGTCCTCATCAGAATACTATGACATACTTGAGTCCCTCACGCGAAGACACTCTGCTTATTCAAAGGAAAGAAATAATCCTGATTAAACACATTGACAACTTTGAAGATCTCCCATTCTATATGAAAGACAATGGGAGACTTGTTCCAAAACAAGCAAGTCCAGCATGGTCTACCAAGTTGTTAGCTTAACGGCTCATCAACTTGAAGACCCAGGGGGTAAGGAGATATCAGCAGGGACTTGGAAAGTAGAACACCTGATGAAGTTGAACGAGGGCATCTAAAACGTCATCTCTTAATAGTAGTAGTAAATTTTCTCAATTTTTAATAAAGGCCAACCACTAGAGCAGCCATTTAGTTTTACTTTTCAATAAAGACCGCTTTAACTACCGTTCACTGCATGTAATAATGGCCAACAACTAGAGCAGCCGCTTAGTTTTATTTTCTAATAAAATTTAGTATTAATTTTTGCAGAGTTATTGTACAACTCTACGGATGCATATAATGATTAAACGCTAAGAATACTCCTAAAAATGGCACCAAAAACTCATTAAAAGCTCTCTATAAGACGGATTATAAGTCCATACGCATGGCTCGAAGTTACTATAGCAATTTGCAACAAAGAAAGTTCAGAGTTCGCTTTGCCATTTGACCTGCTCCTCCAACCTGTTAATATCTAAACTAACAAGTTCGGAATCTATACCCATAACTCAGAGTTACTTTAGCAACCTGCAATCAAGCACGTTCGGAGTTCAACTCGTCATTTGATCTGTTCCTAAAACTAGTTAAAATTCCTTAAAGACAGATTAGAGGTCTAAAATCATGGATTGCAGTTACACCAATAAAACTTACAAAATCAACATTTGGAGTTCAACTTTCCACTTGATGTGACCCTCATAATTTGTTGGATAACCCATACATCAAGTTTGGAAAATAGCTCTCCTTCAGAGTTGCTCCTACATTTTGCTGAGTACAAGACTGATAAGTTCTAAACTCTGTCAAACATTACGCATAGCATCGACGGTTCATTAGCTATACACAAGAAATTTGAGACCTTGTTCTTTAGATACAAAGAACCCAATCAACGACTCATTAATCTCAACGACAAGTTGCACAACAAGGATCAAACATATGAAAAGAATTGTTCAAATCACAAAATTATCGCAAATCTATGCATTCAGATCCAGCATGTAACGCCCCGCCCCAATACTCAGACAATTTTTATTATGTTTAGAAGACAAATTAGAACTATGTATTACAACTGCCTACCACAGGCTGCCCCTCAAAATGTGGTTAACCAATTAGGTGGCTCTTGATCATAGGTAATTTTTATTTATACTCAATTAATTTTTGTATACTCCCGATATGGGATTATTATATTCAATTTTCCCCAATTCAATCCCGTGTGCACATTTAGAAAGCCTGTGGGCCCCCCTCATATGCACACGTCACCATACTCAACACATCTGAAGACTACATGCTGTCTTCATCTCATCATAATCCGAGTGGGTCCCAAACCTATGGGATGACGTCATCACCTCTTTCGCCACACACCGCACTTCCGTGTGTACATCTTTTACGTGGGACCCCCCGCCTTCTTCTAACAACCGAATCTTTCAGACAAATCCCCCTATAGAGTTCTTCTATAGGACAACTCCTAATTCTATATATATATATATATATATATATATATATATATATATATATATATATATATATATTTCCTTCGAAATTACGGGGTATTACATACACCCCACCTTTAGAAATCAGTGTCCTCGCTGAGTACGGGGCATGCACATCTAGTGTAGGATCCGCCTTTCTAGCCGATATGGTGTCGTCCTCGATCCCGGAGATCAATCACTCTCAACACCGCAGATCGGATACCCGGAGATCAGTGACTCTCAACACTGCAGATCATACCCGATCCCGGAGATCAGTGACTCTCAACACCGCGGATCATACTGAGGCCCTCTTCCACACCCGGTGTCGAAAGTCGGCTCTGATACCATTTTGTAACGCCCCGCCCTAATACTCAGACAATTTTATTTATTTTTAGAAGACAAATTAGATACTATGTAATACAACTGCCCACCACAGGCTGCCTCTCAAAAGGTTTTAGGTGACTCATGATCATAGGCAATTTTTAATTATACTCAATTAATTTTTGTATACTCCCAATATGGGATTATTATAATCAATTCTTCCCCCAATTCAATCCCATGTGCGCATTTAGAAAGCCCGTGGGCCCCCCTCATATGCACACGTCACCATACTCAACACATCTGAAGACTACCTGCTGTCTTCATCTCATTATAATCCGGGTGGGCCCCAAACCTATGGGATGACGTCATCACCCCTTTCTCCATACACAGCACTTCCGTGTGTACTTCTTTTACGTGGGACCCCCCCCATCCAACAACCGAATCTTTCATACAAATCCCCTATAGAGTTCTTCTATAGGACAACTCCTAATTCTTTATATATATATATATATATATATATATATATATATATATATATATATATATATATATCCTTCGAAATTACGGGGTATTACACAGCATCACTACAAGTATCTAAAAGTACAAAACCATATATCGTTTTACAAGTAGTGAACATCAAGTTATCCTGCGAGTCGGTCTTACAGCTACACAGTAGAGGGATGCTCCGCCTAAGAGAAGCAAACCTCTTTACTGGCCTCCCGCCAGTTGACAACTTCCCAGGGTCGCCTCAACTCTTGATGATAAAATTCAAGATAAGTCTGCCTTAGGCGAGCAAGCTCTAGGTTTATCCTACCACCTTCACCTGAGCAAGCTCCAACTCCGTCTCACGTGAAGCACCGTGCAAACGGACATGTCCTAACTATGTCAAGCATAACATATTGCGAAGGAAAGCAAGCTCAACGTGCCAAAGACCTCATTCGATGTACACTACTACTCAACATTGAACAAACACAAAGGAATTCACTTCAATATCTAGGATACTAGGATCAAGTTCCTCCAAAACATCGTTGACTCCAAACAACGAGTTCAACACCTCACACTTGGCACACTCCGCTCAGGCTCCATCAACAACTCGTTGACTCCAAACAATGAGTTCAATGCTCTGCTATCCACTTGAGCTCCCTCAGCAACCCGCAACAAGTTCAATGTTCTGCTCACTGCTCGAGCTCCATCAATCACTCGTTTACTCTAAACAATAAGTTCGACGCTCTGCTCATTACTCGAGCTCCATCAACAACTCGTTGATTCCAAATAACGAGTCCAATGCTCTACTATTCGTTCGAGCTCAATCAATAGCTCTTTGACTCTAAATTACGAGTTCAATGCTCTACTAGCCGTTCGAGCTCCATCAATAACTCGTTGACTCTAAACAACGAGTACAACATCTCGCTCTCTACTCGAGCTCCATCAATAACTCATTGACTCTAAACAACATGTTCAATGCCCCCACTCTTCGCTCGACTGCTTCCAACAACCCCTTATCTTCATGCAGCTGGGTTGTCACTTAACTCCGTCTCAGAGTTGTTTCTCAAAACTTGTTGGGCGCAAAGATCAACATTCAACTCCGTCACAAAGTTGTCTCCTAACTTGCTTGGATCAAACTGTTTTAACATCAACTCCGTTTGAGAGTTGCCTCTCCACGAACTTGCTGGGCGCAAACGAAAAGTTCAAACGACCAAATTCCTCTCAGAATTGCCTCTCCGAACTTTTTGGGCACAAACGGCAAGTTCAACGTTCAACTCTGTCACAGAGTTGTCTCCAAACTTGTTCGGCATAAACAACAAGTTTGACGTTGAACTCCGTTATGGGGTTCTCTCCAAACTTGCTGGGATCAAACAGCAAGATCTACATCAACTCCGTCCTAGAGTTATCTCTACAAAACTTGTTGGGCATAAACAGTAAGTTCAAACTTCCAACTCCGACTAGGAGTTGTCTCTACAAAATTTGCTTGGCGCAAACAGTAAGTTCAAATGTTCAACTTCATCATGGAGTTATCTCTTAAAACTTGTTCGGCACACACGGCAAGTTCAACATTCAACTCCGTCACAGAGTTCTCTCTAAACTTGATGGGATAAAATAGCAAGTTCAACGTTCGACTCCGTCTCAGAATTATCTCCAGTCGTCAGGATCAAACGTCATGTTCAACACAAACTCTGTATGAGAGTTGTCTCCACAAACTTGCTAGGATCAAACAGCGAGCTCTACGTCGAACTCCATCTAGAAGTTACCTCTACAAACCTGCTGGGCCCAAACATCTATCCTACAAAACAAGCGAACAACATAATGCTTGGTCGACGAAAGAGCGGTTCAATGAAACGGGTGATGGGATCGTCGATAGATGAAGTTTTATCTCGACAAGAGTCATAGCTCGACTAAGCTATAACTCGATGAAGTTATAGCTCGACAAGGTCATTGCTAGATGAAGTCGTAGCCAGACGAAGTCATAGCTCGACAAGAGTCATAGCTAGACAAATTCATAGATAGACGAAGTCATAACTTGACAAGAGTCATAGCTCGACCAAGTTCTAGCTCGACGAAGTCATAGCTCGACAAAGTCATAGCTAGACGAAGTTGTAGCTCGACAAGAGTCATAGCTCGAACAATTCATAACTAGACGAAGTCATAGCTCGACAAGAGTCATAGCTCGACCAAGTTGTAGCCTGACGAAGCAACTCATAGCTCGACCGAACCCAACTCAACTCTAGGCATCACTTGATAATATGATCAACTGTAGTGGCATCAACTTCAAAGACGAGTGTCTTCTTCATCTGCACCTCTATCAAGAACATGATTATCAAAAAGGCAGAGCTTCAAGCTAGTGAATGCAGCTCTTCTAGCTTTGGCAAGAGTCCAACTGAAACCAAGGGCTTAGCAGCTGAACCCAACTCGAACCCAACAATTTAGATTTGAAGTCGATCAACTTCTCAAAATCTCTTCAAGCAACCAAGTGAGCCAACAACTACACAAAACTTTGAAGAGCTAAAAACCCATCAACTTGATCGTACTCCAAGCCAGCCATGGACAAGACTTCGAAGTCGATTAACTACAAACTCAAGCTAGCAAGGGAGAAGTTCGTTGTTGTAGTCGGCCAAACTCCAACATCAAGAGGTGTCATGCCCCGCTTTCCAAAAGGAATACGAAAAACGAGTATGTGACAAAGCCCAGCGAATGATTTACACCATTCATAAGCTGTAAGGATCAACTCATCAGCATAACAGGAATATAAAAGAATATACAACCACGCATGCATGAAACAAAACTCATAATCAACAGAATTATTTGAAAAATAATACATAATCCTCAAATAAATATAAGATCTGGATCAAAGTAAAACTTCGGGACAACATGCCCATTACAACTTTAAGTAGCAACATGAAAATTTAAGTAGCAACAAGGAAATAATTAAGCTCATAGCACAAGTAAACTAAAGCATGGTTCATCCCAATCGAAGCTTAGAATGTCTGCTCACCCACTCCTGCAGGTAGTTGATCTCCAAAACCTGTTTATTTAGCAATTTAAGGAAATAGAAAAATAGGAAAATAGTATGCCCATTAGTGCAAGCTACGGGCCGCAAGTAGTACAGGCAAAAGAGTAGATAACTGGAACATAAAGCAAGAAACAGGAACAAAAGCAAGGAGAGAATAAACAACAGGTAAATATAGTCTAATAATTAGCAAGCAAGTAACAAGTTCAGGTGAATAATGGGCATGCAATTTTGCAACAAGTGTCGGGTAACCATGTGAACTGGTAACAAGTAGAAGGAAATAGTAACAGGAAACAGTAACAGGTAACAGTAACAGATAACAGTATCAGGTGACGATAACAAATAACAGTAACATGTAACGGTGACAGGAGACAGGGATGTGCATGTGAAACATGTTATTCTTAAGTCTATTATTTATGCCTAGCTAATGCAGCAATCATGTGTCCCATATATTTATCACATGTTTGATGCATACAATCAAGTTTCGTTTAGATGTCGTAGTGGATTCTATAGGGCCTTGTACTCAGGCATCAGGTAAACAGTAACAATGCCATGAATCATGCAATCTGAGTACACCTTCCTATCGGGAAGTATGTAGTCAGGTAAAACAGTAACCAGTTGGGAAACATGGGCCTCCTTCCGAGTACACCTTCTTATAAGAAAGTATGTAGTCAGGTATAACGGTAAATAGTGGTGAAACACAGTAAAACAATAAACAGTTGAAAAACACGGGCCCTTTTCGAGTACACTTTTCTATATTGTGCACTACTAGATCTTTCCCTTAAACCCCGGCTTGTCCTTATTATTATTATCAAAATAGGCATGACAGGTGCACAAATAGGGCAAGTAACATGATAAGGGACAGGAAAAAAGTTTAGGTCGGGTAGGAAACATATTCGAATGTCAAATCAATTTATAATTATTAGAAACAACGAGAATTTCAATTCTGGACAGCAGGACGTTGCTACACCAAAACTGAGATTCCCACTACTACAGAAATACAAATCTAGATCCGTCATAATTTCTAGAAACTATACTCTCTGCCGGTTCCAGTGCATATATACATGATATATATAAGTTGTAGCAACTGGGCTAAAATTAACATTCTACACAGATTTTGTGTTCAGCCAAAATTCTTAAAGTTGTGTTCACATGCATGAAACAGGTCTGGAAACTCATTAAATAAATCCAGGAAAATTTGGGGAGGTTCCCTAGCATGTCTAGTCTTCGCATGCAAAATTTCATATCATTATATTACATATAGCATGCTCAAATTAAATTGTAAAATAAGGTGGTGCAGCAAAATTATGAATCTGATATTCCAGACCCAGTAGCACTAAAACAGCCATAACTTACAAAATATAATTCAGAATTTGATTCCATCAAAAATTCTGTAAACTAGACACATAGGGATACAATTCATATTCAGAAATTAATTCAAAATTTTTTCAGTAACAGGGTCGAAGTCATCAGACAAAATCAGGACAACAGTATATACAGTTACTTTTTGCATGGATTATAACATGATTAGTATTTGTGACGGACTCGGGTTGATGTATGGTGTAAATCAGAGTGTAGCAAGTATCTAATCAGCAAGCCACATGTATTTTCAACTCATTAACAAATGAGACATCATGCACATGCTCAACACACAACCAAACATCTATAACATGCATTCATATGGATAAATCTCCTAGATCTATATAGTGTTTGTGTGACGGATATAATAATAGGTTATTTGGAAAATCTTTTTGACTATGGGGTTGATAGAAGCCAATCAACGAATAGAATCAAGATCATCAATGAGTAAGAACATGAAGAACAAGTTATATTGAAGATCTACTTGCGGTATTTATGCTTATACGAGGAACAAGAAAATTCATACAAGTTACTTGCCTTGATTGGATGATGAACTTGATGATGATGTTGATTAATGATCGGGATCGGATGGATCAGATTTGGCGCAGATCTTGATGACGATCAAGATCAAGGTATGATCAGATGACCTAGATTCACAGGCGCTTGGTGATGATGATGATGATCGCGATCGATGATCGGACGGCCCAGGTTCAAGATGATCATGCAAGCTCACTGATGACATTGCAGCACTGGTGGCAGTCGGCTTCGACTCCGATGGTGGCAGGGGCAGTCGACGGCGGCTGTGGCGGCTGACTGACGACGAAGGAAGGGATGGTGATGGTGGTCGACAGGCTCTGGTGTCGGCTCGAGTAGCGGAGGAGGCAAGGGTGTGCAGCGGATGGGGAGTTGACGAGGACGGGAGGATGGGTTCAGGTGTCATGCCCTGCTTCCCAAAAATATGGAATACGAGCGCGTAACATTGGCCCAGTGAATGATTTTCATCATTCATAAGCTGTAGGTGTCACGCCCCGCTTCCCAAAAATACGGAATACGAGTGCGTGACGAAGCCCAGTGAATGATTTTAACATAATTCATAAGCTGTAGGATCGACTCAGCATCACAGAACATAACAAGAGATATATATAACCAAGCATGCATGAATAATTTATTAGCAACAGAAACAATTGAAACACAATAATAATATCCAAATAGTTTCAGGTCTGGATCAAGTTAAAACTCAGGAACATCAGCCCGTTACAAGTTCTTAAACAGAAAGAATAAATAATTCAAGAAAACAAATATTCTAAGCAGGTCTTTTCTCCACTTGAAGTCTAAAACCTCTGGTCACCAATCCCAGCAGGTAGTATGTCTCCAAAATCTGCTTAATAATTATAAAAAGGAAAAAGTAGAGAAAACAAGAGAAAACATCCTTAGTGCAAGTTAGGGTCACAAATAGTAAAAACGAGTACAAGTAATATGGAACAAGAATTGCAATCAAGAATGTAACAGGGATGCAACAAGTAGTGGAAATCTAAGAACTAGCTAGCAAGAAGGACACCTCAAGTAAACAGGCTAGATAACAAATACTAATGGTGAAGCAAGTGACAAGTAAAATATAGGGGTATCTAACCTCAAGTGACAGGCATCGAGTACAAGTGTCAGGTAATAAGTCTCAAGTCTAGTGTCAAGTTGTCAGGTCTCAAGTATCAAGTTTAGTGTCAAGTATTATTAGTCAAGTATCAAGTCTCATATAACATGTCATCAAGTATCAAGTGAACATGTATCAAGTTCAGGTTTCATGTATCAAGTAGTCAAATATCGAGTAAGCATGTATCAAGTTTAAGTTTCATGTTCAAGTCTTGTGGTTATTACTATCTAGGTAGCACTTCATGCATCCATCTTTTTACTACATGGTTGCTACAGTCAATACAATTTTGTTTAGGCCTAGTAATGGAGTCTATAGAGCAGCATACTCAGGTATCAAGTATCAAGCAGGCACGGTTCATAATACGAAAATAAATAACAGGTTCACGAAGCAAGTTCGTGAATACTAACAGGTTCAAGACCCACACAGTGGGTTCATGAATATAGCAGGTTCATGAGCCAAGTAACTGGCTCCATGAATACATCAAGGTGCAACAGGTTCATGAACCGAGTACTGGGAAATACGGGCCCCCTTCCGAGTATACTTACCTATATTGTCCACTACTATGGTCTTTTCCTTAAACTCCGGCTTGTTACTTTTATTAATTTTTATCAAGCAAGCATGCAAGTGTGTGAACAATTCAAAAAATTATAATCATGGACATGGAACAAGTTTGAGGTATTTATATAGTATATTCGAGGGTCAAAACGAATAAAAATATCACGAACAACGAAAATCTCAAATCTGGACAGCACGACGTTGTTGTATCAAAACTGTGATTTCCGTTGCTACGAGATAGCAAATGTGGATCTGTCAGGAGGTCTAGAAACTAGACTCCTGCTCGGTTCTAACGCATATAATTAAGGTACATGAAAGTTATGGAAACATGTGTCAAAACAGCAAACTATACTGTTTCTACGTTCAGCCAGGATTTGTGAATCTAAGTTTAAACATGTGAAACAGGGTTGAAACATTACAAATAAATTCTGAGAAAATTTGAAAATGTCCTTTAGGGGGTCCAGCAACAACATATAAAATTTCAAGTCAAACGCTTACTGTTAACATAGTTAAATTAATTTATAAACAAAAGGAGCGCAGCAGTTTTGTGAATCTGTGACTACCGACACAGCTGCAGTAAAACTGCAATATCTCCTAGACCGTAACTTGCAATTCAAAAATTCTGGAGACTATCGACATCTAGACATCTAGAGCTACATTTATTGTTCAGGGCTCAGGTTCAGGTTCTAATTTTAAAGGGGTCGAAACAGCAAGTAAAGTTCAGGATAGCAACAAGTGTGAATGTCTTTCATGTATAAGTTGCATGCTAATTGGGTGTTAGGCGTCTAGATTAATGTGTGATACAAATACGGGGTAATGGTTATCAAAATAGCAAGAAATATTTATTTTTCAACTCAAATGGGTGCAAGATCATCATATACAAGATACAAAACACATCTACAAATTTAAGGTTTCTTAGTTTCATATGTTCATGTGACTAGGAGGTAAAATGAGTCCAAGTAATTTTTAATTATAACAACGAAGGTGCTGTGACTCTTAAGATTAAGGAATCGACGATGAAAATTCAAGATCGACAATTGATAAGACAAGAAGTCACAACTACAACCTATTTGCGGTATTTTCATGCTTGTACTAGGACAATAAATTGTATAAGGAGAATACTTGCCTTAGGGGAGTAGTCGACGAATCCGATGGAGGAATAACGGAGATGGATCCCGGCACAGATCTCGATGATGATCCAGATCAAATGAAGATCAAGCGAATCCAACGGTCGAGATCAAAAATAAAACATGAAATATATAAGAATTAGAAGAGTACCAAAAGAGTAACTATATCATGATTGACAATTGATAAATAAGAACAAAAAGTGGATCAAATGTTTAACACACCAAGTAGAAGACAAACGAGACGCTCAATGGCCGAGATCAAGTTGATCAACCAATCGACGGCTGAGATCGAAGATCAAGATCAAGATGATGATTACGATCGCGATGAAAAGAGATCTGACGATCGAGATCAAGATCTTAATGATGATGATGATGATGATGGTGATGCGATCAACGATCGAGATCAATGGATCAAGAAGACGATGATCGTGATTGCAATGAACAACGATCGGACGGCTAAGATGTGATCGGATGGTCAAGATGAGATGATGATGATGAAGATCCGATGGCCAAGAATCGATCAATCAAGATGATCATGATCACGATGACGATGGCGATCGGACGGCTACCAATCAAAAGAGATCAACCCTTGGTCAAACAGTAACCTTAAAGGCGATGGTGCATTGGCTTGGTCCAACGGCAAGGCAGCGGCCGGCGGAGCACAGCAGCCAGGGGATATGGTGGCGGCGCGCTGCGGTGGTTTTGGGCTGCTGTCGGAGAACAAGCAAAGCACTGGGAAGCGGTGTTGTAGCTGCTCGGTGCGTCGCAGGGACGTGGGGGACAAGCGACGGCAGAGTGGCTGCCGACGATAGGATCTGTGCTGCTACAGTTGCGGCTGGTTGGAGGCAGCCAGCGGGTGGAGGAATTGATCTGGTGACGCAGGAGTTGGCCATGGCGGTGGATGGCAGGGTGCGGCTGCTGTTGGCGGAGAGGAAGATCGGGGCAGCACGGTGACAGTGGAGGGCGACGCGACGGTTGGAGGGCATCGCCAAGGTGCAGCAGCGGAGGGGAGAGGGTGCACAGGCCCGCTGCAGTGCATCGACTGAAGTGGGTCACGACGCACGGGAGCAGCAAAGATAGGGAGGAGACAGGGATGCTGGCGCATCGTTGCTTGGGCACGATGCGGAGGAAGGGGGGTCGGGAGATGGGTGCAGCGGGAGAGAGGAGAATGACAGAGCGATGGTGAAGAGGAGAAGGAGAGGTAGGGGATGAATGAGATCGGGTAGGGGGTGTCTGGCGGCTGGGTTTTCTTTTGGGGTTTGTACAGTAGGGTAGGGTTAGGGTATAGGATAGGTTTATATATAGTGGGTTATTAGGTTGGGTATTTGGGTAGATAATCCAATAGGAGAAATGGGTAATGGATTTGGGTTTTAATGGGGTATTAGGATCTAAATGAAAAGATCCAATAGGATAGGAAAAATAATAAATGAAAATTAGGATTATACAACAGAAATATATTTGTATTAAAATACGGAAAATATTCTGAAAATATGTATTTACGGAAA
Organism: Hemerocallis citrina; assembly: GCA_017893485.1. Classification (NCBI taxonomy): domain Eukaryota; kingdom Viridiplantae; phylum Streptophyta; class Magnoliopsida; order Asparagales; family Asphodelaceae; genus Hemerocallis; species Hemerocallis citrina. Next base: position 96,109,913 of record CM030364.1, on the reverse strand, counting down.
CAAGGGTTACAGTAGGATCGACTAAGCATCATAACAAGAAAGATAGCAAAATATATTCAACCACGCATGCATGAATTATTTATTAATCAACAGAAAATATTTGAAACAAATATAAATATTCCAAATAAATTCACGATCTGGATCAAAAGTAAAAACTTCGGGACTACAAGCCCGTTACAAGTTTCAAGTAGCAACAGAATTAAATAAACTCAAATACAAAATAATTAAAGCAAGCTTTTCCCAAGTGAAGCCTAGAAGGTTTGCTCACCAACTCCAGCAGGCAACTCGTCTCCAAAGTCTGTATTATCAAGCAGAAGAAAATGGAGAAACAAAGACAAATGCCCTTAGTGCAAGCTAAGGCCGCAAGTAGTACAAGCAAGGGTATGAAAATAAATGCAAGAAAGTATGAAACAAGATTATTGAATCAAGAATATACAACATGGTTTGATAAGAATGCAATAAGTAGTGAAGTTCAAGAGACTAATTAGCAAGTGAAACAAATCAAGTAACAAGGTCGGGTAACAAATACAAGTGGCAGGAACAAGTAACAAGTGGGCATGTAGTTATATCAAGTATCAAGTAACAAGTATCACGTACAAGTGTCAAGTACCAAGTAGCAAGTAGGGTATCAAGTGTGAACAAGTAACAAGTTATTATTAAGTCTAATGTTAAATTCTATCTAGGTAGCACTTCATGCGTCCCAACTATTTACCACATGGTTGCTACTGACAAACAGTTATATTTAGGCCTAGTGGTGAATCTTTATAGGGCCGTGTACTCAGGCATCATTATATCATGCCCTGTAATTAAGTAATGGGTCCTAGAGGTGGCTCCCGTAAATTCTAGAGGTGGCACCCGTCAACCCCTGACGTGGCACTTAGTTCTGCGTGGCACTTAGTTCCATTTAACTTGTAAACAGAAAAATCGATAAACACGTTTATAAATCATGTAATCATGTAATGGGTTCTAGAGGTGGCCTCCGTAAATTCTAGAGGTGGCCCCCGTCAACCCCTGACGTGGCACTTAGTTCTACGTGGCACTTAGTTTCATTTAACTTTAAAAACATGGAAAACATGGGCCTCTTTCCGAGTACACTTACCTATATTGTCCACTACTATGGTTAACCCTTAACCCCGGCTTGATTAACATTCTTTATTTAATTAACATGCAATACTAATAGGGAACAATAGGGACAGAGATATTAATGGGAAATGATAAGGCGATTAATAAGGAACACTAGAATGATGACAATACAACCCTAAGATCATGCAAAGTACTTCGTAAAACCAAATACACCAAATTCAACATTATAGATTCAATTATATATTATGAAACATAGAAACTCAATTCTGGACAGCAGTAGGTTGTTGTACCAAAATCAGAATTCCTGTTGCCACAAAAATGTAAATTTGGATCCGTCAGAAAATCTAGAAACTAGACTCTCTGCCGAATCCAGCGCATATAAACAAGATACATAAAAGTTGTAGCATCAGGTGTCAAAATAGCAAACTACACATGATTTGTGTTCAGCCAGAACTTGTAAAATTATGTTTATACATATAAAATAGGTCTGAAACTTCATTAATTAATTCTAAGAAAATTAGGGAATATTCTCTAGTATGTCTAGTATCAGCATGCAAAATTTCAAGTCATTATCTTATAGGTAGCATGTTTAAATTAATTGTAAAACAAAGTATCGCAGCAAAATTGTGAATCTAAAATTCTACGACATAGCAACAGTAAAACTGCAATAACTCACAAACCATAAATCGGAATTCAATTCCGTAAAAAGGGTAGTAAACTAGACATCTGGGGCTAAATTTCATGTTTAGGACTCAAGTCCAGATTCTGGTGTTATCGGGGTTGAAACAACAAGTAAAAATAGGAATAGCAGTATATGTGAATTTCTTTTATATAAAAGTGGCATGATAAATGACTAGTATGAGTCTAGGTTAGAGTGTAATGCAATATGGATGTAATGGATATCAAATCAGCAAGACACATTTATTTCTCAACTCAAAGAAAGTAAGATCAACACATACATCATACAACATACATCTACAAGTCAAGGTGGTTCTTAGTTTCATGTGTTCAAGTAATTAGGAGATAAAATGGATCCAACTAGTTGTGAAATGAATATGTATCAACGAAAGATTGTGACTCTTATGATCACGGAATTGATAAGGAATGAAATAAGATCGTCAAACGATAAGTCAAAGGGGAGTCACAACTACGATCTACTTGCAGTATTTTCAAATAAAGCTTGTACTCGAACAACAAAATTGTACAAGAAGATACTTGCCTTGATTGGATGAGGATAGTGATCGACGATCGAGATCGGATGGATCGGATCGACGTAGATCTTGATGGCGTTCAAAGATCGATGGCTCAGATCAGATCAGATCTGATCAAGATGATGGAGATCGGATGGCCCAGAATACTCTGATGGAGATCATGATGATCATGATGATCAATCGATCGGATGGTTGAGATTCAATTGATCAATTTCTTTCTTCTCCTTCTTTGATCAACAGCGACAACATGGTTGGAAGCTCTCACTGTGGCTGGCAGCGACGACTGTGGGCAGTGCGAGGCTGACGGCGAAAAGTGTCGGGGCAGCGATGGCAAGGGGCACGAGGTGGTGAGTGCAGGGGAGTTGGTGGTTGTCGACGAGGAGATGGGTGCTCTGTTTCAACGGGAAAGTAGAGGAAGGCAGCGATGGCTATCGAAGAGCTGCTCGGGGATGCGGAGGATGATGGAGTTGATGGGGAGATGGAAGCTTTGGTGGTTGCGGGGTGACGATGATGAAGGGATAAGGGTGGGAGCGGAGGACGAGGGCAGATGTAGAGGCAAGGATGACGATGAGGGTGATGGAGATGGGGGAGTTGCGGGGAGAGGCGAGGTGCAGGCAGAGGGCGAGGGAACGCAGGCGACGAGCTCGGGGGTTAGAGGTTGCAGGCAATGGGTTCAGGGCGAAGAGGAGCGGGGAAGAGGATGAGTGGCAATGGGGGACGGTGGTGGGTATTGAAGGCGGGGACGATGCTGATGGCGGAAGGCTTGATAGGGTAGAGGCCAGGGGTGACGGCGGTCGAAGGGAGGTGGGGCAAAGGCTGCCGAGGTGGGGGTGAACGGGGTGAGGGTGAGAGATAAGCAAGAGAGATGAACAGGAGAGGGTAGGGTTGGCGGCGGTTGTACAGTAGGGGGTAGGTTTTAGGTTAGGGTTAGGTTATTAGGGTATTTATATATAGTATAGGGTGAAGGTTATTGGGTAATGAGGTTAATGGATAACAGGTTGGATCCAATAAGAGAGGGTTATTAGGTTTGGGTTGAGGGTAAAGATCCAATAGGAAATAATTAGGATAATAGGGTTTATAAAACATACGCATATACATGTACATTAAATCAAATAATGAATACGTATAAAATAGAGTATGTATATCAAAATGCAAATTCGAGTTTAATAGGTTTATTAAAATCCACACAATATGTAATATAAATAGTCAAACAATAAATTAAAATACACCGTTATTCGAAATAAGTATAATTTTCGAATAATAAAATGAAATAGAAAATTACTTAGAAACCAGAATAATATTTTGTTAAAATTCGATCAATCAAAAATGTAGTTTGGAAAAAGAATTTAAAAAGCGAGAAGAAAGTTATAAAAATTTTAAATACAGAAAATACACGAAAAATACATATATACGGGAACAGGGATTACATCGGGAGTAGGGGACGAGGCTAGAGGCGATATGAGCGGGGGTCGAGCGAAAGCAGGCGATTGGGTTTCGTGTAGAACCCCGTATTTTTAAAATATTATTTTTAAAGGTTTATAAATGACTAAAATGATTTTTGGAGAAATTATGAACATTTTCAGAAAACATTATCTTTTTACACGTGCAAAACACGTGCAAATGCTTTCTTGAGAAGTTTGAAAGTCAAGTTTTCTTCATGAAAAATCATTATTTAATATTTGGGATTTATTTAGTATTTTTCCAGATTTTTCTGAAATTAATTGGAACTATTTGCAAATTTTGAGAAAAGAATGACCTTTTTGCAAATTGGTCATTTTTAGGGGTTAAAATGTAAAATGTGTTTTCTGGATGTTTTGAACAGTACCGGTTGAGATTTAGGATTATATTTTACTTTTAAATCCTAATTTAAATGAATTTTATTGAATTTCCAAGAATAGAGCTATATATATAAAGTTGTATTTTGAAGGGATTATTTTGCAAAAGTGGGTAAAACCCTAAACTTCATTCCGGATATTTAAAAAGAATTTGCAGCCGTCATTCGCTGCACAGTATAGAATTTTGTGATATTTTTGGAGGATCAAGAGGAGGTTTTGGATCTCGCAAAAGGAGAGGTTTTATTGTTGGATCTCGTCGTTTCTAAAGGTGAGTGATGTAAAATTGTTTGTTGTTTGCTTTATGTGAATGTTGTAGATTTGGTTGTTGTTTCGACTTATGTGAATGATCGTTCCGTAGTTTGTTTGTGTAACGCCCCGAATCCCAAATACACTGAGTTCGAGATGTTCTACAAGATCTTTTCACTTTCTTTGGTACATTTTTACAGGAAAATTTAAACTTTTCATCATACATCAGAGTTTACATCAATATTACACTTTTCATTTGCACAGCGGAAGTAAAATACAACAATTAAATAAATGTACAACAACATGGTACAATCTTTATGCATCCATTCCTCTTTAACATGTCATTTACCTGCATATAAGACTGTGGGTATGTCAGTTTATTCAACCGACGATCATTATACACGGCCATCCTCTCTATGCCGGAAATTGTATAACTTAATTTTCCATATTTATCAAACACAAACTTGTCACATTTCAAATAAAGGGACTACCCTATTGATGTCGTGTTGTGATTGTGCACTTAATCCTTAATGCATTTATTTATGTTACATGACGCTAATGCGCACTTGTTCGGATTCTATGCATCCCATACTACATAGGTCCGAGGGCAAGCCCTTAATCGTTCTTCATCTTTCTAGGGTTCAATCCCTCGTTATGACTTAGTCTACTACTGTAATTACGGTAGTGTCTTAGATGTCCTATGATCTACGAGCCCATGTCCAGGCAGCCTGGAGGGGAATCCTACGCACTGACACGACGCATCGAGCAGGCAACCTATGGACAATTCAGCCTCCGCCATGGAACAATGGCACCACTAGGGATGCTTTCGGATAAGGATATATCCGATTCGATCCGCATCCGAATCCGATTTTTTTGCGGATACGGATATGAAAAATCCGTATCCGGGCGGATACGGATACGGATTCGGATATCCAAATCCTAAAAAATTCGGATTCGGATACGGATACGGATATTAATAAAAAAGCGGATTCGGATACGGATATCCGCTTAATTTTATATCTATTTATTTAATATATATATTTAATAGTTATATAACTTATATCAATTTAAACCCTAATCAGCTACAGTGCTACACCTACATCCCGTATTCTCTTCTCTCCCGTCAAAAATCCCAAATCAAAAATCAAAAATCCCCATCGCGAAATCAAAAATCCCCATCCAAAATCAAAAATCCCAAATAAACTCCACTTCGACTCCAAAATCGAATCCAAAATCCTCTTCTCTCCCGTCTTCCTCTTCTCCGGTTCTCCCCAATTCCCAGTCCCCATCCCCAACTCCACTCCACATCGATCTCGCGTTCCCCCGTCTTCCTCTTCTCCCCCATCCGGACCCGTCTCCATCGCGTCTGCTCGCCAGCCCCGTCGCGAGATTGAGAGATCGAAGCCCCATCGTGAGCCACGTCGCCAGCGCCCCGTCCACAGTCGCCAGCGCCCCGTCGCCAGCCACGCCCCCGCCTCTTCTCCCCTTCCTCTCCCGCAGCCAGAGTCTTCTCTCGCAGTCGACGGCAGCCGTCATCCCCGTCCTGTCGTGCATCCCCTGTCCGCCGTCGGAGTCGCACTTTGTTGAAGAGACGGTATAAATCTCTTTCTCACTCTATTTTTGAATATATTATTCACTGTATTTTGGTAGTTTTAACTTTTAAGTTACTGCATATTCATAGGTGCAAAGTGATTAATTATATATTATATGTTAATGTTTTTTTCATAGGTTCAAAATAGTCTTCATCATGTCTTCTCCTAATGAACAATCTATCACCCAACCCATTAATACCGAATCATCAAGTAACTCAAATGCTCAAATACGAAAACCACCAAGAAGTAGATCGGATGTGTGGAAAGATTTTGTAAAATATGACGAGGATGTAAAAGAAATGGTGGATGGGAAAGAGATAGTGATAAAACGCAAAAAAGCCGAGTGCATGCATTGTCATTTCAAAACTAATGCGGATAGTAGACTTGGAACTACACATCTAAGGAACCATATAACAACATGTTCAAAGAAACCGAGAGCCGATATACGCCAAATGTTGATACGAGCATCCTCCAAGAAAGATGATGGAACTTGTAGCCTAGAAAATTTTCAATTTGACAATGAGAAAAGTCGCTATAAACTTGCACAAGCAATTATTGCTCATGAATACCCATTCAATATAGTGACACATAGAAGGTTTTTGGATTATTTACATTCTCTTCGTCCCGAACACATAGTTCCTTCTCGCAATACAATCACGGAATTGTGTATGAATGTCTATGTTGATTACAAGAAGAAGCTGTTGGACACATTTTCCTCGCATACAAGTAGGATAAGTTTCACAATGGATAAGTGGACCGCATCTTCACAACAAAAGTCATACTTGTGTGTTACTTCTCATTTCATTGATGCTAATTGGAATTTGCAACGGAGGGTTGTCGGTTTTATTAAAGTTAGAGGGGGTACGGGAGTTATTATTTGTGATGTTTTTATGTCGTGCATGCTTCAATGGAATATAGATAGTAAGATCTTTACCGTTACCGTTGATAATGACACGGCTAATGATGTTGCTATCTCTTTGGCAAAGGATCGTATTTTAGATACGCTTCCGTGCAAGGGTTCTTTTTTTCATGTGAGATGTGCCGCACATATTATTAATCTTGTTGTCCAAGATGGTTTGAAGCAAATCTCCGAAGCTATTCATAATGTGAGGAAAAGTATTAAATATATTACAATGTCACCACAAGTGCAAGAAAGTTTCTATGATATTGCTAAACAACTTGGTGTGAATGGAAGACATGTTTTCCTTGATGTTTGCACAAGATGGAATTCCACTTATGATATGTTAAGTGTTGCACTAGAATATAAGCAAGTCTTTAGTAAATTCCGTCTCAAAGACAACAAATACAATTCTTGCCCATCGGGAGATGAATGGAATCATATTGATACCTTGAGTAATTGCTTGAAGCATTTTAATGATCTCACTAAGCTTATTTCCGGTTCCGATTATTGTACTGCTAATCTTCTTTTCGAGGAATTTTGTGAAGTTTTATTACTTCTAAATGAATGGGAGAGAAGTTCAGATACTACAATTGTGAGAATGGCAACTGCGATGAAGAAGAAGTTCATGAAGTATTGGTTGAAAGCTAACAAGCTTTTTACCGTTGCAACTTTTTTGGACCCAAGATATAAATTAGTTGCCATTAAGTTGTATTATGAAGAGATATATGGTTTTGATGGTGCAAGACGGTTAGAAAATATTGTAAAGTTAATCAAGGAACTTCATGGTGAATATTCGCAAAATTCTCATGAGAAAAGTCAATCTATACCACAAGGAGTTGGCTCAAGCAATTATTCACGAAGAGTTGAAAGTGTTGGTGAAAAGAGAAAGAGTAGATTTAATCAATATATTCAGAGTTGTCAAAGCTTGCCTACGAAGACGGATTTAGACATATATATGGAGGAGGGTGTTCTTATGTGGGATGATTCTACAATGGAAAGTTTTGATATATTAGCTTGGTGGAGAGGGAATATCGGAAAGTATCCTATACTTGGAAGGATTGCAAAAGATGTTTTTGCTGTTCCGGTTTCCACAGTAGCTTCTGAATCCACCTTTAGCACTAGTGGTCGTGTGATCCGTTGTCATAGAAGTCGAATGAAGAAGGAAACAATTGAAGCCTTGATATTAACTCAAGATTGGCTACGAGCAGAGGATGGAGGTATTTGCAATACTCGCCCTCTTTTCGCCCTCTTTTTTGTATATATTTATTAATCAGTATCTAATTATCTCTATTGTGTGTTAATTTGTAGCATCCAAAGTAGAACTATTTTCTAATGATTTGGTCAATGAAGATGCTAGAACGGAGGATGAATATGTGACTCTTATACCAACAATTCTAGGTATGATGAGATTCAAATAACGTTACACACTTACACAGTTACACCACTTGCACGAATTTTTGATTATTTGCACAAATATAATTTTATTAATTTTTTTTTATTAAGGTGACGATGAGGTGGATGAATATATCTTCGAACAATTGGATGATGATTATTGATCTTTTCATTCTGGGTTGATGGAAGCCCGCTTTCTTTTGAAGACTTGGTTGATCATCATATGGTTTATTTATAGATGTAATGTGAGGTGACAGCATGGAGGGCCATTTGTTGGACCTTTCTTTTTGTTATTTTGGATGGATTTTGTTATGGGTAGCCTATGTAGTAAACCTTCTTTTTCTTCCTCTAATGTTTGAAGATGTCCAGATTATTCTGCAAAATATCTTGATCTGCAAGTTGTTATTCATGTATATTTCTTTGCTCATCAAAAGTACATGATCACATTATTTGTATCATACAGGATTCAAGCAAGGGAAGCGGACTTGCTGACTCTCCATGCAGACTCATCTAGATTTGCAATGTTAACATAGCTAGATATAATCTTTAATTTGATGCATGCAGGGTTACCTGGATGAGCAATTCTACCAGCTGGAAGAGTTACAAGATGATGTCAGTCCTAATTTTGTGGAAGAGGTAGTGACGTTGTTCTTTACAGACTCATCTAGATTACTCAATAACATGGACCAGGCTCTGTAAGTATCCAAACGTATTGTGTTAATTTGCATTTCTTCATATATTCGGGCTTATATAATTATCTCTTGCATGCAGGAAAAATTTTAGATTTGATGTATCTATTTAACTTGCATGAGCTGATTATCACCAGTGTTTAGGTACTAACCCACTGCAGGATTATCTTATGCAATAGAAATATTTATAAATATCTTTAATTATGTAGTTTAGTATTGCATAAGTAATTTACAAAATATGTTATTATTTATTTTATTATACACAGTCTATGGCATAAGTAAGCTTTAATGTCATGGCTTTGGTTGGTTGCAGCATTGGAGCTCTGAAGGTGAAGAATGAATGCACCTTGTTCAGAGAATATTGCTATGCAGGAAATATCGAAGGGTCTCTCTCTCTCTCCCTTGTACATGTGTTTTGTCTAAAAACAAAGAAATTTAAAGAAATTACTGATCAATCAAAATATGGTGATCATTTGCACATGCAAAGTTTTATATACAAGTATCAGAAAAATTGAAAGAAATTAAGTACCTAGAAATGTATACAAGTATCAGAAAAATTTAAAGAAAGTATCAGAAAAATTCTCAGTCATTTTGTACAAGAAACATGAAATTTAAACAGTCTTCATATCATACATGCCTACCTGAACTGTGGCAATTTTACTTCATAGTTATACTGCAGCTTGCGGTAATTAATCATAATGATGTTTGCTTGTTTGGTTGATTAATATAAATGTTCACATTTCATATGTCAGGTGATATCTGAACTAATAAGGACGACTGGGAAGACATTGCCATGTGCAAACGGAACCTGGGCAGTGGGCATATGTAAGAGAAAACAAAAAGGCTGGTGCTGCACGCAGTCTACTAGCACTCGCTATTTATCTTCAGGCTATCCAAATCACTTTTGTACTAACCTCAAAGAGAACATTTCGGGTCAGAAGCTCGCATGGTACTATTGGAAGAAGCAATCTATTTCGGGTCAGAAGCTCTTGTGAATGTCTTGTCATCATTTACAGAGATGAATCTAAAAGATAGGTAGAATTTCTACTTCACCTAATAACGCATACTTAAGTCTAATGAAAGTTTTTTATATAAATAACTAAAATACTTATTTATAGATTCTCAAGCCGAGCAATTACTAAGATTAACTGCAAAATTTTACAAGCTGATGGCTTGAATGACGAAGTTTCGCATTGCTCCAAAAGGTTTTAAACAGCACTTGCCGGGACAAAAGTTTCAGAAACTTGCAGAAGTGACTTGCAAAAAACTCACTGCCCCCCTTAACAATTTTATGGCTCTGCTTCAAAGGGTAAAACTCTTCCAACTCATGCAAGTTTAGTTGTTCGTGCTCATTCACTCTTGTCCACATGCAACGTTAAATCTCCTTTTTTACATATGTCGCTTTTTCCTGATGAACCTGAATTCGGCAAAACATCAACTTCCACACCCGAAGTTTTCATACCTGGTCAGCAATATTGATTGTGGTCCTGAGATGAAGGATACCTACCCTTAATTTCATGTTTCTTTGTTTTGTGCTGTATCTCTTAATTTCATTCTGCTAAAATTTATTAGCTATATCGACTTTCACAGATATGTCATCTACTGCCTTCATCGAACCCCTACCTGTGATCGAGTTTGTAGCACAAGTTTTGGGCAAAGATGTGTTGTCAAGGCCATTGTCTGATGCTGATCGGGTTAAGGTAAATCATTTTCTCATAATTATTCATGTTAAATGAATGCAGTTCACTATTCTATTGGAAAATCTTGTAATCGTTGTACTTATCAATGAGCAGGTTAAAAAAGCACTCAGAGGTGTGAAAGTTGAAGTCACTCACAGAGGAAGTGTAAGACGGAAATATCGAGTTTCAGGACTGACATCTCTACCTACAAGAGAACTGATGTAAGTTTAATTTTTTTTTTTTATAATTGATTGGTTATTCCAAATGGGGCGTTTATAGCATACACAAAGTGCTTCTATATGAAAAAAGATAAATATGCACTATATTTCTGAAACATAGATGAGTGGTTAGTTTATGGGTCATAATTTCTCTTCCACAGTTTCCCAGTTGATGACCAAATGAACATGAAATCTGTGGTTGAATACTTCAAGGAAATGTATGAATTTACTATTCAACACACACATCTTCTGCTATTTTATATACAAGTACAAATTCTGCTATTTTTTTAAGAATGAAGAAATAATTTATACATTGTCATTGTTAACTTTTCTCCATTACTGCAGTTCTTTCCAATTGCTATCTTTTTCAATGACGCCACATCATCCTGGTAAAAGAAGTTAAAGAGTCAGTTTCAAACCAATGCAACATAGACAAGTAAGTGCGTATTATATTCATTTTTTTATAGGAGTTGTATATATTTGAAATAAATTTTCATTCTCCTTTTTTGTTCTGTTGATTTCTATTTTGTTATTAGATATGAAAATCGATATTCACAATTCAGTGATATACATGTATAAGTAATAGTTAAGAAAAATAAATAGCAAAAACTTTATATTTGTTATCCGAATTCGTATCCGTTATCCGGTAGACCGTATCCGATTCGCATCCGTATCCGAAAATTGCGGATACGGATATGATTTTTATTTTCCGAATCATATCCGTATCCGTATCCGAATCCGTCTTTGGATTGCGGATACGGATGTTGGTATAGCCCATATCCGATCCGTATCCGATCCGAAAGCATCCCTAGGCACCACCCATAGCCACTCGAACATCCCACGAGCGTCGCCACCGGGACGATAATTCTGGAGTAGCGCCCACACCATGTCTTGACGCATCAAGCAGGCAGCCTGTGGATCGCTCTCACACCGCTATCCGATGGCCCCCATACACGTGTTTTTCTTCTACTTTCATCACGTCTCCACTATGTACTAATCTTTAGTTGTATTAAAAATCATGAACAAAATTAAATCTCTAGAATTAGCCTCTCCACTAAACCGGGCTTATTCATTTATTTCAACATGACCAACCTTGGTCTAATTTCATTTCATTTCATTTCTCAATGTTGGGGGAGACTTAGCTACTCTATTTCAATTTTCATTTCACAATTTTCAACTCATAAAATTTTCCATGTTGAGTTCTCATACTCACATGTATATTCTCTTTCCAATTCATGATTTCAAATTTGTTCAAAAAGTCCATAACTAAACATGAATTTCATGCACTTTATCGATTATCTCAACAAATCAAATTTCACATTACTAACAAATATGCATACTTCATATTGTTTCACAAATGAGAAAATAAATTGCATTATGCCACATAACCAAGTTTCTTTTTGCCAACTCAATTTCTAGTCCTTCATTTCACTTATACTTTTGAGTTATAATTTCACATCAATAACACATATAGAGCCACATTTCTATTTATGTATTTTAACTCCAAATCATAGTTAATTTCATTCAAATAATCCCCAACTCATTTTTATAAAGTCACTTACATTTTTAGAAGAATATACATATTTTTCTCATAATTTTTCGATAAATAAAAACCCCAAAAAAAATATTTTTCATTCTTGCCGAGGGCAAGATTCGAACCCAGCACCCCACCGACACAGCCCAAAGCACAGACCACTAGGCCGGTTTGTGCCATGGTATAAAACACGACTGAGAGCATTAAATGCTCTCGGTCCGCTGTTGATTTGTTTTTAAAAAGAAACCAAACAAAATATTGTTGCTCACGGGATTCGAACTAGTCACCACAGAGAACCCAACGCAACACAGTGACCACTTGAGCTACATGCTCAGGTTGTTACAGTATGCGTTAAACTCCTTTTGGACCGATTCTCACTGTTATAAAAATGTTTCGATGTTCAACTAGTCTTCAATTTCCTTTAATCTTCATAAAAAATACTGTATAACTCCAGATTAGTAAATTCTTGTCCAGTTTACAAACCAGTATAAAAAGATAATTTTTTTCAACAATTAAAATATATTTTCCTACCATTAATTCAATTTATACATTCTAACACTACCATTTTTCTCTTTGTGATGTTTCTTTGCCTCATAGCATTCTAATCTTTTGTTTTGTCAATACATTTCATATTAATCCACTGATTTTATGCATTTCTCTACATACAATTCATATTTGAATTTATTCATACCCATATCAACATAAAGGTCTATTTAGCACATGAATAGGTAAAACTCAAACTACTAACTTTATGAGTAGTTCTTTGATGATAACAAAGTAGTTTCATTAATCAATCTATGTCACAATGTATATAATCACTTATCAATTTGCATAATCACATCTCAATCATTCAAGAAAGTCACTCTTTTCAAATTAAAGTGTGCTCTTTCTTAATCAATTACATGTTTCAATTTTTCAATTAACAAGCATTCTTATTAGAAATTTTCATGCATCATGTCTCAATATCATACTAGCAACATTCTTAAGGGAAATTAACCACTATCATCCATTCATTCTAATAAACATAGAGAATTTTACACACAATTTAATTTAACACTAGAATCACATGCAAGTTGTTCATTCATATTCCAATCAAATTATGAACTAACTTTCCCATTCGAATGTATTCTTGTTAACATTTTCCATGCATTATTTCTAATTAGAAATAAGGAAAATCAAACCCACCTTGTATGGAGAGAAAACAACACAATAGCAACAAAGTCCTTGCGAATGAATGCACCTCCTCCTAGACGATGCGCGCACAAGCCCCACGAGCACCAATCCCGAGCTCCTCCTAGTGATGGCCGGCCTCTCCTTCTTCTTGACAAATGCAAGCAATCCCACACAACTCTCACTCTTTTTTTAACTCACACTATTACTAAAATAAGACTATAGTTTGGAAAGATATAATTGCATATGAATACTAGCCATGGGGGGGTATTTATACTAGAAATCAAATAGGATGGATGGCTAGGATTAACTAGTTGGTTGTAGGATGAAAGGCCAAGATTAGAGTCGGAGTTATAAAAACTACCCACACCCACATAACCACCACTATGATCACCACTCAACTATTTGAAAATCCCTCCAAAAAAAGAAGCAATCCGGCCATTAGGGAAGTGTGCATTGCACGTGTACGTGTAGTGCACATGCATGCAGCTAGGACCAAAATTGTACATTTTAATTTGTACAAAAATAAAATAGTGATAAAATAGTCTTCTACATGACAAGTTTAAATAAAAAATGGTTTAATCCATGGGCTTTAGTTTTGGACCAAAATAGTTATTTAAAGTAAAATAAATAAAATACATTTTGGGCTTTAAAAAGGCTTTTAAAACAAGGCTTTCTATCCATTTAAAGAAAAAGGCTTTTGTATAAAATAACTTGAGAACGCATATTTAAATATATATACACCTCATAATAAAATAATTATAAGATTTAATTCAACCAAAATATTGTACGTGCACACTACGTGCAAAATAAAATAATTTTCTATTAATTGAAAAATCAGGGCATTACAACACTCCCTCCTTAGAATAGTTCCGTCCCCGGAACTACAATCAAGAGCGAGAAAACAGACAATACAACACAACAACAAGAACAAAAAGATACAAAAATACAATCAAGCAAAAAGCTCGGGATAGTCCTTCAACATCCTCTCCTCAGATTCCCAAGTAGCCTCTTCAACCAAGTGGTTTCTCCAGACTACCTTGACCATCGGTATCGTCTTATTCCTCAAGACTTTCTCTCGACGATCAATAATCTCGACAGGAGACTCGATGTAATTCAGGTCTAACTGCAAACCTTCCGGCACTTCAGGCAAATGATGACTCGGGTCTGGAATATAACCTCTCAGCATAGACACATGAAAGACATTGTGCACCTGAGACAACTCTTCCGGTAATTCAAGCCGGTAAGCAGTTTTCCCGATCCTTTTCAATATCTTGTATGGGCCTATAAACCTCGGGGCTAACTTCCCGCCTTTGCCAAATCGAACCACACCTTTACTGGGCGATACCTTCAGAAAGACAAAGTCACCAACCTCAAACTCAAGGTCCCTTCTCCGGTTGTCTGCATAGCTTTTCTGCCTGCTCTGAGCTTCCACCAACCTTTTCCTGATCAGATCAATCTTCTCAGAAGTTTGCTGTACAAGCTCAGGACCAAACAACTGATGCTCCCCAACCTCAAACCAACAAACAGGCGTCCTGCACTTCCTGCCATACAAAGCTTCGTACGGTGCCATCCCGATGCTAGCCTGAAAACTGTTGTTGTAGGCAAACTCTACCAAAGGTAAATGCCTTTCCCAACTGCCTCCAAAGTCTAGTATACAACACCGAAGCATATCCTCAAGAATACGGTTGACTCTCTCGGTCTGCCCATCGGTTTGCGGATGAAAAGCAGTGCTGAAATTTGTCTTGGTCCCTAAAGCTATCTGAAGACTCCTCCAGAAATGCGAAGTAAACCGCGCATCTCGATCAGACACAATGGTTGACGGAACACCATGAAGTCTGACAATCTCACCAACATACATCTCAGCCAACTTGTCCATCGAAGCAGTGAGTTTCATCGCCAAAAAGTGAGCGGACTTGGTTAGTCGATCGACTATAACCCAAATTGTATCATTGCCTTTAGAACTCTTAGGCAATCCCGTGATGAAATCCATACTGATGTTATCCCACTTCCATTCCGGAATAGGTAACGGCTGTAATAGACCTCCGGGTCTCTGATTTTCGGCTTTGACTTGCTGACAAACCTCACACTTCGCAACAAAATCAGCCACATCCCGCTTCAAACCTGACCACCAGAAATGCTGTTTGATGTCCTTGTACATCTTAGTACTCCCAGGATGTACCGACAAAAGAGTAGCATGCGCCTCCTGAAGAATACTCTCTTTCAGGTCCGCCTGATTTGGAATACACAGCTTATCTCCGAACCACAGCACTCCATCCCTGATTTGAAATCCGGGCAACCTGCCAGCACCAACCTGCTCCTTCATCTCCAAGATATCAGCATCAACCTCCTGACTTGCAATGATCCTTGTATTCAGAGTAGGCTAAAGCCTCAACTGAGCCGAAGATGCTCCTAATCCTTGCAAGACAACTTCAATACCTGCTCGGTCCAACTCCTCAATCAGATGCTTCTGAGTTGTAATCAAACTGGCTAAACTGCTCTTGCGACTAAGTGCATCAGCAACAACATTAGCTTTCCCAGGATGATACTTGATCTCAGGTCGCATGTCGTCAAGCACTTCCAACCATCTCCGCTGCCTCAGATTCAGATCCCTCTGCTGATATATATACTTCAAGCTCTTGTGGTCCGTGTACATGTTCAATTTCTCACCGTACACATAGTGCCTCCATTGCTTCAGGGCAAAGATAATCGCGGCCAACTCCAGATCATGAGTCGGGTAATTTTTCTCATGCGGTCGTAGTTGCCTAGATCCATAAGCGATTACTTTTCCTTCTTGCATTAAGACACAACCAAGCCCCCGATGTGAAGCATCGCTATAAACATCATACTCAACACCTGCTCTAGGCAAAGCCAAAATAGGTGCAGTAGTCAGTCTATCTTTCAACTTCTGAAAGCTCGCCTCACATTGCTCAGACCACTTGAAGCTCACATTCTTCTTGGTCAGTCCAGTAAGCGGCACGGCTATCTGAGCATAACCTTGAATGAATCTCCTGTAGTATCCAGTCATCCCAAGAAAACTTCTGACTTCCTTCACTGTAGTAGGCCTAGCCCAATCTCTCACTGCCGCTATCTTCTGAGGGTCAGTTGCCACTCCCTCCTTAGAAAGGATGTGACCTAGGAATGCCACTTCAGATTTCCAGAAATCACACTTGGATAACTTGGCATACAACTTCTGCTCTTCCAGCTTCTGCAAAAATGCTGCCAGATGCTCGGTGTGCTCCTCCTCTGACTTGGAGTACACGAGAATATCGTCGATAAACACCACGACGAAAGAATCAATGAACGGCCTCAGAACTCTGTTCATCAAATCCATGAAAATTGTGGGTGCATTCGTCACTCCAAATGGCATAACTAAGAAATCGTAATGCCCATGTCGAGTTCTAAATGCAGGTGTGTGCACATCTTCGGCTTTCACTCGAACTTGGTGGTAACCTGATCGAAGATCTATTTTGGAGAAAACAGCTGCTCCTTGTAGACGATCGAACAAATCATCAATTCGAGGAATAGGATACTTATTCTGAACAGTGACCTTATTCAGCTCCCGGTAATCGATACACATTCTCATCGATCCATCCTTCTTCTTTACCAAAAGCACTGGTGCTCCCCAAGGTGACGCACTAGGTTGAATAAAGCCTTTCTCCAACAGTTCCTCAATCTGCCGTTTCACCTCATCCTGTCCCACTGGAGCCATCCTATACGGTGCCTTAGAAATGGGTGCACTTCCCGGTTGAACAGTCATGCTGAACTCTACATCACGATGCGGGGGTAACCCAGGAAAATCTTTCAAGAACACTGTCAGATAGTCCCGAACCACAGGAATCCCTTGCACTTCCACAGGAGTCTCTTCCTTGCGAATAGTTGCCACCAGCTTAGAACACTTCTTCTTCCCTTGGAACGTGACTTCAGGTCCACCTGGAGCCTTCACTGTTACCGTCTTGGTCTTGCACTCGATGCTTGCACTGTACACCGACATCCAATCAATGCCAATGATTACATCGACTCCCAAGATAGTCAGCTCGATCAGATCAATGCCAAAGATTCGAACTCCAATCACAATCTCGCAATCAGCATAATACCGATCAGTGGTTAACGTTTCCCCTGATGGAGTAGCTACTGCTAAGATCTTGCCTGGAAAAATCTTTGGTTCAACTCCCAACACTTTAGCAAATTTAGGAGACACAAAAGTATGAGAGGATCCAGTATTGAACAACACAACAGCTTTCATTCCATTAAGATAAAGTTCGCCTGTTACATAATACACACCATTACGTAACAGTTTCACAATATAAGCGGAAAAAGAAACGACAAAAACTCTAAACACCAGCCCTCGTACCAGAGATGACCTAATCTGCCTCATCAGCATCAGCTTCCGTCAAGGCAAATACTCGTCCTGGTTGGTACGGCCTCTTCCCAGTCTGCTGCGTTGGTGCATTGCTATTACCATTCCGTAGTTTGGGACATTGAGATCGGTAATGTCCCGTTTCACCACAGTTGAAGCAAGTCACCGCAGGAGGTCTCACCACGTTATTTCCAGGTCCTCCAGCCATACTAATAGCGTTCGCTCCTGTCGGTTTGAACCTCTGTGCAGATGGTTGCCCCTTGAAACTCCCAGCATGTGCAGGCCTCTTTCCAGACTGCCAGTTGTTCCTCCGGTTCTGAACAACTTGGAACTGCTCCATATCCGCTTCCGTCGCTGCTGCCCGCTTGACCAGCTTGTCGAATCTCCTGATACCAAGAGGTATCATCCGGGACCTCAAGCTCGGCCTCAATCCATGCTCGAACTTACGAGCTTTCTTAGCCTCATCCATCACCAGTTCCGACGCATATCTAGAGAGCTGAGTAAACTTGCTCTCGTACTCTCTAACAGACATGCCGCCTTGCTGAAGCGACAGAAACTCCATTGCCTTCTTCTCCTGGACGTCGGAGGGGAAATAGTGACTGCGGAATTCTTCGAGAAATTTCTCCCAGCTAAGCACTATGCCTCCCATGGTCCTCTTCATGGATTGCCACCAAACCGCCGCATCCTTCTCCAGTTGCAAAGTCGCCAACTTGACCTTGCTGCCATCCGGGGTCTCCAACACTTCGAAGATTGTCTCCACTTGACGGATCCAGTTGTCAGCCGCATCTGGGTCTGACTTTCCCTCGAATACCGGTGGTATTATTCTCTTAAATGATTCCACTAGCTTAATCGCCTCGGGCACTAGATTCGCCGGCCCCCTTCCTTGGTTCATGGCCACTGCATTAAGCGTCTGGTAGACCCTTGCAAGTTCGATCTCCAGATCCAAACCTTCCCCATTTCTAGTTCCTCTTCTCGACATATTCTGATGCAAAAGATCCATTAAATTCGAAGTATAAAACAAGAATTTAAACCAACTTGCATTTCATTGAATTCCAAAGTTTATACATTCAAATTAAAAACATTTCTTAACATCAGAATGGAAGAAATAGAAGCTACAACAATCTAACTCCTACGGGTCCTCTTCGCTGCTCGAAGTTCTTCCCATAGTTCATCAATTTCATCCTTCAGCACATCAGTCAGGTTCTTCCTCTTCTCGAGTTCCCATACTCGGTGACTGAGAACTGAAAGGTCGTCCTTCCGTTTTGCCAGCCGAGCCTCCAACAATCCGACTCTCTCTCACAGTGTCTCTACCTGCCTCTGAAGAGAAGTCACAAGACTATTTGGAACTGGTTCTTCTTCTTCGTCAGAAGAAGAGTCATCAGATGAATCCGGAGGTGGGGTGATCTCTCGAGATTCAGGCCATTCTTCACCATCAGAATCAGCTTGCCCTGGATAGTACTCGTCCTCGGAATCAGCCTGTCCAGGATGGTACTCTTCCTCAATAATATGCCAGTCGTCGCCTCCAGCAGGGTCGAAGTGATCAGCCATCTTAGAAATAGAGAAGAAGAAGCATAAATCTTAGAGCAACACAAATGTAAGTCACTTACATTTAAATCTCTAGACTCAAACACACACTCTAATGTCCACATCTAGAGTGTCGTTCCATATAAATTTGTACAAGTGTGGAAAGCGTAGAAAGCGTGGCTCTGATACCACTCTGTAAAGCCCCGAATCCCAAATACACTGAGTTCGAGATGTTCTACAGGATCTTTTCACTTTCTTTGGTATATTTTTACAGGGAAATTTAAACTTTTCATCTTACATCAGAGTTTACATCAATATTACACTTTTTATTTGCACAGCGGAAGTAAAATACAACAATTAAATAAATGTACACTAACATGGTACAATCTTTATGCATCCATTCCTCTTTAACATGTCATTTACATGCATATAAGACTGTGGGTACGTCAGTTTATTCAACCGACGATCATTATACACGGCCATCCGTTCTATGCCGGAAATAGTATAACTTAATTTTCCATATTTATCAAACTCAAACTTGTCACATTTCAAATAAAGGGACTACCCTATTGATGTCGTGTTGTGATTGTGCACTTAATCCTTAATGCATTTATTTATGTTACATGACGCTAATACGCACTTGTTCGGATTCTATGCATCCCATACTACATAGGTCCGAAGGCAAGCCCTTAATCGTTCTTCATCTTTCTAGGGCTCAATCCCTCGTTATGACTTAGTCTACTACTGTAATTACGGTAGTGTCTTAGATGTCCTATGATCTACGAGCCCATGTCCAGGCAGCCTGGAGGGGAATCCTACGCACTGACACGACGCATCGAGCAGGCAACCTATGGACAATTCAGCCTCCGCCATGGAACAATGGCACCACCCATAGCCATTCGAACATCCCACGAGCGTCGCCACCGGGACGATAATTCTGGAGTAGCGCCCACACCATGTCTTGACGCATCAAGCAGGCAGCCTGTGGATCGCTCTCACACCGCTATCCGATGGCCCCCATACACGTGTTTTTCTTCTACTTTCATCACGTCTCCACTATGTACTAATCCTTAGTTGTATCAAAAATCATGAACAAAATTAAATCTCTAGAGTTAGCCTCTCCACTAAACCGGACTTATTCATTTATTTCAACATGACCAACCTTGGTCTAATTTCATTTTATTTCATTTCTCAATGTCGGGGGAGACTTAGCTACTCTATTTCAATTTTCATTTCACAATTTTCAACTCATAAAATTTTCCATGTTGAGTTCTCATACTCACATGTATATTCTCTTTCCAATTCATGGTTTCAAATTTGTTCAAAAAGTCCATAACTAAACATGAATTTCATGCACTTTATCGATTATCACAACAAATCAAATTTCACATTACTAACAAATATGCATACTTCATATTGTTTCACAAATGAGAAAATAAATTGCATTATGCTACATAACCAAGTTTCTTTTTGCCAACTCAATTTCTAGTCCTTCATTTCACTTATACTTTGAGTTATAATTTCACATCAATAACACATATAGAGCCACATTTCTATTTATGTATTTTAACTCCAAATCATAGTTAATTTCATTCAAATAATCCCCAACTCATTTTTATAAAGTCCCTTACATTTTTAGGAGAATATACATATTTTTCTCATAATTTTTCGATAAATAAAAACCCCAAAAAAAATATTTTTCATTCTTGCCGAGGGCAAGATTCGAACCCAGCACCCCACCGACACAGCCCAAAGCACAGACCACTAGGCCGGTTTGTGCCACGGTATAAAACACGACTGAGAGCATTAAATGCTCTCGGTCCGCTGTTGATTTGTTTTTAAAAAGAAACCAAACAAAATATTGTTGCTCACGGGATTCGAACTAGTCACCACAGAGAACCCAACGCAACACAGTGACCACTTGAGCTACATGCTCAGGTTGTTACAGTATGCGTTAAACTCCTTTTGGACCGATTCTCACTGTTATAAAAATGTTTCTTAATCAATTAAAGTGTGCTCTTTCTTAATCAATTACATGTTTCAATTTTTCAATTAACAAGCATTCTTATTAGAAATTTTCATGCATCATGTCTCAATATCATACTAGCAACATTCTTAAGGGAAATTAACCACTATCATTCATTCATTCTAATAAACATAGAGAATTTTACACACAATTTAATTTAACACTAGAATCACATGCAAGTTGTTCATTCATATTCCAATCAAATTATGAACTAACTTTCCCATTCAAATGTATTCTTGTTAACATTTTTCATGCATTATTTCTAATTAGAAATAAGGAAAATCAAACCCACCTTGTATGGAGAGAAAACAACACAATAGCAACAAAGTCCTTGCGAATGAATGCACCTCCTCCTAGACGATGCGCGCACAAGCCCCACGAGCACCAATCCCGAGCTCCTCCTAGTGATGGCCGGCCTCTCCTTCTTCTTGACAAATGCAAGCAATCCCACACAACTCTCACTCTTTTTTTAACTCACACTATTACTAAAATAAGACTATAGTTTGGAAAGATATAATTGCATATGAATACTAGCCATGGGGGGGTATTTATACTAGAAATCAAATAGGATGGATGGCTAGGATTAACTAGTTGGTTGTAGGATGAAAGGCCAAGATTAGAGTAGGAGTTATAAAAACTACCCACACCCACATAACCACCACTATGATCACCACTCAACTATTTGAAAATCCCTCCAAAAAAAGAAGCAATCCGGCCATTAGGGAAGTGTGCATTGCACGTGTACGTGTAGTGCACATGCATGCAGCTAGGACCAAAATTGTACATTTTAATTTGTACAAAAATAAAATAGTGATAAAATAGTCTTCTACATGACAAGTTTAAATAAAAAATGGTTTAATCCATGGGCTTTAGTTTTGGACCAAAATAGTTATTTAAAGTAAAATAAATAAAATACATTTTGGGCTTTAAAAAGGCTTTTAAAACAAGGCTTTCTATCCATTTAAAGAAAAAGGCTTTTGTATAAAATAACTTGAGAACGCATATTTAAATATATATACACCTCATAATAAAATAATTATAAGATTTAATTCAACCAAAATATTGTACGTGCACACTACGTGCAAAATAAAATAATTTTCCATTAATTGAAAAATCAGGGCATTACAGTTTGGACATGTTTGTTTGAGCGATGCAATGATTGTTGTCGTATTATGTATGCGAAATCTATGAATGTTTAGTAGATCTTGGTTTATAAATTTGTATTGCTAGAAAGCATGTTTAAGATATGAGTATGGTTATGATAATAAGGGAATGAATGGATGAACATCTGGATCACGTGGATACAAATCAGATTTTGGTTTTGAGTTGTGAAAGAAATTCAGAATTGAGAAACCCTAATGGAAGAATTAGGTATTTAGAACATGAGAACTTGAGTTTTGAGACATGGGTTGATTTGAGTGATGTATCCAATCTGAGGATACTTTGAGATTGTCATTTTTACCTGAATACGAATTATTTTCATAAACAATGATTTCTTTTAGAAAACTCTAATTTTGATTATCATGTACAACCAAAATTAGGCAGACTGTAGGCCGACAGTCGACTGTCAGACCTTTCAGTCGACTGGCACGACCCAGCTGCTAGATCTTCAGTTTTCTTGAAAATCCGTTCTGGACAGTCGACTTAGGACCTTTTCAGTCGACTGGTACACTTAGAATTTATTTTTAAAGTTATCGTAGTTTCCTCTCTGGCAAGTCGACTTATGACTTTTGCAAGTCGACTTATAATACTTAGAATATTTTCTTAAGGATTTCTGGAATTTCTCCCCGGTAAGTCGACTTATGACTTTTATAAGTCAACTTATATTCCCTGGTAAGTCGACTTATGACTTTTATAAGTCAACTTATATTCTCTGGTAAGTCGACTTATGATTTTTATAAGTCAACTTATAAGACTTAGATTATTTTCTTAAAATCATGGAACTTTCTTCCTGGACAGTCGACTTATACTTTCTATAGTCGACTGGTACTAATGTAGGTTCTTCCAAATGGTTTATTCTCCAGATATTTTGATCTATAACTACTTATGCCTTATCTCCTATTGAACTTATGTTTTCAAGATGTTAAGTTGAGCAGTTTATGAAGTAAGATTGGTTGAGATATTTGAGTTTGAGTCTCTAGAGGGTGTGTGTGACCCTAGTATACCGGCGCTTGAGTTCTTTTGTTGAGGCCTGTTGAGGCATTCCAGTTGTTCAGTTTTGAGTTAAGTCTGGTAGGGTACACCAACTCTAGGAGATTCGTTAAGTAATTAAATAACCCAAAAATGATAAGGACAGGCACTAGTGGTGATATGATGAACGGGAACATGAGTTATGTACCTCAGTATGGCTTTCGGTGTGGGATTTAATCTCCGGAATTATCCAAGTAACTTACTTGTGGTGTGGGATCTATCTCCGGAATTGTCCAGGTAAATTACCTGTGGTGTGGGATATATCTCCGGAATTATCCAGGTGATTACTTGTGGTGTGGGATTGATCTCCGGAATTATCGGGGTCAAGGAGACACACCTGTGGTATTCGTGTGATGATGTGTCAATGTTTCGGTGTGGAATGATCTCCGAAATTATCCAGGTAAAATACCTGTGGTGTGGGATTTATCTCCGGAATTATCGGGCATTGACTAATGCTCACAGTTTATCTTTATCTCGTAGTAGTCATCGTGATAGGATTAGTTGCATAGCGGGAGATTGAACCCTATGAAGTGAAGACGTTAAGGGCTTGCACCGAACCTATGTAGAGTGGGATGCATAGACTTCGACAAGTACGCATTAGAGAGTCCGCATATAGAAATTGTATTTTCCTGACTCGATTTTATGCCCGTGGTTTTCCTGTTTTCTACACTTGACACTTAGTTTAGTTTCACTTGTTGTTTACATGTTTCCTAGCTATGTCGTAGTTTAGGTATTCTTGTTTATTACATGTTGTTTAAGAATCCATGCTTAATGTTCATTTATGTTGTTTGCTTTTATGTCACTCACACCATTTATGGCTGACCCCTTTAGTTTTGGGGGTTAGGGATCATCTCTAGCCTCATGTGTTGCAGGTTGTTGCTTAGAGTTTGGAGGTGTGGATGCTTGAGTTAGTTTTGAGATAAATTGATTTAATAGAGTTTTGTGTAAATTTGTAAAGCAGTGTTGTAAAAAAACTGTGTTGTGAATGAAAGAAAATTATGATTTGAGATGTTTTAAATTCTGCTGTGCTATGTAAAAGATTATTGTAATAAAAGTTAAAAATTTCATTGGTGTTGGTTGTGTTTAATATTACATTAAAGTTGATGCTGGGATTGTGCCACGTATTTTCTAAGATATTATATTAGAAATTCGGGGCGCTACAGAGATTGGTATCAGAGCATGCTTCAATAGTAATAATAAACATGGCATAAAAATAACCTAGGTGTGGACACTATAGTGTGAGTACCTAGGTGTGGACATTAAAGAGTGAGTATCACATTGAACTGAAACATGATGTTTTACCTTTGGGATACAAGTGAAGTTTTGCCATAGGATATTGATGTGAGTTTGAATTGTGTGTGATGCTCTAACTTTTCCCTCGTTTTGCAGTATTCAGAATGGTTGCACCCAGGCCCAGGAATGGTGGTAACAATGAGGATGGATCTGGTAGTTCTCGAGGAACTGGAATCAATCTTGAGGCTGAATTCGCCAAGGTGTATCAGACTATGAATGCGCTAATGGCATTTAATTTGGCGCAAAGTCAGAATCAACAGCAGAATCAGCAGCAAAATCATGGAGCTGGACAGGGATTGGTTAACACCGATCCTATCAAGTAGATCGAGTCCTTTAAGAGGATGAGGCCGCCAGTTTTTTAGGGGCAATCTGATCCAACCACAGCTGATGATTGGATTAGGAGGATGGAGACAATCTTCGAGGTATCGGAGACTCCGGTAGCCAGCAAGGTGAAGTTGGCTACGATGCAGCTGGAAAAGGACGCTGGTGTTTGGTGGGAATTGCTAAAGAGGACTTTGGGAGACCAGCCGATGACTTGGGAAGTTTTTCTGGAGGAATTCAGGGATCGCTTCTTTCCCCTAGATATTCAGGAGAAGAAGGCGACCGAGTTCCTGAATCTACAGCAGGGCAGCATGACCGTGCGAGAGTATGAGACCAAGTTCGCTCAGCTTTCGAGGTATGCACCAGAGTTGGTCGTTGACGAGGCGAAGAAGGCCAAGAAGTTTGAGCAGGGCTTGAGGCCAAACTTGAGGTCGAGAATAATCCTGTTGGGCATAAGGAGGTTCGACAAGCTGGTCAGGAGAGCAGCTATGACTGAGGGGGACATGGACCAGTTCCAGAAGAGGCAAGATACATGGAACCGGAACAAGAGGCTAGCATCAGGTCAGAGTGGGAAGGGATTCCCCGCGAAGCAGATCAAGTTCAGTGATCCGGTGCAGAAGGCACCTGCAACTCAGGGAGTGACTTGTTATTACTGCAAGGAGGCAGGTCATTACAGGTCAGCGTGTCCGAAGTTGGCAAAGCAGATTTGTTTCCAGTGTGGGCAGGTAGGACATTCTAAGCCCCATTGTCCACAACTAAGGAAGGATGGTTCGGGTGGAAGCAAATTCCAGAGGCAAGGGCGAGTATTTGCATTAACCGAAGAGGACGCGGGTAACTCGGAAGATGTAATACAGGGTATGCAAGAATTCTGATTTTATTTTTAAATCAATGTAATAAGTAAAATCTTTATTCGAGAATAATAGGAGATTGAGTATCACTCTTCTTGTAACAGGAATTGTTTTAATTAATGGAATAAAGGCAAAGGTTTTATTTGATACTGGTTCGTCGCATACTTTTGTATCGCCAAATTTTGCGAAGATCTTAGGTGTGGAGCCTAAGTTGTCCAGGCAAGGTATTGTCGGTGGCAACGTCGTCAGGTGAAGAATCGATCCCTGATCGATATTACGAGGGCTGTGATATCGAGATTGGTGGGAGGTTGCTCGGCATTGATTTGATCGAGCTACAAGTCTTGGGTGTGGATGTCATCGTGGGCATTGATTGGATGGCAATATATGATGCCAAAATTGAATGCAAGCAGAAAGAGGTGTTGGTGAAAGCACTGGGTGGACTCGAAGTGACTTTCCAAGGGAAGAAGAAGATTCCGAAGGTGGCTGCAATGGTATCCAAGATGGTGATTCCAGATGAAGTCAAGGGCATTCCGGTTGTCAGAGATTTTCCTAAGGTGTTCTTAGATGATTTTCCAAGATTACCGCCGCAGAGAGATGTGGAGTTTTGCATCAATGTTCAGCCAGGGAGCGCGCCGATTTCTAAGGCTCCGTACAGGATGGCACCTGTAGAGCAGGACGAAATGAAGAAGCAGATCAAGGAGCTGTTGAGCAAGGGACTTATTAGACCGAGTTCTTCTCCGTGGGGAGCGCCAGTGTTGTTGGTCAAGAAGAAGGACTGGTCAAAGAGGATGTGCATTGACTACCGGGAGTTGAATAGGGTGACTATTCAGAACAAGTATCCACTGCCGCGGATTGATGATTTGTTCGACAGGCTTCGAGGAGCAGCTATTTTTTCGAAGATTGATTTGAGGTCAGGGTATCATCAGGTTCGAGTCAAGGAGGAAGATGTGAGTAAGACAGCTTTCAGAACTCGTCATGGACTCTATGAGTTTTTGGTAATGCCATTCGGGTTGACGAATGCGCCAGCAATGTTCATGGATATGATGAATCGGGTTTTGAGGCCATTTATTGACTCCTTCGTGGTGGTTTTCATCGACGATATTTTGGTGTATTCGAAATCGGAGGAGGAGCATTCTATGCACTTGACAGCGATATTACAGAAATTGCAGGAGCATAACTTGTATGCCAAGTTGTCGAAGTGTGAGTTTTGGAAGCCTGAGGTAGCTTTCCTTGGTCATATCCTTTCTAAGGAGGGAGTAGCCACTGATCCTCAGAAAGTTGAAGCAGTGAAAGATTGGCCCAGGCCAACGTCTGTGAAGGAAGTCAGAAGTTTCTTGGGTTTAGCTGGTTACTACAGGAGATTTATCCAGGGTTATTCTCAGATTGCAGTTCCTTTGACAGGTTTGACCCGGAAGAATGTGGCATTTTCATGGACTGATAAGTGTGAGGAGAGTTTCCTTGAATTAAAGGAGAGGTTGACTACTGCACCTATCTTAGCTTTGCCACAAGCTGGGAAGGATTATGATATCTTCAGTGATGCGTCTCTCAGAGGTTTAGGTTGTGTCTTGATGCAAGAAGGCAAGGTTATTGCTTATGGTTCGAGGCAATTGCGTCCGCATGAGAAGAATTATCCGACGCATGATTTGAAGCTAGCAGCTATCATTTATGCCTTGAAGCAGTGGAGGCATTATATTTATGGTGAGAAGGTTAACATGTACACTGACCACAAGAGCCTGAAGTACATTTATCAACAGAAGGATCTAAATCTTCGGCAGAGAAGGTGGTTGGAAGTTTTGGAAGACATTCGTCCTGAGATCAAGTATCATCCGGGTAAGGCGAATGTGGTGGCGGATGGACTTAGCAGGAAGAGTAGTTTATCAAGTTTGATCACTACTCGAAGTGAGTTGGTAGCAGAGATCGATCAGGCAGGTATTGAGGTGGTGCTGCAGGGTTTAGGAGCATCTTTGGCTCAGTTGAGGCTGCAACCTTCCTTGAGAGAGAGGATTGTAGAAGGTCAGAAATCAGACTCAGAGATTCAGAAGATATTGCAACAGGTTTCAGAGGGCAGACTATCAGAGTTTCGTGTCCAAGATGGAATTCTTTGGTTGGGTGAGAGGTTGTGTGTTCCAGATAATGCAGATTTGAGAGATAGTATCTTGCAGGAAGCACACAGTACCTTGTTGTCAGTTTATCCTGGAGGCACGAAGATGTACAGGGACATCAAACAGCACTTTTGGTGGTCTAGTATGAAGAGGGATGTGGCATATTTCGTGGCAAGGTGTCTGACTTGTCAGCAGATCAAAGCAGAAAATCAGAGACCTGGAGGTTTGTTAAAGCTGTTGCCCATTCCGGAGTGGAAATGGGAGAATATCAGTATGGATTTCATCACGGGTTTGCCAAGGAGTTCGAAGGGCAATGACTCGATTTGGGTTGTCGTGGACCGTTTGACTAAGTCAGCTCACTTTCTAGCCATGAAGATTATTTGGTCGATGGAGAAATTGGCTGAGTTTTACATTGGAGAAATTGTGAGACTTCATGGAGTTCCTGTGTCGATTGTATCCGACAGAGATGCAAGGTTCACTTCAAGGTTTTGGAAGAGCCTACAAGAAGCTTTAGGCACCAGAACTGATTACAGTACCGCTTTTCATCCACAGACCGATGGTCAGACGGAGAGGGTGAATCGAGTGCTGGAAGACATGTTGAGGGCTTGTGTTACGGATTTCGGTGGTAGTTGGGAGAGATACTTGGCATTGGTTGAGTTTGCTTATAACAACAGTTACCATGCGAGTATCGGGATGGCACCGTATGAGGCTTTGTACGGGCGGAGGTGCAGGACACCCGTTTGTTGGTACGAGGTTGGCGAGAGGCAGATGTATGGTCCTGAGATTGTACAGCAGACATCAGAGCAGATTGAGCTGATTCGCAAGAGGTTGGTCGAGGCTCAGAGTCGGCAGAAGAGTTATGCTGATACTCGACGAAGAGACTTGGAGTTTGAGGTTGGGGATGCAGTTTTTCTCAAGGTGTCTCCGACCAAAGGAGTAATCAGGTTTGGTAAGGGAGGCAAGTTGGCGCCAAGGTATATTGGGCCATACAGGATCGTGGAGCGGATTGGCAAGACAGCATATAGATTGAAGCTTCCAGAGGAGTTGGCACAAGTGCATGATGTGTTCCATGTGTCGTTATTGAGGAAGCATGTGCCAGATCAGAATTATCAGTTGGTAGAGATTCCTGAAGATCTACAGGTGAACTTGAGTTACAAGGAACGGCCTGTTGAGATCGTTGATCGTAGGGAGAAAGTTCTTAGGAGCAAGGTGATACCTATAGTCAAGGTGTTGTGGAGGAATCAGCTGTTCGAGGAGGCTACTTGGGAGCCAGAGGATCGCATGCAGAAGGATTTCCCTGAGCTTTTTGTATGAGTGTATTTCTTTTATGTGATTGTGATTCTTTTGAATGTTTGTACCATTGATTGAGTTAAGTTTTATTCCTTCTATTTTGATTGTGTTGTCGCATGCAATTGTTTGGACTATGTTCTATTTATGAGATATTGTTTCCCTTTGTTGGTATGTGGTTTGAACTCATTAGTAGTAGTTCTGAGGACAGAACTCTTCTAAGGAGGGAGTGATGTAGAACCCCGTATTTTTAAAATATTATTTTTAAAGGTTTATAAATGACTAAAATGATTTTTGGAGAATTTATGAACATTTTCAGAAAAAATTATCTTTTTACACGTGCAAAACACGTGCAAATGCTTTCTTGAGAAGTTTGAAAGTCAAGTTTTCTTCATGAAAAATCATTATTTAATATTTGGGATTTATTTAGTATTTTTCAGATTTTTCTGAAATTAATTGGAATTATTTGCAAATTTTGAGAAAAGGACTTTTTTGCAAATTTGTCATTTTTAGGGGTTAAAATGTAAAATGTGTTTTCTGGACGTTTTGAACAGTACCGGTTGAGATTTAGGATTATATTTTACTTTTAAATCCTAATTTAAATGAATTTTATTGAATTTCCAAGAATAGAGCTATATATATATAGTTGTATTTTGAAGGGATTATTTTGCAAAAGTGGGTAAAACCCTAAACTTCATTCCGGATATTTAAAAAGAATTTGCAGCCGTCATTCGCTGCACAGTATAGAATTTTGTGATATTTTTGGAGGATCAAGAGGAGGTTTTGGATCTCGCAAAAGGAGAGGTTTTATTGTTGGATCTCGTCGTTTCTAAAGGTGAGTGATGTAAAATTGTTTGTTGTTTGCTTTATGTGAATGTTATAGATTTGGTTGTTGTTTCGACTTATGTGAATGATCGTTCCGTAGTTTGTTTGGACATATTTGTTTGAGCGATGCAATGATTGTTGTCGTATTATGTATGCGAAATCTATGAATGTTTAGTAGATCTTGGTTTATAAATTTGTATTGCTAGAAAGCATGTTTAAGATATGAGTATGGTTATGATAATAAGGGATTGAATGGATGAACATCTGGATCACGTGGATACAAATCAGATTTTGGTTTTGAGTTGTGAAAGAAATTCAGAATTGAGAAACCCTAATGGAAGAATTAGGTATTTAGAACATGAGAACTTGAGTTTTGAGACATGGGTTGATTTGAGTGATGTATCCAATCTGAGGATACTTTGAGATTGTCATTTTTACCTGAATACGAATTATTTTCATAAACAATGATTTCTTTTAGAAAACTCTAATTTTGATTATCATGTACAACCAAAATTAGGCAGACTGTAGGCCGACAGTCGACTGTCAGACCTTTCAGTCGACTGGCAGGACACAGCTGCTAGATCTTCAGTTTTCTTGAAAATCCGTTCTGGACAGTCGACTTAGGACCTTTTCAGTCGACTAGTACACTTAGAATTTATTTTTAAAGTTATCGTAGTTTCCTCTCTGGCAAGTCGACTTATGACTTTTGCAAGTCGACTTATAACACTTAGAATATTTTCTTAAGGATTTCTGGAATTTCTCCCCGGTAAGTCGACTTATGACTTTTATAAGTCAACTTATATTCCCTGGTAAGTCGACTTATGACTTTTATAAGTCAACTTATATTCTCTGGTAAGTCGACTTATGATTTTTATAAGTCAACTTATAAGACTTAGATTATTTTCTTAAAATCATGGAACTTTCTTCCTGGACAGTCGACTTATACTTTCTATAGTCGACTGGTACTAATGTAGGTTCTTCCAAATGGTTTATTCTCCAGATATTTTGATCTATAACTACTTATGCCTTATCTCCTATTGAACTTATGTTTTCAAGATGTTAAGTTGAGCAGTTTATGAAGTAAGATTGGTTGAGATATTTGAGTTTGAGTCTCTAGAGGGTGTGTGTGACCCTAGTATACCGGCGCTTGAGTTCTTTTGTTGAGGCCTATTGAGGCATTCTAGTTGTTCTGTTTTGAGTTAAGTCTGGTAGGGTACACCAACTCTAGGAGATTCGTTAAGTAATTAAATAACCCAAAAATGATAAGGACAGGCACTAGTGGTGATATGATGAACGGGAACATGAGTTATGTACCTCAGTATGGCTTTCGGTGTGGAATTATCCAAGTAACTTACTTGTGGTGTGGGATCTATCTCCGGAATTATCCAGGTAAATTACCTGTGGTGTGGGATATATCTCTGGAATTATCCAGGTGATTACTTGTGGTGTGGGATTGATCTCCGGAATTATCGAGGTCGAGGCGACACACATGTGGTATTCGTGTGATGATGTGTCAATGTTTCGGTGTGGGATGATCTCCGGAATTATCCAGGTAAAATACCTGTGGTGTGGGATTTATCTCCGGAATTATCGGGCATTGGCTAATGCTCACAGTTTATCTTTATCTCGTAGTAGTCATCGTGATAGGATTAGTTGCATAGCGGGGGATTGAACCCTATGAAGTGAAGACGTTAAGGGCTTGCACCGAACCTATGTAGAGTGGGATGCATAGACTTCGACAAGTACGCATTAGAGAGTCTGCATATAGAAATTGTGTTTTCCCGAGTCGGTTTTATGCACGTGGTTTTCCTGTTTTCTACACTTGACACTTAGTTTAGTTTCACTTGTTGTTTACATGTTTCCTAGCTTTGTCGTATTTTAGGTATTCTTGTTTATTACATGTTGTTTAAGAATCCATGCTTAATGTTCATTTATGTTGTTTGCTTTTATGTCACTCACACCATTTATGGCTGACCCCTTTAGTTTTGGGGGTTAGGGATCATCTTTAGCCTCATGTGTTGCAGGTTGTTGCTTAGAGCTTGGAGGTGTGGATGCTTGAGTTAGTTTTGAGATAAATTGATTTAATAGAGTTTTGTGTAAATTTGTAAAGCAATGTTGTAAAAAGACTGTGTTGTGAATAAAAGAAAATTATGATTTGAGATGTTTTAAATTCTGCTGTGCTATGTAAAAGATTATTGTAATTAAAGTTGAAAATTTCATTGGTGTTGGTTGTGTTTAATGTTACATTGAAGTTGATGCTGGGATTGTGCCACGTATTTTCTAAGATATTATATTAGAAATTCAGAGTGCTACATTTCGGGAGGTCGAAGGTGGAGTTCGGTGGAGGGCGACTAGCTGGAGAAGATGAGGTGGGGGAGTGCAGGCAAGGCTCGACTACAGTTAGAAGTCAAGGGGAAAAGCAATGGCGATGGGTGGTCGGGATGACGAGCTCGACGAAAGGAGGAAAAGGTGATCGGGGTGGCGAAGCACGGGGTAGAAGATGAACAGGCTTATGGGTTTGGCGGCTGGGTTTAGAATAGGGTAATTAGGCAGAGGTGATAATTAGGGTTAGGGTATACATGATATATATAGGGTTAATGAGTGGGTTATTGGGTAATGGGTAGGGGTATAGGGTTAACGGGGTTTGGGGGATCCAATAGGGAATTAAGTCAAATAATTAAATAGTTAGGCCAAATAGTAGATAGATTTGAATTAGTCAAAACACCATTAGGGAACAAGTCAATTAATAAGATAAATTAGGCAATGAATTAGAATTAGTTAATTCTCAAGAAGGAAAACAAATTTTAAATTATTCAGATTGGAACCAAATATTTGAGTTGAAGCAACAAATGAATTTTATTAAGAGAGATAAATCAAATACTCAGTTCAGAATTGAACAAGGAAGAGTACAATGAATAAATATACTAAAAAAATACAATAATGGGAACAGGGATTACAAGAGGGGAAAGAAACTGGTTGAAAGATCCAAAAAATTCAAAGTTCAAAACGAAAAGTTAAGTTTTTTTAAGCGGATAATTGAGTTCACAAACCCGCATCACAACTCAAAAGTTTCATATATGTGATCAAATCCAAAAAAACCCTAGCACCCCTACCTCGTGCGTAAGAAGAACTTCGACGAAGAAGATTCAACTCCGAACAAGGCGAGTTCAAAAATCAAAGGCAACCACAATAAGTGAGGGGAGAATGAGCAAAATTTTTAACAGTGAAGAATATGGCAACTCCTCTTAATAATTGGTTATCGGGTCCAAACCCAACTCCTACCCGAACCCACCTTACATTAAAGAGATATGGGTTTCAGGTCGGATCCAAAAAACACCTGAAACCCACAAAAACTCCAACAAACCCTTCTTCTTCACAGACTTAAAACTCCTCCTTCAAAATATCTTCATCTTCAAAAACTCATCATCACTCAACTCCACGAACCCAACTCCGAGCTCCCACTTAGTCGAAAGCTCCACCAAACTCCTAGTCGAATGCAACAAGCTTCATAGCTCGACGAGATAATCTCATAGCTCGACGATGGCTTGAAAGCACCATAGCTCGACCGAAGCACGTCCCCCATAGCTCGACGACGATGCTACTCCACAGCTCGAACAAGAGGCAATGGCCATAGCTCGACGAGTTCATCGGTCGGGCTAGGGGGTCTCTGCAGCCCAACATGAGCCTTTGGATCACTCAGAAACTCACGCTCACCCCCGATCGATGAACCAGAAGAAATCAATCATTTATCCCCTTCTTCTTTATATGTCAATCTCAGATCATGTAGAAACGCGCGCAAGCGTGTGATCGACGCTCCACGATTGTGCCACATCACCTGATCCCTTACAGCCGCTCAAATCACTCGGCGTGCGAGCCTAGATGTGATCACCGACTCCGATCGCTTTAAAAATCGTGATCATGTTTGATTATTCATTAAAAAAATTCCTTAAATTCATTTTTAATTTGAAAATTAATTAAAATATCCAAAAATAATTATTTAGATTTGGAAAATTAATTAAAATTTTTGAAAAATAATTTTAAAATTGGTTTATTAATTAAAAAATTCAAAAAAGTTATTTTAAAATTGGGGGAAATTATTTTAAAATCCAGAAAGTTCGGAAAAATCCAAAAAAAAATATATATGGAAAATTTCAAAAAAATCCAGAAAAATATTCGCCGCCCTTAGAAGCTTCTAATCAATTTCAGGCATCCTTAATACGCTCTAAAAGGTACAATTTTATTCCAGAATCCAAAAAATAAGGCGAACTGCTTCTCGAAAGCCAAGAAAATTCTCTCTCAGGAGTGGGGGCTTATGATAATGATAAAAATCGTCGCAAATCAGGGATGTACGATTCCAACGCAGATCTGAAAGCTTCTACAGACAGATTAATCATAACAGGCCTCTTTAATAAGTCATACCTTCTCCAGGCTCCTCTATAAGACATGTGCTTCTTTCAATTCCATGAAAAGTGACAGATTAAGCCCACTAAGAGAGACCCAGCCCATGAAGGCTGCTAGTCAAATATCTTATCCCCAAACAAGAGAGCTTAATACTTGAGGGGTAGATTCAAACAGGAGATAAGGAATTCATATCGATCTCTTAGACTGTTTCTCAGACCTATAAATTCCCTCTCCCCTCCTCAGTCAGAAGGTAATCAACAGTTTCTCTTTCAAACTCTCTTTCTCTCTCTAGTTCTGATTTGAGCATCGGAGGGTCGTCGCTGAGGCCACCCCTGGTGTTTCAGGCTTTTTGTAGGTCCATCGGCCGCATCAGTAACCGTCGGATTTAGATCATGGTGTTCAATCAATGATCCAGATCCACTCTCAGGAACTCTAACCACTTTTCACGGTAACGATCAAAAATCAGATCTTTAGTAATTCCATCAAATATTAATTCAGTATCTGTTTGCTCCCACACCAAAATAAGCAGCAACAACTATATTTTGATGCAAGTATATTTTGATGAAGTTTTTTCTTCGATACTAGGGACAATCCAGCCATATAAATGCCATTATAGGGCTACTAGTCTCTATCTTTTCATTTAGATGGTTCTCTGTTGCTCACAATAACTGCACTGATGCAATTGCTATTACATATAATACCAACTACAACATTGCAATTAGATTCATATCATCTGATTGCAAGTGCAGCTAAAGTTGTGGATGAAGGTGGAGACCGGAGGTGACCACAGATGCTGGATGGAAGAGGTGGAGAGCGGGAGGGTGTTAAAAAGCTAGGAGTAACAAATTGATATGCGTTGTTGGTAAGTCTAACATTAATGAGTGGTCCCAGAAAATTTCTCAACGAACAATCATAGGAGAAGGAAAGGATCCCATTATAGTTAAAAATGATAAAATATGCCCAAGAGAGAAGTAAGAACATAAATACGTATATTACATGTTTTGATAGATACATATAAAACAGTACATAAGCAATAAAACATGCTAAATCTTTTCATTAATTATAAACAAACCATATTAAGCAACTTTGCTTTAATATGTACAAACTTGATCTTAAACACCTATTCTAGATCCCAAAGAAACATAAAATTGAAATATAACTAATTTATTAACTGCATTTTTATTAAGAGACAAATCTGCTTTTCTAAGGTAAATGGCCGACGCCGGGGCTGCCACCTGGGTCTGTAGGTCTGGTATCCTTCGTGGTTGCTACTAACATTCGCCTTTGTACCTCAATAGGCTGTTCAACTGTGCCACCTTGTTGATAACTGATGCTGTTATTTGCCACTATTAGCCTGCCTTCATGTAGGCCCCGCCACAAAAGAGCATGCACTCATGCATGCAACGTTTGGTGCATGCATGGTGTCTTTTCCGAAGCATGGTGTCTCTTCCGAAGCATGGTGTCTTTTCCGAAGCATGGTGTCTCTTCCAAAGCATGGTGTCTTTTCCGAAGCATGGTGTCTCTTCGAAAGCATGGTGTCTCTTCCCCTCCTATAAATTCTCACTATTTTCTTCATTTGTAGATACACTCAACTGAAGAGAAAAATAGAGATTGATAGCCACAGAGAGCTTATAAAGTATTGAGAGTTTTTTTTTGTAAATCTTTTGAGATTGAGAAATAATATTTGTGTTGTTTTCTTCTCAAATTTATCTCTGTTGTTTTTCTCACGATCCCAACAAGTGGTATCAGAGCCAGGTTGAGTTGTTGAGTGCCAAAAGCCTTTGCAGATCAAGATGTCGATGGAGGAATCAATATCATCATCATCATTTGGAGCCATGATCAAGCTTACTGCCACCAACTATACACTTTGGAGACCTCGGATGGAAGATCTCCTAAGTTGTAAAGATCTCGTTGATCCTATTGAGGAGAAGGGAGAAAGACCTGAAGCTACCAATGAGGCGGACTGGAAGAAGATGAACAGAAAAACGATCGGTCAGATTCGACAGTGGATCGATCACAGTGTCTTCCATCATGTTGCCCAGGAAACGGATGCTTTTGCCCTTTGGAAGAAGCTAGCGGATATGTACCAGGCCAAGACAGCTCAAAATAAGGCCCTGCTGATGAGACGGTTGGTGAACCTGAAGCTACAGGGAGAAACTTCTGTAGCAGAACATACCAGCAAGTTTCAGAGCCTGGTGAATCAGCTATCTTCAGTGGAGTTACCACTTGAAGATGAGTTACAGGCACTTCTACTTCTCAGCTCTCTTCCAGACAGTTGGGAGACATTGGTGGTCTCCCTCAGCAACTCGGCTTCGACTGGCAATCTTACCATGTCTATGGTTAAGGATGCCCTATTCAATGAGGAAGCTCGGAGAAAGGACGTTGGCACAGAAGCACAAGCCTGCGTCACAGAAGTCCGTGGGAGACAGCGAGAGGAAGATCGAGGCAGGTGGAGAGGTAGGAGCCAAAGTAGAGGCAGATCGAGAGGCAAATCAAGTGATGGGAGGAGGCCTGCATACAACTGCCATCACTGTGGCAAACCAGGCCACATGAAAAGAAATTGTTGGAAGTTACAAAAGCAAGGCGGTCAGGGAAGGTCACAACCAAAGAAGGAAGGAGATGCACAAGTCACAGTACTAGAAGATGTGGCTCTTTGCTCTCATGAGGATGAGACATGCCTCCATGTGTCGAATCAGGGCGTAGAATGGGTGGTAGATACTGCAGCATCTTGCCATGCCACTCCTCGAAAGGACATCTTCACGACGTACAAAGCTGGAGACTTTGGCTCGGTGAGGATGGGCAATTCTAGCTTTGCTAAGATTGTCGAAATTGGTGACGTTCGGATGCAGACTGATGCCGGGTGCACAATCACACTGCAGGATGTTCGCCATGTACCTGAACTTCGACAAAATCTTCTTTCAGTGAGAGCCCTAGATGAAAAGGGCTATGATAACCGTTTTTGCAATAGCTCGTGGAGGATGCTGAAAGGTGTAATGGTGATCGCTCGTGGACATCTCTGCAACACTTTATACAAGACTCATGTGAAGATCAATGTGGAGAGTCTCAATATTGTTGAACATGAAGCTTCGCAGAAACTGTGGCACCAGAGACTCGGTCACATGAGTGAGAAAGGTTTATCAACCTTGATGAAGGAAAATCTTATCTCCATTACCAAGAATGCAGAGCTTCAACCTTGCAGCAGCTGTTTATTTGGCAAGCAGCGAAGAGTCTCTTTTAGTTCCTCTTCGACAAGGAGATCAGAGTTGCTCAGTCTGATACATTCTGATGTTTGCGGTCCCATGGAGGTGGAGTCGCTAGGCGGTAACAAATACTTTCTGACATTTATTGATGATGCTTCTCGGAAGGTGTGGGTGTATTTTCTGAAGACAAAAGATCAGGTCTTGGAAAGCTTCAAATCATTTCATGCCATGGTAGAGCGTGAAACGGGGAAGAAGCTGAAGTGCCTCCGCTCAGATAACGGAGGCGAGTATACATCCAGGAGTTTTGATGCCTATTGCAAGAGTCAGGGCATTCAGCACGAGAAGACGGTTCCACGTACCCCGCAACACAATGGGGTAGCAAAAAGAATGAACCGAACAATCATGGAAAGAGTCAGAAGTATGCTCAGCACAGCAAAGCTGCCAAAGCCATTTTGGGGAGAAGCTGTTCGCACCGCCTGCTACTTGATCAATCGTTCTCCATCAGTCCCGCTGAATTTCAACATCCCGGAGAAGAAATGGACCGGCAAAAACCCCTCCTACTCTCACCTGAGGACATTTGGATGTCTGGCTTATGCACATGTCTCAAAGTATCTCAGGCAGAAGCTCGATGCGAGAACCACTCCATGCATTTTCATAGGCTATGGAGACGAGGAGTTTGG
The DNA here is from genome assembly GCA_017893485.1 of Hemerocallis citrina. Lineage (NCBI taxonomy): Eukaryota > Viridiplantae > Streptophyta > Magnoliopsida > Asparagales > Asphodelaceae > Hemerocallis > Hemerocallis citrina. Next base: position 96,071,306 of record CM030364.1, on the reverse strand, counting down.
ATACAGGCTATGGGATCTAAAGACGAAGAAGCCCATCAGAAGTAGAGACGTGGTGTTCCATGAAAATCAGACATATGGGGACACTGAAAAACCTACAATTGCTGGGGACACTGAAAAGCCTACAATTGCTGAAAGTCCTGACAGTACTCAGGACTTTGTTCCAGATACAGTACCAGTACAAGCTGCCGCAGATGATGATGTGTCCGATCAAGAACTAGAAGCAGAACCAGAGCAGGAGGAAGAAGGGATTGATGAGCCTGGGGAGCCGCAACCTTTCACAGCTGCAGAACCAGTACAAGATAATGATACACCGCCTGAGACGAGTGAGCCTCAGCTACGTAGATCTGAAAGAGGCCATGTTCCGTCTACTAAATATCCAGAATCAGAGTACATTCTTCTTACTGATGAAGGGGAGCCAGAGAATTTCCAGGAAGCATTGTCTCATCCAGACAAAGACAAATGGCTGCACGCTATGCGGGATGAGATGGACTCTTTAGAGAAGAACCAAACCTACGATTTGGTTAAGCTTCCAGGAGGGAAGAAGGCACTAAAGAACAAGTGGGTATTCAAGCTCAAGAAAGATGGCAGCGGAAAGGTGGTGAAGCACAAAGCTCGGCTAGTGGTCAAAGGATTCCTTCAGAAGAAAGGCATCGATTTTGGTGAGATTTTTTCTCCAGTTGTAAAGATGACTTCAATCCGAGTCATGCTCGGATTAGCAGCTAGCCTAGACTTGGAGCTTGAACAAATGGATGTGAAGACTGCATTTCTTCACGGTGATCTACATGAAGAAATTTACATGGAGCAGCCAGAGGGATACGAGGTTCCAGGGAAAGAGAATCTCGTATGTAAGCTGAAGAAGAGTTTGTATGGCCTCAAGCAAGCACCAAGGCAATGGTACAAGAAGTTTGATTCATTCATGGTGAGTCAAGGCTACAAGAGGACTGCTGCAGATCAATGCGTCTACATTCAAAGGTCCCCTGATGAAAATTTCATTGCACTGTTACTATATGTCGATGACATGTTGATCGTCGGACAAGATGCAGTGAAGATCAGACAGCTGAAGATAGAACTCTCTAAGGTCTTTGATATGAAGGACCTTGGGCCAGCTCAGCAGATTTTAGGTATGAACATCTCTCGAGACAGAAAGGCCCGAAGATTGTGGTTATCTCAAGAGAAATATGTTGAACGTGTGATCAAGCGATTCAACATGGAGGGTGCCAAGCCAGTTAGCATCCCACTGGCTAATCATTTCAAGTTGAGCAAGAGTTCGTGTCCCTCATCCAGGAAAGAGATCGAGAAAATGGAAGTTGTGCCTTATTCTTCAGCGGTTGGAAGTCTGATGTATGCAATGGTGTGTACGAGGCCGGATATTGCACATGCAGTGGGTGTGGCAAGCAGATTTCTCTCCAATCCAGGAAATGAGCATTGGGAGGCTGTTAAGTGGATTCTCAGGTATCTTAAGGGTACTTCAAAGATATGTTTGTGTTACGGGGGAGCTGATCCGGTTTTGGAAGGCTATACAGATGCAGATATGGCTGGAGATCTTGATGGTAGAAAATCGACTTCTGGTTTTATCTACATTTTTGCAGGGGGAGCTGTGTCATGGCAGTCAAGGTTGCAGAAGTGCGTTGCACTATCTACGACAGAAGCAGAGTACATTGCTGCCGCTGAAGCTGGCAAGGAGATGTTGTGGTTAAAGCGATTTCTACAAGAACTCGGGATCAAGCAGAATGACTACAAGGTACATTGTGACAGTCAGAGTGCTCTGGATTTGAGCAAGAATTCAATGTATCATTCCCGAACAAAACATATTGATATTCGCTATCACTGGATACGCGAGGTGATGGATCAACAATTGTTGAAATTGATGAAGATCCACACGAAGGAGAATCCAGCAGACATGTTGACAAAGATTGTGTCTCGGGAGAAACTAGAGTTATGCAGAGACATAACTGGAATGGATGAGAGATGACGATTGGTGCAGATGTGGCGTGATGGGGAGAATTGTAGGTCCCGCCACAAAAGAGCATGCACTCATGCATGCAACGTTTGGTGCATGCATGGTGTCTTTTCCGAAGCATGGTGTCTTTTCCGAAGCATGATGTCTCTTCCAAAGCATGGTGTCTTTTCCGAAGCATGGTGTCTCTTCGAAAGCATGGTGTCTCTTCCCCTCCTATAAATTCTCACTATTTTCTTCATTTGTAGATACACTCAACTGAAAAGAAAAATAGAGATTGATAGCCACAGAGAGCTTATAAAGTATTGAGAGTTTTTTTTTGTAAATCTTTTGAGATTGAGAAATAATATTTGTGTTGTTTTCTTCTCAAATTTATCTCTGTTATTTTTCTCACGATCCCAACACTTCACAGGATAGAAGGCTAATGGAAGGAAGTATCAAGATGAGAATAAAACAGGTATAGATTGAATGGTTCTTTGCCATGACAGAGAGAGGGGGGAGGAGAGGGAGAGCTTAGCAATTAGCAGAGAAAGAAGAGATTCAAGACAATGCTGGAATCGTTCTCTTCTTCATGTCTATTTAAGGTGGAGTAAGAATATTCCCACCATTTCAAAAAGGTCAAAAGTGATTTATATAGTAAAAAGTAGAGTTTGGATGGTGTATATAGGGTCAATGGACAAATAATGAATGCATGATTGGGCTGGGCTAGGTATGAAATAATTTACTTTTTCTAGTCCAATTTTTTACGGAAAAAATAATAGAGTCCAATAAACTTTTTAACCAGACATTGATTTATTAAGTAGGCACAAATCTCAATGCACTGAGGAATGGTTGATTCGTAAAATTATGTTGAATTGATCCTCATCCAGATCATCCGAATACTCAAACCTTTGCAAAGGGTAAGTTAGGATTATATTGGAAGTTTTTGACAGACGTAATTGCCTTCCGGAGTTTCTACAATTATCATATTCTGTGGGGGATCATCCCAACATGACATTGATCCAGATTTTCTCTAATGAGAATGTGACGAATTTTGGAACTCCATCACTAATACGTTTTTTGCATGAACTTAAACTACTTCAGTAAGGAGCTGAGCAGGTTTATACAAAAGTTCTATATAATTCTTTTGTTCATTTTATCTCTATAAACTATATAACTATATATTGGTGAAAAATATGATACTTTAAAATAATATATGGTCCATCTTCAGTTTAATCTCCTATTAAGCTTTTCCTGCATACTGTTTTCTGTCAGCATTATTTGATTCAATGTCTAGTTTGAGGGCGAAGATTTCTGGCTTAGGTTGAAAGTAGATATGTTCGATTTTTTTTTCTCTGTTATTTTCGGTCTAACTTATCTAATTGTTTCGACTTTGTTTTGTTCTTATAACACCCCGAATTTCAAAATGCGGTAATTCGTATCATAAACATGATCTTTTCTTCATTTCGTACAATTTTATAAGAAAGTTTGAAACTTTGTTACATCAAGTTCTTTTACAACAATGCAGCGGAAAATTAAATGAATTACAACATGATATAAATATACAATTAAACATCAGCAACTTCAAACGGAAAGTAATCTTTAGCATCAATCATCTTTATTTCTCCTTGCAAATCTAATGTCTGCATTGAATACTGTGGACACGTCAGTTACATATAACTGACGCAATGCTATACACGGCCATCGTCACTATGCCATAATATAGCGACTCACTTATTTTAGCATACACAAACTTGAATGTAAATAAAATGTGAAAAGTGACTATCGTAAACATGTCGATGTATGCGATGTCTTAATGCCTAATGCAGATGTTACGCTAAAAAGACACTAATGCATATTTGTTCGGATTCTATGCATCTCATACTAATAGATCTGAAGGCAAGCACCTACGTACTCCACAATAAAGAGTTTAATCCCTCGCCATGAAAACTACCTAGTAATAAATCAAGTTTTAGACGTCCCACGAGTACGGAGGCCAGCCCTAGAGTCCACCGTCAAGCTTATAAGGAAACCCTCGTCGTGTAAACTTCCCGCAAGTGTCCATCTAGCCCTGGTATATGCATATACACTGGAGCACGGCCTCCCATCCGCCCGACTATTCATAATCCTGGAATCCACCAAACCAATAGTCCCGGATTTAATTAAGGCTCACCTCCATTGCAAGCAACCACGGTCCCGGAGTCCACCGCCAGACTATATTGAGGTAACCCACTTACGTTTGACCAAGTTTACTACATCTTCCACTTAGTGCATAATCCTTATACTTAAAATATGAATAAATTACACCACCTAGAGTCATCTTCCCCTCTTACCGGAGTTAAACAAAAATACCGAGATAGCCCATATAGCCAAATCTCAAATCAATTTATTCTTTTCATCACTTGCTGGTACTTGGGTCTCACTAAACCTCTAGAATCACATCTTTTCATGTTTCAAAATCATGGATACTCACACCCTTCCATATTCATATTTTCAATTTGCATTATTCACATCTTATTCAATTCTTTCATCTTGTATTTATCAACATGGAGAACAATCTCAAATTATTCATTTCCACAAAACACTTTTCAAGTTTATTTTCCCAATACATAGTTTCTAAGAATTAATCACCAACTCTTTGAGACTCTTCATTAGAATTTCATTATCTAAATTTCATTACTTTCCTTTTTATCACTATTCAGCTTTTATAATTTTACTTCTTCTTAAATACCAATCTCATTTATCACTAGAAATAACTTTTAAATCTCTAAAATGTATTTACAACAGTGAGAAAATATTTCATTCTTGTTCCCCAATATTTAAAAAAATTTATATGATTTTTTCTAGGATTTTAAAAATCTCCAAAAGAATATTAAAGAATCCCAAAAAGAAATTAAAGAGCCCAGGCTCAAACCCGAGACCTCAAACCCAACGAGCGACACGTGGCGGCGTATAAGCGCAGCACGCCTCCACTAGCCACTAAGGCCAAAGTCTTAACTGATATATAAGGGGCTAAAATTCTTAAGTACATAAACTCCCCCTATCTGACTTTTAAAATATATATATATATATATATATATATATATATATATATATATATATGTTTCTCCCCATAATGGCAGACCCACGACTCGAACCAACGCCAACAGAGAGGCAACCGAACGCCTACCCACTGAGCCAAGCTCAGATTCACAACATCTATAGTTCTAAATTCAATAAGTATTTAATCTTTGACAATTCTTATTTTCTATATTTTCAACTATTTCAATTTTCATTCTTCTTCTCAAAACTGATATTGTAAACGTAGAGTTCTAAACTCCAGAATCATTCTTTTACTGATTTTAATTGTTATTTAAGAGATTTGTACTCACTTCATATACATAAATATTTTTCGAACATATAAACATATATCTTGATTTCTTTGGCAAAAAAGCAACTCCTTTCTTCAAAAATACTATTATTCTACATCAATAGAACTCAAAAATTGTTATCCTACTAATTTTATTCATATAAATGAAGATTTACTTCAATTCTCCCAAATTAATCTTTTTCATCTATTATATGAATTATAAGGCGATGTTCAACTAATCAATCTTTCTACTCATTTTAATTCGACTTTTCCTTTGTTCTACCATGACTATTTCTTCCCCAAAAATGTGTTTCTAATTTTTCCTTTATTTTTATCTACATTTCATATACAAATTTTAACCAATTTGTAAGAGACAAAATTCATGCAACAATCAATTTGAGCCTAACAATTCTACACATGCTTCTAATTAAATTTCTTTCTTTCCAACTTACCAATCATTTCATAAGCACCACATTAATATACAATGAATTTCATGATTTTCTATAACTAGCAATTTGTCACCATAACATACATCACAATTCTACGAGAAAGAGCTATTAAACTAACACTGAATTCAACTAGGCATGATTTCTATACTAACAAAAAGTGTTAAACAGCTTTTTGAAAACCCAAAAAACTCAAATAAACGGCTCTGTGTCTCCGCCGGCTTCCTTTCCCAGATCCCGTCGCCTCTCCCCCGTACTCGCTTTCTCCCTTCTTTAAGTTTGTTGTGCTCGGGATTCCCTACTGACCCATCTTGTAGTACCCCGTATTTTAAAATATTATTTTTAATATTTATAAATGAATTAAAATGATTTTTGGTGATTTAATAAATATTTTTCTGAAGATTTATTTTTTTACACGTGCAAAATACGTGCAAATATTTTCTTGGGAGGTTCAAAGTCAAAAATTGTTTTGTGAAAAATCATTATTTATTATTAGATATTATTTGTGAATTTTCTGGATTTTTCTGATATTTATTGGACCTATTTGCAAATATTACGAAAAGAAGAACTTTTGTGCAAAATTAACAATTGGAGTGAAAACTCCAGATTTTTGGATTTTTGGGCTGGGTATAATGCCTAGTCAACTCAGGGTTAAAAATTTTACTTTTTGTTTCGATGAATTTGATTTATTTTACAAGTTTCGATAAAATAGGATCTTTTTACAAAATTGTCATTTTAAGGGATAAAAGTGCAAATTCGTTTTCTGGGCTTTTTAAACAGTGCCGGCTGACTTTATGATGGTTTTTTATATTTTTAAATCTCAAATAAATTAGTTTTATTAAGTTTCCAAGTACATGGATCTATATATGTAAAAATGTGTTTTGAAAGGAGTATTTTTGCAAATGTGTTCAAAACCTTAAAAATCTATTTCCGGCTTATTTAAAAGGTGGAGTGCAGCCGTCTTTTGCTTCATAACACAAAGGATTTTATTATTTTTATTTCTTGGAGTTTTAAGGAGAAAATCTTGGATTTCTTGCGAAGGTGAGGCTTTTCTTATTTTCTACTTGTCTTCGTTCGATTTCTTCAACAAGGTGAGTGATATATTTGTTTTGTTTGTTCTTTGAATGTTGTATGTGGTGTTCATCTATCTGGAAGCATTCTAGGGTTTGGGTATGAATATATATGATGAATTGGATGAATTGGTGAATTAAAATTGGATTCTTTATGAAAACCTAATTATTTATGAATAGAATTGCATGTGGATGATTTGAAATTTGTTGAATGGCCCATTATAAAACATGAGTAGGCTATTTCTTTTGGATTAATACTCATTGGATTAAGTAAATGTCACGCATACATTGATTAAAGATGAGATTTTTATTGAGTTTGGATGAATGCAACTTAGTTATGGCAATGTTAAATTTGTGTATGTTTATGAGTCAATAATGGTGATTGAGTTTGAGAAAGTTTGAGAAGCTAGCTAATGAATTAAGAGATCATGTCTTGAGAATTGGATTTGTGATCAATCGAATTGGGTTTGATGCGATATGACTAAATTGGGGATTTTGCGATTTTGTGAGAGGTTTTACTTCAATTTGGATTTCTCAAATACTAAGATTAAGTCTGAATATTTTATTATTTCTAATTGATGGATTTGTGAAGTTTCTTTGGTGCACAAATATGCACAAGCATTTTACATGAATATCGTATTTTATTGCTTTTGAAGAAATTGAGTCTTGGTGTATTTTCGGAGAATTTGACTATATCCCAACTTATTTTGGTATTGATATGGTTTACAATATAAAACGAAGTTATTTTGATGTATGATTGATTCTTAAAAACTCTACTTTTGATATATGCACAAATTCGTTTTGAAGAAAATCAACAAATTGCTATTTTTGATTAATTCAAAGTGGTTTTGATTGTTTTTATGGACTCCTATATATCCTACAAGTCGTAATTGATCATATCAGAAATATGCTTTTCACAGAATTGGTTTTTATAAAGTAAAACTCCATATCGGTTGAAATATGCACAACTAAAAACTGCAGTCTACAGGTCGACAGTCGACCGGTTGAATTTTACAATCGACCGGTTGAATCTTACAGTCAACCGTCGCTACCTAGCTGCTGTGTTTTCTCGTTTTCTTGAAATTTCGTGCGGAATAGTTGACTGACCCATTTTTGCAGTCGACTGTCTCTGCTCTGTTTTAATGTTCTCTCGAAGTTTTGGATTTTCGCTCTGGACAATCGACCGATGACTTTTTACAGTCGACTGCTACTACTTAGAATTATATTTATAGAAGTGTTGGGTTTTCGCTCTGGACAGTCGACCGACTGCTGTTTACAGTCGACTGTTACCGCTCTGACTAATGTTTTCTTGAGTTTTTCTGATGCATCTTTTGATCGATTGTTCCTTCAATATTATATTATTTTAAAAGATGGTTTGCAATGTTTACAGAGAATTATATTGTATTTACGATGGAGTTTTAAATATATTCTTTTGGACCTTATTTGAGTTATACGTGCTTTCAAAGGAATTGATGTTTTGTGATATTCTACAACCTAAAAATATGGTTTTCAGTTATTTGATGGATTTAATATTTTATTTGGATTCTAGGATTTTATATAAAATTTGGATTTTTATTGTTTTAAGAAGTTTCTTTATATAATTGTTTTGACGATGAATTTGTAAATTTTATTGAAAGTTTTGGTCTTGATGGATGAGTTGTGAATCTCTAGGAGTTGAGTAGGAGTCCTGTAAACCGACAGATGAGATTTGTTGATTTAGACCAGTTGGATCGTGGAGTTGTTGTTAAGTGTTTAAGTCTGGCAGGATACACTAACTTTAGAGAAAAGGCTTTTTGTATTTTAATAATAACCAACTTAAGGACAGGCACTAGTGGAGATGTGATGGAACTTGAAAAATGTAAGTATATGCTCTGGTCTGTTAGTCCAACGGATGCATTCCAAGACTGCTTGTTGTTCTGTCTCGAGAGGACATTTGTATGTTCGCATGTTGAGGGTCTGCAGGCCTATTCACGGAGCATGCAGGGTACATTTGTGTGTCGAGGATCGGCAAGCCTATTCACGAAATGTACCTGGTGTATCTGCACGTTGAGGGCCTTGTAAGCCTATTCGTGGGGTATACAATTGGGAGGTGATTCTCCGGTTTTTAAGCTATTCTTACATGATGCTTGCGCGTCGAGGGCTGTGATGCCTATTCGCGGAGTATTTTGGATCTTGTTTTCCATCATCGTAGTAGGATTAGTTGCATAACGAGGGATCTAACCCTATAATGTGGAGATCGTTAAGGGCTTGCACCGGACCTATGTAGTATGGAATGCATAGAATTCGACAAGTATGCATTAGAGAGTCAGCATGTAGCTATTGCGTTTTCTTGACTTGGTTTTATGCTTGTGTTTTCCTGTTTTTCCTACACTTGATACTTAGGCTAGATTCACTTGTTGTTTTCATGTATTACTTAATACTATCTTATATTCCTTGATGATTTCATGTTTTATTTATTGATGTTTCTTATTTCATTTATTCATGCTGTTAATACATGTTGTTGATAATTCTATGTTTTATAATTTATTTATGTTGTTTTCTATTTATGTCACTCACATCGTTATGGCTGACCCTTATAGTTTTGGGGGTTAGGATTATCTCTAGCCTCATATTTTACAGGTAGGTGCTTATAGCTTGGGATTTGGATGCTTGTGCTAAATTGATGTTATGGCTTGTGTAAATTGCAAAAGAATGTGTTGTAAAGAATTTGTAATTCAAGGTGTTTTGTATTTCGCTGTGTTTTGTAAGCAAGTGTTGTAATAAAAGTTGAAATAAATAAAAATTATCTGTGTTTTGGCTATGTTTACTATTGCAATTGAAGTTGATGCTAGGAATTGTGCCACGTATTTTTGAGATATCTTATTGGAAATTCAGGGCGCTACACATCTCCTCTTTCCAGCTTCCCCTGCTCTGGTCCTTGATCTCCCCCTCTTCTTCAGCCCTCTCTTTGCGTTGTTGGTCTGGCCTCAGCGCCGTTTCGCTTGCCTGTCCAGCTCCTGTGGCCGTTCCTCTCAGAGTTCAGCACCTTTCCCCCTGCTCGCATTTTTGGGCTCCCTTCGAGGTCGTGAGCACCGGGTTTGTGGTGTTCTTTCTTGGTGCTTCGGCTTCAGAATTTTCCAGCTCCACTCTCTCTGGCCGTTAAGGCTTGTGCTGCATCCCAGCCTTGCATCCCAGCAGTCTCGTGCCTACCACGGAGCTTAGCAGCGTAGCCACGCTAGCCTATCACTGTAAGTTCTTGTGCATTTGTTTTTCTACTGGTTGTTCTAGTTTTCTCTATTTCTGGCTCCATTCCGATTTTAGTACCTTTGTATATCCCTCTCGATCTATTTCTCTTTCTCCCTTTCGTTCCTTCTTCCCAAGTTCTAGTTATTCTCTCGCTCCCACTGAGTTCTGATTGTGTGGTTGTCGTGACCGACCCTCTTGTTGGTCGTTAGAGTTAAGCAAGGTGGGATCTCCTAATCCTCTTGGCAAGATCCTCATTCTCTTTGTTCTTCTTTCTCTTTAGCTCTGAGAGCATTATTTTTTCGTCAATTCCCTTGTTTTTTGGTCTGGTTTGGGCCTGGACCGCTATGGGCTTGTCATGGGTTAAGATAGTAAAAAAAAGGCTCACAAAGTTATTTCTCAATTAACCCCCATCCCTTCCACCCCACCTATTGTTGGGCCCACTTCGCAGAAGCTTCTAGGGCGCTTTCCTTCATCCCTTTACCACCCTTTCAACTCCCTTACTTATTCCTCCTCTAAGCTCTCTTCCTCTTCTTCGCCTTCCCACGCCCTGGTCTGTTACCATTGTCTCCAACCTAGGCATCTAAAGGCATTTTGCACCTCCAACATGAAGTGTTTCTACTACCTAAAATCAGGCCACTCCCGTAATCGTTGTTTCTCTCTTCAACAAATTTTCGGTCTCTCCATGGGGGTTCCTCTTTCCGATCAAGTGATGGCAGCGCTTGACTTCCCCTCACTTCAATCCAAGCTTGCGGATCTTCAGTCCCTCAAGCCTAAGAGGGCCAAGCTGTCTTCTGCTTCACCTTTTCTTCCTACTCCTCCAGTCTCCAAGCGTATTTCAGTTGCCGCGCATCCTACCCACCAAGTGCCTTCCCTTACATCCCCACAGGTGTCTAAACCTCAGGTCACCCTCGTCTTCATCCCCACTGCTGAACTTTCTGATAAAATGATTAAGTTTGAGTGCTATGGTGCTATCTTCTTCAGCGGAGGTTCGGTCTCCAACTTTACTTTAGACTCCTTTCTCTGCAATTCGTGTAATGTGAAAGATTGGGTGTGTGTTGTTGGAAATCTAGCTACCTAATTTAATAGACTAACCAGACACAAATTATAAAACCTCGCAAGTGCACGAATCGAATCGTAGTAATAGCAAGGGTCGATCCCACAGAGATTGTAGATTTCAACTAACTAATCAATAGAAAATAATAAGAATCATAATGAGTTGTTTTAAAAGTCTAAAAGGAATAAAAAGATTAAAACTAAGAAGGAATTGTTGAATCACAAATATCTCTTGAATAGTTGGGTTGTTGATCTCCACCAATAGTTAGTAATACTAAGTCACCTTCTGAATTTTACTTCTAATTACTCATGTTTGTTCACTTCAAGGGCATGGTATCTACTCCTTAAAGTATTGTTTCCCGAAGCCAAGAATTAGGCATGGTATCTACTCTAATTCGTTTCTTTCATCAAGTAGTCAGCCTAGTATTTACTAAGTTGTTCTTAAAGAAAACATAAGATCAGTGGAAACGAACAAACACTTAAAGTTCTAGAATTTGGTATCAGATCTAGATCCTCTAAGTTGATTGAACCAAGAACCCCTAAAGATTCCTTTGTTACAAATTATGGGCACGAGATTCGGTCGTCTCAATATGCTTCATATAACAGATTTAGATAAATGATAACATAAACTTGATATTCTCACGTGCTGTATGTCAGTCGACTGGCTCTCACCTCAGTCGACTGCTCTCAGACTTCAAGATCCAAGTTTGATGATCATTAATCTATGTCAATTCAACCAGATTCAATCAATAAGTAATTAGAAGATCTCAGAAGAACATAGCACTACATAACTACGGTTTCGATCTACCCAACTATGAAATTAGTTCCACATAATAATAACTTTATTGCTTAACAAGTTTGAATACATGATCAACATAAAAAGAATAAAGAGAGAAGAAGAAATAAACTAATGGATTCCGGCAATATGGTCGACTGGCTGTCACACAGTCGACTGCCTTCTGGTTGCTGGATCTTCTCTTTCCTTCTTCGATGTTAATGGAGTGATGTTCTCGATGCTTGTTCAGGAACTTGGTGATTGAGTCGCTTTTCAGAGATATATGATTGTTGATGGAGTCGTGGAGTGGAGAGAGAAGAGAGAGCCGTTCTGGAGATGGTATTCTGATATTTATAGAACACGGCTGAGAATTAGGGTTTCCCCTTTTTCAGGAAGATCCTTCTTTATTTGATTTGATGATTAATATCTTTCTCTTTTCTCCTTTCTTTCCTTATCTGTTCACTTGGAAAATACCCTGTCTTTAGATTTGATTAGCTGTATAAAATCTTGATCCAAGTAGATTTGAAATTAGATGCAGGTGTATCTTTGAAGATTTTATCTTTGTACTCCGCCGCAGACCAGTCGACTTGTCTTCGAACCAGTCGACTGAGTCGAGACTTATGTAGATTTCACCTTTGCATACCAGTCGACTGTCTTTGAGAGTAAGTCGACTGTGACGAGAGTTGTGGAAAATCAGCTTCTCCTGTCCAGTCGCCTGGTTGAGGAACCAGTCGACTGATCCTCTGCAGTTTGCTGTGTATTATCCTTGAAGTCCTAAATCTGCTTCGTTTTGCTGCTATAAGCTGTTTCCTATGGAAAAGAGAAAATAGGAATTAAATACCATATAGAGAGCTTTTAAATGTCTAATTATATTAAGATTATTGCTCTAAAAAGTGAATAATAATGTGTTCATCAAATACCCCCACACTTAGCTTTTGCTTGTCCTCAAGCAAAAAGTGAATTTATGAACAAGGGAGTAATAATAAGAATAAGCTCAACCATCAAGATTTCTTATTATGTGGACATCAAAATAAAACTACAAAACTACAAACAATTTCAGATAAAGTAAAGTTAAACATACCCACTTTCTCCAGTGCAATTGTCTATTCATAAATCCCAAACTTAGTCATACTTGTCATGCGATTAATGTAGTTATAGTATGCATCTACTCAGTCTGTGATTATCCCTTTTCTCTACTACAAATCCAGTAGCAAACTAGAGTTTTTTTTTTTTTTTTTTTTTTTTTTTTTTTTTTTTTTTTTTTTTTTTTTAGAGTCTCTTCTTTAACGTTGTCACTTGTCTTTTGACGCGAATGCGAAACATTTGTGATGTATCCACCCGGTTACTCAACAAGTCACAAACATTAAAGTGCTTTGCATACTCATATTTCAAGTTGCCGTTTGACGTAAAGGTAAACATTGGTGATGAATACCCCTAGTTACTAAGCCCTCAAAACATTGGAGTAGACTGACTTTATTCAAATATATATACATATATTGTATCACTCTATTTACTTAAACTCGATTTAGGACTAGATCTGAAGGGAATAATTATCAGAAAAAGCATCACATTTGTTTATTATGTATAATCGCATGACGCACACAATTTTTGTAGGGAATTATGAAACTCAACAATCCTAAAGTAAATAAGTATCCTTACTCTTACTTTATAAGAAATTGTTTATCCTAAAAAAAGATATATAGTTTTTATTCAAAAATTCCAAATATAACTAACTAATACCCCCACACTTAGATGGAACATTGTCCTCAATGTTCGCACAAAACATAAGATATAGGCATGTGTTACCATCTAGTGAGGAGAGACTGAAAAATAAAAATAAAAATGAATAATAATGAATAATATAAAGGGAAAGTGTAAATACTCCCCTGAAGGTTGGGTTGCCTCCCAATAAGCGCTGTGTTTCATGTCTTCAGCTAGACATGATGAGTTCATGCAATGTATTGAATGGTTTGAAGATTCACATCTTCCTCTTGCGGTTCTAGACTCATCTCTATGTATGGCTTCGCCCTGTGTCCGTTCACCTTGAATGTTTGATTTCGTTCTTTGCTGTGAACTTCCAATGCACCATGTGGAAAGACTTTTGTGACAATATATGGTCCATACCATCTTGACTTGAGCTTGCCTGGAAAGAGTCTTAGTCTTGAGTTGTAGATCAATACTTTTTGTCCTTCATAAAACTCCTTCCTTGCTAATTGTTTATCATGGTATAACTTAGTCCGTTCCTTGTATAGTTTGGCGTTTTCATATGCATCGTGCCTCAATTCTTCAAGCTCATTTAGTTGCAATCGCCTTTTGTCACCTGCCTGTTTCATATCAAAGTTGAACTTTTTGATAGCCCAATAAGCTTTGTGTTCCAACTCTACCGGCAGATGACATGCTTTTCCAAAGACTAAACGGTATGGTGACATGCCAATGGGTGTCTTGAAAGCGGTTCTGTAGGCCCATAATGCATCATTCAAGCGTAGCGACCAATCCTTCCTCCTTGTGTTGACTGTCTTTTCCAAGATGCTCTTGATCTCCCTGTTGCTAATCTCCACCTGCCCACTGGTTTGAGGATGATATGGAGTTCCCACTCTATGTGTAATCCCATATTTCTTCATTAAAGAAGCAAATGGGTAGTTATTGAAGTGGCTCCCTCCATCACTTATTATTGCTCGTGGTGTACCAAACCTAGTGAAAATGTTCTCCTGCAAAAACTTGACAACAACTTTGTGATCATTAGTTCGTGAGGGGACAGCCTCGACCCATTTAGACACATAATCCACACCAACAAGTATATATAAATAACCAAATGAGTTAGGAAATGGACCCATGAAGTCGATTCCCCAAACATCGAAAAGCTCGATTACTTGTATGTTGTGTAGTGGCATTTGATTTCTAGAAGAGATGTTGCCTGTCCTTTGGCATTTGTCGCAAGTCCTGCAAAAAGAAAAAGCATCTTTGAATACTTTAGGCCAATAAAAACCAGATTGTAATACCTTAAGTGCTGTTCTCTTTGGCCCAAAATGTCCTCCACAAGCATATTGGTGGCAATGTTGTAGAATACTCCTTTGTTCCTCGTCTGCCACACATCTTCTTATAATTTGATCAGAGCAAAATTTGAATAAATAAGGATCATCCCAATAATAGTGTTTGCTCAGATCCACCAATCTTTTCCTTTCCTGATGTGTCATACCTGGAGGAAAAACATGAGCGGTTAGAAAATTGACAATATCAGCAAACCAGGGTAGTTGTTCAGAGAGATAAGTCGACTGGTTGAGGGACCAGTCGACTGCCCCGAGGGTGTGAATATTTATTGCAAATAATTGTTCATCTGGGAAATTTTCATTCAGCGGGGGCACATTTCTCTCGTCCTCGTGCAGTAATCTGGACATGTGATCTGCCACAACATTGTCGCATCCTTTCTTGTCTCTAATCTCAAGATCAAATTCTTGAAGCAGCAGCACCCATCTGATCAACCTAGGCTTAGCTTCCTTTTTAGCCAACAAATATCTCAAGGCAGCATGGTCAGTGAAAACAATAACTTTAGAACCAATTAAATATGATCTAAACTTCTCTACAGCAAAAATAACAGCTAACATTTCTTTTTCAGTTGTAGAATAATTTAGCTGTGCATCGTTTAGAGTTCGAGAAGCATAGTAAATAACATGTGGTTTCTTATTGATTCTTTGACCTAAAACAGCCCCTAAGGCGTAATCACTTGCATCACACATGAGCTCAAAAGGATGGCTCCAATCTGGTGCCATGACAATAGGTGCAGAAATGAGAAGAGCTTTCAGTGTATTAAAAGCATTTGTACATTCTTTTGTCCATATAAACTCAACATCCTTGGCTAACAAATCACAAAGGGGTTTGGAGATTTTTGAAAAGTCTTTTATAAATCGTCTATAAAAACCTGCGTGTCCTAGAAAACTCCTAACACCCTTAACTGTAGTGGGAGGGGGTAGTTTTGATATGATGTCAATTTTTGCCTTGTCTACCTCTATTCCCCTTTTGGACACCACATGTCCCAACACAATACCTTGTTGTACCATGAAATGGCACTTTTCCCAATTCAGCACTAAATTGCATTCTTCACATCTTTTAAGCACAAGCTGCAAATGGTTAAGGCATTCGTCAAAACAAGATCCAAAAACACTAAAATCATCCATAAATACCTCAATGAACCTTTCCACCATGTCTGAAAATATGCTCATCATGCATCTTTGAAATGTAGCTGGAGCATTGCACAATCCAAATGGCATCCTCCTGTAAGCAAAAGTACCAAATGGGCATGTAAAAGTGGTTTTTTCTTGATCTTCTGGAGCAATAGCAATTTGATTATAGCCACTATAACCATCCAAAAAACAATAATGACTATATCCTGCTAATCTTTCTAACATTTGATCAATAAAAGGAAGAGGGAAGTGATCTTTCCTGGTTTCATTGTTCAGTTTCCTATAATCAATGCATACCCTCCAACCTGTGGTTACTCTTGTTGGGATAAGTTCATTTTCTTCATTTGTTACCACTGTAACTCCACTTTTCTTAGGAACTACATGTATAGGACTTACCCATTTGCTATCTGAGATAGGATAGATGATGCCAACATCTAGTAGCTTCAAAATTTCTGCTCTTACCACTTCCTTCATGTTGGGGTTGAGCCTTCTCTGTGCCTCTCTGCTAGGCTTTGCATCGTTTTCAGGCAATATTCTATGCATGCATTTGGATGGACTTATTCCCTTGATGTCTGCAATGGTCCATCCTATTGCATTTTTGTGGTCTCGCAATACCTTCAGCAGCTTTTCTTCTTCCTGTGCAGTTAGGTTGGCAGCAATTATTATTGGTAGCGTCTGGTTCTCACCTAAGAATGCGTGTTTCAAATGATCGGGCAGCTGTTTGAGTTCAATGTCTGGATGCTTCTGTACAGTTGACTGGTCCATGTCAGCAGTCGACTTGTTCTGGGTGTCTGGGTTTGGTCGACTGGTTAGATCACCAGTCGACTTACTCTGGTCATCAGTCGCCTGATCTGTAGAAGAATACTTTTTATCAGACACCAATTTTTTAAATAAAGGTGCAGGCTTACCTGAGTCTGACTGTGGAGTTTCAAGTTGATGTACTGTCTCTGCAATCTCCCAGTCATCGTATTCCTGTTCAACATGAGATAAAGTTAGAGATTGAGTGATTGTGGCTTGTAGTGGTTCAACGCTATGTACCTGAAATGTTTGATCAACAATCTCCTGCACCACATCAATATTATAGCATTCATGATCATCTTGTGGTAATTTTAGTGTATCAAACATTTTAAATTCCACTTTTTCTCCGTTTATCTTCATACTTATAATGCCCTTTTTAACACAAATTTTTATATCAGCTGTACTCATAAAGGGCCTACCTAATATGATCGGTAGAGAGGATGACATTGAAGATTCCTCCATATCTAACACAACAAAATCAGCAGGCAAAATAAAATCATTTACCTGAACTAGGACATCTTCTAAAATACCTCTAGGTCTCTTGATGCTGCGATCAGCCAATTGCAAAGTGATGGATGTTGGCTTGAGTTCCCCCAATCCAAGCTTTTCGTAAACAGAATAAGGAAGAAGGTTGATGCTTGCCCCCAAGTCTAACAGTGCTTTTTCAAAGAAGTGCTCACCAACTTTGCAAGGAATGGTGAAACTACCTGGATCTTTCAGTTTAGGGGGTAGTTTTCGTAATAATACGGCGCTCACTTCTTCTGTCAACGCCACGTCCTCCTTAACCTGAAATGTTCTTTTGTGAGTACAACAGTCTTTCAAAAATTTGGCATAAGAAGGAATTTGTTTAATAGCGTCAAGTAGGGGGATATTAATTTCTACCTTTTTGAGAGTTTCAAAGACGTCAAATAAATGTTGTTCTTTCTTTTTATTGACTAACCTTTGAGGGAATGGTGGTGGAACTGTCCCTATTTTTTCACTTACCTTACTTGAACCCAAAGCTTTTGATGGTTGTTTTTCTGATTTGTCTGTGCAGTCGACTGTCTTGTAAGAACAGTCGACTGGTTTGTCTGTATGTGTTCCAACCATGTTGTCAATTATCTTACCATTTCTTAGGGTTGTGACTGCTTGGAGCTGTTCTTGACCTCCTGGGTTTGGTATGGTTTGTGAAGGGAGTTCTCCTGCCTTTCTTTCGCTTAGCTCTTTTGCAATTTGACCAATTTGGGTCTCCAACTTCTGAATTGCTTGTCCTTGTTGGTTGCTTGTTTGATGTTGTTGTTGGAGCAATTGAAGAACAGTGGTTTCAAAATCCAACTTCTTCTGTTCTGGAGCTGGTCTTTCAAACCCACTTCCCATCTGAGGGTTCCTTGTATGTCCTTGTGTGAATTGATTCCCTTGATTGTTTTGATTATTGCTCCATGAGAAGTTTGGATGATTCCTCCATCCTGGGTTATATGTGTTCGAGTATGGATTGTTCTTTGGTGGAAATACTCCTCGACCCACATAATTCGCATGCTCCTGATCTGTGAAAGTAGACATGGGACATGTATCAGTTGTGTGATCTAAATGCGAACAAATTGCACACATTTCATTTGTTTGATTTTTAACTCCACCCATTGTCGACATTGCATTAACAAGCATATCAATTTTTTTATTCATGTTTGCCATTTCTAATTGAATGTTATTATTATTAGAGATTTCGTAGACTCCCTGTTTTTTCGTAGGTCCCCTTCTTGTTGAGAATTGTTGGGAGTTTTCGCTGAGTTCTTCAAAAAGTTCAATAGCTTCTTCTCCACTTTTCCTCATCAAAATGCCATTGCAAGCTGCATCAACAATTGCTTTATTAGTGTCATTTAAACCTTCATAAAAAGCTTGTACCTGATCGTCCTTAGGCAGATTGTGAGTAGGACACTTAAGAAGCTTGCTCTTGAAATCCTTCCATGCCTCAAAGAATAAATCTCCATCCTTTTGTTGGAAGAGTTGAATCTCCCTTTTTAGCTGTTTGGTCTTTTGGGCTGGAAAGAATTCTTTCAAAAATTTCGTTGCCAATTGCTCCCATGAATTAATTGATCCTGGTTCCAAAGAATTATACCACAACTTAGCATTAAGTTTTAAAGAAAAAGGAAACAAGATTAACCTGATTTGTTCAGCGGTAAGCCCTTGGACGCTTTGTGTCCTGCAAAGATCGAAAAAGTCTTGCAAGTGAAGATGAGGTTCTTCGTCTGGTTTGCCACTAAAGTGGGGAACCATACTAAGTAAATGAGGAGATAGGTGCATGTTCCCTGTGGCATTAGGTTGAAAAGAGATGCAGGAAGGTTGCTCAATATTCTTAGGAGTGAATTTGTCCTGCATTGGTACGCGATTGGGTGTTTCTTCTGCCATTGCTGTATGTGTACTAGGTCTCTGATCAGTCGACTGGTTCGTGTGGGCAGTCGACTGGTGTGCTGCAAATAACTTACCTAGTCTGTGCAAAGTGCGTTCTGTTTCAGCGTCAATTGGTAGTAGTTCTGGTCGAAGTGATCGTCTACCGTGCATTCACCGAAGTCCTGTAACCTAAAAGAAAAATTATTAATAAAAGAAAAGAAAAACTAATAAAATTCTACTGACTTGTAAGTTAAAATACTAAACAATCCCCGGCAGCGGCGCCAAAAACTTGTTGTTGGAAATCTAGCTACCTAATTTAATAGACTAACCAGACACAAATTATAAAACCTCGCAAGTGCACGAATCGAATCGTAGTAATAGCAAGGGTCGATCCCACAGAGATTGTAGATTTCAACTAACTAATCAATAGAAAATAATAAGAATCATAATGAGTTGTTTTAAAAGTCTAAAAGGAATAAAAAGATTAAAACTAAGAAGGAATTGTTGAATCACAAATATCTCTTGAATAGTTGGGTTGTTGATCTCCACCAATAGTTAGTAATACTAAGTCACCTTCTGAATTTTACTTCTAATTACTCATGTTTGTTCACTTCAAGGGCATGGTATCTACTCCTTAAAGTATTGTTTCCCGAAGCCAAGAATTAGGCATGGTATCTACTCTAATTCGTTTCTTTCATCAAGTAGTCAGCCTAGTATTTACTAAGTTGTTCTTAAAGAAAACATAAGATCAGTGGAAACGAACAAACACTTAAAGTTCTAGAATTTGGTATCAGATCTAGATCCTCTAAGTTGATTGAACCAAGAACCCCTAAAGATTCCTTTGTTACAAATTATGGGCACGAGATTCGGTCGTCTCAATATGCTTCATATAACAGATTTAGATAAATGATAACATAAACTTGATATTCTCACGTGCTGTATGTCAGTCGACTGGCTCTCACCTCAGTCGACTGCTCTCAGACTTCAAGATCCAAGTTTGATGATCATTAATCTATGTCAATTCAACCAGATTCAATCAATAAGTAATTAGAAGATCTCAGAAGAACATAGCACTACATAACTACGGTTTCGATCTACCCAACTATGAAATTAGTTCCACATAATAATAACTTTATTGCTTAACAAGTTTGAATACATGATCAACATAAAAAGAATAAAGAGAGAAGAAGAAATAAACTAATGGATTCCGGCAATATGGTCGACTGGCTGTCACACAGTCGACTGCCTTCTGGTTGCTGGATCTTCTCTTTCCTTCTTCGATGTTAATGGAGTGATGTTCTCGATGCTTGTTCAGGAACTTGGTGATTGAGTCGCTTTTCAGAGATATATGATTGTTGATGGAGTCGTGGAGTGGAGAGAGAAGAGAGAGCCGTTCTGGAGATGGTATTCTGATATTTATAGAACACGGCTGAGAATTAGGGTTTCCCCTTTTTCAGGAAGATCCTTCTTTATTTGATTTGATGATTAATATCTTTCTCTTTTCTCCTTTCTTTCCTTATCTGTTCACTTGGAAAATACCCTGTCTTTAGATTTGATTAGCTGTATAAAATCTTGATCCAAGTAGATTTGAAATTAGATGCAGGTGTATCTTTGAAGATTTTATCTTTGTACTCCGCCGCAGACCAGTCGACTTGTCTTCGAACCAGTCGACTGAGTCGAGACTTATGTAGATTTCACCTTTGATCATACCAGTCGACTGTCTTTGAGAGTAAGTCGACTGTGACGAGAGTTGTGGAAAATCAGCTTCTCCTGTCCAGTCGCCTGGTTGAGGAACCAGTCGACTGATCCTCTGCAGTTTGCTGTGTATTATCCTTGAAGTCCTAAATCTGCTTCGTTTTGCTGCTATAAGCTGTTTCCTATGGAAAAGAGAAAATAGGAATTAAATACCATATAGAGAGCTTTTAAATGTCTAATTATATTAAGATTATTGCTCTAAAAAGTGAATAATAATGTGTTCATCAGTGTGGGCTATCAATTCATGTTCTAATGGTGAGGTGGTTATTCAGTGTCCTTCCCTTAAAATCCTGGAGGACCTTATAGCCATCAAATCTCTTTCTATTGGCTTTATCATGCTTTCCATCCGCAAATGGGTGCATCATGGTCATCCTCCCCCTTCCCTGATCCAGTCCCCTGTCAAAGCCACTCTCTTAGGTCTTCCTCTGTTCTGTGACTCACTTCGTGTCGTCGCGGACATGATTAAATGTGTCGGAGAGTTGCGTCGAATTTCATCCTCTTCCATGTTGGCTTCAGGCTGCCTCCAGGTGGAAGCAGAGTTCTTTTGTCCTCCAGTGCATGATAGAATTGAAGCTTTCTCGTTGAGAGATTATAAGTCTAGCTTCGCCATCTCTGTGATTTATCAAGACAATTCAAAGGGAGGAGTGACTCTAGCTCCGTTGCTCCTTGGAGTCTCTAAGACCTCTGCAAATGCTTCTCCTCTTCCCAATACCTTCTCGGTTGGAGCTTCTTCTCTTTCGACAGCTCTTTCGTCCAAAATTAAGGCTTCTCACAAAACACCTTCTAAAAAGAACTTCCCTCTCTAGTGTAGAGGTTTTACCTCTCCCTCCAACTCCAAAATTTCCTCTTCTAAAGCTCCCAACCTTGTCTGGATTAACCCAGACATTGCTACTGTGAAGCAAAATCCGCCGACTCAATCTGGTCCTCTCAAGCACTCGCCTAAGCTCTCTCTTCCTCCTTCGTCGAGGACTCAGACTTCCCTCACTTCCGCAGCTACTGTTGCACCATGCTCTGTGACTTCTGGTCCCAATCTAATTGAATCTGATGTTAAGTGGCCAACTTGGGAA
Source organism: Hemerocallis citrina (assembly GCA_017893485.1). Taxonomy (NCBI): domain Eukaryota; kingdom Viridiplantae; phylum Streptophyta; class Magnoliopsida; order Asparagales; family Asphodelaceae; genus Hemerocallis; species Hemerocallis citrina. Next base: position 96,049,290 of record CM030364.1, on the reverse strand, counting down.
GTTAACCCGCATTTTTCCTCCGATTGGGATCATTTCAAGGTAGTTGTGCATGGCACTCCCTCTTCAGGGTCCAACTCTAATCCAGCTCCTCTGAAAGCTTTAGCCTCTTCGACTCCAAAATCTGAAGCTTGGATCGAGCAAGACAATCTTTTAGACGAAGATTTAGCAGAACTTGATCAATCCCGATCACAACAGCAGGTAACATTTTCCTTTCATTCTGTTGTTATTAAGTTTCGCTCTTCAAATTCTTTTCTTTAACCTGTAGTTGCTATCTCTGTTTTGCTCTTTACTCGTCTTTTTCTGCTACTTATTCTCTTTCGTACTGTCCTGCTACATATTATCACCATAGTTCTCGATTTTGGTCTCCTGCATCGATTTCGGTGGGTTTCCATTCACCCCGACACTATAGAGAGACCCCCTTTCCTCCTTGCCCCTCTTCTCCCCCTGCCACCACTTATCTTCCCTCTGCGTTCCCTTCTCCAAGTCCACTTAATTGGGTGACCTTCAATTCGACCTCTTTAGCCATTCTCCTTGAGGCGTCGTTGCCCGCAGCTGCTACCGTCCCCCTCGGGAGGCAGCAGACTGCTAGTTTGCTTAAAAATTCTATCTCCATTATTCGCTCTAGCACTCGTATTCAGGTTAAAAGAGCACCGATACTTGCAGCAGAATCTCAGGCATCCCTTGCGGCCCAACTCAGCAAGTTGGATATCCCTCCCCCTAATCATTCTATTTCGGGGAAGGCTCATCTAGGTTTCATCTATCAGGTGCATTTCGACACCCTCTCTAACCTAGATATGCTTCGCCTTACTAAGGATATGGGGTTTCTGGTTAATTCGGATAATTTTGTAGACTTTGATTCTATTCGCCTCCGTAAAATTTCAAGAGCTTTTGAGTCTAATGGTTTTAATGATTAGCATCTCTTGGAATATTCGGGGTCTGCAGTGTGCAACCAAGCAACAAGCTGTGTTTCAACTGATTTCTTCCTCCCATTGTGATTTGATTTCCATTCAAGAATCGAAACTGGATTCCCTGTCTCCATCTATCTTACGTTCGATCGATGGATCCTTAATCTCCAATTGGATCTCTCTTGATGCCATCGGATCAAGAGGAGGAATCCTCTTCGGTTTTAAAGATTCCCGCTTCTCCCTCATATCGATACATCGATTAACTTTCTTTCTCATTGTTCGCCTTCACTGGGCCGAATTCAATTGGGATCTCACCGTTGTCTCGGTCTACGGTCCGTCCACTGCGGATCGTCGCAATTTGTTTTGGAACGAATTTGACTCCTTCCAAAACAATATTAATGGTTTCTGTTTTTTCTGTGGTGACTTTAATGTCACCAGATTTACCTATGAAAGATCGGGCAATGCCTCTAACATCTTAGACTCATCCCGCTTTAATGAATGCATTCTCTCCCTCCATTTGACTGATCTACCTCTTAACGGCAGATCATTCACTTGGTCTAACATGCGTCTGTCGCCGACTATGGCTATGCTCGATCGCTTTCTTGTTTCCTATGATTGGATCAACTTTTTTCACAACTCTTTTGCCTCGGCCATGCCCAATCCATCGTCTGACCATGTGCCTATCTCTTTGTTCTCTAACTATAACTTCACAAGATATTTCAAATTCCATTTTAAAAAATTCTGGCTGCAAGACCAAATCTTTGTCAATCTCATCACTGAGTGCCTCTCCTCTATTACGGACTCTTCCGGACTTGGCCGCATCCTCCTTAAGCTTCACGCTATCAAATATGGTTGCAAAATTTGGCGTAAAGAGAGAGTTACTAATACAAATTTCCTTTAAAATGTCTTTCTATCTTCCATTGACTCTATTGATATTCTTGAGGAGCTTGGTCCTATTTCCGAATCTCTTCGCTCCGAACGTGCTTCTTGTAAAAGAGAATATGCTTCTATTCTCCACAACGATCACATTAAATGGGTCCAGAGGGCTACGTTCCGTTGGCTTAAGGAGGGTGATGGCAGCACCTTCTTTTTCCATAACTTTGCGTCGCATCGTCAGCGATGCAATCGTATCTCCTCTATTGTAGACAATGGCAATGAACTCACTACAGACTCTGAAATCCATGCTACTTTCCTTCGATTCTTTAAAGATCTTTTGGGATCTCCTAAACATCGTTCCTTTCATCTGGACTGGACCCAATTGTATGGTCAGCAGTCTCATGATCTGTCTAGTCTAGAAGAACCTTTCTCTTTAGAAGAGATTAAGTTTGCTGTTTTTTCGTTAAAAGGCAATTCTGCTCTAGGCCCGGATGGCTTCCCAGCCTTCTTCTTCCAAAAATTTTGAGATTGTCTCAAAGAAGACCTTTTCAAGATGTTCTCTGATCTTCACCAAGGGTCCTTCTCCTTTGACCGGATCAATTACGCGCATATCATTCTCATCCCCAAAATCTTGGGAGCCCACTCGGTCTCCAACTTTCGGCCGATTAGCCTCCTCAACACTACCTTCAAAATCATTATGAAAGTTTTGTCCAACCGTCTCAGTGCTATCATCTCTCCCTTGATTGATCCCGCTCAAATGGGTTTTATCAAAGATCGTTTTATCCTGGATAGTGTGGCGCCGGCCCAAGAAATTATAACCGAATGCCATAGATCAAATTCCGAGGGAATCCTATTAAAATTGGATTTTCATAAAGCTTATGATAATGTTAGCTGGGATTTCCTATTTGAAATCCTTCTTCATCATGGTTTCGGCCCTAAATGGATTGCCTGGATTAAATCTAGCCTTTTCGCTGGTACCTCTTCCATCCTTATTAATGGTTCGGAAGGTCAAAAATTTAGGTGTAAGTGTGGCCTTTTCCAGGGCGATCCTATTTCCTCCGTTTTATTTTCTCTTGTTGCCTATGTGTTCAGTAAGTTACTCCGTTATGCTTGGGATGCGCATGTCATCGAAGGACTTGGGGGTTCTCAAAGTTACCGAGGGGTGCTGAACCTTCAATACGCCGATGACACTATCATCTTTGCGAAACCCAATGGGTGCTCCTTAAGAAACCTTAAGTTACTTCTTTATATTTTCGACAGTGCCTCTGGTTTATCCATTAACTTTCAAAAATCTTCGGTACTTTGGCTTGGAGGTTCTCACAACTGGCAAGTTGAAATTGCCCAATTCTTCAACTGTGCCTCTGCCTCTTTTCCCATTAAATATCTGGGAATTCCCTTGAGATGGGGGAGGCTTCATAAATCTGACTGGAGGCCGATGATTGAAAAAGTTGAATCTAGACTTAACTTGTGGTCTGGAAAGCACCTCTCTCGCGGAGGCAGACTTATTCTTGTCAACTCAGTCTCTCCTCTGTTCCTTTATATATGATGTCCTTTTTTACATCCCTTCTTAGGTTATTAAGAGGATTGATCAAATCAGAAGGAACTTCTTTTGATCAGGTGTTGATTCTTATAGAGCTGGTACTCATCTCTGCAATTGGAAGTTGATTTGTACCTCCAAGGCAGCGCGTGGCTTAGGGGTTCTTGACCTCAGGCATTAAAATTTAGCCTTCCTGGGTAAATGGTTATGGAGAATTCTGAAAAATGATCAATTATCCTGGGCTCACCTTATCACTCTTAAATGTTTCTCCTGGCGTAGGATTTGGGAATTCTCCCCCTCCCTTTCGCGTAAGGCCTCTCCGTTTTGGAAGGGGGTCTGTGTAACACCATTAATTCCAAACGAGACGGAATTCGCGATTCCACAGGATCTTTACTTCACTTCGTACAATTTTATAAGTAATTTAAAACTTTTTCAACAACAATACATCAGAATTTGCTTACATTGATACATAGCAGAAGACAATATAAATTACAATTGAATATGATTACAACATCTTTAACTATTAAACAAAACAGCAACATCATATCCACTTTATAACTCCATGAACATCCATACCTGCATGTAAGACTGTGGGTACGTCAGTCGTTTACAACTGATGAAATGTTATACACGGCTATCCTCTCTATGTCGGAAACAGTATAACGATCTCATTACTTTAACAAAACACAACAATTGAATGAATAAAGTGTTAAACAGTGACTACGCTAAACATGTAAGTGTATGACATGCCTTAATGCCTAATGCACACATTTATACTAGGATGACACTAATGTATACTTGTTCGAATTCTATGCATCCCATACTACATAGGTCCGAGGGCAAGCGCCTACGTACTCCACAATAAAGGGTTCGATCCCTCGCCATGAAACTACACAGTAATAAACAAAGTTTAGATCATTCTACGGATATGGATCTCAGCCTCCTCGGCTATAATAACAGATCCCAGCCTCTCCGGCTATTATATCGTGAGAATAATCCCGCAAATGACCCTCTAGCCCCAGCCTCTCTGGCTATTGGAGTACGGCAAAACAAAAAAACTATCCGCCTGATTACTCAAGATCCCAGAATCCACTGTTGACCCGTCCTCATAATCCCGGATTTAGATGTAAAAGCTCGTCTCCCACGGAGCAACCTCAGCCCGACGAATGGGTCTATAGCCACGGTGAATCGCTGCCGACGCAGTTAACCCACCGCCCGATGAATCACTACCGATGCAGTCAATCCATCGCCCGACTATATAGAGGCAACCCACTTACGTTTGCCCAGGTTTACTACATCTTCACCTAAGTGCCTAACTATTTTAGTTCAAGACATGAATGTGTTATCAATCCTAGAATCAGTTTTACCTCCTACCGGATTTGTTCACAAAAGTAGAAGATCGCCTGACGGCATTATCTCGAAATCAAGTCTCAAAATCTTTCTTTCAAAATTATCGGTAACCGAGGTCTTACTAATTCTAAATCATAAATCTTTTATGTACAAGAAACATGGGTACACATACCCTTTAATAATCATGTCTTAAACCTAGGTAATTTCATCTTTCAATTCATTTCACAACTTAAGCAATGTCTCATTTTAGCACTATTCATGATTCTTTCACAATAATAAATCTTTTTCATGAACAAACTTTATTCAACAATAATCTCTTGGATAACTTAGTGCCAATAACCAATTCACATTTCAACATATATTAAGTACTCTAACTTCACATGAGAAAATCATCACATCAAGGGAAGTTTAATCACATGGATCATTTATTCTCATTCTACTAATAAATTGTAACAAACTCATTTTTTATTTCTCATTTTGCTCAATTTTAGCATAAATCAATGTCTCAAAAATAATGTTTCTCAAGATATCTATTTTTGCTTTTCAATAAACAAGAAAAATCTTTAAACTATTTTCTATAAATTCCCCATCATGTTTTATGAGTACTAAGACTTTTTCAAAATTTTCAAATGCATTAGAATTCATTTAAATCTCTTAAAACCCAAAACAAAACAAAACAAAAAAAAAACCCACCCCAGACTTCGAACCCATGAAGCCCCAGGCAGCACCCAACCCTCACAGCACCAACCAAGAAGTCCATGTGGACTTATTGTTCTAAGTCCTCATAAATTCCTTTTATGCCCACTCTCGGTTAATTTTATTCCAAAAGAAAACAACACAGAAAAAGGTTTGGGTTATCAAGTTTCGAACCCATCCCGACCAGGAAGCAGCGCAAAACCAAACCAACAGGCCAAGTGCGCCAATCGACTTATAGGGAACTCGAGTGGGTATTATTCCAACTTCATGATGTTTCATTATTTTACAAAAAAACTTGATTCTTCTAGTTTTGATCTAATCTTTTATTTAGTTGAAATTAGACTTATATAAACAGAGGTTTATATCAGTAACTCACTGCCTTGTGGATCAAAATAAAATAAAATAACTCACAATTTTGCATTCGCTCTTTCTAGCATATTATACTTTTATAAAAAATCTAATTTGTTCCGTAACAACAACTTTATTTTAACTTACTTATCAAGAAGTATCTTCAATACTTTCTTACAAATTAAAATTTTGTACAGAACCAAATATATCTTTAGTTCAATTATGGATATTTCAAGTATTTCTTTATGCGAAAACTAATATGTTTAACATTGTCGATGTGTCAAAACAAAACGAATTTATCCTTCTTTTTTTCTTTTTAAGCATTAAAAATCACAAAAACATTCTTTAATCATTATTCATACTTATCATAATTTTGACAAACAAGTAATTGCAAGCATTCTAACATGATCCATATGATACTTAATATGGTATTAATTTGTTCATTACTTTCAACAAAATCATTATATTTTACTAGCATGGATTCTACAAATATCTTATTCAACTCATATTACTCTTTAAACTAATTTAGCATGCAAGTTCTACTCTAGAAAGCATGAGAACACCCACCTTAATTGGAGAATGAAAACTACTAAAGAAAATGACTCCTTCTAGCTCCTAGCTCCACAAGCACTTCCTTGCTCCTAGTAATGACTTCTCCTCCTAGCAACTCCTCCATGCAAAAGAACTCTCACTCTCTTTCTTTTCTTTCTCTCTTTCTTTCTTTCTTTCTTTTCTTTCTTTCTCTTTCTTTCTCTTACTCTTATTTGTTTTCTTTTGGTGTGTGGAATGAGAAGAAATGGGTGCTATTTATAGGTCTAGGTTAGGGTCTCATTTGCAAAATTTCACAACCTAATAAATTATTCAAATTTAATCTCCATCTTTTCATTTTCTCAACTCATCCTTCAACCTCTCCAATTTTCCTAACTCTCAAAACTCCCAACCTCTCATCTCCCCACTCTTACAAGCCTTAACTCTCCCATTTTGCCCAAAAAATGGTCCAAATACATTTTTGTGTGTATGCACACATGCACAAACAAATATGAACACATTTCTATAACTCTAAATGTGTACTATAGTTTGTAACTTGTCATGTAATAGTGCATGTTTAACTAAAAATGTGATTTTATTAATGGGCTTGCTAAATGGGCTCATTACTAATTAATTTATTTAATCATCTAGTGGGCTCCTCTCCTAATGGGCTAGATTTAGTTTATAGGTTCATGGATCAAAAGAAAGGCTAAATAAAACTAATGCATGCTAAAAATAGTAAAATGAGAGTAGCAAAATGAGAATAAAAATCTGCATGTGCATCATACGTGCAAAAATTAAAAATGCAATTTAATCAAAATAGGAAAAAATAAATTTTCATTTTATAAAAGAGTACGAACACGTAAAATAAATAGTCAATACTCATATAAATATCACACTTAGTGATGAAAAAATACGCAATTGATACGTGCATCGAAAACACATAAAAAGCAAGTAAAATACAAGGTTTAAATATTATATTTTAGTTGACTCAAATATGATAAAATCAATACAGGAAATGCACAAATAGTCGGTAATCAAATACGTAGTGGAAACACGTTACAAAATACACGTGCGTAACACACAAGGGCAAAATTATAATTTCCAATTTTGCGGGGTGTTACAGTCTGGAAAGCTGCCAGCCCTTTTTGCTGTGGCATCTACCATGTATGCGTCGATGGTTCTAAAACCGAGTTCTGGGACGATTTATGGTGTGGTAATATAAAGCTTGCGTTGGCCTTCCCGTCCCTCAACCAAATGGCCTCCAACCCTTCAGCCTCGTTAGCGGATTATGTTACCATCCTCGATAACCAAAAGTTCTGGTCTATACCTTTCACTAGTGTTCTGCCTTCGTCCCTTGAGACTGAGCTCCACGAGCTTTTCGCTATCTTAAACCGTTATTCCTGGTATCCCACTGAAGATTTTAAATGGCGATGGACCAGCTCAGGAGACTATTCTGTTAAATCCTTCTACAATTTCCTTAATTTCAGGGGTATCAATTCTCAGCTTGCTAAGTCCTTATGGAGTTGTTGTGTTTCCTTGAAATCTAAAATCCTCACTGATATGGCTAAAAATAGGATTAAATCGGGACCGTTCACATCGGACACGAATCTTAAAGTTCAGGGGTAAAACGGTAATTTCACATACAAATGGGTCCGAAACGGGCACTGGGTCTCCTTCTCCCAGATCCAATAACCCACGAACGGATCCACTTTACTGGGTACGGGTCCCAACCCGAAACACACCCAGTCCAGAAAAGATAGAATTAGGGTTTCTGATTAATCCTAATCAACGACTCTGATTCACATCTATCTTTTCACCGGGATTAAGGGATTACATTCCTAATCTGATTACGAGGATTTTATGCCTTATCAGATCACGGGAATCACATTCCTTATCTGATCCCAACGGCGACTATAAATACCCCACACCCATCTCCATTAAGAGGTAATCAATCTTTCTCTAGTTAAACGCTCTTTCATAATCAATTCTGGTTACTGACTTGAGCGTCGGAGGGTGCGTCGCCGGGAACAACCCCGGTGTCTCGCACTTTTTGCAGGTGCACGGCGGGAGCGACGATCAGAGTTCAACGGAACAGGTATACAGGTTCTCCTATTCAGTTTCCCCAAGAACTCACAAATTCATCTGTTTGCCCCCACACCGAATTTAGCGGCAACAGATTGGCGCCGTCTGTGGGAAATTAACGAATAGAGACCTCTCCTCTTCCCGGTGAACAGGTTTTCTCCAGCCATGCCGCCTCGCAAAGTCAGATCTAGGGGCTCCAACCGAGCGCCCAACCCTGACCAGCAAGAAGTCCTTCCTGATCCCGCTCAGCAACAAGGGCAGCTCCCCCCTACCGTGGAAGAGCCCCTCCAGCGGAACCCTCCACATCCTGATCCGAAGGGGCCTAACCCCCAGAAACAGCCTCTTCACCAAGAGAACATACCCAACCACACCGCCTCCAGTGCCTCCATGGCCTCCCATCATCCCCGGGCCTCTGGTCGCCGCAATACCCCTCCCAAACGCCCGGAAGATGACGACCTTCGTCGCCATCTGGATGAGAAGCGGGCTCGGGGGGAAGCCTCCCGCCAGCGAGAGCAATCCCCCCGACACCGAGAGCGCAGGAGGTCCCCCGTCCGAAGAGGGAGAAAGGACTCCCCCGATCACTACCGAAGGAGGCACTCTCCAGCGGGTCGGCAGCAGCCCCGGAACAATGAGGCACCCATCACCCGTGCCGAGTTCCAACAACTCCAAGCAATGGTACAACAGGCCCTCAACCTCCGTCAGAACCCCAATAAGCAAAGGGCCCCATCCCCTCCTCCGGTCCGGAGCCCTCGCCGACGATCCCCTTCTCCTCGACCCGCTCCTACCAATTCCAGACGCACCCCGAGTCCTCGACGTTCTCGAAGCTACCATCGCCGTAGCCCTCGCTCCCCCTCATACGAAGACGAGTCCCGTGGCTCGGCAGATCACCGTCGGAGAGATGACACCATGAACCGCCGCCTGAACGAGGTGGAAAAACTCTTGGGACAGATAAACCGAGAAGAAGAACTCAGAGGGAGGACCCTCCGTCCTAGCCGACCCCCGTTCTCCCGGACCATAGTAGATACTCCTGTTCCCTTCGGTTTCAAACCTCCCCAGTTCGAGAACTACACTGGGGAGACCGATCCAGTCGACCACATCGAAAGCTTTAAGACCTTGATGCTCCTCCATCAAGCGTCCGATGCCCTCCTCTGCAAAACATTCCCTGCAACTCTGAAAGGCCCAGCTCGAGAATGGTACTCTCGTCTTGCCCCGGCGTCAATATTCTCCTTCGAACAGTTCGAGACCCTGTTCATCACCCATTTCGTCAGCAGCCGAAGGGCCGAGAAGACCAGCATTTCCCTATTGCACCTCCGTCAGCAGAAGGGGGAGAAATTGAGGGACTACGTGAAGAGGTTCACAGCCGAGGCCAGAACCATCGCGTCCCTCGACCAATCCGTCGCTACCGCGGCGTTCCAGTCCAACATCCTAAATTCCAACCTCCGCTCCTCCCTCGCCAAGAAACCGCCACGTGACTTTTCTGACCTCCTCCTCCGCACTGAAAAGTACATCCGAGCTGAAGAGGCTGAGGAACCGCCCAACTGGGAAGCAAACGCCTCCGGGTCTAAGAGGAAGGGAACGGAAGAAGAGGGACCCAAAAAGTTTCAGAAGGATAATGCTGGCCAGCGCCGGCCTCCCCCTAGATTTGAAAAGTTTACTCCCCTCACCACAAACATCTCCGCCATTTTCATGGAAGTCGAAAAAGAAGGGGTCCTGCCTCCAGCTCCAAAGATGAACACCCCAGCCAAAAGGAGGGATAAAGACAAATGGTGCCGTTATCACCAGGACCATGGGCATGACACCAACGACTGTCGGGCTCTGAGAAACGAGATCGAAGCCCTTATCCAGAGGGGGCAGCTGGCGAAGTTCGTAAGGAAGGATGGAGCCGAACTTCCTCCCCAGCCTCGGGGGGCTAACAAACGTCCAGAACGGGAAGAGACGCCAGAGTTCGAGGAAGAGCGAGTCCTCCACCTTATCCATGGGGGTCCAATGGGGGGCTCCTCGAACTCTTCTCGGAAAGCTTTTATTAGAGAGGTGAATTCTGTCCGAGCCACCCCTCCCCCCAAAGGACTCGGAGTGCCCGTCACCTTCTCTGACGAAGATCTCGAGGGCGTCCGCACCCCTCATTGTGACGCACTCGTCATCAACCTTCACATGGCCAATTTCAAAGTCGAAAGAATCCTAGTGGATAACGGCTCCTCCGTAAACATCCTATTCCTTGATGCTTTTAAGGGGCTGAAGCTCTCCCGAGACAGACTGAAGCCCGCCGGGTATACGCTCCATGGGTTCACGGGAGTGCCGGTGACGATCGAAGGGGTGATTACCCTCGATGTCACAGCAGGCAAAACTCCTACTGCCCGCACGGAGTCAATGGATTTCATGGTCGTAGATGTCCCAGCGGCCTATAACGTCATTTTGGGTCGGCCCGGCCTAGCCGCCCTTGAGGCCGTCCCTTCTGCCTATCATCTCAAAATGAAATTCCCCACTCGGGCTGGAGTGGGAGAAGTTAAGGGCAATCAGGAACAGGCCCGCAAGTGTTACATGACTTCCACACTCGGACCCGTCCTCTCCTTAGAAACACTCGAGATCCCACAAGATGCCGCTCGGCCGACTCCCGAGCCGGTAGATGAGCTGGAGGAAATACTCTTCTCGGAGCAGGAGCCGACCCGTAAGTTTTATGTCAGCAAGGCCCTTCCGTCCGCCCTACATTCCAATATTGTGAAATGCATCCGAGCCAACCAAGACCTCTTCGCATGGTCAGCGGCGGACATGCCCGGTATCTCCGAAGAACTCTTGGTCCACCGCCTCAGCGTTGATCCGGGGTCCAAACCGGTCCAGCAGAAGAGGCGCAAGTTCGCCCCCGAGCGCCAGCTCGCCATCAAAGAGGAGGTAGACAAATTGCTGAAAGCCCGATTCATACAGGAGGTGAATTATCCGGAGTGGTTGTCAAACGTAGTCATGGTGAAGAAATCCAATGGAACATGGAGAATCTGTATTGATTTCACTGACCTCAACAAGGCCTGCCCTAAAGACCCCTTCCCTCTGCCGAGCATTGACACCCTGATTGACGCAACCTCGGGACATGAGCTCCTCAGCTTCATGGACGCTTTCTCGGGTTACAATCAGATAAGGATGTTCCCCCCGGATATTCCGAAGACGTCTTTTGTAACAGACCAAGGACTCTATTGTTACCGAGTCATGCCGTTCGGCCTGAAGAACGCAGGGGCAACGTATCAACGTCTCGTCAACAAGGTATTCCAGGCCCAGATTGGCCGGAACATGGAAGTCTACGTGGACGACATGCTTGTGAAAAGCATCCGAGGCGTTGATCATAAGGCCGACCTCCAAGAAGCGTTCGATGTTTTGAGAAAGCACAATATGAGACTCAACCCGAACAAGTGTGCGTTCGGCGTCTCATCAGGCAAGTTCCTCGGCTTTATGGTTAGCCAACGAGGGATAGAGGCAAATCCGGAGAAGATCAGGGCCATACTGGACATGGCCCCGCCTAGAAACGTCAAAGAAGTTCAGAAACTGACAGGTCGTTTAGCCGCCATTGGGCGCTTTTTGTCGAAGTCTGGGGAGAAGTGCCTCCCGTTCTTCAAAGCCCTGAGGGGGACCAAGGGGTTCGAGTGGGGGCAGCCACAACAAGATTCCTTCGACCAGCTTAAAGCTTACCTCGTCAATCCACCCCTTCTCAGCAAACCCATACCAGGCGAACCCCTCTACCTCTACTTGGCAGCCTCGGAACAGACACTAAGTGCGGTCTTAGTCAGGGAAGAAGAAAGAACTCAGAAGCCCATTTACTACGTCAGCAAAGTGCTCCGGGACGCCGAGCTCCGGTACCCGAAAATTGAGAAAATAGCCTACGCCCTGATAATGGCTGCAAGGAAGCTTCGGCCATACTTCCAGTCTCATTCGGTGGTCGTTCTTACCGATCAGCCGTTGAGACAGATCCTTCACAAGCCAGAGACTTCCGGCCGCCTCATGAAGTGGTCGATCGAGCTGAGCCAACACGATATTACTTATCAGCCTCGAACCGCCATCAAGGCGCAGGCGCTGGCCGAATTCATAGTGGAAACGACTATCCCCGACCCCCAGCAGACAACGAAGGGCCCGCCTATCTGGTCGGTATATGTCGACGGATCCTCTTGCAACGAGGGGAGCGGGGCCGGGGTGATCCTTGCGGGCCCAGACGATTTTGTCCTTCAATATTCCCTCCGGATAAACTTTAAAGCCTCGAATAACGAAGCCGAATACGAGGCACTCATAGCCGGCCTCGGGATGGCCCGAAACGCAGGGGCGCGACGCCTGCAGATCTTCAGCGACTCTCAGTTGGTCGTCAACCAGGTCCTCGGCGAATATGAAGCCCGCGATGACAGGATGGTAAGGTACCTGGCTAAAGTGAAGAGCCTGATGGTGCACTTCGAGGAGGCCCGCATCCGAAGAATCCCCAGGGAGGAAAATGCCCAGGCCGACGCCCTGTCCAAATTAGCTTCCTCATCCCTGCAAGGCCTTGAACAAACTGTTCTGATAGAAGTACTCCTCAAGCCAAGCATAGAGGACGAGGCTTTCAACTCCGTCGAAACACTGCCACTTCCCCTCGAAGATAATTGGATGAAGCCCCTCATCGAGTTTTTAAGAGACGGACTCCTCCCAAGGGATCCGAAGGAAGCCCGCAAGATAAGGACCCGAGCCGAGCGTCACATACTGGTCGAAGGCATTCTGTATAAGCGCTCCTTCACCCAGGTAGATGGTCGGCCCTACCTAAGATGCCTCTCACCCGGACAAGCTGATTACGCCCTGCAAGAGCTCCATGAGGGCATTGGCGGAGCCCACTCCGGCTCCAGAGCCTTGGCACGTAAAGTGTTAAACTACGGGTATTACTGGCCCACTCTCCTACGGGATGCCGAACGACACGTTCGGCAATGCGCCTCCTGCCAGAAGTATTCCGACATCCGACGCCTTCCGCAAGCACCACTCTCCTCCCTATCAAGTCCGATCCCCTTTGCAATGTGGGGGATGGACTTACTTGGGCCCTTTCCACCGGCCCCCGGGCAATTGAAGTTCCTAGTCGTGGCAGTCGACTATTTCTCGAAATGGGTAGAGGCCGAGCCCCTGGCTACGATTACCGAACATAGAGTCGTTCAATTCTTCTGGAAAAATGTAATCTGCCGGTTCGGTGTTCCCCGAGTCATAGTTACAGATAACGGTACGCAGTTCGCTGGAGCTGCCTTCCGAGCCTTATGTGAAGACCTAGCCATACAGCACCGCTTCTCCTCAGTCTCTCATCCCCAGTCAAATGGCCAAGCCGAGAATGCCAACCGACAGATCCTCTCCGGCATCAAGAAGAGACTCGATAAGTGCTCCAAGGGATTATGGGTCGATCAGCTGCCCAATGTGTTGTGGAATTACCGAACCACGAAGCGGACCCCGACAGGCGAGAGTCCGTTCAATCTCACCTATGGGTCCGAGGCCCTCATCCCACTAGAAGTTGGAATACCCTCTCCTCGCCTGATAGCCTTCGAAGAAGAACAGAATGCCAGGGAGCTCAGAACGAGCCTAGATTTGATAGACGAAATTCGGGAAAGAGCAGCCATACGGCAGCAAGGTTACCGAAGAAGAATCGAACTCGCCTACAACAAACGGGTCCGCCCAACCGACCTGAAAGAGGGGGATCTGGTCCTCCAAAAGCTGGCCATTTCGTTCCCCGGACAGAAGAGCAAACTGGCCCCAAATTGGGAGGGACCGTACAAAGTATCCAAAGTGATCCGCCCCGGTGCGTACAAGCTAGAAGACCTTGAGGGTAGAGAAATTCCCAGGACTTGGAACGCCGACCATCTTTTGAAATACCAAGAGAAGGCAACCCCGCCTATCTAAGTAACTCGAGATGTCGGGCCACCACTCCTGCTACTAGTAATTTTTCCCTTGTTCTTTTTTTTCATTGTAATAACGGCTAGCAACTTTAGAAGCAGCCGACCATTAGATATTAATAAATAAATAAAGTTTTTTTTTATCGCGTAATTCCGCCTCTAATTCCCTTATCCCACAATGGTTCGGAGTCCAGCACTCGGCTCGACTCTTCCTTCTCGGCCCGTCTTCGGACGGGCCGGGGGCAGATCGCCGTTCGAAATTGCTCCTGCAGCCGTTGAATGGATCGGAGTCCAACACTTGGCTCGATTTTGCTTCGCAAGTCCGCCCCTAAGCGGACCAGAAGTAGCTCGCCATTCGAAACTGCTCCTGCATCTCTTAAACTAATCACACAATGGTTCGGAGTCCAGTACTCGGCTCGACTCTTCCTTCTCGGCCCGTCTTCGGACGGGCCGGGGGCAGATCGCCGTTCGAAATTGCTCCTGCAGCCGTTGAATGGATCGGAGTCCAACACTTGGCTCGATTTTGCTTCGCAGGTCCGCCCCTAAGCGGACTAGAAGTAGCTCGCCATTCGAAACTGCTCCTGCATCTCTTAAACTAATCACACAATGGTTCGGAGTCCAGCACTCGGCTCGACGCTTCCTACTCGGCCCGTCTTCGGACGGGCCGGGGGCAGATCGCCATTCGAAACTGCTCCTGCATCTCTTAAACTAATCACACAATGGTTCGGAGTCCAGCACTCGGCTCGACTCTTCCTTCTTGGCCCGTCTTCGGACGGGCCGGGGGCAGATCGCCGTTCGAAATTGCTCCTGCAGCCGTTGAATGGATCGGAGTCCAACACTTGGCTCGATTTTGCTTCGCAAGTCCGCCCCTAAGCGGACCAGAAGTAGCTCGCCATTCGAAACTGCTCCTGCATCTCTTAAACTAATCACACAATGGTTCGGAGTCCAGCACTCGGCTCGACTCTTCCTTCTCGGCCCGTCTTCGGACGGGCCGGGGGCAGATCGCCGTTCGAAATTGCTCCTGCAGCCGTTGAATGGATCGGAGTCCAACACTTGGCTCGATTTTGCTTCGCAGGTCCGCCCCTAAGCGGACTAGAAGTAGCTCGCCATTCGAAACTGCTTCTGCATCTCTTAAACTAATCACACAATGGTTCGGAGTCCAGCACTCGGCTCGACGCTTCCTACTCGGCCCGTCTTCGGACGGGCCGGGGGCAGATCGCCGTTCGAAATTGCTCCTGCAGTCGTTGAATGGATCGGAGTCCAACACTTGGCTCGATTTTGCTTCACAAGTCCGCTCCTAAGCGGACTAGAAGTAGCTCGCCATTCGAAACTGCTCCTGCATCCCTTAAACTAATCTGACGACCGGATCTCTCCTATGGCTCGACTCTATCTCTCCGACTCATCCTCAAACGGGCCGGAATCCGTCCCGACCATGAATTATGCCAAACTGACGAGGTACCGATCCTCGTTTTGGGCAAAAAATCATCCCGGGGTCAACTCGCCGTTAGATCCCCTCAAATTGTGTGCCAGAGCGTGATGAGCGGATCCAGTTGTGCCACGTGCCCACAAAACGACAAGATAACGTTTTCTTGGGACTTGGGCCTGCCTCTGGATTCGTGCCACCATCCAACGGTTATGGACATCCCACGTCGATCGGCGCCAAAAGCCGAACAACAGAGTCAGAGCAACACATTATTGGAGAATTCGTTTCGACCATAAATTGCGCCGAACTAACGAGGTACCGACCCTCGTTTTTGGCAAAATATCATCCCGAAGGCAACTCGCCGTTAGATCCCCTCAAATGGCGTGCCAGAGCGTGATGAGTGGATCCAGTTGCGCCACGTGCCCACAAAACGACAAGATAACGTTTTCTTGGGACTTGGGCCTGCTTCTGGATTCGCGCCACCATCCAACGGTTATGGACACCCCACGTCGACCGGCACCAATAGCCGAGCGACAGGATCAGAGCTGCGACAAAAGACTCGATGAATAGCCAATAGAAGACACTTCGGATAAATCAACACCAATTTTATTAATGACTTGGACGAGTTTACAAAAAGATTACAACAGCGAGTTCAACAAAAATATCAAAAGGCATGATCCGCTCATTTCCTCCGAGGAAGGGGGACACTCCGGTTCAACGACACTTTGGGTCGGCGCTTCTTGGCCTCCGAACTCGTCTCCAAGCCAACGAACCGGGACGCCCCTTCGCCGCTGACCCTCACAGTCGCCCCGACCGAAGCACCACTTGAAGACACCGCCACACCGCTTTGTGCGTCGGCGGCTGATATCCCGATGATAGGAGTCCGGGTCGCCGCTTGATAAAACGTGATACCTCGCTCAATCTCTTCGCGAGTACACGAGGTGCTCCGGACGTTGGCCCTCACCGGCTGAGGCTTGAGCCGAGCGACCTCCTCCTCCAATTCAACGATCCGGTTCTTCAGCGCCTCGTCCCTCACGACAATTTTGAACCGTGGAAGCTTCGCCGATCCAGGGTATTCGGCGCTGTCAGATATGACACGACGCAGATGGGTCACCTCGATACTCTTGTCGACTGTCACCCTTTGCAGATGCTCGACTTTCTTCACGAGCTCATCTCGTTCGGCCAAAACAGAAGCCAATTCTTCTTCCTTAGCAACTAGCTCGGCTTCGGCTATCCGCAAGTGGTACACTTCGGCCAACAGATCCCCGTTCTTCTTCTCCACATTGTACAGTATCCTCCTCGTCAGGTCGATCTCGCCCTCGAGGCGTTTCACGAGAGATAGATGGAACAGCTCTACTTGTCGCCGAGCCATCGTCGTGACGGGGGCCTATCCTACGACCGAACCAAACACTTAGACAATTTCAAAGACAAAACGTTTTTTCATTCATCAAGAAGCGGTGGCCAGTCCGCAAAAGGCGTTACAAAGTTCGGAAGAAAAAGCAGAACAAAAACTACAAAAAGATTAACGAGAGAATCAAGGGTCCACCTGCGTCTCCGCTCCCACCCCGGATGCATCGACGGGCGGCCCCTCGATCTCTCCCTTAGCCGGGTCATCCTCTCCCCCCCCGTCTTCGCCTTCGCCTTCGACCTCATCATCCCCCTCCTCGTCGTCTACGGGCGAATCGGGCCACAGTCGATAGCCAACTCGCTCGAATCCGGGGACACGAGCCTGGACGTGGTCCAGGGCCGTCTGGTAGGATCGCTCCATGTTCTCAGCCATATGTTTCTTCGCCTCTGCCTCGATCTCGGCTTCAACCTCTGCCCTGATCCTCGCGGCCTGCGCTTCCCTCTCCGCCTTCTCGTCGGCCAAGGACTTCAATGCCGCAGCAAGTTCTTGGGCAGCCTTGGCGGCTTTGGTGGACTCCGCTTCAAGGCCCTCCTTCGCTTTCTTCAGGTCGGCAGTAAGGTCGGCCACCCGAACGTCCAAGGCCTCGGCTCGCCTCTGCTCGGCCTCGAGATCCTTGACCGCCCTGACCTTCACCAGCCTGTCTTTCTCGCTGGCGGACTTCAGCTCCTTCTCCTGTGCGGCGAACGCCTCCATGAGATGGCCGAAGTGAACGGTGGCCTACGAAGACAACGATAAGTACGAAGTACACGCCGAGTAACAAACTTGAAGAAATCTGCGAACACTTACCGAAACAAGCCCCCGGGCGACTTCATAAGTGTCGTCGCCAACCCTCCCGGCCTTCAGCGCGGCCTTATCCTTCGGGGTCGCCAAGTGTTTGACGACCTGCATTGACATCTGCGAATTGCCGAGGAAACCATCATGATTCCTCACTAACCAGTTCGGCACAAACAACTGCTTGTGCTGCTCGGTCAGGATTTCCTCGGCGTCCTGAGTCAATGGGGGAAACTCGAGCGCCAGCGCCGCATTGACATCAAAGACGCCCTCGTTCACAGACGGGGCGACAGGGGCCGAGGTCCCCTCCACCACCACAACCTCCGAAGGCGCCTCGGTAGCCGGGGGAGGCGGAGCAACGTTAGTGGCGACCGCGGGCTGAGCACCCGAAGACGCACCCTCGGCCGCCCTCTTCCTCTTTTTGGTCCCGGTCAGCTTGGACCTATCGGCCATCATAGCTTTAAAGTCAATCTTCATCGACTCTGCACCGACAAAAAAAAAAAAAACCGAATCAAGACAGACGAATTGAAGACTTAGAAAAAAAAAAATGAATGAGATGTCAAGAGCGTACTCGGGTCGATGGGGCTTAGTCCGGACCCGAACAACACCTCTTCGGTCAAATCCCTCCAACTCAGTACCGGAAGGGCCGTGATCCTCCTCGCTACGTCCTCCTCGGCCTCAGATAGTGCGGGGTCGCTTCGCGCAAATTTCGGCACTTCCACCTTCCACCGGGACGGAATATGCCGAATCACTTCACCCCTTACGATAAAATACTTCTCCCTCCAACCCTTAAGAGAGTCGGGATTCTCTACAATCTTAACACCTCTCCTCGGTCCCAAATAGTACCGGTACTCCGTCTGGTGTTGCCTGTTTATCCGATACAGGCCCCGGAAAACTGACAGATCCGGCGCTACCTCGGCTCGGTGGCACTGAAGCAAGAATGCGTTCACATGACGCCAAGTGTTCGGACTGAACTGAGTAGGGGCGAGACAATACCAGCCGAGGATCTGATGTATGAAAGGGTGCAGCGGAAAACGCAGTCCCGCGTTCAAGGAGTCAACGTCAAACATGCACATGTCCGACGACGGCAACTTAGAGTTTGCTCGCACCCCGGGGCCAGCGACCATCAGCTTGTACTCCGACGGGATAGCGAAGGCCTTCCTGATCCGAAGAAGATCCTTCTCAGACAACGACGAAGTGTGCTCGTCGGCTTCGGAGTGAAGGAACGGACTAGGCTCCTCGACGATCTTCGACTTTCCGTAGATCGCTCTCTCCAAAAGATCACCCTCGTACTGCCGGACTCCCGAATGCCCGGACAGGACGGAAGGATATTGCCCTATCTCGGGGGCTCGTTTCGGGTTCTCCACAATCACCTCCACTATGGGGGGCGAGGTCTCCCCCGTCCTCCTCTTCTTCCCGATCCTCGACCCGGCAGCCAGCGGTTCGGCCATCTGCTTCCCCTTCCTTCGAGCTTCCGCCCTACTCCTCTCCCCGGCGCCATCACCGCCCGAGGACGAGGTACCACTACCCGAGCTAACCCTTGACATCTCTTGAAAAAGCAAAGGCAAAGACAAACTAACCTTTGAAGTGACGTTCACGGTCGGAAAATGCTCGCCGGAAATCGCCTGGCCCACGCGACAGCTAACGTCAGCACCGTAGAGCAAGAGCGCCGCTAGCAGAAGACTTAGAGAACAAAAGTAAATTCGTGGAGTGAAAAGTGAGAAATGAGCTCAGGGGTGAAGGAATGGTAACTTATAACCCCAAGTGATAACGGGCCTCCTTGGGAATCCCAAAGGCCCACTAAGAATCCCAAACGCCCAGTAAGAAAGAGGCGACGGTACGAAAGAGATGGCGGAACTCCCAAAAACACAAGCTGCGACTCGGCCACCAGACTAACGAGCCGAGCTATCGAACGAAAGGCTCAGTGACCGAACCACCGGGTTGGCCCAGAAACATTCAGATCCCTCCCCGGAAAGCGGCGCGGAGGAATGCAAACCGAGGTGGCGAGATACCGACCCTCGTTTTTGGCAAAAAATTCTCCCGAGGCAAAGTCGCCGTCGGATCTCTTCGTAATTCGCGTCAGAATTCGATGAGCGGCTCAGATTGCGCCACGCCCACAAAACGACAAGATAGCGTTTTTTCGTGATCTGAACCCCATCCTCGTGATGCGTGCCATGATGGACGGCCCAGATCTTGCCACGTCCACAAAACGACAAGATAGCGTTTTATGGGGATCCACGCTGGAGATGGACGGCCTAGATTACGCCACGTACCCCGGATTCCCCGAACCGAGGTACCGATCCTTCAAATCGAGTCGCCGACCCATTTGAACCACGGCGCGACGCATCCGAGCCGGGATGCTGGGGTACCGACCCTCGTTTTTGGCAAAAAAGCGCTCCGACCCTTGTGAGCCGTCAGATCTCGAAGAAAAGCGCGCTCGTCATGATGGACGACCCAGATCTTGCCACGTCCACAAAACGACAAGATAGCGTTTTATGGGGATCCACGCTGGAGATGGACGGCCTAGATTACGCCACGTACCCCGGATTCCCCGAACCGAGGTACCGATCCTTCAAATCGAGTCGCCGACCCATTTGAACCACGGCGCGACGCATCCGAGCCGAGATGCTGGGGTACCGACCCTCGTTTTTGGCAAAAAAGCGCTCCGACCCTTGTGAGCCGTCAGATCTCGAAGAAAAGCGCGCTCGTCATGATGGACGACCCAGATCCTGCCACGTCCACAAAACGACAAGATAGCGTTTTATGGGGATCCACGCTGGAGATGGACGGCCTAGATTACGCCACGTACCCCGGATTCTCCGAACCGAGGTACCGACCCTTCAAATCGAGTCGCCGACCATTTGAGCCGTGGCACGACGCATCCGAGCCGGGATGCTGGGTCACCGACCCTCGTTTTGGCAAAAAGAACTCTCCGACCCCTTGAGCCGCGGCGCTACGCCTCCGAGACGAGGTGACGGAGTGCCGACCCCCATTTTTGGAAAAAAACCCCTCCGAGGAACAGGGATCGTCTGATCACTCCGAAACTCGCGCTCCGCCCTGATCGAAGGCCCAGATGTTGCCACGCCATAAATAGGTATTAAAAATTGATTTTTATTTATTTAAATCGTTCTACTTACTTGAAAAATTCGCTAAAAATTCAAAAAAATGAGAAAAAATTCAGAAAAATCTGGAAAAATCACCAAAAATCCAGAAAATTCTGAGAATATTTTTGGGCATTTTACAAGCCCATAATAACACTGTTACACCCCGAGCAAGATTCCAAACTCCCTTGAGAACACCGATAAAATCTCGTACGCCATTAAAACAGTAAAACTACTCCTCAAAGGCTGATCAAACTCAGTCTTCGGGAGTGGGGGGCTCGTGATATGGCTAAAAATAGGATTAAATCGGGACCGTTCACATCGGACACGAATCTTAAAGTTCAGGGGTAAAACGGTAATTTCACATACAAATGGGTCCGAAACGGGCACTGGGTCTCCTTCTCCCAGATCCAATAACCCACGAACGGATCCACTTTACTGGGTACGGGTCCCAACCCGAAACACACCCAGTCCAGAAAAGATAGAATTAGGGTTTCTGATTAATCCTAATCAACGACTCTGATTCACATCTATCTTTTCACCGGGATTAAGGGATTACATTCCTAATCTGATTACGAGGATTTTATGCCTTATCAGATCACGGGAATCACATTCCTTATCTGATCCCAACGGCGACTATAAATACCCCACACCCATCTCCATTAAGAGGTAATCAATCTTTCTCTAGTTAAACGCTCTTTCATAATCAATTCTGGTTACTGACTTGAGCGTCGGAGGGTGCGTCGCCGGGAACAACCCCGGTGTCTCGCACTTTTTGCAGGTGCACGGCGGGAGCGACGATCAGAGTTCAACGGAACAGGTATACAGGTTCTCCTATTCAGTTTCCCCAAGAACTCACAAATTCATCTGTTTGCCCCCACACCGAATTTAGCGGCAACACTCACCTAGCTTGCTCTTAACAAAAAACTTCTTACCACTGAGGTCCTTAATAAAATGAACCTAGCCTTGGGCCAATTATGTTCGTTATGTTCATCCGAGCATGAGGATGCTTAGCACCTTTTTCTCCAGTGCGACTTTATTCAGCCGTTGTGGAAGATTAGCGCTCGCTTGGCAAGCTCCATCTATCCCCATCTCTTTTTCATCGTGTTCGAAGTCTTACTATCTCAGGAAAGAGTATCGCAAATCTTGGGTTCTTTCTATTATGGCTATCATTTGGGTTACGTGGTCTGAAAGGAACAAACATATTTTTTCTCACACCGCTTCTACGATCGACACCATTATTGATGAGTTTTTATTCTTTGCCAAATTTTGGCCATCCACTTTATCGCATGATAAAGTGGTAGCCTTACATCTTTTTCGCCTGGATGAGGCACTCGCATTTTTGGTTCAACTAACACCAACTTCCATTAGTAATTTTTAGTTCTAATTATCTCTTTTTTCTCCTCTTCTTTGCAGATTTGAAGTGGTTGTCATCTTTCTTTTACTCCATCTCTGGAGGCTTTTTGCCCGTTTTGATCGTTGCTTCAGAGTTGGGGCTGGCATCTTACTTCTCTACTGCTCTGGATATGTTTACTATGTTCTTGTGGTTGTTTGTTCTAGTTTAGATGATGGATGGCCTGATTTTGTTACCTGGGTTGGATGTTCTTGGTTTGGTGGTTTATGTTTCTAGTTACTATTCTTTTTGTGGCATCCGCTATCTTTTTTTGGGGCCTTGGCCTCCTCTCCGGTTTGCGTTCAGTATTTTATCCTATCTCCTGTTATTGTATCATGTGGTTTTGGTCTCACTGCCTGTGCTTTTTCAGGTTTTGATTCGTGGATGGTGTGAGCAAGGTTTAGGTTGCTCTTTGGCAGAACTTGGACTTTAGTTGCAGTCCATAGCAATGCCCTTTGTTAGCTACTTTTTGTGTGTTAGCTATTCTTTGGGTGGTGCTCAATGTTTTTTGAGTTGAGTGGTTACCACACTTGTTCTTTATAGGCGGTTTTCCCTCTCCATTGTAGCATATCTTCTTAGCGTCCTTCAGGAGCCACTTTGGTTTGGTTCCTTCTAGCCGAGGTTCCATTCTGTTGTGTATTTCATCAGTTAGCACTGGTGGCATCAGTGCCATTTTTGGCATGCTGGCCTTATATCGCAGCTGCTCCGGGTCAGTAGTGTGCTCGTTCCCAGGCCTTGGTCGTTTGCTCTTCCAGTTTGTTTTATGAGTTTTTGGCTGTTTGGCTGCTGCTATTATGTGGTCTAGTTCAGCCAATCGTTTGCATGGTTGCTGCGTCGTGTTCTTGTCTCTTGGGCTTCGTCGAGCCACAGGTTCGGTTGGGGATTCCCTCAGCTGCTCTCGAGATGCAGATCGCTGGGGTTTGATCGGCCGGAGTCTGAGGGCGTCGGCAATGTGGCAGTCATCGCTCTATGTCCTGGTCGATGTTGTTGTTACTTAGGCTCTTTTCCTGTTTTGGGATTGTGCTGTATTCTCTCGGCAATGAACTCAATTGCTAGTGTGTTTTGTTTTTTGCTTCCTTTGTTGTCTGCTTACAATTTCACTTTCGGTAAAATTGTACCTCTTTGTATTCCCACCTTTTTTTATTAATATATTGGGCTAGAATCTAACGATTCTATCCTCGTTATCAAAACAAAAAAAATAATCAAGAAGAGACACCACCTCTTAAGTTGCTAAAGGTAGAAAATCTCCTAGATAGAAAAGCTCCTAGCTCCAATGCTCTTCTCCTCCTTGAATGCACTACTAGTCCTCCAAGCACTCCAAGGCGAAATTCTGGCCTCCTCTCTCAAACTTTTTCTTTTCTCTCTTGATTTTGATTAGTATTAAGTGCAAATGTGAATGAAAGAGTGTAGGTATTTATAGGACATTTGTGTGGTGGAAAATGATCTCACTACTCAAATAATTACCCCAATAACTCACACACTCCTCCACTCTCCCTCTCTTTCACTATTGGCCAGCCTACACTAATGGGAGCACAAAACACGTGCACGTGTTTCACACATGCACACTTCTCATTTTAATAATTAATTGTTTTTAGTTATACCATAGGTGTTTGTTACAAAACAAGTGTAGGATACAAAATAAATGTAGAGTTTATTTGTGGGCTTCTCATTGGGCTTTTACTATTTTTATTTATTTCTAATGGATTTAAATTCATCTCTTAGGCCAATGGATTTTAATTAAGAAAGGACCACAAAATGAGATAAAATAAATAAAATAAATCGAACACATAACTTAGGACAAAATTTTAGAACAAAAATGAGAAAAATTGCACGTGCGTTGCACGTGCAAAATTGAAAAAAATGTATTTTTATTTTAAAATCACTATGGGATGTTACAACACTCCCTCCTTAGAATAGTTCCGTCCTCTAAACTACACTTAAAGAGTGAGAAAGAAAAAGAAAGAAAATTTTACAAATTTTAATTAAAAAGTTAAGGGTGATCTCTCATCATTCTCTCCTCTGATTCTCAAGTGGCCTCCTCAACTAGTTGGTTTCTCTATACAACTTTGACCATAGGTATAGTCTTATTTCTCAAGACTTTCTCCTTTCGATCCACAATTTCAACTGGACGCTCAGTGTAGCTCAAATCCAACTGCAGACCCTCTAGCATTTTGGGCAAATGATGACTCGGGTCCGGAATATAGCCTCGTAACATGAACACATGGAAGACATTGTGTACTTGGGATAACTCTTCCGGTAGTTCTAACCGATAAGCCATCTTCCTAATTCTCTTCAATATCTTATAAGGACCTATGTATCCAGGGCTAATTTCCTTCCTCTTCCAAACCGAATCACTCCCTTGGTTGGAGACACCTTCAAGAAAACAAATTCACTAGATCTCTCTTCCGGTTGTCAGCATAACTTTTCTGTCTGCTCTATGCGTTAACTAACATCTTCTTGATCAACTCGATCTTTTCTGAGGTCTGTTGCACAATCTTCAGCCCATACATTTTCTGTTATCCTACTTCATACCAATACACTGGTGTTCTGCACTTTCTTCCATATAGAGCTTCATACAGTGCCATACTGATACTAGCCTGGAAACTGTTGTTGTAGGCGAATTCCACTAGAGCCAAATGCCTCTCCTAACTTCTGCCAAAGTCCAACATACAACACCTTAGCATATCTTCCAGTACCCGGTTGACTCTCTCAGTCTGCCCATCAGTTTTAGGATGGAAGGCAGTACTGAAATCTGTCTTCGTCCCCAAAGCTGCCTGAAGACTTTTCCAGAAATGCGAGGTGAAACGTGCATCTCGGTCGGATACAATAGATAAGGGAACTCCATGTAGCCTCACGATCTCTCTAACATACAACTCAGCCAGCTTCTCTATAGACCAAGTGAGCTTCATCGCCAAAAAGTGAGTCGATTGGGTGAGTCGGTCCACTATTACCCAAATTGCATCATTGCCTTTGAAACTCCTGGGCAATCCTGTAATGAAGTCCATTCTGATATTATCCCACTTCCACTTTGGAATGGGTAATGGCTGCAACAAACCCCCGGGTTTCTGATTTTCGGCTTTGATCTGCTGACGGACTGCACATCTAACGACAAACTCAGCCACATCCCGCTTCATCCCTGACCACCAAAAACACTGCTTGATGTCCTCGTACATCTTGGTACTCCTCGGATGTACGGATAATAAAGTGGTGTGTGCTTCCTGTAGAATATACTCCTTCAATTCTGCTTGATTCGGCATACACAACCGCTCTCCAAACCACAATCCTTCATCTTTCACCTGGAATTCTGTTAACTTACCGGCTCCAACTTTCTCTTTCATCCCTTGGATCTCCCGATTAGTCTTCTGACTGTCAATAATATTTTCTCTCAATGTGGGTTGAAGTCTTAACTGAGCTAGGGATGCCCCCAATCCTTGCACCAACACTTCTATACCGGCTCGATCGAGCTCCTCTGCCAACTTCTCCTTAGTCGTGATCAATCGAGACAAACTACTCTTCCGACTGAATGCATCAACCACCACATTGGCCTTGCCTAGATGGTACTTTATTTCGGGACGGATATCCTCCAATACTTCCAACCATCTCCGCTGCCTCAGGTTTAGATCCTTCTGCTGGTAGATGTACTTCAAACTTTTGTGATCCATGTACATGTTAACTTTTTTCCCGTACATGTAGTGCCTCCACTGTTTTAGTGCAAAGATGATTGCCGCCAACTCCAGATCATGAGTTGGGTAATTCTTCTCATGCGGTCTTAGTTGTCTAGACCCATAAGCTATTACCTTCCCTTCTTGCATCAGCATGCAGCCTAGTCCGCGATGGGAAGCATCATTTTAGACCTCATAGTTGACTCCTGCTCTTGGCCAAGCCAGAATGGGAGAAGTAGTCAACCTCTACTTCAACTCTTGGAAGCTAGCCTCGCACTATTCTGACCATTTAAAACTCATGTTCTTCCTTGTAAGCCCCGTGAGTGGCACAGCTATCTGGGCGTAGCCCTGAATAAATCTCCGATAGTAGCCAGTTTGCCCTAAAAAGCTTCTGATTTCTTTTATTGTAGTCGGTCTAGGCCAATCTTTCACTGCCTCAATCTTTTGCAGATCGGTGGTCACTCTCTCCTTAGAAAGAATGTGCCCCAGGAAGGCAATTTCGATTTTCCAGAAGTCACACTTAGATAACTTCGCATATAACTTCTACTCCTGTAACTTCTTCAGTACCTCTGGTAGGTGCCCAACATGCTCTTCTTCTGTCTTGGAGTAGACCAAAATGTCATCGATGAACACAAAGACGAAAGAATCAATGAACGGTCGCATGACCCTGTTCATCGTGTCCATGAAGATAGCAGGTGCATTGGTTACTCCGAACGGCATGACTAGGAACTCGTAGTGACCATGTCGAGTTCTAAACGACGTCTTGTGCACATCTTCTTCCTTCACTCGAACCTGGTGATAACCCGACCGTAGATCTATCTTAGAGAAAACAGCTTCTCCTTGTAGACGGTCGAATTGATCATCAATTCGAAGAATCGGATATTTATTTTGCACCATCACCTTGTTCAATTATCTGTAATCGATGCACATCCTCATCGATCCATCCAACTTCTTTACCAAAAGAACTGGTACTCCCCCAGGTGACGCACTCGGCCTGATGAATCCTTTGCTCAACAACTCTTCAATTTGCTTCTTGATCTCATCTTGTGCTACTGGCGCCATTCTGAACGGTGCCTTAGAAATTGGTGCACTCTCTGATTGAATGGATATGCTGAACTTTACATCCCGCTGAGGTGGAAGTCTGGGAAGATCCTCTAAAAACACCGTAGGAAAATTCCGGACTACTGGAATCTGCTTCACTTCTTCAGGAACCTTCTGCTTATACATAGCTGCAATCAACTGCTGATACTTTCTTTTCCCTTAAAATGTAACTGCTGGTCCTCCCGGTGCCTTTACCACAACCTCCTTACTCTTGCACTTGATAGTGGCACTGTAGATTGACATCAAGCCTATGCCAATGATGATGTTGAACCCCAAAACTGCCAACTCAATGAGGTCGATGCAAAAGATTCTGCCTCCAATTTCAAGGTCACATCCTTCATAATATCGGTCGGTAGTCAACGTTTATCCTGACGGGGTAGCTACAGCTAGAACTTTGCAAGGAAATTTTTTTGGTTTGACTCCCAGTCGTTTTGCAAATGATGGTACACAAATGTATGAGATGATCTAGTATCAAATAAAACTATTGCTTTCATTCCATTAATGAGAAGTTCTCATGTTACATATTAATGCTTTCATTACATTACGCTTCTCAATTACAAACTAGAAATAAAAGTACACTTATTCATTTCCTTCCATACCGGTGATGACGTTATCTGCATCATCTGCATCAGCTTTGGTCAGGGTGAACACTCGTCCCTACCGGTATGGCTTCTGCACTGGATTGGCCTGCTTTTGACTCGGCCTTCCCCGCCGAAACTGAGGGCAATCTGGCTTGATGTGGCCCTCCTTGCCACAATGGAAACAAGTTTTGGCCCTCTGCGGCTTTGTGCACCCAATACCAATGCGGCCCGTCTCTCCACATCTGTAACAAGTGCTTTGTCGTCCAGTCTCTACAACAGCATTGGCTCTCGTGAATTTGAACCTCTGTGCTAGGGGCTGTCCCTTGAAATTACTCAGTGTTGCAAGCCTCTTACCAGTGTTCCAGGTGTTCTTTCTGTTCTGTACCGCATGATATTGCTCCATGTCAGCCTCCGTAGCTGCAGCTCTCCGAACCAGCTTATCAAACCTTCGGATACCTAGGGGTATCACCCGGGACCTCAGGCTTGGCCTCAAATCCTGCTCGAACTTTCGTGCCTTCTTGGCTTTGTCAATAACCATCTCTAGCGCATACCTGGAGAGTTGATTGAACTTCGTCTGATACTCTCGCACTAACAGGCTTCCCTGTTAGAGCCCAAGAACTCCATGGCCTTCTTTTTCTGTACGTCCATAGTAGTAATGGCTTCGAAACTCTCCCAGAAATTCCTCCCAACTGATTTGTACATTTCCCAGGGTTCTTTTCATTGATTGCCACCAGACCCCTGCATCTTTTTCCTGTTGGATGGTGGCCAGTTTCACTTTACTTGCCTCAGGCATCTCAAGAACTTTAAAGACCGTTTCAATTTGCCTGACCCAGTCGTCTGCTGCATCTGGATTGACCTGGCCCTCGAACACAAGTGGCTTCATTCCTTTGAACGAGTCCACCAATCTGATCGCTTCAGGGACTTGTACTGCTGGTCCTGCTGTAATACCCCAAAAAATTGAGTAATGATAATTTTACTCTCGTGTATTACGCACGTGTATTTTGTACCGTTACGAGTAATATTCGTAACATATTTTTATATAAATATCATATTCTGATTATTTATATGTTTTTCGTTATCTCAAAATTCATTTTATCCTATTTTTAGCCAACTCAAAATATTTATTTTAATCTTTGTGTTTTACGTACATTGCACGTACTTTCAATACACGTGTCGATTACGTATATATTCCGTTACGTGAAATATTTGTAATATTATTAAATATACATGTTTTGTATTTTTGACTACTTTTCGTTCCCTCAAATTAATTTTTAATATTTGGCATGTGCATTATACGTAAAATTTTATGTGCATTTTATTTCTAAAATTTTCTAAGATGTCATGCACACTTTTTCTTCTAATTTTCTTTATTTATTTTTAATAAAAACCCAAAGTCCTAAATATCATCTTAAAGCCCATTAGAAAAATTATTTAAAAGAAAAGCCCATTAGTTAATCTACATTTTTAATAAATATTTTTTATCCTACACTTGTCATGTAACAACATGTACAATCAAATAAATAACAACTAACTAAATGAGAAGTGTGCACATGTAGGAAATCCAAAGGTTTGACAATTCATGAAGGAAGAAGAAGAGTTGGGAGTTTGTGGTAGTAATGGTGAGTGGACAATTAGTGAAGAGGGTTATGTAAGTTATGAATTTGAACACTTAATTTGAGTAGTAGAATAGCCCTCTCAAACCCTATAAATACCACCCATTTTCTTCATGAAATCTTGCAACAAAAATCAAAAGAAAAACAAAAGATAAGAAACAGAAGAAAAGAAAAGGAGAGTTGTTTGAGTTCTTGCTTGGAAAGCTGGCTAGGAGGAGAGGGGAGTCTCATTCTTGGAACTAGGAGCCATCTACAAGGAGTTCATTTTCTTTCTTCAAATAAGGTGTGTATTTCTTGAATGCTCTCTAAATTTTTTAGTATCATGCATGTGTACGAAGATTGTTATATAAAATTAATCATAAATGCGAGTAGTGGTTAATTTGTGATGATGATATTTACAATGAAAATGCATGCTAATTGAAAGATTATCTTGTATATAAGTTGAAATGATTTTGTTTGGATACATAGTAATACATTATATGAATTTGATATGAATTTGTACACAAAGTTGCTAATTCATGCAAAGAAAAATTAATGTTTTGAATTTTGTTTGCACATCAGAAAATTGTATCTAATAAAATAGTTGGAATCTAGAACTAAAACCTTTTTGGGAGCATCTTGTATGTGTCAGGAACATTCCTTTAAAATTTCATGAGATTTGCAGGTCGTTTACTATTTTAATAAAATCTAAACTCAAAACTGGTTAGTAGTTGACTGGTTGCTGGAAATCTGTACACATTTCGGTTTTTTATCAATTCAGCATTGTAAATAAAATAATTTGAGAAAAGTCAGAACAAAGATATTGTAGTTGACTCGTTAAACTTTCTTAAATGCCTAAGAAATAAAATTTTCACAAAGAATTGAATTTATAATGAATTTTTCAAGACTGTATAATTGACAGTATTTCAGTATTTCGACCCTACTATATATTTCGAAGAATTCAGAGTTATAGATATAATATTTTGAGGAAACATATAATTAAGAAATTTTAGTAGACTTGTACACCTTTATTTTGATATAAATAACGCAAAGTTTCGTGAAGTATATGATTTTCTATGATTTTTACAAATAGCATG
This sequence comes from Hemerocallis citrina, assembly GCA_017893485.1. Classification (NCBI taxonomy): domain Eukaryota; kingdom Viridiplantae; phylum Streptophyta; class Magnoliopsida; order Asparagales; family Asphodelaceae; genus Hemerocallis; species Hemerocallis citrina. Next base: position 96,018,969 of record CM030364.1, on the reverse strand, counting down.
AAATGCAGCTTCTGACTTTGAATTTACTGTTTTTGCAAATAATACTTAAATGAAGTGACTGAGAATATTTCTCACTATTTTAAGTTATACTTTTGGGAAAATAAAGATTATATTCATGCTTAGATAAGATGTGAACTCAAGGAATATATATATATATATATATATATATATATATATATATATATATATATATATATATATATGATTATAGATGTTTAGAATTGGTTTAAAATAAATCAAAGAAAATTGATAAGATGAATTTTCAATGATGAATTTTTAAGTGATTATGTTTTAATCTTAATTAACTTGTATTGAGAAAATTTGGATGAATATGAGAAGTGTATTGTGAAAGTGAATAGTTTGAAATTTTACTTCTTGATGAATAAATAAGAATAAATGAGAATTTAAATGAAATATGAATACATGAACATGAGTAATAAGGGGATGAGTACCCCAAATTGTTGAACATGAAAAGATTGATTCTAGAGGCTTAGTGAGACCCAGGTACCGACAAAGAAATGAAAATGAAAAATTGATTTTGAGAAGTAACCAGTATGGGTTGAATGTCTTCGTATTTATGTTTAAGACCGGTGGGTAAGCTAAACTTTAGTTTTTAATAACTATAACTTAAACTTAAGGATAGGCACTAGTTGGAGATATGGCAAAATGAGTGCAAACGTGAGTTATGGACTCCAAAATGATCCTTGGAGAGACATGGTCCCCATTATTCCGGGATGATGGATGTAAGGGCCACAGAATGATCCACGGAGTGGGAATGATGTCCAGTATTCCGGGACGAGAGCGACGCTCATCGGATGCTTGTGCAATGAGGGCTCCAGAATGACCTGCGGAGTGAGACGATCCCCAGTATTCCGAGACGATGGACGTAAGGGCCACAGAATGATCCACGGAGAGGGACTGGTCTTCAATATTCCAAGGGCGAGAGCCAATACTTGCAAAGTGTTTAAAGCTTGTAGTAGTCATCGTAGTAGGCTGCAGGGAGAGGGATCTAACCCTACAATGTAGAGTACGTAGGTTCTTGCCCACGGACCTATGTAGTATGGGATGCATAGAATCTGAACAAGTATGCATTAGTGTCATCCTAGCATAAACATTTGCATTAGGTATTAAGTAATTGCATACACTGACATGATTAGAATAGTCACTCTTTTATACCTTGTCTTCATTCAAGTTAGAGGATGTTAAAATATTAAAGAATTGTTATATTACGGCAAAGTGAGGATCGCCGTTTATAATATTTCGTCGGTTGTAAGCAACTGACGTGCCCACATATTTTCAGTGCAGGGCTTGATTGGATTGACAAGGACGTAAAGACGTTTAATGATAAAGATTATATTTAAGCTGCTGATATTATAGTTGTATTTCTTGTTGTATTTTTTCCACTGTGTAACTCTATAATAAACATTGTTGTGTAATAAAAGAAAATTTTTAATTTCCTACTAAAATTGTACGAATTGAAGTAAAAGATCTTGTTGTATTACGAATTACATGTAAATGGAATTTGAGCTGTTACACCTGCCCTAGTGTTCCCGGCAACATTTGCCGCGAAGGCATTCAAGGTTTGGTATACTCGAGCCAGTTCTGTTTCTAAGTCGAGTCCGTTGTTCTCAGCGTTGGGTCCTTCGCCATTGCGGGCCCTTCGTCCAGCCATTCTAGGTCATAAAACTTTTCATTAATCACCATAAATAACACAACTTACATTCTTCTTTTAACAAAACTTTATTCATTTCCAAAATTAAACTTTTACATTTAGAAAGTAAACTTGCTCAAAACATCCAGTACATAACTTCAACATAAAAACGGCCTAGATCCTACGGTTCCTCTTGGCTTCTCTGAGCTCTCCCCGTAGTTCATTGATCTCTTTCTCCATCTCATCTTACTTCTGATGACGTTCCTGCTTGTCCCAACGAGTTATGTTGTCCAGTTGGGTGAAGTGTCGGGCATTCCTGTGTCGGAGCTTCTAATTTCCCATACTCGGTAACTTAGTGCTTGGATGCGTTCCCTGTCTTCAGCCCGCTGTGCTTCTAAGTGGTTTACTCTCCACTTCTGGGTATCCAATTCCCTCAGAAGAGAAGCAACAACGCATCCTTGGTCACCTTTAACTGGTTCTTCATCTGAAGAATCATCTGTGGAATCAGGTGGAGGTGGAGTAATCTCCCTAGATTCGGGTAGTTCTTCCTCTATTTCTTCTGGGTCTTCTTCCTCTAGGGGTTCTTCTTCGTCGGGAAAGAACCATTCTACCTCAACCTATGGGTAATGATAGTTAGCCATTTTATAGGGAAAATGAGGAGAAACATCAGCATATAGAGTAACACAAATGTAAACTACTTACATTCAAATCTCTATAAGCTGAACTCCAACTCTAATGTCCACCCTAATGTGTCGTCCTTGTAAATTTGTACTACTCATTGAAGCTGGGCTCTGATACCACTCTGTCACGCCCCGAATTTCAAAATACGGTAATTCGTAGCCTAAACATGATCTTTTCTTTATTTCGTATAATTTTACAAGGAAGTTTGAAACTTTATTACATCAAGTTTTTTTACAACAACGTAGCAAAAAATTAAATGAGTTACAACATGATATAAATGTACAGTTAAACATCAGCAACTTAAAACGGAAAGTAATCTTTAGCAACAATCATCTTTATTTCTCCTTGCAAATCAAATGTTTGCATTGAATATTGTGGGCACATCAGTTACACACAACTGACGCAATACTATTGTTACCGCTAAATCTGGTGTGGGGGTAAACAGATAGAATTTGTGAGTTCGAGGAAAACCTGAATAACGAAACCAAACCTGATCCGTCGGAGATCGATCGTTGACTCCCGCCGTGAACCTGCAAAAAGTGCGAAACACCGGGAGGGATCCCGGCGACGCACCCTCCGACGCTCAAGTCAGTAATCAGGAAGATTATGAAGAGCGTAAATTGGAAAAGTATTGATTACCTCGTAATGGAGATAGATGGGGGGTATTTATAGGCGTCTTAGGGACTGGTTTTAGGAATGTAATCCCCGTGATTAGATAAGGAATATTCCTCGTAATCAGATAAGGCATGTAATCTGATAAGGTATATTCCCTGTAATCAGTTAAGGATTTTAATCCCCAATCCCCAGTGAAAAGATAGATGTGAATCATGGCCGTTGATTCAGATCTAATCAGGGACCTTGATTGTATCTTGCTGGACCGGGCATGCAGCGGGTTGGAACCCGTACCCGGTTGACGTGGATCCGTTCATGAGTTATTGGGCTTTGAATAAAGACCCAGTTCTCATTTCAGACCCGTTTGTAGGCAAAATTACCGTTTTGCCCCTGAGCTTTAAGATTCGTGTCCGATGTGAACGGTCCCGATTTAATCCTATTTTTAGCCATATCACGAGCCCCCCACTCCTAAAGACTGAGTTTGATCAGCCTTTGAGGAGTAGTTTACTGTTCTAATGGCGTACGGGATTTTATCGGTGTTCTTAAGGGAGTTCGGATCTTGTTCGGGGGTGTAACGGTGTTATTCTAGGCTTGTAAAATACCCAAAAATATCCTCAGAATTTTCTGGATTTTTGGTGATTTTTCCAGATTTTTCTGAATTTTTTTTTTTTTGAATTTTTTATTCATTTTCCGAATTAAATAATTAATTATCAAAAATATTAAATAATTATTCTAATTAAATAATTATATTTTTCAGAATTTAAAATAATTTTTCTGAATTTATAATTATTTTTTAGAATTTTTATTTAATTTTTTCGATTTTTTAACATTTTTTCGGATTTTTCGAATAATTAAAACAAATAAATAAATAAATAAATAAATTTAATATTACCTGGACACGTGGCGCGATCGTGCGCGTTGATCACGATCAAGCGAGCGCGCATCGGGAGGAGAAAGGGGAGACCATTTTTTGGTGTAACATGATCGGTGGCACGGGTGTGTTCGGCAAAAAGTGGTCGAAGTCTACGTGGACGACACGTGGCGAAGTCAAAGTTTGACTTTTTTTTTTTTTTTTTTTGGCTTTCTCTTCTTCTTCATTTCCTGCTCTCCCGCTCTCTGCTTCTCTCCTCTCCTTCGTTTTCTCCATTCTCGAAGCGCCAGACGCTCGCGAAGTGGAGCTCGACGGGGGAGCTCGTCTTCGGAGGTCGACGGGGAGTGGAGCTCGTCAGCTTGTGGCGATGTAGATTTGAAGTTCGACGAAGCTTCGAGATCGGCACCGAAGCTTCGATGGCGCTCAGCAACGAGCTTGGCCATGATGGCGAAGGCGGAGCTCGGCGTCGTGGTCAGCCATGGCGGAGCTCGAGGAGGGAGCTGACGGCAAGTGGAGACGAGCTCGGGAGATGAGCTCGGTGGTGGAGGCGTTAGTCATGGCGGACGCAGTCGAGGTCGGCGAGCTCGTCGAGCGAGAGTGAGGAGTTCTGAGGCGGTGGTTCGGAGCTTGGTGACGGAGCTCGTCGGAGGTAGAGCTTTGAGCTCTGTCGATGGCTTGGCGAGGTGGAGCTCGGCACTTAGGAGCTCGTCGAAGTGGAGCGGAGCTCGGCGGAGTTGAGCTTCACGACTTCGATAGTGGGGGACCTCGACTGCTGTGGCGAAGAGATCGACGGAGCTTGGCAGCGACGGTGTGGAGCTCGAGCTTCGGCCATGGGAGAGCTCGGCGTCGGAGGTTGAAGAAGACGGAGCCTGGGCGAAGGTGATGGAGCTTGGTGACGGAGCTCGTCGGAGGTAGAGCTTTGAGCTCCGTCGATGGCTTGGCGAGGTGGAGCTCGGCATTAGGAGCTCGTCGAAGTGGAGCGGAGCTCGGCGGAGTTGAGCTTCACGACTTCGATAGTGGGGGACCTCGACTGCTGTGGCGAAGAGATCGACGGAGCTTGGCAGCGACGGTGTGGAGCTCGAGCTTTGGCCATGGGAGAGCTCGGCGTCGGAGGTTGAAGAAGACGGAGCCTGGGCGAAGGTGATGGAGCTTGGCGCAGCGATGAGGTCGTTTTTGGAGAACTCGAGCTTGTCGATGAGTTGGCGACGGTACGGTGGTGTCGAAGTTGAGGAGAGCTCGGCTGTGGTCGGAGCTCGGCATTGGAGATGGAGGAGGCAGTCGGCGAGGTTGAGTTCGCGCGAATATGGGTTCGGCGGAGCCCGAGGTTGAAGGAGGTGGTGATCGTTGAGCTCGACGGAGGAGGGGAGCTTGGCGGAGCTCGTCGGAGGTCTGAGTTGAGCTCGCGAGAAGGTGGGTTCGGCCATGAAGGTGGAGGCGTGGTTGAGCTCGCGAGAAGGTGACGAACTGGTGTTTTTGATTTTTTGGTTTTGGCGCCGAATCGTTGGAGAAGGAGATGGGAAGGTGGGTTTGGGTTTGGATCCTCAGTGGATCCGAACCCGGCCCCTTATTTTTTTTTCTTTTTGTTGTTCGTGGGTCTTGTACTGAGAGTGTTCCGAACTCAATTGTGCCGAACTCAAATGTGCCGAACTCAAGCCCGTAAAACGGTCGGTGGCAAGAACGTTCGGCACCGGGTGCCGAACTCAACCGGTGCCGAACTCAAATGTGCCGAACTCAAATGTGCCGAACTCAAGCCCGTAAAATGGTCGGTGGCAAGAACGCTCGGCAGCGGGTGCCGAACTCAAATGTGCCGAACTCAAGCCCGTAAAACGGTCGGTGGCAAGAACGCTCGGCAAAAAGTGGCCGAAGTCCACGTGTACGCCACGTGGCAGTCAACTGTTGACTTTCTTTTTCTTTTTTTCCGACCGTCTACATCTTCGTCTTCTTCTCTCTACTTCGACCGCGAGCTTCGAAGACGGAGCGGAGATTAGCAACGGAGCTTGTCTGAGGCGATGGGCTCGAAGCTTTGGAGTTTGGAGACAGTGGAGGCGGTGAAGGAGTTCGGCGGCGATGAGCTCGGCTGTCGAAGGAGAGAGCTTCGACGGTGAGCTCGGAGACTCGTCGAGACGGCCTCGAGCTCGATGAAGAGGGAGCTTTCGGCCATGAGCTTCGAAGGGGAGGTTGATAGCGGTCGTGAGTGGGCTCGCCGAAGCTCCGAATTCGATGGTGAGCTTTGGCTGCTCATGCACGCTCGGCGAGGTGAAGAGGCGCGCTCGAAGGCAGCGGGTGTGGAGCTCGGTGTGCGGAGAAGACTGAGCTCGTGAAGGAGGCGAAGGTGGAGCTCGGCCATGCGCCTCGAAGCTCGTCGAAGGGTTGGGTTTGGAAACTCGACGACGGAGCTAGAAGACGGAGGAGGCTCGTCGAAAGTGGATGGCGAAGCTCTTCGTTGGAGCTCGCAGCGGAGGCGAGCTCGCCGTCGGAGCTTGGCGGAGTGGTGAGCTCGCGAAGGGAGACGTCGGAGATAGCCGGCGACGGAGGGGGCGAGTTTGGCAATGAAGACAGAGCTCGGCCATGGTGGAGCTGGGTGCTCGACTCTGGGTTGGAGCTCGGAGGTCGGGAGTTGAGCTCGCGAGAAGGTGGGTTCGGAGCTCTGTGATGACGGAGCTCGGCGAGGTGGCGCGTTGAGTTCGTCGGAAGTGGAGGTGGTCGGCCATGGCAGAGCTCGGAGGTAGGCCTGGTGGAGCTCGGCACTTCGGAGTTTCGACGAAGGTTTGGGTTTTTCTTCTTTGTTGTTTTTGTTTCGTTCCTTGGTTTTTGGCAGGATGATGGGGAAAGAAGAGGGTGACGTGGCGGTTGGGTTCGGGTATGGATCCTTAACGGATCCGAACCCGAACTGCCGGCCCGTTTCCCTTCTTTTTCTTTTTTGTTTTGTGTGTTGTGCTGAGAATGTTCGGCGGCTGGTGCCGAACTCAACTGGTGCCGAGGCTTGAGACTTGTTGATTTTTTGGTGGTCTTGACTGCCGAACTCAAGCCCGTAATACGGTCGATGGCGAGAACGCTCGGCAGCTGGTGCCGAACTCGAATGTGCCGAGGCTTGAGACTTAGGAATTTTTTTGGAGATCTTGGCTGCCGAACTCAAGCCCGTAATACGGTTGGTGGCGAGAACGCTCGGCAGCTGGTGCCGAACTCGAATGTGCCGAGGCTTGAGACTTAGAAATTTTTTGGAGATCTTGGCTGCCGAACTCAAGCCCGTAATACGGTCGGTGGCCAGGGTGCTCGGCGGATGATGCCGAGCTGAATTGGTGCCGAACTCAAGCCCGTAAAACGGTCGGTGGCACGGGTGCTCGGCGGATGGTGCCGATCTGAATTGGTGCCGAACTCAAGCCCGTAAAACGGTCGGTGGCACGGGTGCTCGGCGGATGGTGCCGAACTAGAATGGGTGCCGAACTCAAGCCCGTAAAACGGTCAGTGGCACGGGTGCTCGGCGGATGGTGCCGAGCTAGAATGGTGCCGAACTCAAGCCCGTAAAACGGTCGGTGGCACGGGTGTTCGGCGGATGATGCCGATCTGAATTGGTGCCGAACTCAAGCCCGTAAAACGGTCGGTGGCACGGGTGCTCGGCGGATGGTGCCGAGCTAGAATGGTGCCGACCTCAAGCCCGTAAAACGGTCGGTGGCAAGAACGCTCGGCAGCGGGTGCCGGACCCCAGATTTTGCCTGCAGAGTTCTTCTTGATGTTCCCGGTGCTACGGAAGTCGGCTCGGGGCGTGCGACCCCTTGTTTCGAAGCTAATCCGAAGACCAACAACTTCTCTTCAGGAGTGAGATGAAGATTCACCCTCCTTCATGGTGAAAATAGCCGGAGAATATCCTTGTACACATGAGGTTGAGGAGTGTTTTGGTCGTGGGGATTCTGGAAGAGGAGTTCCACTCCTAGGGGCGGAGAAGCTGTGCTGGGAACACCCTCGTGCCAGGAAGACCCTTGTAAGAGCCGTGGGAAGACCCATCCTGTTCGGGGAGAGGTCTGTCTGGGAGGCAAGCGGAGTGAAGAGCTCGGCTCTGGGAGAGAGCCATTTGTGAGACGAGTGTAAGGAGCAACTCTAGGAGAGAGTGGTGAGCTCCGAACTCGCTGAGAGGAGGTCCGCTTTTGGAGGCGAGCGGAGCGAAGAGCTTGACTCTGGGAGAGAGCCGTTTGTGAGACGAGCTTGAGGAGCGACCCTAGGAGAAAGTTGTGGGCTCCGAACTCGTTATTTAAGTGAGGGAATCAACGGTTGTGGGAGCAATTCCGAATGGCGAACTACCCCTAGCTCGCTTAGGAGCGAACTTGCGGAGTAGAGTCGAACCAAGTGTTGGACTCCGGAACCATCGTAAGATTAAGGGCGTGGGAGCAATTCCGAATGGCAAACTACCCCTAGCTCGCTTAGGAGCGAGCTTGCGGAGCAGAGTCGAACCAAGTGTTGGACTCCGTACCATTCAACGGCTGTGGGAGCAGTTCCGAATGGCGAGCTACTTCTAGATCGCTTGGGAGCGAACTTGCGAAGTAGAATCGAACCAAGTGTTGGACTCCGGAACCATCGTAAGATTAAGGGCGTGGGAGCAATTCCGAATGGCGAACTACCCCTAGCTCGCTTAGGAGCGAACTTGCGGAGTAGAGTCGAACCAAGTGTTGGACTCCGTACCATTCAACGGCTGTGGGAGCAATTCCGAATGGCGAACTACCTCTAGATCGGTTGGAAGCGAACTTGCGAAGTAGAATCGAACCAAGTGTTGGACTCCGGAACCATCGTAAGATTAAGGGCGTGGGAGCAATTCCGAATGGCGAACTACCCCTAGCTCGCTTAGGAGCGAACTTGCGGAATAGAGTCGAACCAAGTGTTGGACTCCGTACCATTCAACGGCTGTGGGAGCAGTTCCGAATGGCGAGCTACTTCTAGATCGCTTGGGAGCGAACTTGCGAAGTAGAATCGAGCCAAGTGTTGGACTCCGGAGCCATCGTTAGAGTTTAGTAAGTTGCTGGAGGTGCCATGTAGAGGAAGTTGGACTCCGAACCCACCATTTAAGAGAGTCGCGACCCAGAGGGATAAAGAAGCAAGAGCAATAATTTTCAATGAAAGGATGTAAAGTTTTTATTGAAATAAACTAAGTGGCTGCTTCAATAAGGCGAGCCATTATTACATGCTGTTGGCCGAGTTACAAGCATCGGCCTTATTGAAAATAAAGATCCTACTTCTATGATAAGGTGAAGACCTCTCGAGGGGAGCTGGGAGGTTCTGAGTCTTGAAGCTCGGCGGGTCTTTCCGTTTGTTCGTTGGCTCCTTAGTAGGGAGGCTCGGCCCCATCTTTTTGGACGAACTTGGTAAGGTGCCCCCGCTGTATGAGTTCTTCGATCTCCTCCTTGAGAGCCCGACAATCATCCGTGTCGTGGCCGTGGTCCCTGTGAAAGCGACACCACTTATCCTTGTTCCTCTTCTTTCCAGGTGTGTTCATTCTAGGGGGTGCACGGAGTAGCCCTTCCTTGTCCACTTCCATAAGAACTTCTGATATGTTGGCAACGAGGGGGGTGAACTTCTCAAACCGAGGAGTCGGGCGATGCTGTCCATTGTTGTCCTTCTGAAGCTTTTTAGCCTCTTCTTCTTCGGTCAGCTTTCGTTTCGTCCCTGAGGTAGATCCTCCGAAGCTTGGAGGGTAGGCGGCCTCTTCGGCACGAATGTACTTGTCACACCTGAGAAGGAGGTCGGCAAAGTTCTGTGGAGGCTTCTTAGCAAGAGAGGAGCGGAGGCTGGAATTGAAGACGTTGGATTGGAAGGCGGCTGTTGCGACGGATTGGTCGATGGAGGCCGTGGACCTGACCTCCGCAGTGAACCTCTTCACATAGTCTCTTAATTTCTCACCTTTCTCCTGTCTAAGTTGGAGGAGTGAGATGCTGGTCTTCTCCGTGCGTCTGCTGCTCACGAAGTGGGTGATGAAGAGTGTTTCGAACTGCTCGAAGGAGAATATGGAAGACGGTGCGAGGCGGGAGTACCATTCTCGAGCTGGGCCCTTCAGTGTTGCGGGGAAGGTCTTGCAGAGGAGGGCGTCGGAAGCTTGATGGAGGAGCATCAGAGTCTTAAAACTCTCTATGTGATCAACGGGGTCAGTTTCTCCGGTGTAAATCTCGAACTGGGGAGGTTTGAACCCGAATGGCACAGGTGCATCCACTATGGTTCGGGAGAAAGGAGGTCTGCTAGGACGAAGAGTTCTCCCCCTGAGCTCTTCTTCTTGGTTTATCTGACCCAGGCGCCTCTCTACCTCATGAAGACGGCGATACATGGCGTCGTCCCTCCGACGGTAATCAGCCGAGCCTCTAGACTCGTCTTCGTAGGAGGGAGAGAGAGGGCTACGGCGATGGTAACTTCGGGAGCGACGAGGACTTGGGGTACGCCGGGAGTTACTAGGAGCAGGACGAGGAGATGGGGCCTTCGGCTCATTAGGGTTTTGACGGAGGTTGAGTGCCTGTTGTACTATTGCTTGGAACTGCTGGAACTCGGCACGGGTGATTGGTGCCTCATTGTTCCTGGGCTGTTGCCGATCTGCGGGGGAGTGCCTCCTTCTGTAATGCTCGGGGGACTCCCTCCTTCCCCTTCGGACAGGGGATCTTCTGTGGTCTCGGCGGTGAGGGGATCGCCCACCCGGACGTCGTTGGCGGGAGGCTCCCTCTCGGGCCCGCTTCTCGTCCAGACGGTGGCGTAAGTCCTCCACCTTCTGCCGATTTTGAGGATTATGAGAGGCCATGGAATCCGTAGAGGCTTTGTGTATGGAGACGCGGTCTTGATGGAGAGGTTGCTTCATGCGGGAGCCCCCCACACCGGCATTCTGAGGACTGGTGGGACGCTTGGGGGGTTCCTGATTCTGAAGAGGAGGCTGATCTTGTTGAAGAGGGTCCTCCACTTGAGGCGGGGGTTGTCCCTGCTGCGGAGCGGGTTGGACGGGGACTACCTCTTGCTGATCGGCGGGGTTGGGCCCGCGGTTGGATCCTCTAGATCTGACTTTTCTGGGAGGCATGGCTGGAGAAGAACTAGTCGACGAGGAAGAGGCGGAGGCTATTCGTATGGTTTTCCCACAGACGGCGCCAATCTGTTACCGCTAAATCTGGTGTGGGGGTAAACAGATAGAATTTGTGAGTTCGAGGAAAACCTGAATAACGAAACCAAACCTGATCCGTCGGAGATCGATCGTTGACTCCCGCCGTGAACCTGCAAAAAGTGCGAAACACCGGGAGGGATCCCGGCGACGCACCCTCCGACGCTCAAGTCAGTAATCAGGAAGATTATGAAGAGCGTAAATTGGAAAAGTATTGATTACCTCGTATTGGAGATAGATGGGGGGTATTTATAGGCGTCTTAGGGACTGGTTTTAGGAATGTAATCCCCGTGATTAGATAAGGAATATTCCTCGTAATCAGATAAGGCATGTAATCTGATAAGGTATATTCCCTGTAATCAGTTAAGGATTTTAATCCCCAATCCCCAGTGAAAAGATAGATGTGAATCATGGCCGTTGATTCAGATCTAATCAGGGACCTTGATTGTATCTTGCTGGACCGGGTATGCAGCAGGTTGGAACCCGTACCCAGTTGACGTGGATCCGTTCATGAGTTATTGGGCTTTGAATAAAGACCCAGTTCTCATTTCAGACCCGTTTGTAGGCAAAATTACCGTTTTGCCCCTGAGCTTTAAGATTCGTGTCCGATGTGAACGGTCCCGATTTAATCCTATTTTTAGCCATATCAACTATACATGGCCATCCTCACTATGCCATAATATAGTGACTCACTTATTTTAGCATACACAAACTTAAATGTAAACAAAGTGTGAAAAGTGACTATCCTAAACATGTCGGTATATGCGAAGCCTTAATGGATAATGCAGATGTTTACGCTAAGATGACACTAATGTATACTTGTTCGGATTCAATGCATCTCATACTACATAGATACGAGGGCAAGCACCTACGTACTCCACAATAAAGTGTTTAATCCCTCACCATGAAAACTACCCAGTAATAAATCAAGTTTTAGACGTCCCACGAGCACGGATTCCAACCCTGGAGTCCACCGTCATGCTTATACAGAAACCCACGTCGTGCAAACTTCCTGCAAGTGTCCCTCTAGCCCCGATATATGCATATACACTAGAGCATATCCTCCCATTCGTCCGACTATTCATGATCCTGGAGTCCACCGTCAAACCAGTCATAGTCCAAGATTTAATTAAGGCTCGCCTCCATCGCAAGCAACCACAGTCTCGGAGTCCACCGTCAAACTGGGTCTATAGTCCCGGAGTCCACTGTCAGACTATATAGAGGCAACCCACTTACGTTTGCTCCAAGTTTACTACATCTTCCACTTAGTGCCTAACCCTTATACTTAAAACATGAATACATTACACCACCTAGAGTCATCTTCCCCTCTTACCGGAGATAAACAAAAATACCGAGATATCCCATATAGCCAAATCTCAAATCAATTTATTCTTTTCTTCACTTTTGGGTACTTGGGTCTCACTAAACCTCTAGAATCACATCTTTTCATGTTCCAAAATCATGGGTACTGATATGGCTAAAAATGGGGTTTAATCGGAACCGTCCAAATCGGGCACGAATCTTGAGACCTGAGGGTAAAACAGTAATTTCACCCACAAAGAGGACCAAAACGGATATTGGGTTTGTCCTCCTAAGGCCCGATAATCCGCGAAAGGATCCATCAACAAGAGGGTGCGGGTCTTAACCCGCTGCGCACCCAATCCAACGAGATAGAATCAGGGTCCCTGATTAAGCACGATCAACGGCCCTGATGGACATCTATCTTTTCACGGGGGATTAGGGATTAAATTCCTTATCTGATTACAGGGAATATACCCTATCAGATTACCTTCCTCATCTGATTGTGGGGACATTCCTTATCAAATCATGGGGATTACATTCCTAATCCGTTCCCTAAGACGCCTATAAATACCCCCCATCCATCTCCGTTAAGAGGTAATCAATCTTTCACCAGTTTTTACGCTCTTTCATAGTCTGCCAGATCACTGACTTGAGCGTCGGAGGGTGCGTCGCCGGGAACAACCCCGGTGTCTCGCACTTTTTGCAGGTGCACGGCGGGAACGACGATCGACGCCCGGTGGAACAGGTACGCAGGTTGTTCTACTAAGTTTCCCCAAGAATCCACAAATTCATCCGTTTGCCCCCACACCAAATTTAGCGGCAACAGATTGGCGCCGTCTGTGGGAAACAAATGAGTAGAGACCTCTCCTCTTCCCGGTCAACAGGTCTCCTCCAGCCATGCCGCCCCGCAAGGTTAGGTCAAGAGGGTCTAATCGGGTGCCCAACCCTGACCAGCAAGAAGCCCCTCCTGATCCCGCTCAGCAACAAGGACAGCTTCCTCCTACCACGGAAGAGCCACTCCAAAGGAACCCTCCACCTCCTGATCCAAAAGGTCCTAACCCTCTGAAACAGCCTCTTCACCAAGAGAACCTCTCCATCCACAACACCTCCAGCGCCTCCATGGCCTCTCATCATCCCCGAGCCTCTGGTCGCCACAATGCCCCTCCCAAACGTCCGGAAGATGATGACCTCCGTCGTCATTTGGATGAAAAGCGGGCTCGGGGGGAAGCCTCCCGCCAGCAAGAACGATCCCCCCGTAGACGACAGTACAGGGGGTCCCCCACCCGAAAGGGGAGGAAGGACTCCCCCGGTCACTACCGAAGGAGGCACTCTCCCGCGGGTCGGCAGCAGCCCAGGGACCATGAGGCACCAATTACTCGCGCTGAGTTCCAGCAGTTCCAAACAATGGTACAGCAGGCCCTCAACCTCCGTCAAAACCCCAATGAGCCGAGGGCCCCATCCCCTCCTCCGGTCCGAAGCCCTCGCCAACGGTCCCCCTCTCCTCGTCCTGCACCAACCAACTCCCGGCGTACCCCGAGTCCTCGTCGTTCCCGAAGTTACCGTCGCCGCAGCCCTCGCTCCCCCTCATACGAAGACGAGTCCCGTGGCCCGGCGGATTACCGTCGGAAGGATGACATCATGGACCGCCGTCTGAACGAGGTGGAAAAGCTTCTGGGTCAGATAAACCGAGAAGAGGAACTCAGGGTGAGGACACTACGCCCTAGCCGGCCCCCATTCTCCCGAACCATAGTGGATTCCCCTGTGCCGTTCGGCTTCAAGCCTCCCCAATTCGAGAATTACACCGGGGAGACCGATCCAGTTGATCACATCGAAGGCTTTAAGACTTTGATGCTCCTCCACCAAGCTTCCGATGCCCTCCTCTGCAAAACATTCCCCGCGACACTCAAAGGCCCGGCTCGAGAATGGTACTCTTGCCTTGCCCCAGCATCGATATTCTCCTTCGAGCAGTTCGAAACCCTCTTCATCACCCACTTTGTCAGCAGCCGAAGGACCGAGAAAACCAGCATCTCACTATTGCACCTCCGTCAGCAAAAGGGGGAGAAACTGAGAGACTACGTGAAGAGATTCACAGCCGAAGCTAGAACCATTGCCTCCCTCGACCAATCGGTTGCTACCGCAGCGTTCCAATCCAACATTCTCAATTCCAACCTCCGCTCCTCCCTCGCAAAGAAACCCCCACATGACTTTTCCGACCTTCTCCTTCGCACCGAAAAGTACATTCGGGCCGAAGAGGCCGAGCAACAACCCAACTGGGAGGTGCCCGCTTCCGGGCTTAAAAGGAAGGGGACGGAAGAAGAAGGGGCCAAGAAGCTCCAGAAGGATAATGCCGGTCAACGCCGACTTCCCCCTAAATTTGAGAAGTTCACTCCCCTCAATGCTAACCTCTCGGCCATCTTCATGGAGGTCGAAAAAGACGGGGTCTTGCCTCCGGCTCCCAAGATGCACACCCCCACCAAGAGAAGAGATAGAGAGAAATGGTGCCGCTATCACCGGGACCATGGGCATGACACCAACGACTGCCGTGCTCTGAGGAACGAGATCGAAGCCCTTATCCAGAGGGGACAGCTAACGAAGTTTGTAAAAAAGGACCGAGCCGAGCTCCCTCCCCCGCCTCGGGGGGCTAACAAGCGTCCGGAAAGAGAAGAGACGCCAGACTTCGAGGAAGAGCGAGTCCTCCACCTCATCCATGGGGGTCCGATGGGAGGCTCCTCGAACTCCTCCCGGAAAGCGTTTATCAGAGAGGTCAATTCAGTCCGAACCACGCCTCCTCCCAAAGGCCTCGGAGTGCCAGTTACCTTCTCCGACGAAGATCTCGAGGGAGTTCGTATCCCACATTGTGACGCTCTCGTCATCAGCCTCCACATGGCAAATTTCAAAGTGGAGAGGATCTTAGTTGACAACGGCAGCTCCGTCAACCTCCTATTCCTCTCCGCTTTCAAAGGCCTAAAGCTCTCCAGAGACAGACTCAAGCCCGCCGGTTACACTCTCCATGGGTTCACGGGGGTTCCGGTAACTATAGAAGGGGTGATCACCCTCGATGTAACTGCCGGCCAAACCCCTACCACCAGGACGGAGCCGATGGACTTCATGGTAGTGGATGTTCCTGCTGCCTACAACGTCATTTTGGGCAGGCCCGGCCTCGCGGCTCTGGAAGCAGTTCCCTCGGCATATCATCTGAAGATGAAGTTTCCCACCCGATCCGGGGTCGGAGAAGTAAGGGGAAATCAGGAGCAGGCCCGGAAATGCTACATGACTTCGACCCTTGGGCCCGTCCTCTCTTTAGAGACCCTAGAGATTCCCCAAGACTCCACAAGACCGACCTCCGAGCCAGCGGACGAACTGGAGGAGGTGCTCTTCTCCGAACAAGAGCCGACCCGCAAGTTCTTCGTAAGCAAGACCCTCCCGTCCGCCCTATACTCAGATATTGTGAAATGCATCCGAGCCAATCAAGACCTCTTCGCATGGTCCGCAGCTGACATGCCCGGTATCTCCGAAGAACTCTTAGTCCACCGCCTGAGTGTTGATCCGGGGTCCAAACCGGTTCAGCAGAAAAGGCGTAAGTTCGCCCCCGAGCGACAGCTCGCTATCAAGGAGGAGGTAGATAAATTGCTGAAGGCCCGATTCATACAGGAAGTAAACTATCCTGAATGGTTATCAAACGTAGTAATGGTGAAGAAGTCCAACGGAACTTGGAGAATTTGCATTGATTTCACCGACCTCAACAAAGCCTGTCCTAAAGATCCCTTCCCTCTACCGAGCATCGACACTCTGATTGACGCAACCTCGGGACATGAGCTTCTAAGCTTCATGGACGCTTTCTCGGGTTACAATCAGATAAGGATGTTCCCGCCGGATATCCCAAAGACGTCTTTTGTGACCGACCAAGGCCTTTATTGCTACAGGGTCATGCCATTCGGCCTAAAGAACGCAGGGGCAACATACCAGCGCCTCGTCAACAAAGTTTTTCAGGCTCAGATCGGCAGAAACATGGAAGTGTACGTCGATGACATGCTGGTGAAAAGCATCCGAGGTGTTGATCATGTGACGACCTCCAAGAAGCATTTGATGTTTTAAGAAGGCACAATATGAGACTCAACCCGAACAAGTGTGCGTTCGGTGTCTCATCAGGCAAGTTCCTCGGCTTCATGGTTAGCCAACGAGGAATAGAGGCGAATCCGGAGAAGATCAAGGCCATACTGGACATGGCCCCCCCTAGAAATGTCAAAGAAGTTCAGAGGTTAACTGGTCGCCTAGCCGCCATAGGGCGCTTCCTGTCGAAGTCCGGGGAGAAGTGCCTCCCGTTCTTCAAAGCCCTCAGGGGGGCTAAAGGATTCGAGTGGGGGCAGCAGCAACAAGACTCCTTTGACCAGCTTAAAGCCTACCTCGTCAATCCCCCTCTCCTTAGCAAACCAGTACCCGGCGAACCGCTCTACCTCTACCTTGCAGCTTCCGAACAGACGCTCAGTGCGGTCTTAGTCAGAGAAGAAGAAAGGGCTCAGAAGCCCATATACTACGTCAGCAAGGTGCTTCGGGATGCCGAACTCCGGTACCCGAAGATTGAGAAAATGGCGTATGCCCTGGTAATGGCCGCGAGAAAACTTAGACCCTACTTTCAGTCCCATTCGGTGGTCGTCCTTACCGACCAGCCGCTGAAACAGATTCTTCACAAACCCGAGACTTCCGGTCGCCTCATGAAGTGGTCGATCGAGCTGAGCCAGCACGATATAACTTATCAGCCTCGGACTGCAATCAAGGCACAGGCGCTGGCCGAATTCATAGTTGAGACTACAATCCCCGAGTCTGGCCAAGCAGCAAAGGGACCCCCCATCTGGTCGGCCTACGTTGACGGGTCCTCTTGTAATGAGGGAAGCGGGGCAGGAGTCATCCTGGCAGGACCAGATGGCTTCATCCTCCAATACTCCCTCCGGATAAATTTCAAAGCCTCGAACAACGAGGCCGAATATGAAGCACTAATAGCCGGGCTTCGAATGGCCCGAAATGCTGGGGCACAACGGCTACAGATTTTCAGCGACTCCCAGTTGATTGTTAACCAGGTCCTCGGCGAGTATGAAGCCCGCGACGATAGAATGGCTAAATACTTGTCCAAAGTAAAGAGCCTCATGGCGCTGTTCGACGAGGCTCTCATCCAAAGGATCCCTTGAGAAGAAAATGCTCAGGCCGACGCCTTATCCAAGTTAGCCTCCTCCTCCCTTCAATGTCTGGAACAGACCGTTCTGATAGAAGTCCTCCTGAAGCCGAGTATAGAGGACGAAGCGCCAGACTCCGTTGAAGCATTGCCCGTCCTCCTCGAAGACAACTGGATGAAACCCATTGTCGAATTCTTGAGGAATGGACTCCTCCCTGAAGATCCGAGGGATGCACGAAGAATCAGGGCCTGAGCCGAGCGTTTTACTTTAATCGAAGGCATCTTATATAAACGCTCCTTCACCCAAGCGGATGGTCGACCGTATCTAAGGTGCCTCTCCCCCGAGCAAGCCGACTATGCCCTACAAGAGCTCCATGAGGGGATCGGCGGAGCTCATTCTGGATCCAGGGCTCTAGCGCGCAAGGTATTGAACTACGGATATTACTGGCCCACTCTCCTACGGGACGCCGAACGATACGTTCGGCAATGCAGCTCCTGCCAAAAGTATGCAGACATCCGATGCCTTCCACAGGCACCGCTAACCTCCCTATCAAGTCCCGTTCCCTTCGCTATGTGGGGGATGGATTTACTAGGACCATTTCCTCCAGCCCCCGGACAGCTAAAGTTCCTAGTCGTGGCAGTCGACTATTTCTCTAAGTGGATAGAAGCCGAGCCCCTGGCTACGATCACCGAACATAGGGTCGTTCAATTCTTCTGGAAAAATGTGGTTTGCCGGTTCGGCGTTCCCCGAGTCATAGTCACAGATAACGGGACACAGTTTACTAGAGCCGCCTTCCGAGCCTTGTGTGAAGACCTCTCCATACAACACCGATTCTCCTCCGTCTCCCATCCCCAGTCGAATGGCCAGGCTGAGAATGCCAACCGACAGATTCTTGCGGGAATCAAGAAGAGGTTAGACAAGTGTTCCAAGGGACTATGGGTCGATCAGCTGCCGAACGTACTCTGGAATCACCGCACCACCAAGCGGACCCCAACAGGCGAGAGCCCATTTAATCTCACCTATGGGGCCGAAGCCATCATCCCCCTAGAAGTCGGGATACCCTCTCCTCGCCTGATCGCTTATGAAGAAGAGCAGAATGCTAGAGAACTCAGAACAAGCCTAGATCTGATAGACGAAATCCGAGAGAGAGCTGCCATACGCCAGCAAGCTTACCGAAGAAGGATCGAGCTCGCATACAACAAAAGAGTCCGCCCAACGGACCTCAAAGAAGGGGATTTAGTCCTTCGGAAGTTGGCCATCTCATTCCCCGGGCAGAAAAGCAAGCTGGCCCCGAACTGGGAGGGACCGTACAAGATCTCGAAAGTAATCCGTCCCGGTACGTACAAGCTAGAGGATCTCGAAGGCAGAGAAATTCCCAGGACTTGGAACGCCGACCATCTTTTGAAATACCAAGAGAAGGCAACTACGTCTCTCCAAGTAACTCGAGATGTCGAACCGTTCCCTTCCTTTCTCTAGTCATAGTTTGTCCTTTTGTTCTTTCTTTTATTATTGTAATAACGGCTAGCAACTTTAGAAGCAGCCGATCATTAGATGTTAATAAATGAAGTTTTTCCTGTTTTCACTACTATTACATCCCTCTCCTTGTAACTCTTTAATGTCACAATGGTTCCGGAGTCCAACACTTGGCTCGAGTCTACTTCGCGAGCTCGCTCCTAAGCGAGCTAGAAGTAGCTCGCCATTCGAAAATGCTCCCACAGCCGTTGAATGGTACGGAGTCCAACACTTGGTTCGACCCTACTCAGCAAGCTCGCTCCTAAGCGAGCTAGGGGTAGCTCGCCATTCGAAATTGCTCCTACACCCCTTAAACTGACAATGGTTCCGGAGTCCAACACTTGGCTCGATTCTACTTCGCGAGCTCGCTCCTAAGCGAGCTAGAAGTAGCTCGCCATTCGAAAATGCTCCCACAGCCGTTGAATGGTACGGAGTCCAACACTTGGTTCGAACCTACTCCGCAAGCTCGCTCCTAAGCGAGCTAGGGGTAGCTCGCCATTCGAAATTGCTCCTACACCCCTTAAACTGACAATGGTTCCGGAGTCCAACACTTGGCTCGATTCTACTTCGCGAGCTCGCTCCTAAGCGAGCTAGAAGTAGCTCGCCATTCGAAAATGCTCCCACAGCCGTTGAATGGTACGGAGTCCAACACTTGGTTCGACCCTACTCCGCAAGCTCGCTCCTAAGCGAGCTAGGGGTAGCTCGCCATTCGAAATTGCTCCTACACCCCTTAAACTGACAATGGTTCCGGAGTCCAACACTTGGCTCGATTCTACTTCGCGAGCTCGCTCCTAAGCGAGCTAGAAGTAGCTCGCCATTCGAAAATGCTCCCACAGCCGTTGAATGGTACGGAGTCCAACACTTGGTTCGACCCTACTCCGCAAGCTCGCTCCTAAGCGAGCTAGGGGTAGCTCGCCATCCGAAATTGCTCCTACATCGCTTAAACTGACAATGGTTCCGGAGTCCAACACTTGGCTCGATTCTACTTCGCGAGCTCGCTCCTAAGCGAGCTAGAAGTTGCTCGCCATTCGAAAATCCTCCCACAGCCGTTGAATGGAACGGAGTCCAACACTTGGTTCGACTCTACTCCGCAAGCTCACTCCTAAACGAGCTAGCTATAGCTCACCGTCCTAAAATGCTCCGACGACATTAA
Organism: Hemerocallis citrina; assembly: GCA_017893485.1. Lineage (NCBI taxonomy): Eukaryota > Viridiplantae > Streptophyta > Magnoliopsida > Asparagales > Asphodelaceae > Hemerocallis > Hemerocallis citrina. The sequence continues at coordinate 95,998,905 of CM030364.1, read as the reverse complement.
CCTACTCAACCAAGTATACAACTTGGCTCGACATTACTTTGCGATTTCACTCATGAACGACCTAAAAGAAGCTCACCATTCGGGGTTCGATAGTCTAGAAGGTTACGCCATGACAGGCAACATTCACAGGAATAAAACACGCAAAGGGAATTTACAATACCGACTTGTCACACTTAATGAAAAGCGAAAGATAAACAAAAAGCTCCCGGAGTCGACCGCTTCAGCGCTTCTTGGGAGCCGGAGCATTCCGCTTCAAGGACACTCGAGAATGACGACGCCTGTCCCCGGAGCGCGATCCTAAGCCGGCAAATTGGGACGTGTCCTCGGCCCCACTCCTAGCTGCTACTCCGACGGACGCCCCGCTCGAGGAAATTGCCACCGAACTCTGCGCGTCGCCCGGGCTAGGCCGGCCGATCCGCTGACGGGTCGCCATCTCATAGAAGGTGATGCCCCGCTCACTCTCAGCGCGAGTGCATGACGTGCTTCGAACGTTGATCGGCCCCGAATGCGGCCTCAGACGGGCCACTTCCGCCTCCAACTCCGAGATCCTGTCCCGTAACGAGTCGTCTTTGACGTCAACTTCAAAACGTGGGGGAATCGCGGAGTCCGGGACTCCAGACTGGCTAGCAATGAGGTGCCGAAGGTGGGTAACCTCGATGCTTTTATCCAACGTCGCCCTCTTCAGCGCTTCGACTTCGGCAATCAACTCGACTCGTTCGGTCGTCAGTTTGGCCACCTCCGCCGTCAGCTCCTCACCCTCACTCCGAAGCTTCACCTCTACGGACTGCAGATGCTGTATCTCAGAAAGCAGTTCGTCCCTCTCCGCTGTTATTTTGCACAAGTTATGACGAATGCACTGAACACGAATCTCATTACTGAAATCAGTGGGCAAGTGTTCACCTTCGGGTATGAGCTCGGCGATTCGGCTTTCCAAACGACGAATCTCGATATCACGCCGGCCAAGGACGAGCTGGAGATGCTTCCTCTCGCTCTCGGCTCGGCGCAATCCGAGCTCGACCTCATAAAGTTTCTCCCTACACCTAGCCAGACACAGCCTCGTCGCCCCTAGGCCAGCCTCGGCTCTAACCTCTTCGTCCGGGCGGGAAAGCTCGACGTCTTGGGGGATCACTATAAGCTGCAAAGAAATCGAAGCAATCAGCAAAAGCGTTGAGCGTGGCTGAAGCACCGCACTTGGAAAAATTTTTCATCTCTAAAAACAAAGTTTGACAGTTCGGCAAAAGAGGGGGCATAAGACAGAAATTTCCGAGCACCAACACTTGCAAAAATTTCCCTTTCATTTACGTCAAAAGAAGCGGTGGCCAGTCCGCTATTAGGCATTACAAAATTCGAAAGGAAAAATAAAAAAAAGAGGGAGCAGAAACAAACAAAAACAACAAAACGAAAGGCGGATTCAGGGCCCGACCTCTTTCCCCGGGTGACGAGGTGGGGTAGACGCTTCCTTTGCCGAAGGAGACGCCGCCGCCAGCGGAGTGGTCGAGATGCCGGTGGCTTCGCCGGTAACCCCGGCGTCAGCGTCAGCATCGCCCTCCTCCTCATCCTCTTCCCCTTCGGACTCGGGGTCGAAGCCCTCGACGTGTCCGGGGAAGAGTCGCCATCCCGAGACGTCCACCCCAGGGTAGGCTTCTCGCACCCGGTCGAGGGCGGTGGCGAAGGCCTTCGCCATGTTCTGCGCGAGGTACCCCTGGGCCTTCTCCAGGGTCGCGTCCTCCGCCGCCTTCACAGCCGCCGCCTGCTTCGCCTCCGCCTCGACCAATCGATTGGCCGACCCCTCCTTCTCCCGAAGCAGCTCGCCCTCCAGCCTCTTCACTTCGGCCTCGAGATGCTGGATCCTGGCCGACCGACCCTCGTGCTCGACTCGGAGCTTGTCGAGCTGGTTCGACATCCGAGCCTTGTCGATCCGGGCCTGGTCGGCCTCCTGCTTCAGTTCCTTCTCCAGGGCGGTCAGCCGCTCGGTGAGGTGGCCGAAGTGGACGACGATCTACAAAAAAAAAAGAGAAGAAGAAGAACTCCGAAAGTTAGAAAAATATCTGTGGATTCAAAAGGATGAAACCAGCGAAGGGGGCGCGGAACTTACCGATACCGCCGAACGAGCGATCTCGATCACGTCGTCACCCTGCCTCCCCGCGTCCATGGCGGCGCGGTCCTTCGGGGTGGCGAGATGCTTCACGGCCTGCATACTCGCCAACGAGTTCCCGAGGAACCCGTCATGCTTCCGGACCTGCCAGTCCGGGATGTGGATCCGCTTGTGCTCCTCCGTCAGGAGCTCCTCGCCTGCCACGGTCAACGGCGGGGTCGGCATGGCGAGGGCGGCGGCGATGGGAAACTCCCCCGCAGATGCTGGAGCCGAGGTCGACACCACGGCGACGACCGGGTCGTCGGCAATATCCACCGCCTGGACGGGGCCCTCGATCCTCGGCGCCTTTGAGGATGAGGGCAGCTTCGACGCTACCCTCTTGCGCTTCCTCGGCGCCTTACTGGCGAGTCCTGCCCTTAGCGCCAACACCGCCTCGTAGTCCATGGATTCTGCATCGGGAACAAAAAATGATTAACACAAAAAACAACAAGGCAGCAAGTACGGAAAGAAGAATTTGACGAGAGCCGCGTACTAGGATCTACGCGGCCGAGCCCTCCCCTGTAAAGAACGTCTTCCGTCAAGTCCTTCCAGTCGTACTTCGGCCGGTCGAGAAGGGTCCGGACCGCCTCTTCTTCTTCTACTGAGAGCCTCGGCAGCGCCGTCGCCCTCTTGGTCACCCCTTCTGCCCAATTGGTGGGGATCGGCCAGGCCTCTCGACTCCGCACGACGACCCACTTCTCTTGCCAGTGCTTGATAGAGTCTGGGCAAACGACGAGCCTGCCGCCGTGCCTCAGAGTCAGATAATACCGGTACTCCGACTTATTCCCTTGGTGGAGCCGGTATATCGTCCGAAGCACGTTCAGCTGCAGTTCGATCCCCGGGGCCTGGCAATGGAGAACGAAGCCATTAATCACTCGCCACGCGTTCGGCATGAGCTGAATAGGGCAGACCCCGTACCAGCTCACCACGGTAATCGCGAACGCATGGAGAGGTAGCCGGGCACCGGCGATAAAGGCATCAACCGGCCAGCAACACATGGTCACTGGCAGCGGCGAATTGGCCCTAACCCCGGGGCCCGGCAGCATGATTTCGTACTCCTTCGGGATGAAAAAAGCGTCCCGGATCGCCACCAACTCCTCCTCGCGCAGGATCGACGCCGCATCATCCGCCTCCGTCGTCTCCCTCGCTTCATTCTCCTCGAAGGTCCTCTCCCTCCCATGGATGATTCGCTCGGCCTGGTCCTTCGGGAGCTCCCGGACCCTGTGTAGTCCTGTCAGCGGACCCGGCAGCTGTCCGAACTCTCCCATCCTCTTCGGATCCTCGACAATCGAATCCTTGCCGAACACCTTGCCCTCGGTTGGAGTCGGAGTCGAGGCTTCGGCGCCTATAGGGGAGGACTCGGACCCAGAGACTTCATCTGAGACAGAAGCTACAGACATAGTTTATAAATTACCTCGAGAGAAAGAGCTGCCGAAAAACTTCGCCTGAGCTAACGCCGGTTGCCGAAAAAACTCGCCTGAAACACTAGAGAACGCCTGAACAAATGAGAGGAGAAGTGAGAAATGAGAGGGGGGGTGAGGATTTATAGAAGGGGGGCACTCCCCACGAGGCTAATGGGCTTGTACGACCGGCCCATCTAAACCAAGCGGCGGAGCGATCCCAATCGTCACCTCGTTAACCGCAGCGAATCATGAGATGCATTTAATGCTATCCCATCTGATGGAACCCCAGAGGTCACAGCATTTAATGGGCGTCCCATCTGTCAGGGTTGTCAGAATTGTCAGAATTGTCAGACGTTCAAATGGCGCACAGAAAAGACAAACTCACATAAACAACAAGTCTGGGCGCTCGGCACTCACCGCCGAGCGCTCGTGACACCGACCCCGTTATAGGGAAAAATGTCCAGCTCGGCACTCACTGCCGAGCGTTCGTGACACCGACCCCGTTATAGGGGAAAATGTCCAGCTCGGCACTCACTGCCGAGCGTTCGTGACACCGACCCCGTTATAGGGGAAAATGTCCAGCTCGGCACTCACTGCCGAGCGTTCGTGACACCGACCCCGTTATAGGGGAAAATGTCCAGCTCGGTACTCACTGCCGAGCGTTCGTGACACCGACCCCGTTATAGGGGAAAATGTCCAGCTCGGCACTCACTGCCGAGCGTTCGTGACACCGACCCCGTTATAGGGGAAAATGTCCAGCTCGGCACTCACTGCCGAGCGTTCGTGACACCGACCCCGTTATAGGGGAAAATGTCCAGCTCGGCACTCACTGCCGAGCGTTCGTGACACCGACCCCGTTATAGGGGAAAATGTCCAGCTCGGCACTCACTGCCGAGCGTTCGTGACACCGACCCCGTTATAGGGGAGAATGTCCAGCTCGGCACTCACTGCCGAGCGTTCGTGACACCGACCCCGTTATAGGGGAAAATGTCCAGCTCGGCACTCACTGCCGAGCGTTCGTGACACCGACCCCGTTATAGGGGAAAATGTCCAGCTCGGCACTCACTGCCGAGCGTTCGTGACACCGACCCCGTTATAGGGGAAAATGTCCAGCTCGGCACTCACTGCCGAGCGTTCGTGACACCGACCCCGTTATAGGGGAAAAACAGGTTCGGCACCGCTGCCGAGCGTTCGTGGCACCGACCCTGTTATATGGAAAAAACAGGTTCGGCACCACTGCCGAGCGTTCGTGACACCGACCCCGTTATAGGGGAAAAACAGGTTCGGCACCGCTGCCGAGCGTTCGTGGCACCGACCCTGTTATATGGAAAAAACAGGTTCGGCACCACTGCCGAGCGTTCATGGCACCGACCCTCTTATAGGGAAAAAACAAGTTCGGCAGATCGCCGAACTCGCTCCTGACGCTTGCAGCCCTGCCGAACTCGCTTCCCTCTCTGGAAAAGCTCGCCGAACCGCATATGGACCTCGGCCCCTTCGCCAGCGAACTCTAGGGAGGTCTAAAGCGTGATCCAAGTATACAAGACCCCCGAACGACGAATTGGTACTCCGCAAAAGTAAAAAAGACGTCCCCGCAGTAACGCCACGTGACCATCAGAGTTCGTGAGCAGTTCGGAGTTCAGCCGACTTGAAAAATCGCCACACTACCCCCTTCAAGATTCAAAAACCTTCTATTTGGACTCCGATACAACTCCGCTAGCCATCCAAACGGTAAAACTACTCCTCAAAGGCTGACCAAGCTCAGTCTTCGGGAGTGGGGGGCTCGTGATATGGCTAAAAATGGGGTTTAATCGGAACCGTCCAAATCGGCCACGAATCTTGAGACCTGAGGGTAAAACAGTAATTTCACCCACAAAGAGGACCAAAACGGATATTGGGTTTGTCCTCCTAAGGCCCGATAATCCGCGAAAGGATCCATCAACAAGATGGTGCGGGTCTTAACCCGCTGCACACCCAATCCAACGAGATAGAATCAGGGTCCCTGATTAAGCACGATCAACGGCCCTGATGGACATCTATCTTTTCACGGGGGATTAGGGATTAAATTCCTTATCTGATTACAGGGAATATACCCTATCAGATTACCTTCCTCATCTGATTGTGGGGACATTCCTTATCAAATCACGGGGATTACATTCCTAATCCGTTCCCTAAGACGCCTATAAATACCCCCCATCCATCTCCGTTAAGAGGTAATCAATCTTTCACCAGTTTTTACGCTCTTTCATAGTCTGCCAGATCACTGACTTGAGCGTCGGAGGGTGCGTCGCCGGGAACAACCCCGGTGTCTCGCACTTTTTGCAGGTGCACGGCGGGAACGACGATCGACGTCCGGTGGAACAGGTACGCAGGTTGTTCTACTCAGTTTCCCCAAGAATCCACAAATTCATCCGTTTGCCCCCACACCAAATTTAGCAGCAACAGGTACTTACACCCTTCCATATTCATGTTTTCAATTTGCTTTATTCACAAGTTATTGTCACGCCCCGCTTCCCAAAAAGAATACAGAATACGGATACGCAACAAAAGTCCAGCAAATAATTTTTATCCTCCATAAGCTATTCAAGAAATCTTTACAACATTCTTAAAAATCATCAGAGTTGGAAGTAAAAGAATCAACCACATGCACATAATGAGCCAAAATACCAACAAGAATACTTGAAATCAAATACATAAATCTCAAATAGTCATGATCTGAATAAATCAATATCTTGGGTCACATCGCCTAAATACAAGAATAAATTTAAGTCTCAAATACAATATTATTCAAGCAAGCTACAATAAATAATATTAATAAAAAGCAGCACTAATACTTCATGTCTCTGATACCATCTGGAACTTGTTCTCCAAGATCTGCAATTCAACAAATGCAGGAAAGAGAAAAAGAGAGAAACAAGTACCCGTCAATTGCAAGTTACAGGCCACTTATAATGTAGGATACAAGCACATGGAGAAACTAACTAGCAATATGGTATAAGTGTGATGTCAACATAAACAACTAGCATGGTAAAGTGAACAAGTGTGAATGGCATGAATTAAGTGTCAAGTAATCAAGTATCATCTAAACATGCATCAAATGTCAAGTATCATGTAATCATGTATCAAGTGTCAAGTATCATGTAATCATGTATCAAGCAAGCATGAATCATATTCAAGTATCATGTTCAAGTCTTGTAGTGATTACTATCTATGTAGCACTTCATGCATCCCATACGGCATGGTTGCTACATCAAAACAGTTTCGCTTTAAATATCATAGTGGACTATAGAGGGCAGCATACTCGGGGACAAGTCAAGTAATCGAGCTCCAAGCTTCAAGTATCATGTATCATGTAATCACGTGTCAAGTGTGCACGTGTCAAGTATCGTGTCTTGCGTGCAAGTATCAAGTAATCACGTGTCAAGTATCATGTCTCAAGTAATCACATAGAATCAGTGGATCCCTTTCCGAGTACACAATTCTGAATTATCCACTATTAGACTTGTCCCTTAAACTCCGGCTTGGTTATTTATTATTAATATCAAACAAACATGTATATGTGCAAAATATATCAAGAATATTATGACATGATCATGTGACAAGTGCAAGTTGCAAGGTAAACATGTACGAGTTCAAGATAATACATGAAAGAATAAAATAGATAATTCTCAAGTTCAGGACAGTAAGACCATACTATAGTAAAATAGTGATTCCCAGTGTTACAAACAAAAAAATCTAGATCCATCGAAGGATCTAGAAAATAGACTTCCACACGAATCTAGCAAATATAAATAAGTCATATATTAATTCACAAAATCTTAGCTCAAAACTAATTTGAATACAGAAAATAGGTTCAGCCAGAAATCAGGAAAATGAATTCAAGAACAGGAAAACAGCATGAAAACACATTAAATAAATCCACGAAAAATCTGGGGTATTCCCTTATATGTCTAGTATTTAAATATAAAGTTTCAGAATTTCCCAGTAAAAGTAGATCAGTCATCAAAAATAAGAAAGCATCAAGAAATGGTAGTTTGGCAAATCTGCAGTTTCCAACATTGCTGTACGAAAACTATGATATCTCACAACCAGTGAAACGAAATCCAATTCCGGCAAAAGGATATAAAAATAGATAAAATATACTAATTTTCATATTTCACAAACATTTTCCATACAGTGAAAGGAATCATAGTGAAAATAAGGTTCTTTACAGAACAGCGAGCAAAATACAACAAGTATAGATTTCATAAACGAGCATGAAACAACACATAAAACTCATTAATAAAATTCACAAAAATTCTGGGTAATCCCTAACTTGATAAAGTAATACTGACCAAAGTTTTGAATCAAAATAATATATGTAGCATAGTTCTTTAAAATGATTTGTCATCAAAATTACCAAAAAACAGAATCTGGAAAAGATCGACACCTCTGTAGAAAAACAGTCATTGCTCAGTCATAAGAAATCAAAATCAAGCAAGGTCAGCGGGGTTTGAAAATAGACAAAATTCTCTAAAACTCATGTTTTATACCGAAATTATGATACTGACTTCAAGACAGTCCAAAACAGCAAACAAAACAGATCAGCGACAAAATACAAATTTTTCCCTTTAACAACAACTCAACATATATCATACAAAACTTGTTCAAAACATAACCAAATATGAAATCGAGTCTACCAAGTGTCAAAACATCATAAATTAGGGTACCTAACATGTCCACACCAAGTATTTCACATGGGTCTCAACCAAAATACGAGTTCTCACAAAAGTCTCACATACATGATCAAAATCAAGAACGGGTAAAACCTAAGTTAATTCATGTCCATATTGTGTCGTGAGTCATCTATGGTCAAATTTTCACAATAGAGACAAAATCCATCAATTATAACACAAACAAGAGTCGTATCTAGACCCAACTGCACTATAGGTGGTATTTTTGACTTGTATCAAACAAATGAATTGGAGTACAAATTACTTGTCTTAACCGAAGATGAAGAACAACGAAAACCAAGAGTAACGAGCAAAACCCACGAACGAAAATCCACGAATCAACGAATCCAAGCAACTAGAGCGAAAATCTCCACACGAACAAAAAGTCCAAAAGCGAGAGAAATATAGTGGCTTGCGGCCACAAGGGAACACCACGAGAGAGAGTCGAGGGATTGAGTGGTGTGAGGTGGTCGGGATGGCCAAGGGGATGTGTCTAGGCCGATCGGGAGTAGGGGAGAAGTGGGGTTCTGCTGTCGGGGTGTGCACACAGGCTGGGTGTGAAGGTCGGCCTGGAGGGAGGGCAGCTCGGCCTGGGGATAGCCGGGCTGGCTGCTCGGGTTGGAGGCAGGCCAGAGGGGGTGGTCGGGATAGGATAGGGATGAGTATTAGGGTTAGGGTTTAGATGAGGGAGATTAGAGAGTATATATATAAGGGGATTAGGGTTGAGAAACACAAGTTGGGTTAATGGGTATTTGGGTTGTGGGTAATTAGGAGTAGTAATAGGATTTGTTTTAATGGGTTTCAACTAGGGTACAAATGTATAGGATAATAATAGGATTGGGGATTCTAATTTGGCTTTGGTAGTCAAATAGGGTTCAAACAAAAAGATTGGAAAATAGGACAACCAATTACCGCCATCTCAAGCTCCCAAGAACAAAATAAAGAGAACGAGACCAAAAATGAAGAAAGAACAAAATAATGAAGAACAAAACGAAAGAAACAATCAATCAAACACAAAGAGCTCAAAAATGAAATAAGACATATATATATTGAAAACAACTCCAATATACGGTTCAGAAGAATACAAAAGAGAAAATACACCAAAACGAAAAATACAATTCAAAAATAAAAAACGAAAAACAGGGGTTACACTTATTTAATTCTTTCATCTTGTATTTATTAACATGGAGAACAATCTCAAATTATTCATTTCCACAAAACACTTTTCAAGTTTATTTTCCCAATGCATAGTTTCTAAGAATTAATCACATACTCTTTGAGACTCTTCATTAGAATTTCATTATCGAAATTTCATTACTTTCCTTTTTATCACTATTCAACTTTTATAATTTTACTTCTTCTTAAATACCAATCTCATTTATCACTAGAAATAACTCTTAAATCTCTAAAATGTATTTACTACAGTGAGAAAATATTTCATTCTTGTTCCCCAATATTTTAAAAAAAAATTATATGATTTTTTCTTGAATTTTAAAAATCTCCAAAAGAATATAAAAAATCTCAAAAAGAAATAAAAGAGTCTAGGGCTCAAACCTGAGACCTCAAACCCAACGAGCGACACGTGGCGGTGTGTGAGCGCAGCACGCCTCCGCTAGCCACTAAGAGCAAAGCCTTAACTGATATTTAAGGGGCTAAAATTCTTAAGTATATAAACTCCCCTTATCTGACTTTTAAAAAATATATATGTTTCTCCCCATAATGGCAGACCCACGACTCGAACTAGCGCCAACAGAGAGGCGACCAAATGCCTACCCACTGAGCCAAGCTCAGATTCCCAACATCTATAGTTTTAAATTCAATAAGTATTTAATCTTCGCTTCAGTAGATCAAAGGACCGCTGCTAAGGCTCTCCCCACTCAAAGTTCTTTGCCCCCGGAAGGCCTTGAAAAAAGGGAAGGAAATTTCCCCCGACTTCGAGAGAAAACGTCTGATGGCTGCAAGTCGACCAGTGAGTCTCTAAACATCCTTGACATTCTTCGGAGGGGCCATGTCCAATATGGCCCTGATATTCTCGGGGCTCTCCTCTATTCCTCATTGGCAAACCATGAAGCCGAGGAACTTCCCTGAAGTTACGCCGAAGGCACATTTGGACCAATTGAGCCTCAAGTTGTGCGTTCTAAGGACCCCGAAGGCCTCCTCAAGGTCCTTGACGTGGTCCTCTCCCCTTAGGCTTTTGATGAGCATATCATCCACATATTCATCCAAGTTCTGGCTAATTTTCTCCTTGAAGACCCGGTTAACGAGTCTCTGATATGTGGCACCGGCATTCTTTAGGCTGAAAGGCATGACACGATAGCAGTGGATCCCCTGGTCTATTACAAAGGCTGTCTTCGGGATGTCCAGTGGGAACATTCAAATCTGATTGTACCCTGAGAAGGCATCCATGAAGTTGATAAGCTCTTGCCCGGACATCGCATCGATGAGAGCATCGATGCTCGGGAGGGGAAAGGGGTCCTTTGGGCATGCCTTGTTAAGATCGGTGAAATCGGTACATATTCTCCACTTGCTAGTGGATTTCTTCATCATCACAACTTTGACCAACCACTCAGGGTAGTTGACCTCTTGGATGAGGCGAGCGGATAAGAGCTTCTCCACTTCTTCTTTCACCTCTTGCTGCCTCTCGGGGGGCAAATTTCTGATACCTCTTCTGTACTAGCTTGGAGTCCGGATGGACGATCAACTTATGCATAATGGGATCTTCTGAGATCTCGGGCATATCTGAGGGGTTCCAGGCGAATAAGTCTCGATTCTGTCGAAAACAACAGATGACATCTTCCTTGAGGCCCGGAGGCAGGGCCTTGCCCACTTGGAACTGTTTGGTCTCGTCTACTTCAGAGAAGGGGACCTCCTCCAACTCATCGACTAGCTCGGAACCGATTGAACTCCTATTGGATGGGAGTTCGACTACATCGAGGGGAAGGACCGAGCCCTCTACTTTGGTCGTATAGAAAGCCTGGGTGGCTTCTTGGTTGTCCTTGACAACCCCGACCCCAGACTTGGTGAGGAGCTTCATCCTCATGTGGTAAGTTTAAGGGCCCCGACCCCAGACTTGGTGGGGAGCTTCATCCTCATGTGGTAGGCTAAAGGCACTGCCTGAAGAGAAGCAAGATCGAGGCATCCGAGAATGGCATTATAAGCAGCTTTGACATTGACTACCATGAAATCCATCGTCTCGGTTCGGGAGGTCGGGGATTTCCCTGCAGTGGGGTCCAGGGTGATGATCCCGTCAATATGAACCGAGGTAATCGAGAAGCCATGAAGGGTGTAGCCCACAGGCTTTAACCTCTCCCAAGAGAGTTTCAACCCCTCGAAGGCAGTAAGAAACAAGATATTAACTGAACTTTCGCTGTCCACTAGAATACGGTGGATGTCATGTCCCGCTTCCCAAAAATACAGAACATAAGCACATGATATTGGCCCAGCGAACGACTTGCGTCATCCATAAGCTACTATAAACCTTGTCACGCCCCGCTTTCCAAAAATACAGAACACAAGCACGTGACATTGGCCGAGCGAATGACTTGCATCATCCATAAGTTGTTTACCCATTCAACTCAACAATAATAACAATACAAAACAATTGCGCAAGCAATAATAACCACATGAACAATAATACTTAGAATAAGACAATATGAAATTACCAAATACGATAATCCAACGTCTGGAAACAAATAATAATATTCGGGTCATAAGCCCAATACAATAATAAATCCAAACACAATGATAATAAGTTTCAATACAATAAGTCTAATAAAATAACATTATATCTTTAGAAAGCTTGTTCTCCAATTCCTGCAGGTAATTCTCTTTGATCACCTGTGAACACTTCATCTAAAAAGAGGGGAGAAATTGTCCTTAGATCAAGTCATGGATAGCAAGTAGAGAAAAAAAAGAAATAATGGAATAACGATATAACAATGAATTCAATGAGTCAATAGGAATCAATAAAAATGGATGATAGCAATAATCAATATTAATGGTAATCGATGGAATGGTTATATACAATAATTCAATATTCGATGTCAATGTTCAATGGTTGATGTCAATAACACTTAGACAAAATTCGATATCAATAGAAACAATGATGTACAATATGCAATGTTGATGTTGTGTTAATTCTTAAGTCTATCAATTTTTAGCCTAACTAATGCACGTACTACTGCATCTCATTCTACAGGTTCGATGCATACAATCAATTTCATTTAGACTTAAGTGGAAGATTCTATAGATCATGTACAAGGCACGATAACATTGATTGGAACATTGGTTCACACTGGTCGGTACAATAACACTAAAACAATACACGATGAATTAGGATAATGTAGTCAGAAATCCAACAATAAATCGATAACACTAGCCGACACACATTATTTGGAGAAACAGGGCCCACACTTCCGAGTACAGTCATTATATCATAAACTACTCCGGTTAATCACTTAAATCCCGGCTTGTTAATTATTTTATCGATGCAATAACACATTATACAATTTAGAGGCATTTGATTGACGATAGTAACAATAAGAGAACAATAGGATGATAACTTGAATGAAACAAATAGAATGATGACAATATCACATTAGTATCATGCAATGTAACACATATACTTCAATTCATACAATACAATGATATATGTATAATTATATTTTAAAAATATGGAAAACGAAATGCTGGACAGCAAGAGGTCACTGTACAAAAAATAGTTTTCCCACTGCTACAGAAATTAAAAACTGAAACTGTCAGAAATTCTGAAAACTAGACTTCCCAACGATTCCAACGCATATTTAAAATACAAAATCCGATCACAGTAGCTAGGTCAAATATATCATTCTTTACAGATTACATGTTCTGACTGAAAATTGACATCCAGTTGTTATATCTTTAAACACATCGAAAACTCAATTATAAATTCATCAAAAAATATTCATTAGACTCCTAAACATGTTAATTATCATTCTGAAAATTTTAAAGGCATTATTCTAACATTAATTTAGATTTTTAATAGTTTAAATATGAAAACATACATGAATCTGAAATTCTGGAAATAAAATGCAGCAGTAGTAAAATCGTTATAACTTTTGCAGTACAACTCAGAATTTAAAGATCTTAGACTTTCTGGAAACTAGAGACATATGGCTACAATTCTTATTCATAAAGTTATTAATTTTGATGTGAAATACTGGGTCAAAAAATGTCTCACAAATTCTCGACAGACAACAAACATACAGATTTTCAATAGATTTCATGAAATAAAGTGATCTAACATGATGGGTTCCACTTCAATTAGTCAATAAACTTCATAATCAGCATGGTAGGAATAATAGCATGGTAAGCATCATTAAGAATACACACATATACTAATTTAACGACCACAAAACATCAATCGATCGTTCAATCACACAACCTAGCAATTAATTCTACGATAAATTATTTGTATGTTATTTGTATGAATAAACCCTACTATAAATACTACATAAATGCATGAAAGATTCAATTTTTGGAGTCAACAAAGGCATGAAGTCGATGATATTTGGGTTAGCTCATGTAAACCCTCAATATACTCAACGAAAGAGGAACAAGAGTATACAATATGATGAACGATTGGATCTACTTCTAAGAATTTCAATAAAACTTGAATTTGATACAATATTCAACTCAAGAGGAAAAGTGAATTGCCTTATAGATGAATAGTTAAATACCAAAGAATAACGGGATGTGAATCTCGGAGCAACAAACACGAACCCACGAAGAACTATGTGCACACTACGTACATAAAGAAACACAGCAACAAAGAGAGTAACAACGACAGCAAAGGGTCTGGACTGTGAGCATTGACTAGCGGCGTCGGGGCTCGGGCGGTGGTCGCTGACGGGGTCGATTGGTGGCATCGAGGGTGTTGGGGGTGCGGCTGTCGAGGAAACAGAGGAACGGCGAGGGGTGTTCGGGGGTTGGGTGTAGGGCAGCGCTCGATGGGAGGAGGGCGGCTAGGCGAAGGGCGGCGACATTGGGGTTGATCGTCGGAGGTGGTGGGTTTGGTGGGAAGAGGAGGTCAGTGCAGATCAGGGACAGGGAGAGAGAAAATCAAAGAGAAAGGAAGACGGCTACACTTTAGGGTTGTATTTTTAGGTTTTGCATTAGGGTAGTATTTATATAATGCAATTAGGTTGTTGGGTTAATGGGCTAGGGTCCAATAATAATGGGTTTGGGTCTAGAAATAATTGCAATTGGGTTTTTGGTTCAATAAGAGATGGATTTAAAGACAATAGGGTTCAAATAAAATAGTCACAATCAAGCAAAAATGGGATCAACAAGAAAATAGCCCAACAAGAAGAATAAGAGTAATTCATGAACAAAATTTAATTAAGATGATCAAGAAAAATTGAGTATTTTATTCAAATTGCAAATAAAATATTACAATGAAGGGAAAAAAGAAAAGAACGAAAACGGTAGTTATAGCGGACCTCGTGGTTTGCCAGACCGAGGCTAATGACCAAGGAATCACAGTGCGGAATCCGGACACCTTCGAGGTCCTCATCCGAGAATGAGACCTACAGCCCGTGACCTCGAGGGGGAGGAAAATTGTGGACCGAATTGACTTCCCGGATGAAATGCATGCAGGAGGAGTTTGAGTCTCCCCCTATGGGTCCACCGTGAACGTAGTGGAGGATGGCCATCCTTTTGGAGTCCTGAGGTTCGGACTCCACGTCAAGACGCTTGTTCGCACCTCGGGGGGAGGGGGGGAGAGGCTCTCGAACCGTCCCGAGTGAATTTGGACAAGTACCCTCTCTAGATGAGGGCATCGACTTCATCTTTAAGAGCCCGACAGCTTTCGGTCTCGTGGCCATGATCTCGTTGGAACCGGTAGTAGATCTCATGTCCATTTTCTTGTTATTGTCACTGGGCTGAGGGGGATGTCGGATCAACCCCTCTTCCTCCACATTCATGAGGATGGTGGAGACACTCGCGTTAAGCGGAGTGAACTTCTCAAAGCGAGGGACCGGAGGGGGGACGCTTCTGCCCAGAGGTATCCTTCTGGGCCTTCTTCGGGGCCTCAGAACCATCCATCTTCCTCTTCCCCTTGGCGGGGGATTCTTTCCGACCTCCTGGGTGCAAGGCCTCTTCGACCCAGATATACTTTTCGCTCCGAAGAATGAGGTCGGAAAAACCAGTGGATGGCTTCTTCGCTAAGGATGTCTTCAACAGATTATGTCAAATGTTGTGCCAGAAGGCCGCTGCGACGATCCCCCTGTCGAAGGAGGAGATAGATCGGGCTGTGAATCTCTAGACAAATCCCCAAGGGACTCCCCGTCTTTCTATTTGAGGTCCAGTAAGGAGGCACTCGTCTTCTTTGCCTTGTGGTTGGTCACGAAGTGAGCGAGGAAACTCTCCTCGAGCTGATCGAAGGAGAAGATCGAGTTCCAGGAAAGCTTAGAGTACCATTCTCACGCAGATCCCCCCAACGTGGCTGAGAACACGCAGTAGAGGAGGGACCTGAGGCACTGTGAATCATCATGAGGATTTTGAACCCCTCGATGTGATCAGCAGGATCCGACTCCCCGTTGTAAGTCTCGAAGGCGGGAGGTTTGAAGTTCCTTGGGACGGGAGCCTCGAGGATGTAGGATGAGAAGGACCTGCCTAAGAATAATGTTGTAAACTAAGAATCAGGGTTCAAAATCTCCCCTTCAAAATGGTATCGGGTTGCTAAAACTTTTAGTATCGGGATCAATATCAACCAAATTGGCAGCATCGGATCGATGGATCAGATTTTTGGTATATGGTGTACTTAATTAAAAATGTAAATACTCTCGCTTATTGATTAAAATATTTCTTTGAGAATTAATTGATCAATTTAAATTTTTTTAAAAAATTTGTGGATCGGTGGTATCGTCCTGATCCATTCGATCGGGCCGATCCCATGTCCATCTCAGTCGATCCTCAATCTGATTCGGAACTTTTGGAGGAGGATTAGATCACCCCCATTTATAGCTGTTCTCATCCGGCCAATCCTTTAATTCTATGATAGAATTCTTTCTAATTGGTAATTTAGAATCATTGAGGATGTAGCTCTCTCAATTACCCGATGTAGAGGTTGATACTAGAATTTTTAGGTATTAGAAATTTTTAGATTTTGGTAATTTAGTATACTACCTAACTATTCCCTCAACGATAAAACTTAACAATGTTATGTCCTAAGAATTATTGGCATGACGTGACACAGATATTGGTACAAATTATGAAAGTACAATGAATTAGGTGGTGTCATGCAGTATTGGTCTCAGATTTGTCTAACACGGCAAGACATGACACAACTTTCAAAAAAAAGACTGTGTTTGTTAAAATTCCCGTTCTGTTGCTCTACCATCCACTTTAGATAAACAAAGTTGCTGAAAATTGTGATTCTTTAGGTCATTTGCGTTTTAGAATGTTGGGGGGACAATATTCAAGAAATACAATGTTATTGAAAACCTATAATATTTTTGAATTAGGGGAAATTTTACTTCTAACTTATATTAATGGATTACTTTTTGAACTGGTGTATTATTTATTAAAGGATTTTTGGATTACGGGTATTTTACTTCATTGCTTATATTGATGGATTACCTTTTGGAATGGTGTATTACTGAAGGATTGTAAGGAGGTGGTGTATGAATTGACTAGCAAGTGTAGGAGTTGTCAGGGACGGGTGTTGGGTTTATGTCTTGCATACTATGTTGGATACGAAGACGATGAGACGATGGAGAAATCGAGACGATCGGAGAATGAGTGGAAGCAAGGGGTAACAGTCAGCAGTAGCAGATTGTGGTCGACCGTTCTGGGGTGCGGTCGATCGCCCTACTATGCAGGAGTTCCCGAGAAGGGGACGGTCGAACGATCTTGGGGCGCGGTCGACCGAACGCAGTGCTGATGGATTATTTAGGTCGGGTCTTGGTTATTCGTGAGAAGCCCAACTTACTCTTCAAGTCAGATCGTACGGCTCTTATCGTAGGATTATCTCTTCAGAAATATCAAATGGCTATTGTATCAAGATATCAAACTAGGATTTCTCTAGATCTCGATATATTGTTGTTATTGCCCTCCATTGAGAGCCAAGAGAGATAGTACTTCAATGAAGGCGGAGTTTGAGAGCTTCTCCAATTATAAACAACTAGTACTTGCTGGTGAGGCTTGAGAGAGGATCGTGGTGAGAATTGTAATATTCTTGAATAACATCTCAGGTTTCTTCTCCATCAGATTAAGGCGAAAGACCTAACCAGGATAAACTTGTGTGTGTTTTGATGTGTTTGGTATGATCTCATATGTGCTTGGTAGTTTGTATAGATTGCATCAAATAACTCAACAAGATCCTCAGTTTTCTTAACAATTGCTATCAGAGCTTCGGGTTCAAGGGTTTGTTCGAGTTCCTTGGAGAAGATGCAGAACAGATCACGATGATCAAGCAGTTCAAAGGCAAGATCAACGTTGATCTCTTGAAGTTGGACATGCATGAAGCATCGGTTCAGCAGGACTTAGATCTAGTCCTAGAAGGAGATAAAGGGAGACCAATCGGTACAAAGCATGAGAATTGGGAGAAGATTTATTCAAAAGCCTTGGGTTTAATCTGTATGTATTCGATGAGCGAAGTCAGGTATAGGAGAGGCGCGACGAGTCTTTGGGCAAAATTCAGAACTGATTACTCGGGATCGTCATGATAGGGTCGGATGCATCAGAAAGGAAAGTTGTGGAATTTCTCAATGAAGAAAAGTACCGCTCTTCTAGATCATGTAGTGGAGTTCAATATGGAGTTATCTGAACTGAGGGCATTCAACACAGATGATCTAAAAGTTTCCAACTCGATATATTCACCACCAAACCCATCCAACATGACAACCGTGTTAGATGATAAATCTACCAAGGAGAAATTTTTCATAGCAGGTATGATCAAGAGGTTGGAGGATGATGCACTTAGGAATGAGAGTCAGAAATTGGCATCAACTTCTGTGAGTTGCTTGGAGGTGGATTGTAATTCGAATGGAAGGGAAAGTGTATGTAGGGGTAAGGTCCGTGGCCACATGTGCAAAGGAATTGAGCATTACATGAGAGACAGTTGCAAGCGGTTGAGTCAGATGGGTGCCATATCCAGTGCTGCTGAATTAGGTGACGGCTTAAACAGTTTTTTTGTTTCAAGTGCTTTATATGTAAATTCCGGTTTTTCTTTTGACTCGGTTAGTTCTTCTCAAGTTTGCACCGAAAGGGAGATGGTTTCTACTTACAAGTTTGCATCATGTCTTTATGTGAGAACGAAGGTTGATAAGATTTGTGAAATAATGGTTTCTACTTACAAGCTTGCCTCATGTCGTTGTGTGAGAACGAATATTGACAAGACTTGTGAAGTAAGGGATGAAAAAACAAATGAGTCGGAGATGACAGATGGAATGGGATACACACTAGAGGAGGGCATGTATATTCCTTTGATGAAGCGAAGCCTTATATCCATGAGAACTCTAGAAGCACGGGACTGCATGTACACAGATCCAGGTGGAGTACGATCAGTTTGGAAATGTTATCGTAAGGTGATGAAGGGTGAGAAAGAAATTGAGCAGGGTTAGCACAACCTCTACAAGCTTTGTAGGAACAAAAAAACTTGTGCAAGTATTTCGAAGCCCATTGTTCCTAAAGTACCATCGAATATGCGGTCACTAGAATCATCCGAGCGAGACTACGGCGTTCGAATATCGTCAGAAGGTGGAGAGAGCCTTGAGATAGGTGGAGTTCGTATGGAGGATGGCACCTCCATGATTACATCTACTAGGGTGTGCCCTTGAGGGGGCATACAGCGGGATAAAAACAGGTAGAGATAGATTCAACTGGCAGTGGAAGCCATCAAAACGAATTGTTTGCAAGAAAAGAAGAAAAAGAGTCTAGAAGGTTTTAAATTACACAGGTGTGGATTCATGAGTATGCAATCCAAGGTGGAGATTTTTGGGTTTATTTCTTGCATACTATGTTAGATACGAAGACGATGAGACGATGGAGAAATCGAGACGATCGGAGACTAAGTGGAAGCAAGGAAAAATAGTCAGCAGCAATAGCAGTAGTAGGTTGCGATCGACCGTCCTGGGGTGCCGTCGACCATCATACTATGCAGGAGTTCCCGAGGGGAATGGTCAACCGACCTTGGGGTGCGGTCGACCGAATGCGACGTTGATGGATTATTTGGGTCGGGTCTTGGTGATTCGTGAGAAGCCCAACTTGCTCTTCAAGTCAGATCGTACGGCTCTTATCGTAAGGTTATCTCTTCAGGAATATCCAATGACTATTGTATCAAGATATCAAACTATGGTTTATCTAGATCTCTATATATTATTGTTATTGGCCTCAATTGAGAGCCAAGAGAGAGAGTACTTCATTGAAGGTGGAATTTGAGAATTTCTCCAATTGTAAACAACTAGTAATTGTTGGTGAAGCTTGAGAGAGGATCGTGGTGAGAATTGAATAGCATCTCGGGTTTCTTCTCTCCCGGATTAAGGCGAAGTCCCAACCGGAACAAACTTGTTTGTGCTTTGGTATGTTTGGTATGATCTCATATGTGCGTGATAGTTTGTGTTTATTACATTGAATAACTCAACAAGATCTTTAGTTTTTTTAACAACGGGATGAGTTAGTTATTACAGTGACTGTCTACAAGTTCATTCCTTGCCTTGAAATCAGTTGGTCTCTTTTCCCTTGTCATTTATTTTAATACTTATTCTTATGATTGCCGTCCCCTCTCTCTCTCTTTTTTATTTTTTTTGTTCTTCCTACTGTTTGCTAGGGATGAAATCGTTAAAGACTTCAGCTGGTGTCATCAGTTTTTTTTTAATGATGCTTTGATTTGAATGTATATTGGTGCTGTTCGATTTCAGTTAAATCTACACTCTGCATGAGAAGGCGTGTTTGACATAAAATCTCCTGTTAACAGTTTGACTCAATATATCCTTTTTAAGCCATCTCGTGAATAAAAATTGAAGTTTTTGAAGGTTGAAAAGGAAAAGGTCTCTATATTACCGAAGATCACGAATGTTGCTTGACAATTGATACAAATCATCGTCGTCCTCGTTCTGATAAAGCACAAGTTTGTTGGTCAGGGAGAATCTAATTTTTGTCCTATTTTGCCTTGTGGTTGACAATTTTGGAGGTCTGCTCCTTGATTGCATGTACGACTGTACGTAGACAACATATAATCACTACTAGCATTTTATCTACCCTTTAGCTTGCTCTCTATATTTTATGGCAAGTACTTTCTTCTCTATTCGGTATACATTTAGAGGAACTGTTGCATACTTCTTTTCAGGCACTAAATCCATAAGAGGCCTTTTGTTGCGCTGAATCCAAATAGGATTCCAGTGATTGAAGATTGAAGCGTATAATTGCGTCTGTGTGTACAATGAGGGCTAGTAAGTTCATCTTTAGTAACGTTGTGGTCTGTATTACTTTTTATGATAGATCAAAACGAGATCAGACGAAGAACAAAAAACAATATTGATTTTGAGGAGAAGAACATTTTCATGGCACTAGAGCAGTATTTATCCATTACAACTGATGTCTTTTTATGGATGTTCATTACTTTCACATATATTTCACTAGAATCTGATGATCCTTGATAAATAGTGAATAGGCCTTGCAGACTCTTTAATCTTAGACATACTTTCAAAATGGAAACACTGTTTTTTTTTTTTTTTGAGGAAAAGGTGGAATAATGCCACCTGTTTCATTAATAAGAGATTAATAAACAACCCCGAAGTCTCGGAAAAAAAGTACAGTGCAGGAAATAAAAACATAACCCCCAACAAAACCCTGGAGGGTGGGTTACATCATCCAGCCTAAGGCAACCAAAGCATGAATACAAAATACAAAGGCCAGCTACAAAATACCAAAACAACCAAAAGACAAAGGCCTGATACAAAAAAGTAGAGAGGCAGGTGTCCACTCATCAGTCCAGAGTTGGCCCGATCTCTATCTCCTCGTCGTCATAATTATCCACCTGGAAAACCCTTGCAATTCTCCCTCTTGCTCCTGAAGCAGCCGCTGCAGCCCAAAAGGAGATTAGATGCATGATATGAGTAAGGTTACTAGAAATAGATTTACATGAAGCACGGAAATAAAAATTGTTCCTATCTAGCCATAACACCCAAGTGGTTGCTGCAATAGCAATAAACCAGGCATCTTTCATATCGTGACGGGATGACGCAAATCTGGAGCCGACCCACAGTTCCTCATATTCTCTTGGGTAGTCACTTGTTCCGAGTGCTCTCAACACCTCTACCATGATGGCCTTGCTTCTGGTGCAGTGAAGAAACAGATGATTCAAATCTTCCACGTGAACGTTGCAAAATCCGCAATTGGTCGCAATGTGAGGTTGCCTCTTGGCTAGGTTCTCTCTAGTGAGTATGACATTGTTGAGAACAAGCCAGAGGAAGACTCTAATTTTCAGAGGTGTTTTAGTCTTCCAAAGCACTGCTGCCCAGTTGGGCCTGCACCCTCGGTAGTGAATCCGGTGGTAAAGTGACCTAACCGAGAACACACCCTTGTTCTCAAGATCCCACCGCATGTGATCTGGGCCTTGGGCACATATCACCCCAGATTGGGCTATGCGCGTTTGTAATTCATGCAGTTGCTGTAGCAACCTTGGAGAAAGGGTTCCCTGGAGCGGCGGTCGCCAAGTCCCCCTTTTCCAAGTTTCCGCCACCGAGATATTCGGTCGATTTGCTATAGCAAACAGCTCTGGGAAATCTTCCTTAAGCGGATGATGACCACACCACTTGTCCCACCAAAATCTGGTGGTTCGACCATTGCCAATCAGAGCAGAAGTTGTTGAGTTGAAAGGTCCGCTGGCTTTAGCAACTCCTTTCCAAAAGCGGGAGACTTTGGCCCCTACTCGAAAGCCTAAGCTCCTTGTCCCTTTCCCTCGGAGGTAAGGCTGGATAAAGTCCTGCCATCTTCCCTGCCGTGATGAAACACCTTCCACCACCACTTTCCCAGGAGTGCCAAATTCATATCTCTGAGGTCGACGATACCTAGCCCTCCGTGCCTCTTTTTCATGCAAGCGATCTTCCATTTAATAAGGTGGTAGCCTCCCTTATTAAAGTCTGCCCCTTTCCAAAGGAATCTTTTCCTGATACGGTCGATCCGTTGGATCACCCACTTTGGGAGTTCAAAAAAGGACATGTAATATATGGGCAGATTGGATAACACAGAGTTGATGAGTACTACTCTGCCCCCCAGAGACAGTGATTTGCCTTTCCAACCAGACAGCCTGTCCTCCACCCTGTCAATAATAGGCAACCAGTCGGCTTTAGTGAGCCTCCCTGGACGGAGCGGATGCCCTAGATATTTGATTGGGAATTCTTCTATTGCACAGTTGAGAATGGTGGCATGCTCCCGAGTTTCATCTCCTGACAGAGAAATAGGAACCAACGCACTCTTGTGGAAATTAATTCTGAGGCCTGACCAGGCTTCAAAGCAGTAAAGGATCCCTTTAAAACATATAGTTTCCGCTCTAGATCCATTACCAAATATGAGGGTGTCATCAGCATATTGAAGGATCGTGCATCCCTGATTAGCAGCGCTGCTGGCCACAGGCGATATCCACCCTTTTTTACGATAATTTTCGAGCATACCTCTGAGCACATCCGCTACAATAGTGAATAATAGTGGGGACAGTGGGTCCCCCTGCCGGAGTCCCTTCTTACACGGGAACGACGGGCCGGGTCTCCCATTCACTGAAATTGTCGTTTTGCTAGAGAGTAAACATTGTTTGATCCATCTAATCCATTTCTCCCCAAAACCTCTTCCCCTGAGAGCCTCCAGTAAGCACTCCCAGTCCACTGAGTCGTAAGCCTTCTCAAAGTCCAGCTTGAGGAGGTAGTTCTTGGAGTTGCTCTTGTGGCAGTGGTGGATAACTTGCTCAGCAGTGGCCACGCAGTCAAGGATACATCTGCCCTTAATGAACCCCGTCTGTGTTCTGCTGATAAGGCTGTCCATAATGCCCCCCAATCGGATAGCTAGGACCTTAGTAATGATCTTAGCCGAGCAGTTTATCAGGCTAATTGGTCTAAAATCCCCAACGCACTTTGAGTCCTCCCGTTTGGGGATCAGCACAACTTCTGAGAAGTTAAACATCCCCAGTCTCAGGTTATTATGGAAGAATTCCATCATTACATCCATAAATTCTCCCTTAATCTCTTCCCAGAACACTTGGTAGAACAACATAGGAAAGCCATCTGGCCCAGGCGACTTGTCAGCTCCCATCTGGTCAATGGCCGTTTTGACCTCTGACTCCGTGAAAGGTTCCTCCAGGGAGGAGACATTTTGACCTGGGGCAACTAGATACTCTTGCCAGAAGTCCTCACCCATAGGGATCCTAAAGTCATTCTTCTTCCCAAAGAGACCCTTATAGAAAGACTGGAAGGTAGATGAAATCACCTTCTCATCTTGCGATGTTCCTGTATCTGTCTGAATAGATAGGATAAGGTTGGATCTCCTTCTAGCACTTGCAACCCGATGGAAGTAGGCCGTATTCGCGTCTCCCTCTTTGAGCCACGAAATCCTAGACCTCTGTTGCCATTTGATCTCTTCTAGCCTATACAGATTGGCAATGTTGTCACGAAGTTCTAATAGCCTGTTTCGCTCTTCCTGCAAAAGGATTCTAGTTTCTTCCACCCTCTCAAGTTCATCAATTTCTTCCAGGTAGGACTCTTTATCACGCCAGATGTTGGAGAATCTAGACCGATTCCATCTACATAGCCTCTTCCTAAGCCTACGAATTTTCCCACACCATCGAGAAGCCGCATCCCTGCCGGCCATAGGAAGAGCCCAGTTCTCCATAACCATATGGTGGAATCCCTGAATCTCCAGCCAGGCCTTTTCAAATCTGAATTTCCTAGGTTTGCGGGCTGCCCGATTCCCCACCTCAAGGAGGATCGGGGTGGAAACACTGTTAGACAATAAGTTAATTTCATGTTTCTTGGATGACTGAATGGATCCTTTGGTAAGTGATATGGCCAAAAATGGAGTTAAATCGGAACCGTTTAAATTGGGCACGAATCTTAAAGTTTACAGGGGCAGAACAGTAATCTCACCTACAAACGGGTCCGAAATGGAAACCGGGTCTCAGCTCTTGGGCTCAATAACCCGTGAATGGACCCATCCAGCTGAGAACGAGTCACAACCCGTTACGGACCAGTTCAACAGGATATGAGAAAATCCTGGCCCATCCTTATCCCCAGGGGGTGGTTCTAACCACCCCTATCCAGCCACACCGGGGAATAGGGATTCGATCTTATCCCGAAGCAAAACTCCCAGGCGACTATAAATATCCCCCTACCTCCTACCGTTACAAGGTGACCACTCTTTGTCTACCTAAGCTCTTTTCCTTTCCTTTTCTGAGTATTGACAAGAGCGTCAGAGGGTTCGTCGTCGGGATCCATTCCTATATTTCTAACGTTTGTGCAGGTCCACGGGAGCACCAAGGAGTCAGCTTATCAACAAAGGAAGAGATCAGATTTGGCCTGTTCGAGTTCTCGCAAATCCACAAATTCTATCTATTGCCCCCACACCAGGTTCAGCGGCAACAGGTTGGCACCGTCTGTGGGAACCTCTAGAATAGAAATCCAACCCTCCTCCTTCAACCAAAGCTATTCCTAGCAATGCCTCCCAAGAGGAAGTCTGCGACCTCCAACCGTAGAACGACCTCCACTATTCCTCCTCCTCCTCCACCGGAGGATCTCCCTCTGCCCGTCCAACCGGCCCTACAGCTCGAACACCTGAATCCTCAATCTACTCAGCAGCCTCTAAGGCCTCAAGGGACGAAGCCGCCAGAAGCATCCTCTGCACCAAGTTCGGGTCTCCATCCACAACGCCTCCACAGATTCCATGGCCTCCCATAGCCCTCCAACAGCGAAGGATCTGGGAGATGTGCTCAACAACTGGCAGAACGAGCCTGAGCCCAACCTTCGGATCTGCCTGGATGAGAGGCGGACCTGCGGTGCGAACCCTCGCCGAGAGCACCAGAGAGACCGGTCACCCCACTGAACAGACCGCAGAGGGTCCAACTCTCCGCAGAGGCAGAGAAAGTCACCCCAGCATCACCCGAGAAGAAACCGCTCCTGGCTGGCCATCCTACACATCGAGCCCAACGGGAGCATGAGGCCCCCGTCACGAGGGCAGAATTCCAACAATTCCAAGAGGCGGTCCTCCGAGCGCTTAACGCCGCCCGCATCAACGCCCAACGAGCTCCTAGTCCTCAGCCAGCTCACAGCCATCGCCGCCCTTCTCCTTATCATCATTGCTGCTGTCGAAGTTCGTGGTCGGCTCCAAGCCATCGTCGTCGCTTTCTTAGCCCTCAGCCCACTCTGAGCCATCCCCGTCATTCTATCAGTCCATGACCTACACAGAACCATCGCTACCGCAGCCCCAGTCCTCCTCTACATGAGGACGAGTGTCGAGGTTTAGCGAGGTACGACCGAAGGGAGGACTCGGTCTATTGCTGTCTCCACGAGATGGAGAGGTGCCTCAGCCAGTTGGATAGAGACGAAGAGCAACGGACGAGGAACCTCCGCCCGAGCAGGCCCCCATTCTCCCGCACTATCATGGAGGCCCCTGTCCAGGACAACTTCAAACCTCCACACTTCGAAACTTATACCGAGGAGTCGGACCTCGCAAATCACATTGAGGGTTTCAAAACTCTAATGATGATCCATCACGCTTCCGACTCCCTCCTCTACAAGACCTTCCCGGCGACACTCAAGGGGGCAGCTCGGGAGTGGTATTCCCGACTTGCACCGGCATCCATCTTCTCCTTCGACCAGTTCGAAGGCCTCTTCCTTACACATTTTGTGAGCAGTCGCCGCTCCGAGAAGACGAACACCTCACTGCTCTTCCTCAGTCAAAAAAATGGTGAACGGCTGAGGAATTATGTCAAGTGGTTTACTGCAGAAGCCATGTCCATTGCCTCCCTGGATCAGTCAGTAGCTTCGGCTGCTTTCCAATCCAGTGTCATCAACCCCGACCTCAGGGCGTCCCTAGCCAAGAAGCCTCCTCAGGACTTCTCCGAGCTCCTTCTCAGGAGAGAGAAGTATATCCGAGCTGAAGAGGCTCTCAATCGCCCAACTCTGGAGGGGTCGTCTTCTGGAAACAAATGGAAGACTGCTAAGAAAGAAGGAGCTAAGAAGCTCCAAAAGGATAACGGAGATCAGCGATGCCCTCTTCCCCACTTCGAAAAGTTCACTCCATTAAATGCGAGCGTCTCCACCATCCTGATGGAGATTGGGAAAGAAGGTATCCTGTCGCCATCTCCGAAGATGAATACCCCCGAGAAGAAGAGAAACGGGGATAAATGGTGCCGCTTCCACCGTGACCATAGGCATGAAGGGACAGAGCCAATCCACCTCCACCGCCCAGGGGGCTAACAGGTGAACAGAACAGCGCGTGGAGACTCTAGAGGTCGAAGCAAAGGCCATCTTGCACTTTATACACGGAGGCCCAATGGGGAGAGATTCTAACTCCTCCCGAAAAGCCTTCGTTAGGGAAGTCAACTCCGTACAGAGCCATCCTCCCCCCAAGGGCCTAGGAGTCCCTGTGACGTTCTCCGATAGGGACTTGGTGGGTGTCCACATGCCCCACTGCGACGCCCTTGCCATTAACCTCTAAATGCCAACTTCGACGTTCGCCGGGTCCTGGTGGACAACGAAAGTTCGGTCAACATCCTCTTCTTGGAGGCATTCAAGGGCCTCCAGCTATCAAGGGACCATCTAAAGCCAGCTGGTTACACCCTTCATGGATTCACCGGGGTGCCGGTGACGATCGAGGGAGTTATAACTCTCGACGTCACCACTGGCAAAACCCGGTCACTCGCACGGAGCCGATGGACTTCATGGTGGTAGATGTGAAAGCCGCCTACAATGTGATCCTGGGTCGACCAGGCCTCGCCGCACTCCAGGCCATCCCTTCAGCTTATCACATGAAAATGAAGTTCCCCACTCCCGTAGGGGTGGGAGAAGTGAGAGGGAGCCAAGATGTGGCTCGCAAGTGCTACATGAACTCAATGGGAGGTCCGGTCCTCTCCCTAGAAGCCCTTGAGCTCCCACCGGAGAGTAGCCAGACCATCTCCGAGCCAGTGGACGAACTAGAAGAAGTGACCTTCTCAGAGGAAGACGCCACCAAGACATTTCGGGTCAGCAAGGCACTTTCCCCCTCCATCAAGGAAGACATCTCCTAGTGCATAAGGGAGAACCGCGATCTCTTTGCCTGGATCGTGGCCGATATTCCTGGGATCTCAGAGGAGCTCCTAATGCACCACCTCAGCGTTGCCCCAGGCGTCAAGCCCGTTCAGTAGAAGCGATGCAAGTTCACTCCCGAGCATCAATAGGCAATCAAAGAAAAGGTCAAAAAGCTCCTAACGCCCGATTTATCCAGAAGGTGAACTACCCCGAGTGGCTATCCAATGTGGTGATGGTCAAGAAAGCCAACGGGAGCTGGAAGATATGTATTGACTTCACCGACCTCAACAAGGCGTGCCCAAAGGATCCATTTCTTCTTCCAAGCATCGATGCTCTGATCGATGCAACCTCCTAGCACGAGCTCCTCAGCTTCATGGATGCCTTCTTGGGGTACAACTAGATCCGGATGTTCCCTCCTGACATTTCGAAGACCTCGTTCGTGATAGATCAGGGCCTGTATTGCTATCGGGTCATGCCGTTCGGCTTGAAAAACACGGGAGCTACATATCAGTGCCTCGTGAACAGGGTCTTCCAAGACCAGATTGGCCGAAACATGGAAGTCTGTGTAAATGACATGTTGGTCAAGAGCATCCGAGGGCAGGAACATGTTCTCGACCTCCAGGAAGCCTTCGGGGTGCTCAGGAGGCACAATATGAGGCTGAATCCGAGCAAGTGTGCATTCGGAGTCTTATCCGACAAGTTCTTAGGGTTCATGGTCAGCCAGATGGGCATGGAGGCCAACCCCGAGAAGATCCAGACCATTCTCAAAATGGCTCTCTCTTCCAGTGTTAAAGAGGTACAGAGGCTCACTGGGAGCCTCGCGGCAATTGGGTGATTCCTCTCCAAATCCGGGGAGAAGTGCTTCCCCTTCTTCAAGGCCCTCAGGGGGGCTAAAGGCTTGGAATGGGGGCAACAGCAACAAGAGTCCCTCGACCAGCTCAAGGCATACTTAGCTAACCCCCCACTCTTGAGCAAGCCAGTACCTGGGGAGGTCATCTACTTATACCTCGCCGCTTCGGAGATGACCCTCAGCGTAGTCTTCGTAAGGGAAGAGGATAAAATGCAGAGGCCCATCTATTATATGAGTAAGGTCATCCGGGATGCTGAACTCCATTACCCGAAGCTGGAGAAAATGGCTCTTGCCTTGGTTATGGCGGCCCGAAAGCTCCGCCCATACTTCCAATTTCATTCGGTGGTCGTTCTTACCGACCAGCCGCTCAAACAAGTTCTCCACAAGCCCGAAACCTCCGGGCGCCTTATGAAGTGGTCCATCGAGCAAAGCCAACATGACATCAACTACCAACCCAGAACAGCCATCAAGGCCGAAGCTCTGGTAGAATTCATTGTGGAGAGCACTATCCCCGACCCCTGTGAGTCGGCTGCCGAACCCCTGGTCTGGACCGTTTATGTGGATGGATCTTCTTGCACCGACGAAAGTGGGGCTGGCATCATCTTGACTGGCCCAGACTCTTTCGTCTTCCAATACTCCCTCCGCTTAAACTTCTTGGCATCAAAGAACGAAGCAGAGTATAAGGCCCTCATAGCGGGTTCTGTATGGCTTGCAAGGCAGGAGCCAAGCACGTCAGAGTCTTTAGTGATTCGCAGTTGATCGTCAACCAAGTGTCAGGGGAATATGAGGCAAGGGACGAGCGCATGGCCACGTACCTGGCGAAGGTTAAGGAGCTACTAGCCTTATTCGAAAACGTTTAACTCCAGTGGGTTCCTCGAGAGGAAAACGCACAGGCAGATGCTCTCTCCAAGCTCGCCGCCTCGTCCCTCCAAGGTTTAGAATGGACCGTCTTGATAGAGGTCCTCCTCAGACCAAGTATCAATGAAGATAGCCCGGAGCCGATCGAAGCCTTGCCCCTAACACTTGGGGAGAACTGGATGAAGCCCTTCCTCGAGTACTTTAAAGACGGAGTCCTTCCCGAAGACCCGAAAGAGGCGAGGAGGATCAGGACCCGAGCCGAGCGGTACACACTTCTTGACGGAGTCATGTACAGACGCTCTTACACTCAGATTGATGGCCGACCCTATCTGAGGTGTCTCTCCCTAAAGGAAGCGCTTTATTCTCTGAAGGAGGCCCGTGACGGTATATGTGGCACGCACTTGGGAGCGAGATCACTCGCCCGTAAACTCTTAAATTGCGGCTACTTCTGGCCCACACTACTGAGTGACTCCGAGGAGTATGTCCGCCAGTGCGACTTCTGCCAGAAATTCACCCCGATCCGTCGCCTGCCTCATGCACAGCTCACCTCCTTGACGATTCCAATCCCTTTTGCAATGTAGGGGATGGACTTGCTCGAACCCTTCCCTCCAGCGCCGGGCCAGCTGAAGTTCTTAGTCGTGGCGATAGACTACTTTTCCAAGTGGATTGAGGCTGAATCCCTTGCAACGATTACCGAGCACAAAGTCCAGAAGTTCTTTTGGAAGAACATCGTTTACCGATTCGGGGTACCCCGCATCCACGTAACTGACAACGAGACTCAATTCGTAGAAGCAACCTTTCGCAATTTCTGCGCCGACCTCGACATCTAGTAGCGGTTCTCCTCGGTAGCCCACCCTCAGTCCAATGGCCAAGCGGAGAACGCAAATCGATAAATACTCTCTGGCCTGAAGAAGAGGCTTGATAAATGTATCAAGGGATTGTGGGTCGAACAGCTCCCCAACGTGCTTTGGAACTATCGCACCACCAAGAGAACTCTGACAGGGGAGTCCCCTTTCAACCTCACATATGGTTCTGAAGCCCTCATCCCCTTAGAAGTGGGTCTGCCTTCACCCCGACTGATAGCCAATAGTGAAGCACAGATGCAAACCAGCTTTGCAACTGCTTAGACCTCATAAACGAGGTCCGTGCGAGAACTTCCATTTGACAAGAGACCTACCGCTGTAGGATCACTCAGTCTTACAACAAGAAGGTACGGCTAGCTATCTTAGTGAGGGAGACCTAGTACTCCGGTAATTGTCGATCTCCAATCCGAGCAAAAAAGCCAAGTTGGCACCTAATTGGGAAGGACCGTATAGGGTCTCCAGAGTTATTTGCCCAGGCGCGTATCAACTCGAAGACCCGGAGGGCTGGAGAATACCAAGGACATGGAACGCGGAGCACTTGATGAAGTACCAAGAGGGTGTCTAAACACCGCTCCAAGCAACTTCCCCAAGAGTGCTCCATAAAACATGTGAAAAAATTTTATTTCTATCTTCTTTATCAAAGTGTAAGAGCGGCTTGCAATTTAGAAGCGGCCGCCTAATTGTTTTCAATAAAAGCAATCTTTCCCCGCAAGTTCTCTATTTTTTAGCAATTTAATTGTACTTACAAAAATTTTTGCATTAAAATGGCACGCTCGGAGTCCAACACTTGGTTCGACTCTGCTTCAACTACTTGCTTCTAAGCAAGTACGAAGCGGATCACCATTCAAAATTGCTCGTACAGCTATTGATATTTTCTAAACGACGCGCTTGGAGTCCAACACTTGATTCAACTCCGCTTCAATTACTTGCTTCTAAGTGAGTACGAAGCGGATCACCATTTGAAATTGCTCCTACAACTGTTGATATTTTCTAAATGACAAGTTCGGAGTCCAACACTTGGTTCAACGCAACTTTTACTACTTACGAACGAGTGAGTACAAAGTGGCTCACCATTCGGGATCACTCCTACAACTGTTGACAAACGCAAATGCTAACAAAACACACGAGTTCAAGAAACAAGGGCTATTTCATTAAAGTTTGAGGTACAAGTCTAACTACAGACCAACAACTCATCTTTACATTGAGATACAAAACTTGTGAAACGAAGATTACAAAATTACAAGAGAGCTATTTTAACCCCTCCTAAGGAGTGGAATGCTCCTCTTAAGAGACAAACGAGGTTGGCAAACACCATGTTATTGCGACTGTACGCCAGTGGAAGTCTCTAAACCGGCGAGTTGAGTTGAGTCTCCGGCACCTAAGAGCCTAAGCGTTGCCCCGGCAGAGGCTCCGCTCGACAAGCCAGCCACTCCGCTCTGTGCATCCCCAGGGCCCCCGAGACGGGGGGCAAACGTAATGCCAACTCATGGAACGACCTTCCTTATGCGTACTCCCTTCGGGGGTAGGAAGTGCTCCTAACGTTGCTCCCCTCCGAAAGGCATCGTAGCCGATGATTCTCCACCTCTAACTCAACGACTCGCTCCTTCAACGAGTCATCCATTACCCTGATCTTCAGACGGGGCATCCAACTCGAACTACCCACACGAGAAGCCTCGTCGATGGTCCTTCGAAGTTGCACCACCTCAAAGCTCTTCTCGAGTATAACATTCTTCAACCCATCTCTCTCAGCTCTGACTTTGAAATAAAACTGGCGAAGGAACTTGAGCCTCAAGCCTTGGTTGAAGGCCATCGAGGGGCTTGCCTCCCCCCTTCATAAGGTACTTCGTGAGCCTTCTCTTTTAGTCGCTTCAGCTCAGAGATGCGACGGGTCAGCGTCAGCTTGTGATGGTCTAGTTCAGACTTGGCCCTGAAAAGCCTCTCTCGACTTCGAGAGAGAGCCAACCTAGCAACTCCTGGATCCAACCGGAGGCAAGATACGTCGGCCACTTCGACCATCTGAGATGCTTCGACCATTTGATACACTTTGGCAATCTGAAAAGGCAAGAACATGACGATACTAAGTTTAAGAAGCTCCTATAGGGACAGCTCACATGCGAAACATAACTCAAGCTCAACACTTAGTCAATTTTCATTAATTGTTTGCAAAGCTACAAAAAGCGGTGGCCAGTCCGCTATTAGGCATCCATACAAAAGATCCTAGGCAAAAATCTATGACTAAAATACAAAGAAGAAACTAAGGAAGTTGAGTATCCACCTCGGCGGATGAATCCATCACGAGCGCCCGTTCGTGTCCGCACCCCAGAACTATCCCTGATGGTGGTGCCATCGCCAGTGGGGGGTCCGTCACTATGGCCTGCTCGCCGTCAGCATCGTCTCCTCGCTTGATCTATGTTCCCTCCTCCTCCTTGTCAGGGAATAAGAAGTACCTCGAACAGTCGAAGTCGGGGACACGTTTGCCGACATCCTTCAGGGCCTTGGCGTAGGCCTTTTGCATATTTTTCTCCAGATAGCCAATGGCCTCCTTCTCCGCCGCGGCCTTAGCCTTATGTACGGCTATGTCCCTCTCGAAGGCAGCCTTCTTCCTCTCAACAGCTCTCTCCCGAGCCGCCTCTTCCTTCTCCAAGGCGGCGGACTCTTTCGTCTTTGCCAGTGCCTCCTCCAGAAGCTTGATCTCCTTGGCCTGCGTCTCCACCAAAAGCACGGCCACCTCTAACTCTTTTTTAGCTTTCGACCGCTCAATTCTCTCCCGGTCCTGCAGGGCCTTCAGCTCTTTCTCCTTCTCTGCCATTCGCCTCATCAAGTGGCTGAAGTGGCAGATCGCCTACGAGAAAACAAGCAGTGTAAAAGTCGAGCGAACAAGGAGAACAAGAGTCGAGCAAATAAATTCACATCTAGAACTTACCGTCATCTGCACCTTAGGGATCTCCAAGGCAGAGTTGCCTACCGTCTCTTGCTCCATCGATGCCTTATCCTTGGGCGTGGCCAGGTTACGAACAGTGTCCATACAGCTAGTTGAGTCTCTGAGGAAACCGACATGCTTTAGGAACTGCCAATCCGGTATGAAGATCTTCTTGAGCTCGTCCATCAGTATGACCTCGGCCACCGCCGTGCAAGGCGGAGCCTGAAGAGCAAGCGTGGCCGAAAAGTCAAGTTCTTTTGCCGATTGAACAACTGAAGCAGGCGTGGCCTCCAAGTCAACAACGGGAGCGACGACGCTCTCGTTTCTGATCGCCTTCGATGGTGTTGGTCGGGTGACGGCACGCTTCCTCTTCTACTCCTCAACTCACTTGCCACTCAGAGTTGCATGCCTGTTCATGATATCGTCGAAGTCCATATCGACAGATCCTGCAGTGAGTAAAAATAAGATAAGAATTTTTATACAATCAAAATGTTCAGAAGTGTGATCGACGTAAAGAACTCGTACTAGGGTTCATTAGACTAAGGCCTCCCCCAAAGAGGCTCTCCTCGGAGATATCCTTCCAGTGCATCGTAGGCCGATCCAAGAGGGTGCCGACCATTTTGTCCTCCTCAGGGCTCAAGGTCGGCTCCATCTTCACCCTCTTTGGCACATCTTCCCTCCACATCGTGGGAATGTCCCACGGCTTCTTACCCCGAATGAGGAAATACTTATCTCTCCAGCACTTCACGGAGTCGGGGTTGTCGACCAACTTAATGCCCTTTCGAGCAATCAGGTAGAAGCGATATTCCGTTTGTGTCTTTTGGTGGATCTTGTATAGACAGCGGAGCACGTTGAGTCTAGGCTCGATCCCTACGGCCTAGCAATGTAAGACGAACCCCATGACATGCCTCCAAATGTTCGGCATGAGCTGTATGGGGCATACCCCGTACCATTGCAGCACCGCCCTAACGAAGGGGTGAAGAGGAAGGCGCAGCCCATCGTGGAAGGCGTCGAAGGGAAAAATGCACATATTGGAGGGAAGCGAAGAGCAAGACCTGATCCCTGGGCCAGGGACGATGAGATCAAATTCCGGAAGGATCATGAAGCACATCCGGATGATTCGCAGGTGTGACTCTTTCAGGACGTTGGCAATTTTGTTCACCTCTGTGCGTTCCCTTGGCGCGTTCTCCTCGTAAAACTGTGCCAACCCGTGCTCCGCACACCTTAGATCCTCTGCGCCATACTGTCGAGTTCCCCCAAGGGTAGACACGGTGATCGAGTGCCTCCCGAACTCGGGCATCCTCCGGTCTTTCTGCACCTCGGTTCCCACCACCGACGAAGAAAAAGCCACCTCTCCACCGTCCTCTTCGACAACAAGATCCTCCTCTGCAACCGCTTCGACTTCCGGAGAGGACAGGACAACGATGCCCTTCTCCTTGTCGATCCTAGAAGCAGTGGACCGGAGGGCTACTTCGAGCTGACCCGAGGAGGAGGCCTCTTCACCGGAAGACACCCTAGACATCCCTTAAAATTAAATTAAATTACCTG
Source organism: Hemerocallis citrina (assembly GCA_017893485.1). NCBI lineage: Eukaryota > Viridiplantae > Streptophyta > Magnoliopsida > Asparagales > Asphodelaceae > Hemerocallis > Hemerocallis citrina. The sequence goes on along the minus strand of CM030364.1, from coordinate 95,964,367 downwards.
TGAAGTGACAACCACGGTCGGAAAGCATATTGGAGAACGGAAAAGATCACCGGAGACTCTGCTCAAGGCTTTGAAGAGAAAAAATCTCAGATGAAGTGAAAATGAGAAGTTAGGTAAAAAAGGGAAAGGGTGGAGATTTATGGTGAAACTTAGTGGGCTTGGGCCGAAAAGCTTAATGAGCTCTTACGAAGCCCAAAAAGTGCGGAATTCTAAGCAGTCAGAATGCAAAACGACAAAAAGAAGCGACTCGAGCCGACTTAAATGTCGTTGACCAGTCAACATCTTCTAAGCTCAACACTTCGATTTGCCAAGCTCGCCGCAGATGTCGAACTGACGTGTTTCCGAGCTGAAAACACCCAAAATTGCATTGACCAGTCAACGTCTTCCGAGCTCGCCACTTCGTTCGCTAAGCTCACCGCAGATGTCGAACAGATGTGTTTCTGAGCTGAAAACACCCAAAATTGTGTTGACCAGTCAATGTCTTCCAAGCTCGACACTTTGTTCGCTAAACACTTCGCCCGCCAGGCTCGTCGCAGATGTCGAATAGACGTGTTTCCGAGCTGAAAACACCCAAAATTGCCTTGACCAGTCAACGTTTTCTGAGCTCGCCACTTCGTTCGCCAAGTTCACCGCAGATGTCGAACATACGTGTTTTCGAGCTAAAAACAACCAAAAACTGCATTGACCAGTCAACGTCTTCCAAGCTCGACACTTTGTTCGCTAAACACTTCATTCGCCAGGCTAGCCGCAGATGTCGAACAGACGTGTTTCCGAGCTGAAAACACCTAAAATTGTGTTGACCAGTCAACATCTTCCAAGCTCGACATTTCGCTCACCAAGCTCACCGCAGATGCCGAACAGACGTGTTTCCGAGCTGAAAACACCCAAAATTGCATTGACCAGTCAACGTCTTCCAAGCTCGACACTTTGTTCGCTAAACACTTCGCTCACCAGGCTCGCCGCAGATGCGAACAGACGTGTTTCCGAGCTGAAAAGACCCAAAAATGCGTTGACCAATCAACGCCTTCCAAGCTCGCCACTTCGTTCGCCAAGCTCGCCGCAGATGTCAAGCAGACGTGTTTCCAAGCTGAAAACTCCAAATGCATTGACCAGTCAACATCTTCCAAGCTCGACATTTCGTTCACCGAGCTTGCCACTTCATTCGCCAAACTCATCGCAGATGTCGAACAGACGTGTTTCCGAGCTGAAAATACCCAAAAATGCGTTGACCAGTCAACGTCTTCCAAGCTCGCCGCAGATGTCAAGCAGACATGTTTCCAAACTGAAAACACCAAAAATTATGTTGACCAGTCAACTTCTTCCAAGCTCGACATTTCGTTCACCAAGCTCGCCGCAGATGTCGAACAGACGTGTTTCCGAGCTGAAAACACCAAAATTGCGTTGACCAGTCAACGTCTTCTAAGCTCGACAATTCGTTCGCCATGCTTGCCACTTGGCTTGCCAAGCTCGCTGCAGATGTCGAACAGACGTGTTTCCGAGCTGAAAACACCAAAAATTGTGTTGACCAGTCAACATCTTCCAAGCTCGACATTTCGTTCGCCATGCTCGCCATGTCGTTCACCAAGCTCACCGCAGATGTCGAACAGACATGTCTCCGAGCTGAAAACACCCAAAATTGCATTGACCAGTCAACGTTTGCCCACCATTCGCCAAACTCAGCATACCGCTCGCCGCGTTCGACACACTGTTCGCCACGTTCGACGTACTGTTCAGTGCGTTCGCCATACCGTTCGCCCAATTAGCCGAATAGATGTGTTTCCAAACTGAAAACGGGGAAAGTCTCTCTTCTCCTAGTCATTCGATCGCCCAAAAATGTTCGTCGTTGCTTGATCAAGGCTCCAGATTCAGCCACGTTGCGCAGTACCGCTCTACCGTCTAATCGTCCAGAATTTCGTGCCGACGACTGATGGACGCCTCAGATCGTGCCACGTCATTAATACGGTGATAAAATCTATTTTTCTATTTTATTAGTTCGAAATATATATTTAAAAATTGCAAAAAATGATTAAAAATTAGGAAAATTAATTTAAAATTATAAAAAATAATTATATATTCGGAAAATATTTTTGTGCCTATTGGTAAATAATTATTAGTTAGAATAATTAATTAATGCTCCCGGAAAACAGATCGTCGCTTTGTAAAATTGAATAAATGATTCGAAAAAATAATATAAAAATTAGGAAAAACCTCCAAAAAATCCAGAAGAGCCTAGAAACAATCTTGGACATGCTACCAACTCAGAAAAGCATCGCTATTCCTCGAACAAGATTCGAACCCCCTTTTTAAAACTCCGATAAAGCCCTATACACCATTAAAACAACACAACTACTCCCCAAAGACCGTAGCACACAATCTTTGGGAGTGGGGGGCTCGTGATATGGCTAAAAATGGGGTTAAATCGGAATCGTTCAAATTGGGCACGAATCTTAAAGTTCATAGGGGCAGAACAGTAATCTCACCTACAGACGGGTCCGAAATAGGAACCAGGTCTCATCTCTTAGGCCCAATAACCCGTGAACGGACCCATCTAACTGAGAACGGGTCACAACCCGTTAAGGACCAGTTCAACAGGATATGAGGAAATCCTGGCCCGTCCTTATCCCTAGGGGCGGTTCTAACCACCCCTATCGAGCCACACCGGGAAGTAGGGATTCGATCTTATCTCGAAGCAGATCTCCTAGGCGACTATAAATACCTCCTACCTCTTAGCGTTACAAGATGATCACTCTTTATCTACCTAAGCTCTTTTCCTTTTCTTTTCAGAGTATTGACGAGAGCGTCGGAGGGTTCGTCGCGGGGATGGATTGTTTCGAACGTTTGTGCAGGTCCATGGGAGCACCAAGGAATCAGCCTATCAACAAGGAAAGAGATCAGATACGGCCCGTTCAAGTTCTCGTGAATCCAAAAATTCTATCTATTGCTCCCCACACCAGATTCAGCGGCTACAGTAAGCATTAGTATAATCTGTTCTTGCTATTATTCCTGGTTCTCTATCTTTCCATGCTATTGCTTCAAGAGGGTGTATCACAGTTAAGGTTATAGGCAATGTGCATTCTTGACACTGATCTGGCAATGATTCAAACACGACAAAGACGGTAGTTTTACATATGTTACATGTTTAAGAATATCAAATTATCAATTAGACATATAGTGATATATGTTGGGCTACATTTCTTTTAGTTCATTTTGATTCTGGAACCCCCTTTACCTGTTGACCCTAAGTTTGGTGTGCACAAAACGTACTATTAAGATTAATATTTTCAGTTGAGATCTAAAGGATTTACTGAGAAGAAAACTCAAAATAAAGATCCAAAAAGATTAGCAATCAAACAAAAGATGAATGTATCAAAAAAGATTGCAAATATCAAGAAGATTTCAACACAAGAAACATGTGCTTCAAATCCTCAAGAAAGCCAGCAATAATCAATTATTTATTTCTGTTTTTTAAATAGAAAATACTATGTGAAGAGTCGGTGATTGATTGATTAGTATTTGGAAAGAATATAAAGTGGATTCGCTCAAATAAATGTTGAATCTGCACAATAGCGGTCGACCGTACAATATGTCGGTCGACCATCGCAACAATCGACCATTCATCATAGTGAAAAAGATTAGTCAGTCGACCAGTCATTGCTCAGCTTTCAAGTTAAAAGATGAACTGCTCAACAAAGCGGCCGACCATCCGCATGCAGTTTTGACTATTTCGGAAATATCTTTTCATTTTTGGAAAGATACATTTCCTTACTCTATAAATAGAGGTGAATTCACTGTGTATTCTTCATCTCTTGCAATTATAATTCTTCTAAACTAATCATTCAATCAACGATCCGAGTGTGAAAGCATTTATTGTTTTCTTCAGTCATGATCGTTATAGATCTTAAGAGTTTTTCTTTTTTTCAACTTCGGTGAGTTTTGCGGGATTTGTTTGTAGAAGTCCTGCAGTGTAATAGGTCTCTCGGCATGAATTTCGAGAATCACTGTAGAAGAATTTAAAGTATAATGGAATGTTTGTGGCGTAGAATTGCTACAAGTAGGTGGTGTGGGCATAGACCTGGGGTTCGAACAACATTATATCGTTGTTTCTTGCGTGCTTGCTCTGTTTACTTTCTCTAAACATATCTTCTTACTTTACACATTTTATTTAAGTTTTTAATTTCCGCACAATCACCCTATTTACCCCCCCCCCCCCCGGGTGATTTAGAGTGGTATCAGAGCGAGGTACTCATTAAGAGCTTAAAAGCTCGAACACCCTTTTTATCCCCTGCCCCCCCCCCCCCCCCGCGGGTGATTTACAGCGGTATCAGAGCGAGGTGCTCATTAAGAGCTTAAAAGCTTGAGCAAAAGGTCAAATGGCCAAAATCCCTCCTCCCGACAACTTGTACACATCGGAGTTGTTCATCTCCAATGGAACAAATCTAACACGTTCACCTTATTTTGATGAACATTTCTATAATGTTTGGAAAGTTCGTATGTCTCATTTTTTGTAGATGTTGGGAGAAGAAGTATGGAACATTTGTGTCAATAAAATAGAGATCTCTGTGAGTGATGGAAAGAGGACCTTCATAGCGGTTGAACTATCATTGAAAACTACAAACTCCAAAGTCATGACAATACTTTATGCATGTCTGAATAATTAAGAATTGATGTGATGTGGACGCAACTGCAAAACAGCCTATGAAATTTGGAACATGTTAAAACGTCATGAAGGAACGACATTTGAGGTAAAGGCCAAAGTTACTTTATGTTTTTATAAGTTTGATGTTTTCGTATGCTTCCAGGGGAGACCGAAGATAAGATGCTAGCCCGCTTTGATATTATTGCACATGAACTTGAGAGTTTAGGTAAGGGGTTAGATGATGACTGAAAGGTCGGAAAACTCATGATTTGTCTCAAACCTGAATGGGATATCAAGGCTGCTGCAATGAGGGAGATGCTTGAAAAGAAAGGTTTCGATTACTACACATTTCAAGGGAAATTGAAGATGTATGAAATGGAGATGGCCGAAACAAAGTGGTACTGGCAGAATGTTGGGATTACACCCAAAACTGAAGAGAAGACCATTGCCTTGAAAGCAAAAACTTCACGACCATCAAAATTAGAATCAGATCATGAAGGATCAGATGAAGATATCACACTGCTTACTAAACAATTCTGTAAGTATCTCAAATGCAAAAAGTATGGGAGGTCTCAAGGAGGAAGAGAAAAAGACAAAGATGACATATGTTACAAATGCAAGAAGCCATGACACATCCACGTAATTTGTTCCCTCCCGCAGGATAGAACAAAGATTATCATCACTCTAACTCGAGATTCAGAAAGAAAGGCATTAAGGGCAACATGGCTATAATCAGACTTCAACGATGAAGAGCAAGAACACGACGACTTTGGATTCATGGCTCATGGGGATGGTGAGGTGAAATCACCATTCTAAGAAGAAGTTGTAAGCCCTATTTTCATTTTTATTGTATTTTGCACTCTTTTAATTATTGTGTTTGAATTCATTTATTATGGTGCATTTTTGTTTTTTTTTCTTCTTGTGTTCTTTTGTTCTCTTTGGATTAATATGCATTCTTTTGATTGGATCTGTCTTTTGTGGATTTGGCTCTTTTCTATTTTGAATTCGATTTGTTCTCCTTTGTGTTCGTCTCATCTTATTGCTTGGGTTTCTCTTTTTGGAGCCAAAACCGATACCCAGACCCAATATTTTGACCCTAAACCCTAATTTCCTGTTCCCTATAAATACCCTTCATTTTTAACCCTAATTAATTACCCCCTCTCTCTCACGCCGTTTCTCTCTCCCCTTTCTATTTCTCTCTCGTTATTTTCCGTAACCCAACACCGTTAACCCCCGATCGCCGTCCATCCCTCGACCCTCGTCCATCCCCGTCATCACCACCATCTCCGTCTCCGTCTCCTCTACATCGTCATCGCCGTCGCTCGCTTTTCCCCGTCCTCGCCATCACCGTTCGAACCCAACCACCGAAAGTTTGCCATCGCCATTCTCTCTCACCGTCGCCCTAACCCATCGTCGTGCACTCCTACCATCTTCATCGTTCTTCGCCGCTCACCGTGATCCCCATGCGACGCCGTTAAGACCCCTGATCGTCGAGCACATCATCGTCTTTGTTTTCGACCACAAGATAGAGCTTTCGCTCGCCGGAGTTTCTTCGCCGCCATCGCTACCCGACCGTGGTGCCGTCGAGACTGCCGTGGTCGCGCCACCGTGCCGCAGCCGCTGCAGTCACGTCGCCAATCTCCACACCGTTTCCTCTCTCTCTCTCTGGCCGAAGGTTGAAGAAGCTCAACTAGTGGTCAACTTTGGTGTTTCGTGTTCTGGCTTCTTGGATCCGAAGTTGCCGTTTCGTGTTTGGCTTGGATCCAGTGTGGGATCCAGGTGTTGCTGCTGTATTCGTTTGTTTGCTTGGTTGTTTCTTTGCCCGGTCTTCGCACGTATATTTTCGAAGATTTTTGCCGGGATTCTGATCCCGTTATTCTTTTATTTTTTTAATATCTGCAATACAGACAAGTCTCTTCTTGAACCCTTTCATTTATTTGTGTTCAAGAGTTTCTTTGATCTCATGCAAGTAGATCATGTCCTTTTATTTATCAAAACCATTTGACAATTCCATTAACATTATTGAGGGTTTACACGAGCTAACCCGACATACTCTTAACATCGTACTTCTCTTCGATCTAAACCAAGTCCCCAATGTTTCATGCATTTGCATATTAAATAACTAGAGTCATGCATAGGATTACTTGTTGATTAGACATTGAAATGGAACATGCTAGAAATGAATTTAATTGATGAATTGACACCATGATCATGATAAATGTATCTTAGACCTTAGAATTTTGCATGTTGACACCAAGGATTGCTTGAATGCCAATTTGTATGCTATATGTGATCGTATGAATTAATTGGTATCTTTTTATGTTAAGTTGAATTCTGGACTGCTGTAAGTTTTACTTTAAATCAGATTTTTAGCCCTGTTAATGACATAATTTGAGGAAACTTACTAAATATAAAATGTAGCCCTTGATGTCTAAATAATTTTCCCCTACTCTGGATTTAAATTCCAATTGTCCATCTATTAGATATCAGCAATTTACTGCAACTGTGTTAGCAATTTTCAGACTCACAATTTCATGCGTATCCTGCTGTTATTTATTTTATTTGACCCTGTTACCAGTAAAGGAAAAATCTGAAATAATTCATGTTGAACCTAGACATGTATATCTACTTCCCTGAATTTTTGTAGATTTTAATAATGAGTTTTCTGATCCGAATTAATTAATGGAACATAACCTACTGCATGCTGATTGAATATAAAACCTGACTAGATTAGAACTTTCACCCTAGTTCCCATGACTTTCATATACCTTAATTATACTCGCTGGAACCGTATGGAAGTCTATTTTCTAGATCTTCCGACGGATTTAGTGTTTCTATCATGTAGTGACCCTGTCCCATAATTTAGTACAGCAAGGTCATGCTGTCCTGATTTTGTGAAATGTGTTAAATGATGTGTTTCACTTCATGCTTTGTTTGTAGCGCTTAGAATTAGTCACACATAGTAATATACGACATTGAAACCCTCTTGCATGCTCACATAGGATGAAAATAAAGTATTAACAAGCTAGGGTTATTATGGGTAGACTTGGTAGTGAACAATCGAGAAATGTACTCGATAAGGCTTTATCGCTTGCACGTATACTTGACATAAAAGGAGAAACATTGACTACAATAATTGATTGATGGATCTTGCACGCAAATTCTTAATATCAATGCTAAGTACACGAACCATGAATTCACCATCGGTCTAAAACGATCACTGTGCTTGCATGGAATCTGTAGTATGGGATGCAGTAGTACGTGTACTAGATAGGTTAATAAAATACTTAACAACCTGCATAATTGATCTTCTATTGATATTGACTTGACATCACGCAGTTCATGTGTGATTATTGTAACCTTTTGATATTGCCTACTCTTTGTTTTGTTCTTTGTCTTTGACCATGTTCCTTTCAGTTGATATTCATGTTTATCCTATTATCCTTTGTTTTCTCTACTTGCCGCCCACGACTTGCTCTAAGGGCACTATTTTATTTCTTTTTAGACCAGAAAGTTACAGGTACTGAAGGATCTGTTCTCGAAGGAATTGGTGAGCAACGTTTCTAGTGATGGATCCAGTTTTCCGCTGCGTAGTTTTATAATTGTTGCTAGATTTATTTTTGAACTCTGTTATCTCTTGTACTTTGTTTTGGGCTCTGTGACCCGTAGTTTTGTTTTCCCAGATATTGGATATTTACATTGTTGGTTTATTTCATTATTATTGGAACTTTATCATTGATTCAAGTGGTTATATTCTTATGTGGTTGTATATTTGTTGATCTTATTGCTGAGTTAGTACTCTGTACAACTTATGAATGGTGTTTACATCATTCGCTGGGCCCACGTTACGTACTCGTGTTTCGTATTTTTGGAAGCGGGGCGTGACAGAAGTAATCAAAGAACCCACTTATGATGATCTAGTTGATATGTGTAATAGCTTAAGAGATTATGCAAAGGAATTAAGTTGTGAGTTGAAACAATATAAACAAATGTCTAATGAAGCACATGACTCTTGCATTGCCAAAAACCAAAAGTTGAAAATAAAAATTCCTTGATTATCGAAAAATTTAAGTCATTTAGGAAAGATTATGATGTGTTGATAGAATAAAATGAATGTTTGAAACAACAAATTCAAAAATCTCTGGCAGTACATAATGAAAACCTAAAGGAAATCCATGAGAAATCTGTTCATATTGCTAAACTCACCAACGATCTAAATGAATGCAAAAGAAAACTTGATGAGGTAGTGAAATATTGTAAGGAAGCACTCAAACATAACAGGATACTTGATGCTACTCTAGATTCTCTTCGTTGGAATACCAAAGACGATGAGAAAAATTGATAAAGACATTGCAATAGAATAATTTAGCTCAAAAAAATGGTTGAAAAATATGAAGGACCCAATTATTTTATGACAAAGAATTCAATGTCATATCATAATAATCGAGGACTTGGTTACAATGAGCCACCAAAATAGTTATAAACCAACACATAACTACGCACATGTGCATGATCCAACGCATAATCGCATTATATGTCACTATTGCTGTAAAATATGACATATATATTATAACTATTCATTAAAAATGAATGCTAATTTTGTTTGGGTGAAAAAAAATGTAAGTGCAGGCACAGTACCAACTTGGGCACCCAAAATTACACATACTCATTTTAATGTAGGTGCATTAATGCATCAAACCTAAAGATCGGTGGTACCTTGGTAGTGGATGCTCAAACCATATGACGGGTGACAATAAATATTTTGCATCACTATCAAGGAAAAGAGAGAAGGACATCATCTTTGGAGATAACAATACTGATCAAACCATCGGTATAGGTAAAATAAACTTTGGTTCATCATGCTCCATTGATGATGTACTTTTGGTAAGTGGCTTGAAACACAATTTACTTAGTGTCAGTCAATTAGGTGATAAAGGTTATATAGTTATTTTTGATAAAAATGCATGCACCGTATTAGATAATAACAAATCATGTTTACTTCGTGCTAACAGATGCAATAATGTGTATGTCATCAATTCTAATAAATTAGCACATGAAAATATGAGATGCTTTGTTGCTAGAAACAAAGATGGTTGATTATGGCATCCGCAACTTGGACACACAGCTATGGATAATCTCAACAAACTTGTCAACAAGGAACTTGTACGTAAAATTTCCAAAATTAGGTTTGAGAAAGATAAGTCATGTGACTTGTGTTAGTTCGGTAAGCAAACTAAAAGTTCCCACAAGCCCAAGAAAATTGTATCAACTTCTAGACCTCTTGAACTTCTGTACATGGACCTTTTTGGACCATCACGAACACGTAGTAATGGTAGTGCACGATATGCTTTCGTAATTATAATGACTATAATAGATTCACTTGGGTTGTTTTTTTATCACAAAATGATGAAACCTCATATTATTTTCAAAAATTTTGTCGTAGGGTAGAAATTGAGAAAAGCCTTACCATTGTCACTATTCTTAGTGATCATGGTGGGAATTTCAAAATGAACTCTTTATATCGTTCTGTGATGAAAAATGATTAAAACATGAGTTCGCTTGTCCTCGCACTCCCCAACAAAATGAGGTTGTTGAGGAAAAATCGATTTCTTCAACAAATGGCCTGCCCCATGCTTAGTGAAAATGATTTACCAAAATCCTTTTAGGCAGAAGCTATCAATACAGCATGTTACACCATTAACCAAGTAATCATTAGAAAATATCTTGAGAAAACACCTTTTGAACTGTATATGGAAAAATTTCAAAACTTGAGTTATTTTCGTGTATTTGGATGCAAAGTGTTTATTTTAAATACCTTAGATAACTTGAAAAATTTTGATCGCAAAAGTGATGAAGGCGTATTCTTAGGATATTCTCTAAGTAGCAAAGCTTATCGTGTATTTAATAAGAGAAGACGCACTATTCAAGAATCTATTGATGTTATATTTGATGAATCTAATCCTCTCACAAGAGAGATATTACATGTTGTTGATAATGATGAGACAGGTATCCGCATTGAAAAGAAACAAGTACATGCTGAAAAAATGCCGAATGAAGATCTCCAAAACAACTCATCTCATAAAAATGAAGATCTATCACCTCTAAATATCAATGAAAAACCCTTGACGGACGGGATGCACACACAACAAACTAATGCTATGGAAGATTATCTCACTTCCTCATCACCACCAACTCAACCTCCCACGATTGAAAAATGTCATGCTTGGAAAATCATGTCCAGACATCCCTCAAATCTTATACGAAGTGATATGTCAAAAGGGATAACTACTCGTACTCATGCTAAAAATTTAATGTGTTTTACTGCATTCGTATCCATACTTGAACCGAAGAATGTTAAGGAGGCCCTGTAAGACAACGACTGGATTGTTGCCATGCAAGAAGAACTTATTCCTTTTGAACGGAATCAAGTATGGAGACTTATTCCTAGACGACCTAGTCGAACCGTTCTTGGTACAAAATGGGTGTTTAGAAATAAGTTATACGAATCAGGTCATATAGTTCGAAATAAAGCTCGTTGTTTTGCTCGAGGTTATAACCAACAAGAGTGAGTTGGTTTTGATGAAACTTTTGCTCCCATTGCACGGCTTGAAGCAATTCGTATTTTACTTGCTTTTGCATCCTACATGGATTTTACGCTTTTTTTAAAAGGATGTAAAAAGTGTTTTTTTAATAGTTTTATTTTTGAAGAAGTTTATGTTGAACAACCACTTGGGTTCACTGACCCACTACACCCAAACCATGTATTTCGTCTTGATAAAGTGCTATATAGTTTGAAGCAAGCTCTGTGTGCTTGGTTTGAGCGACTAAGTTCGTTCCTTATTCACATAGGTTTTTCAAAAGGAAAACTACACATGTAACACCCCGTACTTAAGTGGGTATATATATATATATATATATAATAAATATGTGAGTTGTTGGTTGGTTGTTGGCCCATGGAATTTCTATATGAGGCTTGGAATTAATTGGATTGAGATGGAGCCTATAGAAATGATCTATGGGGCATAGGTAATTAATGTGCATGAACGTGCTGCATGGGGTGTGTGGCGTGGCTTGGGGAGGGGATTTAATCCCACATTGTGGGTGTGGAGGAGAGGATATGAGTATATATAGGATTCCATATGATAAAGGTTCACCTAATGGGTATACCCCCCCTTTTGATGGTGCCTATGGTGGGCGTGGCTAGAGTTTTGTGTCTATTCTTTCGCATGCGAGCACGTGTAGTCGCGTGCATAACTGAACCGTGCTCAGGGCGTTACAAATGGTATCAGAGCCGACTTTCGACACCGATCGTGGATCAGAGTGGGTTGGAGGTACACCTGGCTAAGGACAATACGCTGGTAGAAACCGGGGGAAGTACGCTATTAGGGTACTTTACTCCACATCGACTAGAAAGGTAGTACTGTATTAGCTTGCGGCTCCTGAGCTCAGCGAGGACGCTGAGTTCTTAAGGAGGGGTGTGTGTAACACCCCGTACTTAAGTGGGTATATATATATATATAAAATAAATATGTGTTGTTGGTTGGTTGTTGGCCCATGGAATTTCTATAGGAGGCTTGGAATTAATTGGATTGAAATTGAGCCTATAGAATAATCTATGGGGCATAGGAAATTAATGTGCATGAAATGAAATGAATGGAAAAGAGTGTGTTTGCATGGGGTGTGTGACGTGGCTTGGGGAGGGGATTTAATCCCACATCGTGGGTGTGAAGGAGACGATATGAGTATATATAGGATTCCATATGATAGAGGTTCACCTAATGGGTATACCCCCCTTTTGATGGTGCCTGTGGTGGGCGTGGCTAGAGTTTTGTGTCTGTTCTTTCGCGTGCGTGCACGTGTAGCCGCGTGCGCAGCTGATCCGGGCTCGGGGTGTTACAAATGTAATACCCCTCAAAATAGCATATATCTATTTTTTTGCATAGTAATTTGTGCACAATTGAGTATTGCACACGATTACGTATTTTTCTAATAACTATCAGTATTTAATTGAGAAATTGCATATATACGAGCTGTTCTGAACCTGATGAGATAGACTCGGGATATCTTCTCAATTTAACAATGGATTTGTCCCGATAGTTTTGACCGGAAAATTATTGGGAGAAAATTATAATTTCTATAAAACATATATTTTTATAGAGTTTAATTAAATTATATGTATATTGGTTATTTTAAATTGAGCTAGTGCTTGAATTGAATATAGATTGAAATTGTGCACTAGAGTTAGGGTTAGGGTATGGTGACCTAGGGTTCCTTGACCTAACCTAGGGTTAGGAACCCTAATCATGTCATCATGGCTTGGATCTTGAAGAAGATCCAATGGTGGAAACAATTCACCATGTGTGTTGACTTTTGAAGAATGAGAAGCTCTTGAAGCTTCTAGGGTGTGTGTTGGCACTCATCTCACCATTCATCTTCACTAAATCCTACACTACCCCATCCTCCACTCTTCATCATTTCCGGCCCCATCCTCCAAAACCCTAGCACTCCATCTCCTATAAATTCCCCACTCCATTATCTTCTCATCTCTTTTTTTTGTCTTGATTGTTTAAAAAAAAAAAGGAAGGAAGGGAAAAAGGTGAAGTTTTTTTTGGAGTAGAGAAGTTTTAGTAGAGAGAAAGAAGTTTAGTATGAGTTGGCCCAAGCTTCTACAAGAGCAAGGAGCAAAGGAAGGGAGCAAGCTACAAGGAGATCCTCTTGCAACAACAAGAAGTGGGTGATAATCTTAAAACTCTAAAAATTAGTTTTTTTTAATGTATGTGTGATTTTTAGCATGTGGTAGTAGCTAAGAAAAGTTTGATTATCATGTGTGAAGAAATTGACGTGCTAAGAAAAAGATAGTTGTATGGTAGAACAACTCTTTCATGATGCTTTTGTGAAAGAACATGTATGAATAGGTGAGTTTGGGAATTTCTAGCTCTCAAACGGTGTGGAATTTGGGACTCAAATTTTAGGAACTTGTTATTCCATGTATCTAGATCTTCCATGAATTTTGTCACAATATTTGGAGGCCATTTGATAGCCCAAACACTTAGTCCAATTTCGGACAGAGAGCAGTCAAAAAGGCTGCTGACTGTGTGAGATTTGTTATGACTTTCTGAAGTCATAACTCAAAATTGGTTGGGTATTTTGAGCTAAAAATTTTTGTGGATACTCTTGTATGTGTCTAAAACCATAGTATTAAATTTCATAATTGTATAAGGTCATTTGATGCCTCAAAGAAATTGTAGATTGCAACTGGTCTAAAGACGGAAGTTGAAATTCTGTCTGTTAGAAGATTGAAGTTCCAATAGTCATAACTACTTGTGTGTATATGATATTGCTGTGAAACTTTTGCAATGGCTTTTGGTATGAGTCTATTTGATGATTCTCAAATTTTAGAATTTTTAGATGAAATTTTATGAGGTTTCAAAAATAAATAGTATGAAGAAGTAAAAACCCTGTTTTAAGAGCAGCTGATATTTTATGCTATATTTGAGGGGTCATAACTCTTTGTGTATTATGAATCTAGATGCAAATTTTGGACACAAAGAAATGGTATTTTTTTGGATTAAGAATCTCAAATTTCATGATCTTTGGACTTAGGGTTGATTTGTTATGGAATTTAAAAGTAGACCAGGTTCAACCTAACTCAGATTGACTTGTCTGTGAAGATGAGTAATTCTGGAATTATGGGTTAAGAATTTGGTAGATTGATCAACTAGAGAATTGTATTAGAGAGTCGTATCTTTCCAAAACATCTGAAATTATAAAATTCCAGTTTGTAGGTCGAAAGTTATGACTTTTCTAAGACTGGGGTAGATCCAGTCTTAGTCAAGGCAGTATTTGCTAGAAGAACAAATTCTTCCCTGTTTGTGCACCTGATGGAATTTTGTGTTTTTTAGGACTTTAGTGATGGAATCTAAGGATGTATTTTACTAGGAAGTTGTAGTAGACACTCCCACCTTTCCATAGAATCTGAAATTGAGTAATTCCAATGAGTGGGCAAATTACTATGCTATTAGAGAAGTACAACAAGTGCATGAAGAGATGTACAGTTGAGAGTATATGGGATTTTTATAGTATCAAGATGATTGAATTTGAGGAAATGTTTTAATAGAGATTGGTAGTATATGGTCTTAGCTTTCCAGAATGGGTGATATCAAACAATTCCGAATTATATCTTGGAAGATATGGGTGTTGCAAATTCGGCAACTTGTTGCCTTGATCGACTTCAAGCATTCTTAACTCGGGGGACTTGAGTTCCATGGAGAATTTGAGGATATTGTCTACTAGGGGATTGCAGTAGAATCTCCTACCATTCTAGAAAAGCAAATTTTGTTGGATTTCAATGAGTGCAGCTTGAGTCGCCACAACGGCTTATGATTGAAAGATTGATAGGGAATTTCTCTGCATGACACAGTATGCTGATCTTGAGCTATTGAATATAAGATGTTTTAAGCACTTCATGGAACTTAGATAAGTTTCCTGTGCTTAGTAATCATGGTGGACATGAGTGAGTTGAGAGGATAGCTATATGGTCGATCTTGAGATCTGCTGTCTCGACGCTGGAGTCTGTCAATGGTCAGAGGATTGGTGTTTGTGTATGTTACCTTCATTCACAATTTTTACGTATCTTTTGGGCGCCGTTAGACTACTAGCTAAGAGTCACGGGTCGAGGTTATGGTCGATGACCTGTGAAGGTATTGGAAATCGGTGAGTGTGATTCCCGTGATTATTGTTATTTTGACAGACCAGTCAGGCTCGACATTATTGATTAACACCGTGTATGATTTTTGAAAGTGCTAAACAGATCCAGCCACCTTTAGTAGTGGTCCCTTTGCATGTGTATGACTTGTCCTTAACTCTCAAGTGTTGAATTGAGAGTTGGAGGGGGGGTATTTCTATACCCCAATACTTGTTATTTTGGTGTCTTAGGTTGTTAGGACACGAGTAGTGACTTGAACGACATTTCAGTCGTCAACCTTGTCTAATTTAGTTGCCTACACTTATCAACCATTAGGCCAACGTGAGGACTTCCGCCTTAACGATTGAAAGTGACTAACTCGGATGCCGACGAAATCATGGGAGATGATTACGGGCCGAGTTTGAGGACGAGACTAAATAGAGGAAGTGGTGAGCAAGTGATCGCATCGTCGGAGCCGCAGGTTGATATACCGGAACGAGGATTTCTAGTAGGGAAACCGCTTGAGACTTGGCATAAATTAGACTAGGAATCAGTTGGTGACCAAACCCTTGTAACATGTCTAGGTAGACTTAATGTCGGTCAGATTCTGCCGTCACCTATAAGCTGCATTAGTTTCTAGCGACTAGTAGTTGGGTGTTGTACTCTCCTGTCATTAGGGATACGTGCTGCGGTGCATATCTTGCACTGTTGATTCCTAAAGTACCGTGGTAAGAACAGGATGGGATTTCCTGGCAGATAAGGGGAATTAGAACTTCGAGACCGTCAAGTTCTATGCTCGTGGACACGAACAGGTCACATGGGTTGTGGTCTTGTAAATCTTTGGCGCCATAGGTATGCTGCGGTGTATCTTTAAGTTCTTCACAGCTTTTGAGTGGGGTCCGAGAGTCGGGCACTAGTGGCAAACCGAGACACCGCTAAGTAACTGCAGAAACGAATGTGACCGATTAATCTACAACCTCATCAACCACAATCTATCTATCAGGAACAGGACGAATACAAGAGTAGGATGCATGGCGAAGGTTCAAAACCCTGAACTTGGAGATAACGGCTTGATTTGGAAAGTATGCAGTATAGGATGCATACATTTCCAAAGTCTTGCTGGTATTTAGTTTAAGTACATCCTGACATGTGCATTAGATTACTAGGGCTTATCGTACACGGACACCCTTGACCCGACCCTACTTTCCTTCCTTTTAGTCACTTTTTTATTTGCATTCAATCTTGTTTTTTCTAGGTCGGATATCGCTATTTTCTTATCAGCATTGCGTCAGTAGAATTACTGACGTGCCCACTCAATCAGGTACTAGATACCGGGTCACGAGTGCAGGAGAACCCAAGACCAGCAGGGCATCTAAGTGGGGTGGTAGTGTACATGCCTACCATCTGAGCAAATGTCAAAATATCAGAGCAGTGTAGCGGGAGGTCCGAGCTACAGGGTGCATCCCAGGGAAGCAGCATGACCGCTCGGTGGAGCTTCTAGTAGAAAGTTGTTGGTTACTGTTCTGGGTGGCAGACGGTAATCGTTACATTATAGTATCTGTAACAAGTTAAGGTAATTTGTATTCCTTGTTCAAGAGCAGTACAACGGTTGTAACTAATGGTGTAATAACTCTGATGGAAGTTTTTTTATATTCCGTGTTATTTACTGTGTTGAGTGAAGGAAAAGATTCTGGTTGAGTCACGGATGTCCGGTAACGGGGATCTGGGGCATTACAACACACTACACTTTTTATCAAACATGTTTTTAAATACATTTTGATCATTCAGATTTATGTTGATGATATTATATTTGGATTTACTAATGAAAAATTGTGCAAGAAGTTTTCTAAGAAAATGCAGGATGAATTTGAGATTAGTATGATGGACGAATTAAAATATTTTTTTGGACTTCAAGTATAGCAACAGAAGGACGACATCTTTATAAATCAATCTAAATATGCTAAAGAACTCGTCAAAAAGTTTGGCCTTGATAGTGCAAATGCATACAAAACTTCCATGGCCACTACCACGAAACTTTCCAAAGATGAAACGGGAACCAATGTTAATGTCTCTACCTATTGTGGTATGATTGGTAGCTTGCTTTTATAACACTACATCTCGTCCTGATATAATGTTTAGGGTATGTTTATGTGCCAATTTTCAATCGTGTCCAAAAGAATCTCATTTGATTGCAGTTAAGCGTATTATTCGATATCTTAAAGGCATACCAAATGTAGGCCTTTGGTACCCAATTTTTTTTTTCTTTTGTAGGCTATTCAAATGCCGACTATGCTGGCAGTTGAACAGAGAAAAAACATAAGCGGTACATGTCACTTATTGGGAAATTTTCTTGTTTCATGGGCATCTAAGAAACAAAATTCTGCCACTTTATCCACCGCCAAAGCCGAATGTATAGCTGTCGAATCTTGTTGTTCGCAAGTATTGTGGATGAAACATACATTAGAAGACTATAAGGTATTCTTCGATCACATCGATCCCCATTAAATATGATAATACTAGCACTGTTCACATGACTAAAAATTTTGATCAACACAGTCGCACCAAGTATATAGAAATTCGCTACCATTTTATTATATTGTTATTGATTATGTTTCAACGGATTTACAATTTGCTGATATTTTTACCAAACCATTAGATGAAAAACGTTTTCACTTTCTAAAATGAGAAATAAATACCATTGATCTTTCAGCATGAACAGTCGACTGTCACCCTGTAGGATTGTACGGCTGACTAGTCGGTCGATCGTCCCTTTTATTGTATCTTTTACAGTCACATGTTTTCTTTTAATCACAGTCTGACCGGTCGACCACACAGTCGAACGACCCCCTATTATGTTGTTTTGATTTTTACATGTTTTTTTGTGTGGCAACTTAACCTGATTTTTTATAAGCCTCCCTACTTTGTGTCTTTTTCCCCTTTTGGTGTGTTCCAAAAAGGGAAAGAAAATTCGAACTTAGAATTTAACTTCTTAGAAAACTCTTCAAACTTAGTGTATTTAACTTTTCTATCAACCTTCTTAAGACTATAATTCTAAAATCTCAAATCTATGATACCATATAGAACTCTCACCGTATATCAAAGAACTTCGTGATCAACGGTATCATGTAAGTAGATTTCTGTATTTCTGTATTTTAAATATGCATCTCCCTTAAAAACAAAACTTTTTAATTAATATTTATAAATTCATATTTTCGTGCATGATTCGTATTATGCATATAGGATGCATCATGAACATACACCTATTTAATTCTTATGTGCTTGAATTTAGGGGGAGTATTGGATTAAAGGGGAGCAGTTGAATTTGTTTTAAATTTAAATTCTAAATTTTGTTTTGTTCACACCAAAAGGGGGAGATTGTTGATCCTAAGTTTGGTGTGCACAAAACCTACTATTAAGACTAATATTTTCTGTTGGGATCTAAAGGATTTACAGAGAAGGAAACTCAAAACAAAGAGCCAAAAAGATTAGCAATCAAGCAACAGATGAATGTATCAAAGAAGATTGCAAATATCAAGAAGATTTCAACTTAAGAAACATGTGCTTCAAATCCTCAAGAAAGCCAGCAATAATTAATTATTTATTTCTGTTTTAGCGAGAAAATATTGAAAGAGTCATTGACTGATTGATTAGTATTTGGAAATAATATAAAGTGGATTCGCCAAATAAATGTTTGAGATCGTACAATATGTCGGGCAACTGTCGCAACAGTCAATCGCTCATTATAGTGAAAAAGATGTGTCAGTCGGCCGATCA
Organism: Hemerocallis citrina; assembly: GCA_017893485.1. Taxonomy (NCBI): domain Eukaryota; kingdom Viridiplantae; phylum Streptophyta; class Magnoliopsida; order Asparagales; family Asphodelaceae; genus Hemerocallis; species Hemerocallis citrina. Next base: position 95,945,273 of record CM030364.1, on the reverse strand, counting down.
TTGCTCGACTTTCGAGTTAAAAGATGAACGATCGACTGTTCAACAAAGCGGTCGACCGTCCGCGTGCAGTTTTGACTATTTTGGAAATATCTTTTCATTTTTTGAAAGATACATTTTCTCGCTCTATAAATAGAGATGAATTCACTGAGTATTCTTCATCCCTTGCAATTATAATTCTTCTGAACTAATCATTCAATCAATGATCCGAGTGTGATAGCTTTTTATTGTTTTCTTCAGTCAAGATCGTTATAGATCTTGAGGGTTTTTCTTTTCTTCCACTTCGGTGAGTTTTGCGGGAGTTGTTTGTAGAAATCCTTCGGGTGTAATAGGTCTCTCGTCCTGAATTCTGAGAATCACTATACAAGGGTTTAAAGTATAGTGGAACGCTTGTGGTTGTGAATTGCTACAATTAGGTGGTGTGGACGTAGATCTGGGAGTCGAACCACGTTATATTGTTGTTATGTTTGCTCTGTTTCCTTTCTCTAACTTTATCTCCTTACTTTACGTATTTTATTTAAGTTTTTAATTTCCTCACAGTTACCCTATTCACCCTTATTTACATTACCAACCAAATTATATGTTTCTCGTTACAATCGAGTTATTATTGGTTACTATTCTGTTTTATATGGTTTCCAGATTATCTAATAGAAGCAAGTGATAACTCAGTTTAGCTAGAATCCTTTGATTGATAATTGTGAAATACAAGTCAGATTGGTTACGATATGGATACTGATTATAAATTACTAATCCATTGAGACCGAAATTTTAAAGTTGTTGGGAGTATCGAGGAACTTACACATACCCACACAGGTTGAGCACCCTTTTTTGGGCCAAGCTTTGTTGCAACTTTTTTAATCGCTAGTCAATACATGTCCAATGAGAAATGAACTTGCCAACTAAATGACCAGTACACCGAAACTCTGAAGTTGTGTGAGGGTTAAGGAACTTTTTCTTATATTCTAACAATGCTATAAAAATTCATGAAAAATAGTTTAACATGTTTGATAAAGCCTCCTTTGCTCATGCTAGGATATGTCTTGACACCTGCCAGGCCACCAAATAAATGTTGGAATAATTTGGCTTACTTTTCGGGCCAGATTCCGGCGGCCTCCGGCCACCAGAAGTGCCGGATAATGATTGGATTGCGATCCTCTCGTCGAGTACTATTCCGTGATGTACTCATATGCCAAAAACGAATTCCGTATGAATGAGAAATGTTGGTCCAAAGTTGGGTACTCGAAATGTACTAACTTGAAAATTTGGAGAAAATAGATAGTCCCATATCGAAAATGGGGAAAGTTTTTTCTAATATATATACTAAAAAATGGACTAAAGGGCGTGGCCCGAGGGTTACCACTAATGTGTAGTGGAGAGAGGACATGGCTTGGTTTGGTCTGGTCTGGCCTGGCTTGGCTCTGGCCTATACTTTTTTTGCCCCAGTCAAAAAAATTTCCTCCCAGTATACTGTTGAAGCTTTTCAAATTCGGTAACTGGTACCATTACTCTGTGTAACAGCAGATTAATGGCTCATCAGTTATGTATTTAAACCATTACTCTGCTGTTACAGAGCAATGGACCCTCTCATCAGTTGCTCCACTTCTCCTATAAGACCAGAAAATTCTGTCTGCTAGAGGACACAGTATTGTAATCTTCTTCTTCTTCTTCTTCTTCTTCCTCTGGTTCAAAATCTGAGAGTGCAACACAGCAACAGGTTCTCTGAGATCTCTGAAGTTAGGGTGCTGCTCTTCGGGGAAAGGTAATACAGTTGTATCCTAGGAGACAATTCGCTAGCCACCGTCACACTACGGGGCGAATTTTGCTTTAAGGACAGAGATATTAAAATCTCGACTCTGTATTGTACTGTATGGTTTGTTCTTTCATTTCCTATATTTGTAATTCTTCACGTATATTGTTAGTATTTTCTGTTTTATGAAATTCATGCTCTAACAATCTTAAAGCAAAATTTTTCCTCTATTCTAGCAGTTTTGTGAAGATTATTTACAGGTCCTGTTATCATTTCGGAAAAAAGCACAACTAACAGTTCTATTTCAACTGTTTCAGAAAATGGAAAACACACAGAACGAAAGTGTCAATGGGCTTATCAGTGCTGAAACACCAGTGACCCAAAATGTGGCTGCACAATCGGTTGCGGCACATTCGGTCGTTCTGCCTACACATATAACTGTGGAAGAAAAACCAAAGAAGTTCAATGGAATTGGATTCGAGATTTGGTAAGGGAAGATGCAGTTCTACCTGACCACCTTGAAGTCTGAAAGGTTTCTCACTGAATCTGCCCGTATGCTGGCACCAATGGATGCACACTTTGTTGCTGTTGTTGATGCATGGACCTATCTCTACAGAAACTACATCCGGAATGGCTTGGTAGACCCATTGTACAACATCCAATGTTCTAAAAGTCGCTAGGCGGTAGTCGGGCGGCCGATGGGTGCGTAGCGCCTAGGCTTTGTAAGCGGAGCTTAAGCGGCTAGGCGCTAGGCGGTTTTATTTATATATTTTATTTATATATTTTATCATTTTGTTTTGTTTTGTTGTTACCAATTCTTACTCTTGATATTTCTCCTTGCAATTGTAGGATGAACTTTACAAAATCGAATCGGAGTATTATTATTAGTCTTTTTCTTTTTTTGTATAGTCCTATACTCATCTATTAGACTAGTATTAATCTATGACAAAGATCAGTAGTGGAGATTACCTATTCAGCTGTTCCAGCCCAAGGAGCAAACAGTGTGGGGAAGCAGGAGGCTTGAGTTGGGGGATGGGGAAGGGTTGCATCAGGAGAAGTTTGAGAAAGAAGAGGAGGACGTAGTGTTGACGTCGGAGGTGAAACAAGGCAGGAGGCCGTATGTGGTTGTGTTGATGACTTGACTTTGAAGCTGAAGAGAGCAGAGAGAGGTTGTGTTGATGTCGGTTGAAGTTGAAGCGAGCTGCAACTGCAAGGAGGGAGGTGGAGGAGGAGGTTTTGATGACAGAGTGAGTGAGAGCTGCGACTGCGAGGAGGGAGGCAGAGGAGGTTGTGTTGATGACTGCGAGCAACGACTGCGAGGAGGGAGGCGAAGGAGGAGGGAGGCAGAGGAGGTCGAAATTGAAGCGCGTTGCGAGCCTCCGACTGCGAGGAGGGAGGCGGAGGAGGTGATTTGGGGGTTTTGGAGAAGAGGAATTAGGGATTTAGAGAATAGAATTGATTTGGGGGATTTTTTACGGGAGATTTAGAGGAGAAAGAGAAGTTTTAGGGGTTTGAGTGTGTTAGAGCGGGTCGAGTTGGAATAAGTCGGATCCTTTTTTCATATAATAATTAAGTCTTAAGCGGGTCTAGCCCGCCTAGACCCGCTTACACCGATTACACACCGCCTAGACCCGCTTTTAACCGCCTAGAATCAGTAACCGATTTTCTTAAACGCCTAGCGCCTAGGCGCCGCCTAGGCCGCTTTTTAGAACACTGACAACGTCTACTGTGTCTTCAAGACGTCCAAACTTCTGTGGGGGTCTTTGGAGAAGAAGTACAAAACAGAAGATGTCGGGTCCAAAAAGTTTGTAGTTAGCAAATTTCTGGACTACAAGATGGTTGAATCCAAGACGATTGTGAGTCAAATCTAGGAACTGTAGGTGATATGCATGAAATCGCTGTAGAGAACATGACGCTGTGCGAACCATTCCAGGTTGCAGCGTTCATCGAGAAGCTTCCACCTGAATGGAAAGACTTCAAGAACTACCTCAAACACAAGCGAAAGGAGATGTCTCTTGAAGACCTCATTGTCAGGTTGCGTATCGAAGAAGAGAATCACAAGGCTGACAGGTCCTATGAAAATCAGTCCATAGAAAAGGCAAACATGGTGGAGCATGAACAGAAAGGCAAAAAGAGAAAGTTCTTGCCACAGGCCTCGAACAAAAAACCGGCAATAAAGAGGTTTGCTGGAAAATGCTACAAGTGTGGTAAGCTCGGCCACATAATTTCTGAATGCCGCAGCAAGGACAACAACCGTGCTGGAACCGGACAGGCAAAAGGATCCCATGCACACATAGCTGAGAACTTGTCCACCGGTCTTTCTGACCTAGATCTCTGTGTTGTTGTATCAGAGGTGAATCTGGTGGGGAGCAATCCTCGAGAGTGGTGGTACGAAACTGGGGCCACCAAGCACATCTGCTCGGACAAGGAGACGTTCACTTCATACCAGAAGTGCAACAAGGATGAACAGCTGTTCATAGGTAATTCTTCCACCTCCAAAATTGCAGGAACGGAGAAGATAGTGCTGAAAATGACTTCAGGCAAGGAACTAACACTTACAAATGTGTTGCATGTTCCAGATATTAGAAAAAACTTGGTATCAGGATCTTTGCTAAACAGGAATGAAAATAAGGTTGTTCTTGCTTCTGATAATTTTGTATTGTCTAAGAATGGGGAGATATGTAAGGGATGAACTGTTCAAGTTTAATGTAATGACAGTCATCCCTAAAACTATTATTTCTGTTGTTCCCAAAGTTAATGAAATTACTCCTATTACTTATGTTGTTGAGTCTTCTTCTGTTTGACATGAAAGACTAGGACATGTTAATTTCAATTCTATGTGTAGATTAATTAACATGAATTTGCTACCAAAATTTAAGGTAAACAACACCGAAAAATGTGAAGTTTGCACAGAGGCCAAACTCACTAAAACTCCATCACGTTCTGTAGAAAGAAACACAGAAACTTTAGGTCTAATTCACACGGATCTGTGTGATTTAAAATATATGCAGACTAGAGATGGCAAAAAGTACTTTGTGACATTCATAGACGATTGCACAAAATTCTGTTATGTATACTTGTTACATAGCAAAAATGAGGCTTTGGATAAATTCAAAGAATATAAGCTTGGGGTTGAGAATCAACTGGGCAAAACGATTAAAATCGTTAGGAGTGATAGAGGAGGAGAACATGATGCACCATTTAATATGTTCTGCTCTGAACATGGAATAGTTCATCAGACAACTGCTCCTTACTCACCTGAATCAAACGATACTGTCGAGCGCAAGAACCGAACTCTAAAGGAGATGTTGAATGCCTTGTTGTTGAATTCTGGCTTACCCCAAAACATGTGGGGGGAAGCGTTGCTGACTGCTAACTACATTCTCAATAAAATATCTCACAAGAAAACTGACAAGACACCATACAAACTGTGAAAAGGTAACGTACCTTCGTATAAATACCTCAAAGTATGGGGGTGTCTAGCAAAAGTGGCAGTATCTAATCCAAAACAGGTCACCATAGGACCTAAGACGATTGATTGCATATTCATAGTCTATGCACACAACAGTAGTGCATATCGGTTCTTGGTATATAAATCAGATATACCGGATATCCATGTGAATACAATAATGGATTCAAGGAATGCTTCCTTTTTTGAACACATATTTCCGTGTAAGGATACTACGTATCCCAAACGTACACGTGAACAATGGAATGCAAGCACTTTGGTTGATGAACCAGAACATGATAATGATGAGCCTAGACGTAGTAAATGTGCTAGAACATCAAAGTCATTTGGTCCTGACTTTGTAACAGCCTTTCTGTTAAAGAATGAGCTCAGAACATTTAAGGAAACCATATCTACGCCTGATGCTTCTATGTGGAAGGAAGCAATCAAAAGTGAAATAGACTCCATTATGCAAAATCATATATGGGAGTTTGTCGATTTGCCTTCTGAATGTAAAGCTCTAGGATGTAAATGGATTTTCAAATAAAAATTGAAACCAGACGGTTCAATAGAAAAATATAAGGTGAGCCTTGTGGTATAAGGATTTAGGCAAAATGAAGGCCTAGACTTCTTTGTTACATATTCTCCGGTTACAAGAATAACTTCTATAAGAATGTTGATAGCTATTGCTGCTCTACGTAACCTGGAAATACATCAAATGAATGTTAAAACTGCATTTCTAAAGAGGATTTAGAAGAAGAAATATACATAAAACAACCTGAGGGTTACGTAGTTCCTAGACAGGAAAACAAGGTGTGCAGTCTTGTAAAATCCCTATACGGACTGAAACAAGCTCAAAGCAGTGACATGCAAAATTTGACAATTTTATGATGTCAAATGGTTTCAAAATAAATAAATGTGATAAGTGTATCTACATCAAAGATACTCCAAATGGATACATTCTGGTGTGTCTGTATATAGATGACATGCTCATTTTTGGGAGCAATAATGACATTATCAAACAAACTAAGAGCATGCTTAGTGGCAAGTTTGATATGAAAGATTTGGGAGTTGCAGACGTCATACTAGGAATCAAAGTTTCTAGAACGTCTGAGGGAATTACTTTTTCTCAAGCTCATTACGCTGAGAAAGTACTTGAAAGATTCAAGATTTACTCTAATGGGACTGCCAAAAGTCCTGTGGATCCCAGTCTTCACTTGTTCAAAAACACGGGTGACAGCATATCACAACTGGAATATGCACATGTAATCGGTAGTCTGATGTGCTTAATAAATTGTACAAGATCAGACCTAGCACATTCAGTAAATGTACTGAGCCGCTACACAAGTAATCCAGGACAAAGCCACTGGAAAGGAATAACTAGAGTATTGAACTACTTGCGACATACTCAGAGTTATGGGCTGCATTACACCACATATCTAGCAGTACTAGAAGGCTACAGTGATGCCAACTGGATATCAGACTCCAAGAACTCAAAATCCACAAGTGGGTATGTCTTCACACTTGGTGGTGCAGTTGTGTCATAGAAATCCTCTAAACAAACGTTATTGGTCAGATCCACCATGGAATCTAAGTTTATTGCTTTAGACAAAGCGGCAGAGGAAGTAGAATGGCTTCTAAATTTTTTAGAGGATATCCCTATGTGGAAAAAACCAGTGCCTACTTTATGTATACACTGTGACAGCCAATCGGCTATAGCACGGACACTGAGTTGTATGTATAATGGTAAGTCTCGTCATATCAGAAGGCGACACAAAACCATTAGATAACTGCTCTCAAATGGAGTAATCTCTATAGAGTATATAAAATCGGCCGACAACCTAGCGGATCCATTTATTAAAGGTTTTTCACGAGAGAAAGTTGTAAGATCATCAAGAGGAATGAGTTTAAAGCCTATGATGAAAGAGGATACTTGATGGAAACCCTACCTAGGAATTGGAGATTCCAAGATCTAGGTTCAGGGGGACAACCAAATCTTGTTGATTCGATGTGAGCACTAAGAGATTAAAATCTTATACCCACTCTTAGGATGATAAAACAGTGCTGCCTGCAAGGTGTAAGGATAAGCATGACTTTTAATGATTCCCATAGCTTTGAAATAAAACTGGAGTACGACAGGATACTCTTTATGGGCAATCACATTGTGAGTGTGAAATGAGGCCGTTTCTAGGAGAATGAAGAGAGGCTACATTATCCATGTTCACTCGCGATTAACTAGGATTGTTCATGGCCACAATGAACACAACAAGAGAACCTAGTTCTGTGAGGAAATGAAACTGTGTAATAGTTATTGTCTAGGTTCACATCAAAGCCCGGGTAGTTCAAGACATCATGTTCACTACCTGGTCAAGTGAATCTGATAGCTACTTACTAAGGGTGGTTCAAAGTTGAAAAATTACTACCATTCCTGATGCAGTGATTTTCCGATTGTCCTCTCAAAGTTTTTCTGTCTTGTCTTTTTCTGTCATGTCTTTTTCTGTCGTATCTGGATTACATAGTCTGGTCATTTCTATTCACGGGGGATTGTTGGAAATAATTTTTGGCTTACTTTTCGGGCCGAATTCCGGCGGCCTCCGGCCACCAGAAGCGCCAGATAATGATTGGATTGCGATCCTCTCGTCGAGTACTATTTCATGATGTACTCATGTGCCAAAAACGAATTCCGTATGAATGAGAAATGTTGGTCCAAAGTTGGGTACTTGAAATGTGCTAACTTAAAAATTTGGAGAAAATGGATAGTCCCGTATCGAAAATGGGAAAAGTTTTTTCTAGTATATATACTAAAAAAATGGACTAAAGGGCGTGGCCCGAGGGTTACCACTAATGTGTAGTGGAGAGAGGACTTAGCCAAAATGACAAATACACGCGCGCCCGGCCCGGCCCCGGCCCCAGCCTCGGTTTGGCTTGGTTTGATCTGGTCTGGTCTGGCTTGGCTCTGGCCTATATTTTTTTCCCCAGTCAAAAATTTCCCCCCCAATATACTGTTAAGGCTTTTCAAATTCAGTAATTGGTACCATTACACTGTGTAACAGCAGAGTAATGGCTCATCAGTTATGTCTTTGAACCACTACTCTGCTGTTACAGAGTAATAGACCATTACTCTGCTGTTACAGAGCAATGGACCCTCCCATCAGTTGCTCCACTTCTCCTATAAGACCAGAAAATTCTGTCTGCCAGAAGACACAGTATTCTAATCCGAATCTTCTTCTTCCTCTGGTTCAAAATCTGAGAGTGCAACACAGCAACAGGTTCGCTGAGATCTCTGAAGTTAGGCTGCTGCTCTTCAAGGAAAGGTAATACAGTTATATCCTGGGAGGCAATTCGCCAGCCACCGTCACACTACGGGACGAATTTTGTTTTAAAGGCAGAGATATTAAAATATCGACTCTGTATTGTACTGTATGGTTTGTTTTTTCATTTCCTGTATTTGTAATTCTTCACAAATATTATTAGCATTTTCTGTTTTATGAAATTCATGTTCTAACAATAAAATGTGGGTATAATACAAGCATTCGAATGCGATCCAAGAATTCATACGCTCATTTATACAAATTGGCTAAATTTGACATTTGATGATTAGTTAGAAATTAGTTCAGATTTAATTTCCATATAAATGTTCCATCTTTTAACCTGTGATTGCAAGACATGGACATACAAGCATACCTGAAGTCCTGAACAGACTGATAAATGTTGGGCATGGGACAAGACAATATGCATATTGAACATGAAGCTACATGTGTATTTAAGTGTTCATGCACGGTACATTTTACATTTTGTTCATAAAAATAAGATAGTTCAAATTTATGGTTGTAGATGATCCAAGCTGCCTATAATTTGTGTAGTTCGACTTTTCTTTTATTCTTCTTATTAGATAGAGTATTTTTTTAAAACATGCATGTGTTGTTTGTTTAGGGTACGTATGTTGAAAAAAATAACAGTTCGAAAGGACATTGACGTAATGGAAGATCTCGACAGTGACAAACCACCTTGATCAAATATACTTCCTAGGGTAATGTCACATCCACTACCAATTCTGCTGTTAATTTTTTTACTAGCTTAGGTGGCACATTCCCGATTAGAAGATTCTACCATAAAAAATTGATTCCCTGCATCATCTCACCGATAGAGCCAATTGAAAATTGATCAACAAATTGGCTTTATACCAGATGATGAAGGCAATCAATTTTTGATTCCCGGAGAGAGAACCTCAACAACCCAACACCTTCCCAGCTGAATTACTTTTGGGAGCAGCTGCGCACCATTCATATATATAAACACTGTATCACATACAGTATATGGCAACTTTTTTCTTCCCAATAATTGTGACAGAAACTGTTGAACTGGGCTCTCTATCAGGATATAGTAACATTTATTTATTTATTTATTTATTTTACTGTTTCTTCCTTCCTTCTGTTATTCTCTACAACAAATTGAGGTTTTGGTGGGGAATTGCGGACAAGGAAATGAAAGTATTTATGTCTCTGCTTCATCTGATATTGTTAAGAGGAAAGAAAGCAAATTTCTAATTTACGATGCAAAAGATTTGCTGCTTTCCATTTATTTTACTTGCTAAAGTATCACGTCAACGTATTTTATCTTGGACGTTAAGAACTAGGAAAGGACTTTCCGGTACTCATGCAGGGAATGAAGAACAATATCATAATTGTCGCGCACTCCTCGTGCAATGTGATTATTTAAATATCAGTATGAGAAATGATAGTACTTTTGCTCCAAATATAACTTTAGGGTTGGTGAAATTGGTCCATGCATAATTTTGTAAGGGAAAATTGGTCCATGCATAATTTTGTAAGGGAAAAATAAAACTGTGCTTAGTTGAGATCACTCACTGTTTGTAAGTGGAAAAATCATAAAAAGTTTCAAATGGAGGTGTAGAAATCTTTGGTTGCTCACTATTTTGGTGAGCATTCACGAAATAGAACACCTATTATAAATTCGAACAGCTCATATTGTTCTATATATCTGAAAATAAAAAAAAATCAATTAATTAGAAATTTATTTATCCATGATTTACATTATCACAAAAATGTACGGCTGAAAATTCTAATGGTATGATAGATGGGCAAATGGACTTCGAATCACTTGATTTGTTATTTTTAAGCTGTTTTAGGCATATAGAATAATATGAGCAATTCAGATTTTTAATAGGGTCTTTATTTTATAAGTGCTTATCAAAAGTACTTATCAAAAGTACTGAGCAACAGAATGGGACTCTTTGGAGTAATACGTTGGTATCATTTTTTTCCCGAGGATTTACCATTACGCGCTCCGAGATGCGTGCTATCTTTACCACTTTGCTTCTCTAAATTCTATAGGGAAGGGGGAAAAAATATGTCCCTTCCAGAAGAAACCAAAAACCCCTTTTATCTCTTCCCGCCAAAATTTCGAAATTTTCATCGTCAAATACACCCACCAAAACCCCTCAAAAATATTTTTTTGTAAAATTGGAAAACCCCAGTCAGAAATAGAAATGGCCTTTAGAAACGAAGAAGAAGAAGAAGGGGAAGCTGAAGAGATCTCAACCGACTCTGAATCACCCAACGGCGACGATGACGTTAGCGACGGCGACGACGACGAGGAGAAAGGAGAAGATATCAAAGAGGAAGACGATGACGACGATGGCGACAGCGAAGATAGGAAATCTCAGAACGTTGATGCTCTAATCAGGTAAATCTAATGTCTATCTGTTCGTTACTAGGGTTTATATCCGATTGAAATGTGAACGATAAATTGTAGATCTTATTGAGTTGCTGAAATATGTTTAGGTTTCCGAACCTCAATCTAGATTCTGGTTCTTTGATTGATAAGAGAGAAGTCAGGAAGTTAGTGGGAAAATGTTAGATCTAGAGTTTGGGGATTTAGCATCTCGAATTGGGATGAATCTGTGAATAGGAGTATCTTCTTTTATAGAATTTGTGCTCCGGTTGATAAAGTAGTTGGTGACAATTTGTTATTGTGAATTTGTGAACGTTTGTTTTTATGTTTCATCTTAGATTCAATTACTAGTGTTTCTTTTGAAGTACAGTGAAATTTCTTTTATTAATTTGGCTGAAGAACTGCTTTGAGCTGGAGAGTGAATAAGAGATGTTTTTTTTTGTAAAGCAGTGGTGGCTGGCTCATTATTATGTAGAGGATTTTGAGAGAAATAGGACTTGAATGATTAGTTTAGAGTGGCATATTGGCTAAGCATGCATGACACGACAGAGTAACACAAGGAAAATTCTAACAGAACTATAATGTGTGTGTAGACACGTGTCCGCTAGGCAGTTAAAATTGGTTTTTGGAACAAATCGGTCTAGGAGTGATTAGTGGTTAATCAGTTAATCGGGAAAAAATTGGATATATATATATATATATATATATATATATATATATATATATATATAAAATTATAATTAAAAAAAATACTCATTATGTAGCAATCCTAAATCCTAACATAAAACTATTATGAGATTATCAAATAGCAACATATAGTTATAGAGAAAAAAATTTATTTGGTTTGAGCTAAGTTTGGATTCTAGATGTGGGTCAGATTGGGTTTGCTGGTCGGTTCCATCAAACAAAACCAATTGGGGAGGGAGCAGCGCGAGCAGCAAGAGGATGAGGTGCAGCAAGTGCGGGCCGGGTCAAGTATGCGACGGTGGGTCGGGTTTGGGTTTGCTCGAGGAAGAGAAAGAGAATCAGTTTGAGTTTGGGTTTGCGCGAGGAAGAAGAAGAGAGCGGCGACATGTCGAGTTTGGGTTTGCGCGAGGACTAGAAGGGATTTTGATTTTGGATTTGGATTTGAGTTTGGGCCGGATTGAGCCCAAATATTGCAAATGAGCATGAAAATTAGAAGAGATTTAATCGGTTAATCAACCACTTCAAATCGGACAATTAACTACTAATCGGCCGATTATACCCGATTAAATCGCTAACTATTAAAATATTATAAATCGCTAGAAAAATAATCACTTAGCATACGATTAGTAATTAATCGGGGATTAATCGGCCGTAATGAGGGATTTTAACTACTTAGCGTGTCTGACATGATCCAAGTTCCAAATAGAAGTGTTCACGCATAACATACTGGTCATTGTTGATTTGAGATATAAAATATGCAAATTGTTGGGAGAACCACAGAAGTTACAGGGAATGATTTTTTACTGTTGAATTTTTAGACTTGTTTGGTTGTGACTATAATTAACTGATAGCTCCTACACTAATCTAATTAGAAATACATTCTTTTCTTTCAATGTTGCAACTGTTTTGATTAAAATTTAAAGCGTTTTGTAGACTGAATCGCTTCTAACATGTGAGTTCACTTACTTGACTGAAATTGAATTAGCATCAAATTAACTTTTGTTATTTTTAAAATTTCATTTGCTGTAAAATTAAACTACCTTCATTTGTTTTCTCATTACGTTTGATCTGATTGCAAGTTACCTGTCTAAAAGAGAAAAATGTCATTAGATTGGTGACCTTCAGAACTTAAGGTTCATGCAATGAAGTTCCAAATCAAAAACAATTTTTTATCAGTTCATACTGAAATCCTCAGTGTTTGTTTTTCTTCGTTGCTATGTTGGCACCAATTATCTTGCATGTTATTTTGCATTATAGACGATCTGGTTAAATTGAAATGTCAGAAGCTTCTTCAGTATGATGTCATTTCGCTATAATATACTTCTCATACTTTTGTTTCTTATCAGTTAACACTCCCTTTACCAATGAGATTCAACAAGAATATAAGAGTCAGGATGTTTGATTGATTAGAAGTGATTGAGTTATGTATTATGTTGCGGTGTTCAAGTTTTATCTGGTAGACTTGACTTTTTATGCTTTTGCTCCTACCATTCTCGAAGAACCACTTTGGTTGAATTGGTTCTTCTATACAATTTATCTAATGCTTCTTCTCTTTATTTCATAGAGGAAACCTAGTCGTAAAGAGGCAGCCACTTCTTCCACGAGTTCTCTCGGTTAGTGATGGAGCAATAGTAGCTAGAAAACCATTTAAACCTCCATGCTCAAAGGGATATAAAGATCCATTCGAGCTCAATCGCCGTCTTTCGACGCGTAAAAGGTTTGTCCCATGGGGTTCTTCAAGGCCAGTACTAGTTGCCATAAATAATTTCTCAAACATCCCAAGTGTTACTGAAGATAATCCATCAGAAGCAAATCAGAATTTGCCTCCTGGGATTGAGCCGTTGATTCTTTGGCAACCTAATGGATCAGATGAGAAAAGCAATTTAACTCAGATCGAGGTAGATCCATTGCTTGTTCGCTATCTTAGACCTCATCAAAGGTATTGTGTTTTCGTCAATGTAAATTTCAATTCTTGTAGTGTTCAGTGACAAATAGACTATGCTTTCATTATCACTTTTCTTTTTATTCAATATGAGGGATAAGATCAATGATCTTTGCCAAAAGTACAAAAGAGATAGTGCACCAACAGAAAGGAAACAGGTTCCAGCCCTTCACAGCATCCTACAGGGAAAAAAATGAGAAGAAAAAAAAACAAAGAAGAAGAAGAGGATTAAGAGGAAGGGCACAAACAATACTAAAAGTACATAAGATACAAACCCCAACAAAAAAATAATAATAAAGAGATAAAGGAACAATAGCCAAAGGACTGGAACATAAGATCCTCTATCACTTCACTAATATGCTTATGTTTTATGATGGAAATAATTGACCAAGTTGTCAACTTTAAGATCTTTTTCCCGTTTTAATTTTCTTGACTTTGACCACACTGCTGAATTGTTCTCACCTTTACTCACTTATCCACATCCAGGCCAATAAACATCTTGCTAACCATCTAATAGAAACTGCCTCTGAACTAGTGTATATTTCTAGATATAATATATGCTTATAGGCATGCTCTGCAGATTTTGTTAAGGTGACACTGTTTTCATTTCATTTTATGTATTTTTCATGCAGAGAAGGGGTTCAGTTTATGTTTGATTGTATTTCTGGGTTGGCTAGTGGTGATGGTATCTCAGGATGCATTCTAGCAGATGATATGGGGTAGTTAATTAATGTCTCGACTGTTATCTTTATCTCATTATTTCGGTGTAACATGGGTTAATATTTGCTGTTTTGCTATCATCTAATGTTGCAGACTAGGTAAGACTCTTCAATCGATCACATTGCTCTACACTCTTCTTCGCCAGGGCTTTGATGGTAAGCCTATGGTCAAGAGGGCTCTAATTGTTACTCCGACAAGCCTTGTTAGTAATTGGGAGTCTGAGATCAGTAAATGGGTTGGAGGAAGAGTTTGTCTACTTTCTCTGTGTGAGAGCACACGTGCAGATGTTTTATCTGGAATAGACAGTTTTGTAAGACCTTGCAGTAATCTTCAGGTCAATTTTGACTGACACTGATATTTAAATTTTTTGCATGAAAATCGAGCTGCAGAGTGTCAACAGTTACCACATGGCTAATTATTTTTGTGTCTAATTGTTTGATATTGGTCTCTTAGGTACTTATCATATCATATGAAACATTTCGAATGCATTCATCAAAATTTGAAAAGAAAGGTTGCTGTGATCTTCTGATATGCGATGAGGCTCACAGGCTGAAAAATGATCAAACACTGACAAATCGGGTATGTGGTAGTCAGTTGTTTGTAAAGTGAATGATTTGACACGACTATTCCTAGCTAAAAATAATTGTTTGTTTATGTATACCTTAAGACTATTACCAGCAGGCTTACTGAGAGAAAATTTAAATTGCCTTGCTGAAACAACTTTCCCTGCATGCAGTTAATTGTAATCTGTATATTGACTTTGTTAAAAGCTTACCTAGCTATTGCTATGTTTCTGTGACAGGCATTGGCTGCTCTTCCTTGTAGCAGACGCATCTTACTATCGGGAACTCCTATGCAAGTAAGATGTTTCTTCTCATTTGAACTGAACATGCCTCAATTTAAAGATTTACTGTAACTGATCATTGTTAGTAATATCTGCAGAATGATCTGTTGGAATTCTTTGCTATGGTTAACTTCACCAATCCCGGAATTTTGGGTGACGTAACATATTTTCGTCGTTATTATGAAGTAAGTTAGGTGCTACCCATTCATCAATGATGTTTTAGCATTACCTCTGACCATTAAATGAAATGTGAATAACCCTTCCTCCTCTCTTTGAAACAAGGGGCGCTTCCGGTTCTGTGCGTGCTTCAAACAATTGTCTTCTCCATATTCCCATATCTCTAGAATCAATAATTTTCTGAGGAACTACCGAACTCAATCACTTGCTATTGTTACTCAACAGTTTTTCTTTTATACAAATGCTAGTTATTCACATCTTCTCAATTATCCTAAAATAATTTCCTTTTCCATATTCTTCTTCAGTTCTGTTGTCACTGTCTTCTCATTGCAAATTGCTCACTAACAAATTTTGAGAAATAAGTACTTCTAGTTGGTTGTTGTTCACTAAAGTGTACCACTCTCCACTTGAGCTCCTGATATTTATGTATGAGGTCTCATATACCTATTCATGAAAGTTTTTGTTTTGTCCTTTGAAACCTGTAGATATTTCCTAGTTATTATGATCTGTCTGGAAAAGGTATTTTCATTGAGCTTCAGCCAGACCAGGGTCTTGACTCCCTAAGATTTGAGAAGCATCTCCACTCTGCAGATATAACTACATCTCACGTATTAAAGTTTCTTAGCTATTTGAACTGCATCCAGGAAAAGGACTATCCTAATTTGATTTTTTATCTGAAAATCATTATGAAGTTGTTGCTTATGTGACTAAGATAATTGGAATATTTCAATCTTAAGAGACTATAAGGAGAAATGCGAGTAAAAAATTGAAATGCAATTACCTGGAAACTATGAAGCACCGATACTCTGCGGGGGGTCGCGTACCAAGTATCCTGGACGTATCAGACACGATACGCGTATCGTACGTGTCCGATACGTATCGGAATGAATTAAAAAATAAAAAAATAAAAAAAATATCCGATACTCTCCCGATACGCTGCGATACGCATCCGATACATCGGGATACGCCGTCGATACGTTTTTTTTGTTTTTTTTTCGTTTGGCCCGGCCCAAACCCACCTCTCCCTTTTCCTTACTGTTTCTCAACCGATCTCTCTCAACGCTCTTCTCTCTCTCTCTCACCCGATCTCTCTCCAAACCCTAGCCCTCTTCTCGATCCTCCTCTCTCTCTCTCTCTCTCACCCCCCGACTGAAACCCTAGTCGGCGAGCCGTCTTCTTCCTCTCTCACCCTGATCGGCAATCGAAAATCGAAACCCTAGCCATTGGCCCTCTCTCTCTCTCTCTCACCTCGATCGCAGACAGCGATGGCACCCTCTTCTCTCTCTCACCTCGATCGCAGACGGCGACGTCACCCTCTTCTGTCTCTCTCACCCTGATCAGCGATCAAAACCCTAGCCGAACCGAAATTTTCTCTCTCTCTCACCCTCAGATAAATGTACTTTTCAATTTTTAATTTTTAATTATTCAATTGTTAATTTTTTGCTTGCTATTAGGGATTTGTTAATTTTTTGTTTGGGGTTATCATACTGAGATTGATTGTGGCCTGAGATTTAAGTAGCATGAGACTGATTATGTTTGGGGTTATCACATACATTTGAATTCATTTGTATGGAAATTTCTCACATACATGGATTTAAGCAGCCTGAGATTGAGTGAATTCAGTATAAGATTGAGTGAATTCAGTATGAGATTTAAGTAGCCTGAGATTGAGTGAATTCAGTATAAGATTTCTCACATTTATGGAAATTTCTCACATACAATTGAATTCATTTGAATTCAGTATAAGATTCAGTACTAGAGTAGCAGAGTGATTCTCATTTCTCACATACATGCCACATTAAGAAAATAACATTACATAATTATCATAAATTTAACAAATGGTATTCATGAACTCCTTGTAAGTTATCCCTGTATTGGCCTCTTTCTTTTTGTCCTGCTTGCAAGTTGCAACCTGTTTAACATAGGAAAATTCGATGAGAAAAAATAGTTTAAATACTTGCATATGATAGAAAAAATTAGTTTAACTGTTTAAGTATGCAATTTTATATTGTCTATGTATAACTTAAGGAATTCAATTTTTATTTATAATATATATTATTAATTATTTTTTATTTATTTTATTTAAGCGTATCCTAACGTACCCGTATCCTAGTTTTTGAGAAATCGACGTATCCGTGTATCCGATACGTATCGTATCGGATACGCGTACCCGTATCCGTGCTTCGTAGCCTGGAAATTCCTGAAGAATGACCGGTAGAAAGTGTTATAACTTTTAAATCCAAATATTACCACAACCATATATATCATTTCATTTGATGACATGTACCGTCTTATACTTAAAAGCACGGATATGTATGTATGCATATTTAAAAAAATCCTGAATAAAAATACATAAAAAGTGTCAATAACTCTTTATGTCCAATTATCACCACAACCATATATGCCATATCATTTGATGACATGTGCCATCTTTTACTCAAAGGCAGTGATATGCATGTCTTCCGTATATATATCATCTTAAACTATTATTAAATGTTTTGAACTATGTTTCCTTTGAATTTTTCAATTGTTCAAGAATTCCTGTAGATATGCTATTTTTCAGCATAATATGCTAATAATACCATGTGGTCTTCATAAACTGCTTGAAATTTAAAATGGAATCAAGTTTATGTGAAGCTGTGCCTGATGCATTGAGGGGAATGCACAATTAAAAAGTTCATTCAGTAATATTTTTCTTTTTAACTTGAAATTTAAGTAGAGAAACTGCTTCCTTTGATACACCAATTGGAATTTTACAGGTGCAATTCATGCAAAACTGACTGGAGATATAATTCCGAATTTTATCTTCATAACATCTATATAAGTAGTTTCAGGTGACAATTTTCATACTCTGACGAAACATTAGCCAGTTTTAAGTGACATTCAAAACCTTCTTTAGATTTTGTGGCAAAGATATCTTAATATGTTGATGTAAAGTTAACCCTAAATAGAGAATTTTTAAGAATATTAAAAGATTAAGTTTACCAACATTTAATACGGATTAAATTATAAATTTAAACTATTAACTGGTTGGATGGATTTTCAAGCAATTTAATACGTTCACAGTTCCAATTAAAGAGTCGAGCTTAACAATCAACAATTATACTTACGCATTCTTAGCCAGTACATGTTCAATAAAGATTCGTACCCTATTTAGCAAGTGGAAGCACACACTCAATATTCGTAGACGACAGTAAATTTGGATAATAATCTAGAGATGATAAAGCAGTATTATAAATATTTGAGAAGTGGAAAGATATTACTCTGGGTTTGAAGAACGTATTGCCGAGTGCTGGAATTGAGTTGCCGTTTGGAATCACCGGCAGCTGAAGGGGTGCTTAATGGCTGGTTGATTGCTGCCAAAGATGGTAGTAAAGGCGTCGAGCACCGGGGAAGAGAAAGCAAGTCAGGGCAGCAATTGATGGTAGAGGGCGGGGGTTCTCGGCTGTCGAAGCGACTTAGGGAGACCGGGTACGGTAGGGAAGGGATTTGGAGGTTAGGGTTTAGAAGTTGAGGGGATTTGGGGTTAGGGTTTTGGGGGATTAGGGTTTCATCGGGGTGAACGAGAGGCAGCGGGGTAGTCGATGGTGGTGAGCGACAATGGCGTCGAGGGTAGGGTGCGGGATCGAAGGATGAGGGTTTCGGTGTGTGGGTTCAGGAAGAGGGAGCAGGAGGGGAAGAGCGAGAGAAAGAGCTTGGGTGTTGGGTTTGGAATCAATGGAGTAGAAGGAGAAGGGGGGTGGCGGCTGTGGATTTAGATTAGGGTTTGGGATTTGTATTGGATTTTGGTATAATTTTAAAGTTTATCACAAATCCTAAAATTGTATCTCAATGTCTCACACAAAAAGATTAATGAAGAGCCAAAACTCAATCACAGTAATTTTTTAAATCAATAATAATATATCTTCTCATTATTCTCAAGGCCTATATATACGCTCAAAATAAATCTTAATACAAATCTTAATACAAATCTCTAAAATATTCTAATGCATAAAATAAAGGGTGCAAATTGTAAAACTACTACATATGACTATAATTGCAAAAAACAAACATGAGTACTGAAATAAAATACTAAGCTAATGGAACAACCATCCTAGACGATGTCTGTGCTTATAGAAACGCCTGATTCATCTCGAACTGATGTCCTCATCATTCTCTCCGAGTAGGAGAGGGCTCGATCCAGTCGAGTCAAAACCAATCCTCTTGTCATAATGCTTCAAAAGGTCTGGATCCAAGCACTGAAGCTCTTCACGATCAATCCAAGTATCTTTTGACTCCGACTTGTTTTTCCATCGTACCAAATATCTATGAATACCACCATCTCTAGTAGAGATTATCTGATCACTCAAAATATTATCCAATTTTTCGGTGGGTAAGTAGTATCAGGTAGGGGTAATGTGGGAGTCTCACCAGTAGGCTGCAGGGTAGATTCATATATAAGAGGATTTACAAGGTTAAATTCTGGGCCTTCATAAAGTACTGAATCCTCAACATTGAAAGTCTTACTTATGTCAAAACCTTCAAGAAGGTCAACGACATGCATTATTGTTGATTTTATGCAAAATTTTAAATGGGTCCGCATCACGTACATTCAATTTCTTAACGAATCCAGCTGGAAATCATTCCGGACAAATCCGAACACCCACTTCGTCACCAACATTAAAAGTTTTAAATTTTCTCCTAGTATCTGCTCTTAACTTGTATTTAAAATTATTTCTATTAATTTTCTTGAAAATTTTTCTATGCAAGTCATGAATGCGGGATGCAAATGTAGATGCAGACTTTGGGACTATGATGTTCTAACATAGGGACAAGATCTATGGGTTGCCTGGGGCAATAACCATGCATAACTTCATGTGGACTCATGTCGGTGGTTCTATTCTTAGATCTGTTATAGGAAAATTCACCAATAGTTAATTTTAAGTCCAAAGTTCCCAAGTTCTCACTCACATGAGTACGCAATAGATTGCCAAGACTCTGATTGATAACCTGAGTTTGTCCATCAGTATGTGGGTGGAAGGCTGAAGAGAACTTTAATTTTGTGCCCATCTTGTGCCACATGGTCTTCCAAAAATAACTCGTGAATTTTATATCTCTATCGGACATAATGGTTTTTGGCAACCCATGTAGCTTCACAATGTTATCAAAGAAGATCTGAGCTACATGAGATGCATTGAAAGTTTTCGAGCATGGGAGGAAGTGGGGCATTTCAGAAAAACGGTCCACGACACAAGAATGAAATCGTGTTTCTTTTGTGTTTATGGTTAGCCTCACACGAAATCCATGCTGACATCTTCCCAAGGACAACTGGGAACAGGTAGTGGAGTATACAGGTCTGTGTTCTGTTTTTGTTGTTTGGCGAGTTGACAAGTATGACACCTGTTAACAGTCTTGCAACGTCTCTTTAGTTTAGGCCAATAAAATCTATGTTCCATAACATCAATGGTCTTGCTATTCCCAAAGTGTCCAGTAAGGTCACTAGCGTGCAGTTCCCAAACAAGATACTCTCGTAATGATGTACTAGGAATGCACAGTTTGGAGCGATAGAAGAGATAATCATCTTTCAAGAAATTAATCATCTATCACTCGAGGGTTGTCATCCTTCAAAGTGGTGTAGATCTCGTGAAAATCTGGGCAGAAGGTATACTCATCTTTTAATATCTCAAAACCAATAATTTCGATGCACAGTGTGGATAAGATCATGTGACAACGACTTAGCGCATACGCGGTTTTATTATCAATCCCTTTTGTATGTCGAATGGTATATGGATATTCTTGTAAGAACTCTACCTATCGAGCATGTCTCGGGTTCAACTTTTGTTAAGAATTAAGGAATCTTAAGGCCTCATGGTCTGAGAAAATGACGAATTCTTGCGGCAGGAGGTAACGTCGCCAATAGCGGAGTGACTGAATTATCGCATGGAATTTCTTGTCATAAGTGGAGTATTTTTGTTTTGCTTCATTCAACTTTTCGCTAAAATAGGCAACATGATGACTCTTTTTGACTGAGGACTCCACCTATACCAATACCAGAAATATCGCACGTTACTTCGAAGACTTTAGTGAAATCAGACAATCTCATGACATGTGTCTGAGTCATTCTTTTCTTGATTTCTTTGAAGGCTCTCGTGGCTTCTTTCGACCAGACAAACTCACCTTTCTTCAAACAGTCGGTTATTGGAGCCATGATTGTACTAAATCCTTGCACAAATCAACGATAGAATGTGACAAGACCATGAAAACTCCGCACATGACGAATATTGCAAGGCTCAAGCCACTCAGTAATAGTTCTTATCTTTTCTGGGTCAACGGATACTTCTCTGGCAGAAACAATAAATCCCAGAAAGATAGTCTGGTTAGAGTGGAAGGTACATTTGGTAGGATTAGCATAAAGTTGTTCCTTCCTCAAAACACTGAGACCTGTCTTAAATGGTCAAGATGTTACCCAACGGATCGGCTGTAAATGAGAATATCATCAAAGTATACCACAAGGAACTTGCTCAAAAAGGGACGGAGTACTTGCGTCATGATTCTCATAAACGTGCTTGGAGCATTTCTTATTTCAAATGGTATGACCATCCATTCGTACAGGCCATCTTTCGTCTTGAAGGCGGTCTTCCATTCATCACTAGGACGAACACGTATTTGGTGGTAGCCACTTTTAAGATCAATCTTGAAAAATATTGTGGCACCAGACATCATGTCCAACATGTCCTCCAAACGGAGAATGGAAAAACGGTACTTCACTGTGATCTTGTTTATGGCACGGCTGTCCACACACATACGCCAGGTTCCATCTTTCTTTGGCGTCAACAGAGCGGGAACAGCGCAAGGACTTAAGCTTTCTTTGATGAAGCCCTTTGCCAATAACTCATCAACTTGCCTTTTCAGCTCAGCATGTTTTATCAGATTCATCAGATAGTGTGGCAAGTTAGGAAGACTTGCTCTCGGAACCAGATCAATAGCGTGTTGGATGTCACACAGAGGGGGCAACTGGTTAGGGAGGTCAGCAGGGAAAACATCTGCAAATTCCTGAAGGATATGAGTAACTTGAGGAGGGGTGGAAGACTTAGGCTCTTTAAGGACTTCTCTTGCTGTGAGAAGAAAAAATATCGTCCTTTTGTCAATCTCTTCCGTGAGCTCCTTTTCACCCATATACGCTACTTTCTTGCCCTTTCTTGAAAGAGTTGGTGTTGTTTCAGCCGGACCAGTTCGTGGTTTCACGGGTATAAGCTTTATTTTTAGTCCGTTGTGCTGGAACACACATTGGTTGGATCGACCATATATGGTCACATCGTGGTCGTATAACCAAGGTCTCCCTTAAATTACTTGACCCACCTCCATTTTGAGCACATCACACCAAATTTGCTCCTTGTAGGCTTTAAAGTCTACAGGGACCAAACATCGATGTGTTATTTGGAGGGCTATCGCTTCAATCCAAGATACTTTGTATGGACATGGATGGGGCTGAGCTTTAAGTCTAGTCTTGGCTAAGACCGTAGAAGAGACAGCGTTGATGCAGCTTCCACTGTCAACAATCACCTTGCAGTTTTTGCCACCTAATGTCGTAAATGTGTGAAATTTAGCAGTGCGCTTTCAATCATCTTCTTCTTTTGGTTGGGACAAAACACACTGACTACCTTCAATTGAGGTGATTGGATCGATCGAATACAGTGGAGATACTGGTCATCCTCTTATTCGTCGAAGTCATCGCTTTTATTAGGTTCATAGAAAAACTCATTGTCGTAATCATCAGCGATGACAGTGGTACCCTTTACTATATTGATCCTACTTGGGCTGGGACAGTTGCTAGCAACATGGCCGTATCCCTGACATTTATAGCACTTAGTGAGAGGATCAATCTTAGAGTAGTCTCTTTCGATGTTCTTACCCTTATTGTAATTTTTAGGTGGATATGAATTTAAATTCGGCTTGCTAGGGTAAGATTTGTTGGGGTACTGAGAGGAGTGCTTAGGCCTAGATGGATAAGTGGGGGTCATTTTAGAGAAATGATCTCTCGAATCGCTAAACTTGTAATGAGAACTTGCTTTAAGGGAATCCATATCAAGGACAAGGGCATAAGTTGCTGCCAAAGAATCCACATTTCTATGAATTATTTCGTTCCTAAGATTGGCTCATAGTCCAGCCTGAACCTAGAGAGAGTTTGTTTTTCGCTCTCTTTACCTCAGGCATTGTACCGAATGAGAAAGTCGTCGAACTTATCTACATACTCTTGGGTGGATTTGCTCCAGTGTAGTTGAAGGCTCGCCTCAGGCTCAAGGCTCAGGCTTAACAGCAGTTTGAGCCTCAAGATTCAGTTAAGGCTCCCCCTTTGTTCGAAGCTTCACTCAGGCTTGCGCATGGACGAGCCTTAGCAAAGGCTCGAGGCTTGCGCTTCAAGCAAAAGGCGTGCCTGAACATAACAGACCTGACCTGACTCGTCTTCACAACCCGACCCATCTTCAACCCTTCTCATATTCCATAACTCCATCAATTCTCTCTCACCTTCTCATCCCCAATTCCAAACTCTAACCCCAATCTCCACCTCCCTAACTCCTCAATTTGCACTCCTCTTCATCAATTTTCTCCCCCTTTTAACAACATCGGCGATGACGGTGAAGCAGCTCGGCGGCAACACAACAGCATGCAGCAGATCAGCGGCTACAGTGGAAGCAGATCGGCTGCGCCAGCGGCCTTCTTACTCAGTCTCCAGACTCTCCACTCCTATTCTGGTTTCTTTCTTTTCTGATTTTACACTTTTATGGTTTCTTTTTTGGGTTTTCGTCTATCTTTGATTATGATGTTTTTGCAAGTTACTTTGAAACAAAATTGTGAAGCTAGTTCATTCCATAATTTACTATAATCATGAAACCATGCCTTATTCAAACAATTGCAAAATAACTCAGTGTAGAGCATGACCAAATTGTATAGTCGGCTAACTTTATGTTATTGCTGTAATATTTCAAAATACCTTACCATTTACTAAGACTGTAATACTGTAATATTGTATGCCCATTAATGCAATATTTAATTTGATATTATAGTAATTTTACTGTATGCTCATTACTGTAATATTGTAATACTATATGCTATATGATAAGTATCTTCATTACGATAATACTGTAATATTGTATGCTTATTACTATATGAAACTATGAATTGAAGGTTATCATGATATTATTAGTTTTGTAGAGGAACACACCGTATAACTTTTTCTTTGGGCGCAAGAAACACATTGTAATTATACATTACAGACAAACACATTGTAGTTATACAAAAATGATAACTTACACAGTTATCTTTGTTATTGTATGATATATTTTGTTGTTATGATGTTATCTTATTTATATAATCTTATTTATAAATTTAAAAACCCAAAAAAGTAATAATGAGCCTCGGTTAAGTGAGGCTTACGCCTCAAATTGTGCCTTGCACCTCAGGCTTTTTATGGGGTAGTGAAATTGCGTTGCGTCTTACGCCTTCGACTACACTGATTTGCTTTCTTGATAGAGTTGATTCTACGAATCAAGCATTCAGGTGTGGAAAGATAGGGGCACATGTCTCTCAGTGAGCTTCTCTTTTATGGCCTCCCAGGTGGCTATGGGTGCCAGGCCTCGATCTCTACGGGCGTGTTCAAGATTGGTCCAATTTATTGAGCTTTACCAATCAATTTCATAATGGCGAATTTAACCTTCAGGGCTTTGCTCATGTCATACCACATGAAGTAGTGGTTAATGGCATGAATCCAATCGAGATAAGCTTGGGGTTCCATACGACCTTCAAAGTGGGGAACGTCAGCCTTGACGTTCTTCTTGTATTGTTCGTCAAGGTCACGATCTTGACATCGGTCATCACGATCATTTTCTTGAGAGATCTGACGATGAAGCTCAGGGGCAACATTTTGATTCAATTCCACCTCCTCAAGTCTCTGATTTATATCGGCAAGAGTTGCTTGAATGACAGCGAGAGTAATGGAAATATCAGAGTTGTCCATTTCAGTGCGAGGAGGGGCTTGTTGAATTCTACGGTTCTTGATTGGGTGGTTTGGGAGAGACAAGAAAGGCTCTTCGGGATTCGTGATGGTGTTGTGAAGATGCATTCACCAACAGTGGACAACTAAGGGTCGTGGGGACGTGTGTTTGCTGAAATTTGGGGAAACGTGTCTTAAATGCACTTAAGTTTTTTTTAAAAATTTGAAATGATCTAAAAGAAATAACGGAAAATAAAAGACTCTAAAACAATCCTAAATGAATGCAAAAATTATGACTAAATGATGCAAGAACTAGGGTCTTAAAAATCTTGGCTCTGATACCAAAATAATGTAAACTTAATCCTAAATAGAGAGTTTTTCAAGAATATTAAAAGATTAAGTTTACCAACATGTAATATCGATTAAATTATACATTTAAACTAATAACTGGTTGGATGGATTTTCAAGCAATTGAATACGTTCAAAGTCCCAATTAAAGAGTCAAGCTTAACAATCAATAATTATATTTACGCGTTCTTAGCCAGTAACATGTCCAATAAAGATTCATACCATATTCAGCAAGTGGAAGCACACATACTCAATATTTGTAGACAACAGTAAATTTAGATAATAATCTTGAGATGATAAAGCATTATTACAAATATTTGAGAAGTTGAAAGATATTACCTTGGTTGAAAGATATTACCTCGGGTTCAAAGAACGTATTGCTGAGATGCTGGAATTGAGTTGTCGTTTGGAATCGCTGACAGACGAAGGGGTGCTTGACGACTGGTTGATTTTGGCCTGAGATGGCAGCAAAGGCATCGAGCGTCGGGGAAGAGAAAGCAAGTCAGGGCAGCAATTGACGGTAAAGGGCGGGGGTTCTCGGCTGTCGAAGCGACTCGGGAGGTCGGTTATGGTGGGGAAGGGATTTGGAGGTTAGGGTTTAGAAGTTGAGGGGATTTGGGGGTTTGGGTTTTGTCGGGGTGAAGGAGAGGCAGCGGGGTGGTCGATTGTGGTGAGCGACGATGGCGTCGAGGGTGGGGTGCGGGATCAAGGCCAAGGGTTTCGGTGTGTGGGTTTGAGAAAAGGGAGCATGAGGTGAAGAGAGAGAGAGAGCTTGGGTATTGGGTTTGGAATCAGTGAAGATGAAGGAGGAAAGGGGTGGCGGCTGCGGACAGTGTAGTTGAAGGCTCACCTAGGGTTCAGCCTCAGGCTTAACAGCATTTTGAGCCTCAAGCCTCAGTTAAGGCTTTCTCTTTGTTCAAAGCTTCACTCAGGCTTGCGCCTGGACGCACCTTAGCAAAGGCTCGAGACTTACGCCTCAAGAAAAAGATGCACCTAAACATAATAGACCCGACCCGACCTGATTCGTCTTCATAACCCGACCCATCTTCAACCCTTCTCATATCCCATATCTCTTACAATTCTCTCTCATCCCCAATTCGAAACTTTAACCCCAATCTCCACTTCCCTAACTCTTCAATGTGCACTCCTCATCAATCTCCTCCCCCTCTCAACATCGGCGGCGATAGCGAAGCAGCTCGGCAGATGCACCTAAACATAATAGACCCGACCCGACCTGATTCGTCTTCATAACCCGACCCATCTTCAACCCTTCTCATATCCCATATCTCTTACAATTCTCTCTCATCCCCAATTCGAAACTTTAACCCCAATCTCCACTTCCCTAACTCTTCAATGTGCACTCCTCATCAATCTCCTCCCTCTCTCAACATCGGCGGCGATAGCGAAGCAGCTCGGCAGCGACACGACAACATACAGCAAATCAGTGGCTACAGCAGAAGCGGATCGGCTATGCCGGTGGCCTTTTTACTCAGTCTCCAGACTCTCCACTCTTATTCTTGTTTCTTTTCTTTCTGATTTTACACTTTTATGGTTTCTTTTTTGGGTTTTCGTTTATCTTTGCTTATGATGTTTTTGCAAGTTACTTCGAAACAAAATTGTGAAGCTAGTTCATTCTATAATTTACTATAATCATGAAATCATGTCTTATTCAAAAAATTGCAACATATTTCATGTAGAGCATGATCAAATTTTATGTTATTACTGTAATATATCAAAATATCTTACCATTTACTAAGACCGTAATACTGTAATATTGTATGCTCATTACCGCAATATTTAATTTGGTACTATTGTAATACTGTAATATTGTATGCTCATTACTGTAATACCGTAATATTGTATATTGTATGGTAAGTATCTTCATTACTATAATACTGTAATATTGTATGCTCATTACTCTATGAAACTATGAATTCAGGGTCAACATGATATTATTGCAGTTTTACAGAGGGACACATTGTATCACTTCGTCTTTGGGGCAAGAAACACATTGTAGTTATACATTACAGAAGAACACATTGTAGTTTTACAAAAAATGATAACTTACACAGTCATCTTGGTCATTGTATGATATCTTTTGTTGCTATGATGTTATCTTGTTTATATAATCTTATTTATCAATTAAAAAAACCCCCAAAAGTAATAATGAGCCTCGGTTAAGTGAGGCTTACGTCTCAAATTGCGCCTTGCGCTTCAGGCTTTTTATGGGGTAGTGAAATTGCGTTGCGCCTTACGTCTTCGACTACACTGGCTGTGGATTTAGATTAGTGTTTGGGATTGGTATTGGATTTTGGTGTAGTTTTAGAGTTTATTACAAATTCTAAAATTGTATCTCAATGTTTCACACAAAAAGATTAATGAAAAGCCAAAACTCAATCACGGTAATTTTTTTAATCAACAATAATTTATCTTCTCATTATTCTCAAGGCCTATATGTAGGCTCAAAACAAATCTCAATACAAATCTCTAAAATATTCTAATGCATAAAATAAAGGGTGCAAATTGTAAAACTACTACATATGGCTATAATTGCCAAAAACAAACATGAGTACTAAAATAAAATACTAAGCTAATGGAACAGCCATCCTAGACGATGTCTGCGTTTATAGAAACGCCCGTATCGTCTCGAACTGATGTCCTCATCATATGTACAAGGCACATAACATGTGTGGGGATCCAAAACTGAATCAAACAACTGAAAGCCTTTGTTGCTGCTTTTTTCTATGTGGGAGCAAACAGATATTGTGAATTCTTTTAGAAACAACAAAAAGAACTGACCTTTTAATTTTCACCGATATTGATTATTTCTAATTGATCTTGATTTCTGGATTTGACTCGTTTGAATTGTTGGATCTAATATGGATGTTGACGATCGCCTTGATTGACCTGCAAAAGTTTGAAACACCGGGGTTGGCCCTGGCGACAGAATCTCCGATGCTAAAGTCAGAGTTAAGAAATATTTGAGCGTTTTTAAGTGGCAAAATATTGATTACCTCGTTCTTGTGGAGGTCATAGGGTATTTATAGTCGCTTTGGGGGTTGTTTCAAGATATTGATCCATCTCTACTTTTCAATATTTTGATAGAGTTGGTTATCCTCTTCTTCATTAAGAGATAGGGTCGGTTACCCTTCTTTTGGCAAAGAGATAGGGTGGGTAGACTTTCTTCTTCATAAAGAGATAGAAGTGGTTGTGGAGATAGAGTTAAAACTCTTCTCGACTTGTAAAGAGAGATGATTTTTGAACCATCTCTTATGGATAATATGAGTTTAAAATGATTTTTAATAATCATGAACTCCTTCATGTTGGGCTATTATGACAATCCAGTTTGACAAATTCGTTTTGGGGTACAACTCAGTTTGACAAATTCGTTTTGGGGTAGCTAGGCTTGAAAGAGGCCCAACTCCCTTTTACAGACCTGTTTTTGGTGAAATTTATCCTTTTACCCCTAAGAGCTTTATGATTCGTGTCCAATTTTAAAGGTCCCGACTTGGCTCTATTTTTACCCATATCAACCTTTATCCAAAATTTTGGCTTGACTACAGAAATCCTTCTCCACTCAACTCTAATGACGCCACCTCCTCAAATAGGACTTTTCAAGTCCCTATTAACATCTTCTACCCAAGTTCGTTTGGGTGCACTTCGTCCTTTTTGCTTCCTAACTATCATCCTAACAGTTGTCAGTCTTCATTCTACATGTTCAAACCATCTCATTCGCTTCTCTAGCATTTTATCTTCAATGGGGGCAAACTTCTAGTTTCTTCCACATGCATTCATTTCCACTCATCCACCTTAGTGTCCTCATTTCAGCTACACCCACTTTTCGCACATGTTACTCAAATATAAGGTTTGTTAAGGACATTCCCCTCTAGGTTCTTGAAGAAGCACATGCCTTATAGGTTTAACTAGTGGGACTTTTACAACTTAATTTTCATGTCCAATCAAATTTATTAAAATTTGGGATGAGAGTATTTATTTGAAATTTTCTATTGAAATGTATAAAGCAGTTAAATGACACTTTTCTGGATGAATATACCCCTTAATTAAAATGCATTGTTTCTCATGATTTACTGTTAAAAATAGTTTTTTTTAACAAATTTTGTTATGCTTCTGGATTTAAGACTGCAATCATTTGTGGAAGGGAACCAACAGCCACTACAGAAGAAAGAAAGCTGGGCACTGAGAGATCTATGGAGCTAAGTGCGAAAGTTAATCAGGTACCAAATCTTTTAGATGGTGTTCTGACTTTAGTTGCATGTTTTCCATTACCACGCTGCAACTTCAATAACACTGACTCTGTCATGTAGTTGCATAATTAAGTTTGCTGTCTCTTTCCGGTTACTTTTTCAGCAAAGAATCATATACACACCATGAACTTGAAATGTTTTCCATTATTCATACTGAGGAGCACGCACCAGTTTTACTTTTTAATTTTAATTGTTCAGTTCATACTGAGGAGGACAAATGCTTTATTGTCAAATCACTTACCGCCGAAGGTATGTTGTTTTATTTTGAAGTGCCCAATCTCGATTGCTGTAAAGTAATATATTTTATATTCTATTGAAGGGGGAGGAATTATGTTGCATGTTTTATTTGTTACAATCATGAATTTTGCACTAAAACGAGAGGATTGATACTGATTCTCACTCTGTCAGTCATAAATTTGCCATATAACTTGTGGTGGCTTGTGACATTTGCTGACCTTATCTTGAAGGCAAAAGGACTGGATGATTATGATGATGATGATGATGATACTATTATTTGTTTGATTCATGCAGACATGTACCTTCGTGTCACCTAAAATTCTACTCATGTGCCTTATCTCTGCAATTAAGTTTTCGCTAAGAAAGATGTAATCTTTAAACCTTGTATATCTGCTGCTCTGCATCTCTGTGGAATTAAATATATAGTGCTTCTATGAGCAAAATTTCACAATGGATATTAATTGTATCTTTTGATGTCATTATTTATCTAAATTTTTTTGCTGGACTTTGGAGTCAAACATCACATGAAATTAGGACCCGAAATTTATGTACATGTAAACTATTTTAAAGATGAAAACAATGTGGGGCCCTGCCTGTGTCTACTTTTATCATTACTTTCATATGTAACATGAAATACAAAATTGTGCTACAACATGTAGAAAGTCTAATTTTTAGATATTGTCATGCTTGCTTTAATTGTTATGTAGGAATCCTAATTTCTAGACACTTTCGTAGCTGCTTTTGTATTTATTATATTCATAATGTTGAATAGATTACCAATGCATTTGCAGATTGTCCAAGTGGTTTGTTGCAAGTTGACGCCTCTGCAGCTTGAACTCTATAATCATTTCATACACTCTAAGAATGTAAGAATTTACCTTGTTTGGAGAAAATTTTCTATGACAATTTTTGTTTTAAAGTTTAATGGAACTCTTTTCATATTACCTTTTTCCCGTTACAGGTTAGGCGTGCCATTGCGGAGGATGTGAAACAATCCAAAATTTTGGCATATATTACTGCTCTTAAAAAACTTTGCAATCATCCTAAGGTAAGTAATTTTCTATCAACATCTGCTTGAACAAGATTATTTAATGGTTTATGTTTCTTATGTTTGGTCAGCAACAAATGGTGAGAAAAAAGTAAAGCAAGCTATAGATGGCACAAAATGCTAAAGTAAAATTGGCCATAGCTATTTGTAGGGGCAAAAAAATCCTTTTGTGGCTTAGGGGCCTCACAATGTAGCAAAAAGAACCTCGGTTACGAAACTACTTCAGCAGTATCTTTAAAATTTCTTGATATGCATTGTTGACCCACAATCGCCACTCATAAAGTTTTGGGTAGAGCAGTTTAGGACAAAATCTGAACATTTGCTCATGATAATCGTTTGGATAGCTTTTTTGGGTTTTTTTTTCGTTTTCGATTTTATAAAACGCGTTTGGATAGTGTAGCACCCCGAGTTCCACACACTGGAAGCTCGTGACACTTATCCAAAATCTTTACTTCAATGAGTATACAACACAGAAAAATTACAGGAAATTAGAAACTTACATTGCACGTGGAAACTTTATCCTACATCTGGATGCTTTCCGCAGCACGAGTCCTCTGCTCCACAATCAGCGATCCTGCAATTAGCAAACTGTGGGCACGTCAGTTGAATACAACTGACGCAACGCGAATGAAAACCACAATCTCCAAAATCCTCAACAATCAATATTTGATGCAGAAGAAAAGAAACGTGAAAGTCAAACCACAAGTGTCGGTGTATGTCATGTTCTAGATTCTAATGCACAATTCATATGTATACCGTGCTCTTAATCTAATGCAAACTTAATTTGGAAACGTATGCTTTCCCTACTACATACTCCCCAAATCGAGTTCGTATTCTCCAGATAATAGGGTTCAATCTCTCGTCATGTATCCTACTCTTGTACTCCTTCCTGTTTTTGACATTCATCTAGTGACTGGTAGAGCTGCAGTAAATATGGTCTATTCCGTCTACTGCATCAGATCGGTGGTCTTTCTCCACTCTGAACGGCAGTGATCACCCTGTTCGTTCAGATCATGGTCCTTCTCCACTCCGACAGGATTGTGGTCCCTCTCCACTCTCGATCAGGCTGGTGATCATCAGCTCTGCCGGAATCATGGTCCTTCTCCATTCCTGCCTCTACCAAAGTTATCATGAACATAAGGCGAATCGATAGGGCCACCCCTACTCTGCCCAGAGACTTAGAGTTACACTCTTGCTTCTTGTTCGTATTGACAACATAGAACCTTAGGTGGATTTGGAGGGTCCATTCCCTAATTTTCACCATACAGTCCTTATCACTAAATCCCAGAAATTAACAGACGAGACCACGCCGCACGTGTTCCAGACGAGACCACGCCGCACGTGTCCCCTTGACAGGAGAGTACAACGCCCAACTAGTGCCTGTCCTTACCAATTATCCTATTTTAATTTCTCAATTCACCAACTCAACAAGTCTCATCTTGATTTAGTTAGGGTTCAACCTAGCCTCCAATCTATTATGCTTAGAGTTGACCCACACCTGCACCAAACTATTGCACTCACTGTGCACCACACTTCACAACAAGTACGCATTGGTTATATACGTACCCATGCATAACCGTATTTCATCTAACACCGCATTCTATGCTTATAAAAAATTGTTTCCATACTAGGATATTGCACGCATGTGTATGTACTACCTCACATCCACATAATGGTAAACACCTTAGTGTAATCAACCTATTGCACATTCACACATACAACAATTGCATGAACATCTTCCATACATATTTTCCAACTACTTTTCCATATTATGTTTAGGCAAGCACAAGTGTGAACTTGTATTCATAGAACAACCAAATACCCATTTACTTAATTTCAACATTGTGTAATTATCTACGCAAACATATCTTTTCTATCCCTTCTACCTTGTTCCTTTTTCGTTTCCTTTGTTTCCTTAATCCGGTCATGTCAACCATACACCCAAGCATGCATACATAACCATTTGTACCCTTTTGTATTTAATCTATTAATCACTTAATAACCATTAGCACTTTAATACCTTTTCAATCATTACTATTAATGTTTACCACTAATAACAATCCATGCTATTAATTCATCAAGCAATCTATACCATCTACTAAATAATCTATTATCAACAATTTCCTTTTACTACGCAATCATGTCAATGAACTACTATACAATTATTTAAATATAAATAACAAATTATAAATAACTACTATACAATCAAATAATCAAACAATCAAATACAAAAATAAAATTTAAAGAAGCATACAAGGAGGAAGAATACCCACTACAATTTCTAGCAAACATCAATTAGTAAATTTATAATTTGAACACAAAAGGAATGGATAATACCCACTTTCTTTTGTTTGCAAGCTTCAAGTTGCTATCTTCTCCTCCTTGCTCCTTGATTCTTCCTTGTCTTCTTGTTTCAATAGTAGTATAGTAGTAGTAGTAGCTAAGTAGCAGAAATGATAGTAGTAGAAGTGGTAGTTGTTGAAGAAGTAATAGACAACACTAGGACAACATTAGAAATAGTAGGAGTGGTTGTAGTCAGCAGGAGTGGTAGTAGAAGTAGTGCAGTAGTACTGCAGTAGTGGTACTGCAGTAATAGTACTGCTAGAGTAGAATATTAGTAGTAGTAACAGTGATAGTTGTTGAAGAAGTAGTGAAGTAGTAGTAGTAGTAATTGTAGTAGTAATAGTAGTAAGTAGTAGTAGTTGAAGTAGTAGCAAGTAGTAATAAATATATAGAAAAAGGGAGAAGAAAAGAAGGTTGCTGCTACTGTCGGCAGTAAAGAAAGAAGAGAGAAGAGAAAAAAGTAGTAGTTAGTAGTAGTAATAGTGAGTAGTAGTAGTAGAGAAGTTGAAGGGGGTAATTAAATAGAAAAAAGGGGAAAGGGAATGGTTGCAGCTGCTGTCGGCAGCAAGGATAAAGAGAGAAAATTGTAGTAAATAGTAGTAGTAGTGAGTAGTAATGGTAGAGTATAATACACATGTATATATATAGAAAAAGAGAAGACAAAATTGATGTTACTGCTGGTTGTCTGCTGGTTGTCTGCAGAAAGAAAGGAAAAGAGAGAAGGAGAGGTGTGTGGAAGGGTATAGAAAGCTTAGGTGTTCCTTACTTTTGCACATAACCCCTCATATTTTATGAAATTGCACTTTAAGCCCTAATTAACCTTATTGGATTGGGTTTTGTGAGCCTTTTAAGAAAACAAATTAGGCTTTTAAAAAAATATAACTATACTAACATAAAAATAATAGTGGTATATGAAAAATAATAATGTCAATGCATATATATATATATATATATATATATATATATATATATATACACACACACACATTGTTATATATATATAACAATGTGTGTATGTGTATATATAACATACATTGTTATATATATATAACAATGTGTGTGTGTGTGTGTGTGTGTGTATATATATATATATATATATATATAGTAAGAATTTAGGGGTATTACAGATAGTTACTCTCAACGCTGTTTTGGATTCTTTTTTTTTCAGAAAAGACCCCTTTCCAAAGGGGTCTTTTCTCTCTCTCTCTCTTTTGGTTACCCCCTTCCTCTCTATTTTTTTCGAGCTCGGCCATGGACGGGGTTGGCGAACGTTCGGCTTGGAGCTTCGCTCGGGCGGAGCGAGAGGCTTTGGAGGTTGAAGGAGCTCTTGTGGAGCTTGGTCACGAGCTTGTTAATGGCGGTGATGTGTTCGACGAAGGAGGGAGCTCGAAGCTTGTGGGTTCGGTGGATTGGCGAACGCGGTTGAGGTCGAGCTCGGTTTTGGAGACGCTCGACGACGGGTTCGGACGTGGAGGTCAGGAGCTCGACGAAGAGGGAGTGGAGCTCGAAGGTTCGTCACCGAGCTTGAGCTTGGCGTTGGGTTTTGGTGAAGGTGGAAGGAGGTTTGGTGATGCTCGAGGAGTGGAGCTCGGGAAGAGGAGCTTGACGACAGAGGGGTTCGGCGACATGGAGCTCGACAATGGCGGTTTGGAAGAAGCTTCGAATTCGAGGAGGTTGGCGAAGGAGCTGTCGATGGTTTTTTGGCAGGAAAAAATGAAGAAGAGTAGGGGTAACGGGTGTGGGTCACTAATGGTCCGACCCGTTAATTCTTTTCTCTTTATTTGTTTGTTTGTTCGGAAAATCTCATCCGTCGATCTTGATTACCCTGCTCTTACACAATTCGGATGAAACTTGGCATAGTCGAAAGCTTGCAAGTGATGGGGAGATACGAAGAAGAAACAAAAAAAAATTAAAGTGAAGAAAACTTTGCATAGTCGCACGTTGCTTGTTCGTATACTTGTAAAACTTTGCTCTGTAACTGCAAAGAAAAAAAGTTTCATAAGAAAACTAATGCAAATTGATTAAACATACACCGTTGATAAGCTCCTTGTCACGAAAATTGCAAAAAAAATAATTTTACAATTTAATTTTAAACCCAAACGCCTTTTCTAACCACATTATCCAATGACTTTTTTTAAAATAAAATTTCAGATTATTTGGTATATCCAACCGCATTTTATACATTCCTTTAAAAAAATAGTTTTCCAAAAAAAATTTATTACCAAATAGTATTTTACAGTCTAGTTTTAAGAAAACAGGTTTTACAATCTCATTTTCAGAAAACAGTTTTCAGAAAACTATCCAAACAGCTTTTACACTCATATTCAGAAAACAGTTTTCACAAAACAGTTTTCAGAAAACTGTTTTCATAACAACTATCCAAACGCAACCTCAAGTGGTTTAGGTTCAACCACATCATTTGTAATTTTTTTTTTCTTTTTGAGTAAAAAAGTGGAGAATCCCCTATCCTATTTGGTTGGAGATTTAAAAATATAATATTTATCCTTGCCTTATTATGTGTTTCCAAGCAAGTTGCTTATATTGACGTATAGTGTAGAGGAAGAAATAATACTTTATTGGATTATTATAACTGAGTACAGTGTCTTCTATATAGAAGAGAGGACAAAGAGCAAACTAATTTTTTTTCTGATATGGGGCTAAACTATGCACTACTTTAACACTCCCTCTCAGCTGGTGCGTAGATATTGTCTAAGCCAAACTTGCTCAAGAAGGTTTGAAAATACTTAGGAGGTAGTATTTTAGTTAGGATGTCAGCAAGATGTTCACCAGACCGGACCGGACATATGAAAATGAAATCACCTTCTCCTATTCTCGCGAATGAAGTGACAGTCAACTTTAATATGTTTTGTGTGCTCATGAAACACTGAATTTTGATAAATATGCATGGCAACCTAGTTGTCACAATGTAGTGGAACTGAAGATTATACTGGAATTGCCAAGTTTCGAAGAACATATTTTAGCTATAAATTTCAGAGGCCCGATGACCTAGTATTCAAATTCTGCACTTGATTTAGGTACAACGGACTGCTTCATGCTTTTCCAAGATACTAGATTCCCTTTAAAGAATACGAAGTACCCACTCCTTGAGCGCCCATTATCAACCGATCCTACCCAGTCAGCATCAGAATAACCTCATAAATAAAGTGATTCACTCGACTTGAAAAAAAGTTCTTGCCCTGGGGCCTTAAGATAGCGAAGCATGTGAAGAATGTGAACCACCGCATTTTAATGAGTAATGGTCGGTGCATGTATGAACTGATTGACTCGACCAATTGCATAGGCAATATTTGGCATAGTCACCAAGAGATATGAGTTTGCCAACCAGTCTGCGATATCATCCTAGATCGGGGAACAATGCATCATTGGACAATGATGACAACTTAATATTGGAATTCATAGTTGTGTCACTGGGGCACATCCTAACATTCTTGTCTCAGTAAGAATCTCAAGAACATACATCTTTTTGTGAAAAAAATATATCATTCTTTGTGCGTGCAACCTCAATGTCAAGGAAGTATCGAAGCGGACCAAGATCCTTTGTTTCAAAGGTTTGTGCTAAGTGCTACTTGATGTCTGCAATACCTTGCAAGTCACTGTCTGTTATAATGATATCATTAACATAGACTAATAGGATAACAATGTATTTGCTTCCTTTCTTTGTAAAGAGAGAATGGTCTGCATTGCTTCTAGAGAATTCATAAGAGCACACAGCTTTGCCAAACTTTTCAAACCAAGTTCGAGGAGACTGTTTGAGGCCTTGAAGAGACATTTTGAGCAAACATACAAGAATCTACCTATGTCGCTCAAAACCAGGAGACTATTGCATATACTCCACCTCTTTTAAGTTCCTATTCAGAAATGCATTCTTGACATGAAGCTGATGAAGAGGCCACAAATAATTTGATGAAAAGAAATGAGAACCCGAACGGATGTGAGTTTTCGAAATTGCAGAAATGTCGCTGCATGGTTGACCCCAAATTTCTGTATATCCTTTAGCGACAAGGCGAGCTTTGAGTTATTCAACTGTGTTGTCGGTATTCTGTTTGACTGCTATCTTACCACTCGCAAGGAGGCGAACCAATTAACAAGTATCATTCTACTGAAGGGCCTGCATTTCATCTTTCATGGCTGCTATTCAAACATAGTGCTTAAGAAAATGTCTCTGCATAGTTGACCCCAATGTTCTGTATAACAGACTAATCTTCCCCAAGAGTTCACATCGATGGGTGGGATGGTCGAGTCTGAACGATTCTTTCGTTTCCTTACATAAACCCGAAGTGGCGGGGATGGTGCGAAATCCAAACTCTTTACCAAATCCCTTGGTAAATCAAAAGTTTTGGAAGGAGTTTGTTCAAAAAAAAGTTTGTGTTAAAAAAATGAAACATTTGCTAAGGTATATTTTTTTTCCGTGAAGGACAATAGCAAAGATAATCTTTTGAAAAAATGTGAATACAAAAAAATATTTATTACCACGCAGATCAAGTTTATTAGTGCATGGACTGCGATTTTGAACAAAACATGTGCAACCAAAAACACGAGGTGATAGTGAAATTGATTCTTTAAAGGGAAATACTAGTTTGAATGGAGACTAATTTTGAAGAATAGTAGGCATACAGTTGATAAGAAAACAGGAAGTGAGAACCGCATAACTCCAATAAATTTTTGGGACCTTCATTACAAACTTCAGAGAGCTAGCAGTACTAAGTAAATGTTAATTTTTGTGTTCTGCCACTCAATTTTGTTGAGTGTAGGTGCAAAAAGTTTGGTGTATTATTCCATATTGAGAAAAAAATTTGTTGAAAATCAGAACTCACGTATTTTTTAGTATTATCAGAACAAAAACATCTAATAATAGGGCCAAATTGTGTTATCTCAAAGAAAAAATCTTGAAAAACTTTAAACACTTCAGAATCGGTCTTTCAAGAGAAACAACCATGTCATGCAAGTGCAATCATCAATAAACAGAACAAATAACGATAGTTATCAAACGTAGGAAACTAACAGGGCCTCAAACATCAGAATGCACTAAAACAAATGTTCACTGCGTTTATTGATGCATCCTGGGTATGGAACTCAATGATGATTACCTAACTTAGATGACTGACAATATACCTTGACAAAAGGATGTCTCAGTCGTCGGTACCATAATTCAGGATCAGTAGAAGAACTAAAAGCCGAGACTGAAGAATTCAAGATGTATTACTCATGTTGTTCACGACCGGTGCCAATCACCTTCTTCGTCGTAATATCTTAAACACAATGAGATGGAAAAAAATGTCACTAAACAGTGTAAATCTTTGCAAAGTTTAGGAACTGATAATAAAGTGTTAGGAAAGGCAGGAACACTTAAAACAAATTTAAGAGAGGCTCAGAGAAAGAGAGATATCTCACACCCCTTCAATAGGGACATGTAAGCCATCAACAACACACATGATAATTTGGAAGTAAAGAATATGAAGAAAGCAATAAAAGAGACATGTTCAGTAGCACCTGAATCAATTATTCATTGATGTGAGAAACTATGTTGCATGTTGTGGAACAGTGGAAGGCCTGATATTCTGTAGCAAAATGGTATATTTGGAGGAGGTTGGCGCATATGTAGGAGCAGTAGAGGAAGGAAAATATTTCACAGTGGAACACTGATGAGCAGCAAGGGGACGACCAAGACGTTTACAACGCGTCTTATACTCATAAGATCGGCCCTGACAATGTGTAATACTTTGTGTTGAAGCGATGATCGTCACCATGGCCTGAGAGCTTTGCGGTGGTCATGTACACGATCTTCAATAGAGAAGGAAGATCAGTTGTCGTTGAAAAGGAGGATTTCGCCATTGGAGCAGATCTAGATTAGATCTGAAGAGAAAGATAGATTTGAAGGAGAGATGGTGACTGGAGAGGAGATCAAGCATGGGCACGCATCACGAAGCAACACAAATCACTAGGCATCTTGTTGTTTGCTATTTGGGCCAGATATGGGTCTGATTTGGGTTGATTTGGGTCTGGTTTGGTAATGTTTGGATCTGGATGGTTTGGTTAGTTTGGTTTGGTTCGGGTTTGTTTGGATCTGAATTTGGAATTGTATTTGGGTTTTGGATCTTGTTGGGTTTGGATTTGGGTTATAGTGTTGGTTCTGGATGTGGGTTTGGAGATGCGGTGGCGGGATGAGAGGAGGTAGGGACGGGAGATGGTGGGGGTGGAGGAGGGGAGGCGGCACGGCAGGAGGAGAGGAGAGGAGAGGCAGCAGCATCGGAAGGAGAGGAGGTGAGGCGGCGGGAGGAGAGGAGGGGATTCGGGAGCGGGATGGCAGGATGAGGAGGCGGCAGAGGATGTGGCGGCGGCGGGAGGAGAAGCCAGAGGAGGATTTTTTTTTTTTTTGAAAGAAAAAAGATCAAGGGATCCTAACCTTTTTTTGTAGACAATTTTTGTGTACAATTTTCCTGTTCTGATACCATATTGACGTATAGTATAAAGGAATAAATAATACTTTATTGGATTATTATAACTGACTCCATTGCCTCCTATATATAGAAGAGGACAAAGAGTAAACTAATTCCGATAGGGGACTAAACTAAGCACTACTTTAACAATCCGTTCGAGGTCTTTCTAAGTGAAAGGGAGTGCTTAGATTGCTTGATATGTATTGTTGACCTACTACTCATCAGCTTCATCTAGCTTCATCTTTCTGGTGAAGTGGTTTCCGACTAAGTATTAATTATATTATATAAACTGATATGTTACTGCTATTGGAAGAATTATTGAGAAGAATGCTAAGTTGCTAACCATTGTTTATATAATTG
Source organism: Hemerocallis citrina (assembly GCA_017893485.1). NCBI lineage: Eukaryota > Viridiplantae > Streptophyta > Magnoliopsida > Asparagales > Asphodelaceae > Hemerocallis > Hemerocallis citrina. The sequence continues at coordinate 95,904,988 of CM030364.1, read as the reverse complement.
GATTATAGACTTGTAGTCATTTTGTATTTTCTATATCAACCAATATATTAAGAATGATAAATCCATACATCTATATTATGAGCAAATGAATATCCAAAACAGCTATAGTGTCCTACTGGAAGATTTAGGGTTTTAAAATCTCTCATTCATATTGGAATTTTCATGAACTTGATTAACTTGAAACTATATAGCTCTGGATTTAGATGAATTGTTTCATCGTTAAATTTTTTATGGAGAGTTTTTTTCCCTCATCCGCATAACGCTTAACTTTCATGTGCATAGCTCATTTATGACTCCATCAAAAGTGGAAGTTCAGGGACATCTGGTTTGGATGATTGTGTTCGCTTTTTTCCTCCAGAGTTATTTTCAGGCAGGTAATTGCAATATTCTTTCACTTTTATTTAGTGAGTGTTTGTATAATTTTTTGATTAAGCTTTCATATTTCATTGATAGATCTGGAACATGGACTGGTGGTGGTGGAATTTGGGTAGAACTGTCCGGGAAAATGCATGTCTTAGCACGATTATTAAGTCATCTTCACCAGAAAACTGACGATCGAATTGTTCTTGTATCAAATTACACTCAGGTGGACTAGACACTGATCTCCTTATCGATATTAATACTACATTTCTTGATACTTGAATTTGTTGGTTTTATTAAGAAAAATGCAGCTTTCACTCACAAGCAATGCTATCAAACTAAAATTGTGTTCTCATTTTTTATATTTTGGTGTGCTGCACATATCTAATTGATTATTGCAAGATACATTTACTCATATAAATGGACTTGAGAAATATAATCAATCCTAAATCACGCTTATTTGTTATTATTAAATCAATGAGCAGCCAGCAGTATAATTACTGATATCCGGTAAACTTGGAATTTTGAGAAATATTAAGGTAAATAAATTAACACAAATTATCTTTTGATCACAACAAAATAGAGCATGGAAAATCAGCTGAGCTCTAGCAACTTGGGATTTTGATAATTAAAAAAACATAAATGTAGACTACCATAACTGGTATATAATCATGAGCTAAATGTAAGATACTGTACAAGTCTAATGGCCATAACTTCTACCAAAATTGACAAGTGACAACTAAAGTTTGTTGCCCTGTACACAACCAAGCCTTTTCCCATCAATGGATTTAGCCATCGAGCGCTGACTCGAGTCAAGGAACTCCTTGAAAGAATTGACCGAATGTAAATTTGTAGTTGCTAAAGTTCTTAGTTCTTACAATCTGTTACTACATGAAGCATGGATACGGTTTCTTCAAATCAGTCTGTATTCTAAACCCCATAAATCTTGCATTGGGTGTATTAGCTGAATTTGGACACATTTGAGATACAATGTAGATTTTATGACAAACTGAAGGAGTATTCTAGTATCTGATATGGGCACATGTTCGGACCATACATTAAAATATCAGTGTATCCCAGATGTATCCAATATGGGTACATATCTGATACAGGTATGTATTTGTACCATGAAGATTTTTCTGGTTACTGAATCAGTAGAATGAGAAGAGAGAAGAAATGACTAACTGAACGTAATGCACCTAAGCTTGCGGCTTTTTTCTAGCCTGTCAAACCTGTACCATTTTGAGCGGAAAAAACTTTATAGTTATCTATATGTGCCTGTCTAATTTTACATAAGAAAATGAACCTACACATCTTACAAGCAAATTATGTCTCTTCTCTCGCTTTCACTAACGTGCAGAATGTGGTGGAATGTCCATGTATTTAACATTGTGTTTAGAAAAAATAACTATACCAAGCTGTTTTGAATTGTGAGTCTAACAAGTTATAATCAATTAGTCATGTTTAAATTCTATCAGACGTTGGACCTTTTTGCTCAACTTTGTCGAGAGAGAAGGTATCCATATGTAAGGCTTGATGGAACTACATCTATTGGGAAAAGGCAAAAGCTAGTCAACCGGTTTAATGATCCATCGAAGGTAGTTGTTCTTTAGCGAAAGTGTGATGTATATTAGACTATTAATCATTTTCCTGATTACGTAGATTTATCTTTATTCAGGACGAGTTTGTATTTCTGCTTAGTAGCAAGGCTGGTGGTTGTGGGCTTAACTTGATTGGTGGAAATCGGTTGGTTCTTTTTGATCCTGACTGGAATCCCGCCAATGATAAACAGGTAATTGATTGATTTTTGTCATCTTGAATCCCGCCAATGAAGAAAAGTTTTAATTCATAACCTCTTGATTTGCTTATTTTCTATCAAAAGGCAGCAGCCAGAGTTTGGAGGGATGGCCAGAAAAAACGAGTATATATCTATAGGTTTTTGTGTAGCGGAACTATTGAAGAAAAGGTTGTGGATGCAATAATTTATAATATTACAATTTGCTTGACCTTGAAATTTTGAAAAACAGTGGTGTTTTGTGCTTCCATTGTCCAGCTACAATGATATTACATTGTAGGGTGTTTTGTGCTTCAATTGTCCAGCTATAATGATATTACATTGTAGGTGTACCAGCGTCAGATGTCAAAGGAAGGGCTTCAGAAAGTTATTCAACAGGAGCAAGTGGATAGTGAGATTCTACATGTATGAATCATCTTGGATATCTCTTAATATTTATTTTTAGTCAGTAGTCAGAGCCAGAGTCAACTTAAAAAATTTGTTTGTTGCAGGGAAATTTTCTATCAACAGAGGATTTGCGTGATCTTTTTACATTTCATGAACATGTTAGGTATTTCCTAGGTTTGAATTCTGATCTTCCTAGCTAATTTTATTGGCATAAAATTATAATGAATCTTGGCATTGTCACTACCATTTGATTCCAGGCATGTACATGGAGACAAATATATGCAAAGTACAAATCATTTGTAATCTAAATTAAATTATGTGTAGAAAACGACTAAATTTTAAGGCTAAATTGGAGAAGAATACCTAAAGTGCTATACCTCTTTGTGTGCACAGTTTATATTGTGTATTTAGCCGCATAAAACATCGTCAAGGTTCCTTCTGCACATTGCATTCATACAGTGATTACATAAAAAGAAACTATTGTTAACGTGCCTTTGCTGCTATCTGGACACTCGGGTTTTCTTCTTATGTTTGGTGATTGTTTGTTTGATTAGAATATTATAGTGAACATGAATTCCTTAGTTTAGACTAAGATTAGATTATGTGGGGGATATAATTTGGGGCATATAGGTATTAGAGATATAGTTGTAATTGTGTGTTAGTCATATCCGGGTAAAGCCCGTGCAAATGTATGCTGCTTTTATATGTATACATTGTATCAAATTAAGGGATAATAACATTTTATCATGTCTCTCCCAAATTACATGGTATCAGAGCCTATGCTCTAACCCTTGATCAGCCGTTACCCACAAATCCCACAACCAAATCAGCCGTCGGCCACTCCATCGCCGTTGTCCTCCAGAGGCTCCTTTCTCTGACTGTTGACAACAAGCCGACCTAACCTTGCAGCCATGGTTGCTTGAATCCACATCTTCGATTCAGAACTCGATGGGTTCAATTCTAGACCTGCTGTTATTTGGCATGAATCATGAATCCTGTCGCCACTCGTTGTGTAGTCGAAGGCGAAAGGTGCAACACAACTTCACTTCCCCGTAAAAAGCTTTAGGCATAAGGCGCAATTTGAGGTGCAAGCCTCACTTAACCAACATGAACTATTACTTTTGGGAGTTTTAAAAATTTATAAATAAGATTATATCATGATAACATGGATTGCCCATTAGGTAGCCAATCAATAATAATCAATCTAAATGAGGAAATTTTCTTATATATTATAATGTCATTTTTCCATATATTATAATATTATGTACATTAATTATATTTTTTTCCTTAATCATTGAAAGAATGCTCCTACCAAAAGTGATAAGCATAACTTGAACTCATGATTTCTCACTTTCTCAAGACTGAGGCTCGCGCCTTAATGCTCCTTGCAAGGATGATGCGCAAATAGTCTAGGCGCCTGCGCTTTGTGCCTTAAGCTCGCCTTCGACTACACTGGGCCTAAAATCCATCACCAATGAGATCTGAACCCAACTCAGTTGAACACCTCCAAACTGACCTCAAATCTTGACCTGCAACCCGATTTTGACCTTCAACAACTCCGAAAAGTTCTCATCGTCGTCTCCGATCCTTAACAACTCCCACTAGTTTTCCTTATCTTGTATCCGACTATTTCTCTCTATTTCTGAGGATTCAAATCTGACCCGTTACCATTGGATCCGACCTGATAACATCAGCTCCAACTCCACCCATTTGAGGTTTGTAATCAATTTGATGTGTTGATCTATGGGGATTCTTTGCCGTGATATATTTGATCTACTCCATCTGTTGCAATCAGCGAAAGAGGCAAATAACAATCTATTCTAATGGCAGACAATAATTATGTTTTCGGTTGTGGGGAGGTTTCATTTGTCGAGGAAGATGGCATGGTTGTGATGCTAGTGACAAGAAGCTTGGGTATATTAAGGGAAATTGCCCTACCATGCATTGTTAGTGCTATCAACAACGATTCACACATGTAGCCTTCAGTTCATCCACTCTCCAATTAGATGAAAATGAGATTCAGGTTATCCAACGTTAGTGTGCTTCTCGACGATAGTTACCTTCTTCTTTCACATTAGTCAGGTCAGGCATAGCATGCTTGACCACTTCAGCTCCCATATCATGGGGTAATAGATTCAGATGTTTTTGATTATATGACTGGAAAGTGGAAATTCATATATATTGTCCTATGCTAATAGATTATTTCATCCACCTGTTAGACTTGCTGACGGTTCTACATCCCTAGTTAGGGGGATTGGACATGTAAATCTTACTCCCACTTTACCACTCTGTTCAGCTTTTTAAATGCCAAAATTTCTATTCAACCTGATGTTAGCAGAATTACTAAAACACTTAACTGTTTTGTTATCTTTTATCCTAATCACTGTGTTTCAGCCCCTTGGAACTGGAAAAACAATTGGCATAGGGCATGTATCTGATGGCCTTTATCAGCTTGGCGGTGTCTCTACCTCATTTGCATGCTTCAGTGGTTACACATCTTTGGAGATATCCGTCCTTACAGAATCTAAAGAAGTTGAGACTACAATTATCTTCTCTTAAACAATTATCTTGTGTATCATGTCAATTTGGTAAACACTTGTGTGCATCTTATCCTCCTAGAGTGAATAAAAGGTCGAGTCAATCTTTCAGTATAGTTCATTTTGATGTTTTGGGACCTTGTCCTGTTCCCTCTCAGTTTAGTGGTTTTAGATATTTTTTATCTTTGTTGATGACTACTCTCGTGCAACATGGCTATATTTACTGAAATATTATTATGAAGTTTTCTCTATTTTCAATTTTTGTGCTGAGATAAGAACCTAGTTTGGTGTTTCCATTCAAATTATGCATAGTGATAAATATCGAATAATATTTTACTTCTGAGTTCGCTAGTTTTATGCCTTTTTATGGTATTATTCTTCATGAGTATTCTTGTCCTTACCTCTCTAAATAAAATGGTGTAGCAAAGTACAAGAATCATCACTTATTGGAGGTTGCAAGGACTATGCTCCTTCATAGAAAGGTTGGATGAAGTCCTTACTGCATGTCATCTTATAAATCACATGTCCTCGTTCGTGTTAGATGGTTAAACACCATTCTCCGTTTTATTTCCATCTTCTGATCTGTTTCCACTCCCACAAAAAATTTGGGTGTGTTAGCTTTGTTCATGATCACCGTTTAGGTCGCTCTAAGTTAGATCCATGTTTAGTTTGTTGTATTTTTCAAGGGTATTCACGTTCCCAGAAGGGTTACAGATGTTACAGACTTACAATCTTGCGTTGCATCGTTACTTTATTTTTGATGATGTCACCTTTTTTTAATCCTCAGTCCTATTTTCCTACCATTTCTTCTTATCTGACTCTGCCTCCATTTGATGATAATGATTTCGAATACCTTGCCTATTCTGGTCCTCCAATTATCTACTTCTCCTGATTATGTGAAACCACACCCACCATCGCTTGTAAGGCTTGCAACCACTTAAGTGTACAAAGGGCATCCGAATACTGCTTGTGATTCAATCAGTGCTATTGTGCCCATTGTTCCCTTGCACTTAGCTATTGAAACACGGTCTTTTGAGCCTATTTTGGATCCTATTGTTGAGTCTACATCTACCCCTCCTGTTACAGCCACTGAACCGACACTTGCATTTTCTCCACTAGGGAGCCTTCTGATCTTGATCTTCCCATTGCCATACGCAAATAGAACCGCTCTACTGCACATCCTTTATATAGTTGTCTTTCATATGCTCACTTATCGTCTGTCCATTCTGTCTTTGTCTCTACTTTGGACACTTACCATATTCTCAAGTCATCATCGGAAGCACTATCACACCCTAGTTGGAGCCACGCTATGCTGAAAAAGTTGACTGCTCTTGAGGAAGATGGTACTTGGGATCTGGTTTGCCTTCCATCTGGTAAACGTTATGTTGGTTGTAAGTGTGTATGCTATTAAGGTAAATCCATATGGTTCCCTGGCTCGCCGAAAGCTCGATTAGTTGCTAAGGGTTATTCTCAGACCTGCGACATTGATTATGATGAGACGTTATCTCCTGTAGCTAAAATTTCTTTTATTTGGATCTTTATTGCCTTGGCAACCATGTTTCATTAGCCGCTTCATCAGCTTGATGTCAAGAATGCATTTCTCAATGGTGTTCTTGAGGAGGAGGTTTACATGGAGTAGCCCCTCTGGTTTGTTAGTAGAGCCGAGCCTACAAGTGTCTGCCGCTTGAAATGGTCTTTATATGGACTCAAACAGTCTTCCCATGCTTGGTTTGGTCGTTTCAGTGAGGTTGTCACAAGTTTTGGATTGAGGAGTGACAACAATTACTTAATATTCTATCAACATCATCAGGGCAGGGGATTCTTTTAGTTGTTTATGTTGACGACAGTGTACATGAGATGATCATAATGTCATTAAAGAGCTGAAGCCATACATTCAACAAAAGTTTCAGACCAAGGCTCTCGATCTACTGAAGTATTTCTTGTGCATTGAGGTAGCTCGTTCTAAGTATGAGATTTCTTTGTCACAGAGAAAATGTATGTTGGACACTAGGCAGTTAAAATCGGTTTTGGGAACTAATCGGTCTAGGAGCGATTAGTGATTAATCGGTTAATCGAAAAATAATCGGGGATTAAATCGAAAAAATTGTTATATATATAATTAAAAAAAGATATATCCTCATATGTAGCAACCCTAAATCCTAACAAAAAGTTATTATGCGATTATCAAATAGGAACATATAGTTATAGAAAAAAAAAGTGCTTGGTTTGAGCTGAGTTTGGATTTTGGATGTGGGTTCTATCAAACAAAAACAATCGGAGAGGAAGAGCAGTGCGAGCAACAAGAGGAGGAGCAAATGCGGACCGGGTCAAGTATGTGATGGTACAGGGGTAGCGACGACGGTTCGGGTTTAGGTTTGCTTGAGGAAGAAGAAAATAATCAATTTGAGTTTGGGTTTTAAGATAATCAGTTTGGATTTGGGTTTGCACGAGAAAGAAGAGAGCGGCGGTATGTCGAATTTGGGTTTGCACGAGGACCAGAAGCGGTTTGAATTTGGGTCGGATTGAGCCCAAATAATACAAACGAACATAAAAATTAGAGAAGAAGATTTAATCGGTTAATCGGTCACTTAAAATCGTCCGATTAACCACTAATCGGCCGATTAATCTCTATTAAATCGCTAACTATTGAAATATTATAAATCGCTAAAAAAATAATCGCTTAGCCTCCAATTAGTGATTAATCGGGGATTAATCGGGCGTAATCGGGGATTTTAACTGCTTAGGTTGGACATACTTACTGAGAGTGGTATGTTAGGTTGCAGGCCATCACACACTCTGATGGATCCAAACTCCAAGTTGGTGCCAGATGACGGAGAGTTGTTGGATGATCTAGGTAGATACAGGAGGCTCTTGGACAAAATCCAAGCCCTATTTAGCAAAACTGAATTATCTCATAGTTACTTGTTTTAATATTGCATATTCAGTAAGTATAGTGAGTCAATTTATGACTACCCCCTGTACGAGCTATTGGGACAAGTGTTGATGTATAATGATTATGGACATTGTTGGATTGTTGAGATTTCGGATGCAGATTGGGCTGGTTGCCCAACCACTAGGAGATCCACCATTAGTTATTGTGTGTTCATTGAAAAATTTTGGTTTCATAAAAGAGCAAGAAACAAAATGTGGTGTCCCGTTCAAGTGCAGAGTCTGAATATTGTGCTATGGCTGATTTCATATGTAAGATGACTTGGGTCAAATGATTGTTTACTGAGTTGGGAGTTGTCCAACATGAGTTGATGTGTTTGTATTGTAATAGCCAGCCTGCCATTCATGTAGCCACTAATGTTGTGTTTCATGAACGAACCAAGCATATTGAGATCGATTGTTATGTGGTTTGCAATAAGATTAGTGACACTTCATATGACCCTCCACTGATAGAGGCTAGATATATCAGCATCAATCACCAACTAGTTGATGTTCTCACAAAGCCTCTTGCAAGAGGCAGAGTACAGTTCATCATTGACAAGTTGGGCATGAATGATCTATATGCGCCAACTTGAGGAGTATTAGAGATATAGTTGTAGTTGTATTAGTTAGTCATATCTGGGTAAAGGCCGTGCTAATGTATGTTGCGTTTATATGTATGCATTCTATCTAATTAAGGGATAATAACATTTTTATCATGTCTCCCAAATTACAATAGGCATGAATTAGGATTAGGGTTCGATTATTAAAGAAGAGGAGAAGCTGAATGGATATTACTTCATCAAGTCACTGTTTTGGTTCCGATACTAGTGGTGGAGATATTCATGGTCTCCGACTCTTTGATGTGGGCTGAAAATCTTAAGTTGGTAAATTTTGGTCCCAAATTTCTTATCAAAATCCTCCTCTTTATATCTCCTTCTATATGTGGCACTATGCTCTCATATGAATATCTCTACAGTGACATCGTAATGGCTGAAGGGATGGGGCTTGTGGCAGTGAAAATTACTTCTTTCATATCCAAATATGTTTCATTCTAATTCAGTTCTGCTAGTTTTCATCATCTACACAATTACACAGCAATTAGTAGTTTCTATTTCTCATTTTGTTTGTCAGCTGTTAATTTTTGTTTTATAGGAAGATAAGGAATCTAAGCAAAATTAGATCGGTGTACATGGAAATTACTGATTTACTTGTGGATATCAATTAACTGAGTTTGTTTAAGTGCTTCATACATTATTACTTGCAGTGATATATAGGCTGTACATGTCCCGCTTCCTGTTTTCTTCTTGGAGCTTTCCCAATCTGTGAAATGTCAGCAACTTAAAATTCAGTTAGTACATTTGTACAAAATTCTCACTTTAATCTACCATACAACTTTTATGTAGGTCAGAGATTCATGAAAATATGAATTGCACTCGTTGTCAAAGAACTGGTCAGATAGTAGAGAATTCCACTGAGTACACAACGGAGGATTTGAAGGGTCTAGATACTACCACTACAGATAGCCATGACAGTCACATAACCAATGATATCGGTGGATTTGCTAAAATGGCTGGTTGCTTGCACAGATTAAAAGATTCAGAGAAACAAGTAGGTTGCTATTTGCATTCTTCATTATAATACCAATTTTTTTACTAATAGTTATTTTTTGTATTTGTCATTACTTTCAGATTGGAACCCCACTTGAAGAGGATCTGGGAAGCTGGGGTCATCACTTTGTGCCAACCACAGTTCCTGATACAATACTTCAGGCTTCAGCTGGTGATGAGGTTCAGTATAGTATATTTAATTTCCTACGTTTTGCTTCCCATTACTCTAAAAATATGACATGCTATGTAAAAGTCCTGCCCAACCCTTGTGGTGTTGGGAGTGGGACGTCAACAAACACCCAGTGTCGCAGCGGAACTAAATAGAGCATTGAGGAAGTCGAAATAGATGAGGCGAATCAATTGAGCAAGCAAGTAGATCCACCAACCCAACATAAACACAACGAGGATTTATTCCGGTTAGTTGTCACTTAATCCGGGGAGAAATATAGGAAGATCTGATATCCAACTAGAAGAGATTACGAGTTAATGATTCACTCAATACAAAGAATTTTTAACTCACTCACCAATAACTATCTCTCTCTCAAGTTTCTCTTTGCAATGGAGATAATATCAATGAAGTACTTTACTTTCATATTGGAGGAGCTTACAATATCTATAGAAGAATAGAGAGAATCCTAGGTTTAATGTTGATTCTCAATTATCTGCTATAACCTGTAGAAGTAACTAAATAGGAGTTGTACGATCTGACTTGGAGTTGAAGGTTGGGCTGAAACGATCTAACAAATCGAGGCCAAAAAAATATACAGTGCCGCAGGCGGTCGATCGTCCAACAGACCGGTCGACCGCCCTCCTCTCGGCCAAACCTTGTACAACTGTGATCGGGTGTGCGGTCGGGGGTGCGGTCGACCTTCCCCCAGGACAGTTAACCGCAACTCTGACCTTGCTACTGCTTGTTTTTCCTTCAACTCTTTTTGACGCTTCGATCTCTGTGCTTCATCTTACCTTCTTCTAATCTGAACCACGAGTATTCAAGACACATTCCTAACATCTGGTTCTTTGGCCACTAAATTCATGAGCTTAAAAAGTTTTTCACACCATAGGATTCATCAAGTGCTGTCGTGCTGATTGAAATTGATGCTCACTTTATCCTGAATCTAAGTACTTAAACCATGGTTCAAAAGCGTCCTATTTTTTGGTGTTGGTCTTGGCAATCAGAAAACTTTGGGTTTATTGACTGTGTATCCGGTGTTTTGTTATATGTTTTTTGAAGTTCTTAAATAATTAGTTAAAAACCTATAGAAAGATTTAAAATGTTTAGAATATCTAAACCTTAATGCCGAGTTCAATTTATACTTTTGTTAGATCAATAATAATTTATTATAATATCTGTATCTGCATTTATTTTCAATTTCCTTTACAAAATTATTTTTTTTTGATAAAAAGATGACCCAATCATCGCTTCATTAATGCGAGATTAAAGAAACATAGTAGAGCTAATTACAACAAGTCCAAAATACGATCTCTTACCCCCTTACAACGAACAGACATCAAATAGAAAAGCATAATTTAAGATACAAGGTTTGAAGACAAAGCCCAACTCAAACCGCAATCGCCAGCAAGAAAAGTCAGATACAACACTTTTCGGTGCATGCCCTCCTCCCAAGAGTACTACTCCTTTTCCATATGCAGCCTTTTCATTGCTTCCCTATGACCTGTCCAATCATGAGTTAGCGCCCAAATTTTATGCATGAGAGTCGAAAAAGTATAGTTGATATTTCGAAAACATAAATCATTCCGAACAAGCCATAAACACCACATAGTGGCGGATGCAACAATACCCCAATCCTGTCTATCTTCCTTTCTAACTAAATGTACCCACCAATGACCCCACAAATCTGAGCTAGCCCTAGGGCTTTCTAGACACCCGAAACGTAGACATACCACCTCCCAAGCGAGTTTGGCTTTCGTAAAGTCGAATAATAAATGTTTGGCGTCTTCATCTGCGCTCTGGCATTCCCTGCAAATGGTATCAATTTGCAGATTCCTTTTTTGAAGGTTGATCTTGGATAGGATGGCATCATTCATGACTAACCAATCAAATATCTTTACTCTCAATGGAATGTGAAACTTCTAAAAAGTATGAGCGTCTTTACATCGCAAACCGCCGTCGTTAATCCGCTTGTACATCGTAGATACTGAGAATTCCCCAGATGGATCAAGCATCCAAGATCTGCTATCTTCGATCTCGTTGTTGTACCGACCTTCCTTCCTAATATAATTATTAAGTTCAGTCAATTGTGTTAAATTTGTCTTGGACAATTGGCCTCCGATGTCCAGCTTCAGTCGTTTATTACTCCAGACATCCGACACCAACGTGTCGCAATTAATAGTCGCCATTGCAGCCCCTGGGAATAAATTCATGAGACTTATATCCCCGCACCACTTGCCACTCCAAAATCTTGTGTCCTTCCCATTCCCAATCGTGCATCTTGTGTGTGCATGGTACATGAGCCCTACCTTGGCCACCCCCTTCCATAACATCGAAGACTTCCCGAAGGCGCTTTCCCCTCCAAATCAGTATAGTTTCCTCTCTGTATTTAGCAAAGGACTTGCACCACCAGTTATTGCGTCGCCTCTTCATCTTCCACCACCACTTACTTAATAGTGCTTTGTTCATATCCCTTAAGTTGAGAATCCCCAGCCCGCCAAATTCTTTCCTTTTGCATACTCTACCCCATTTAACTAGCGGCATTCCTTTGTTAGATTCATCAGCTTCTCTCCAAAGAAATCTTCTTCTGCTTTTATCAATCTTCTGAATCACCCACTGGGGAATCTCTTAAACAGACATCAGGTACGTGGGAATACTGCCTAGCACCGAATTGAGCAGTGTTATTCTACCACCTAGCGTTAGGAATCGCCCCTTCCAGTCGGCTTAACTTTTTATCAATCTTATCAATCAACGGTTGCCAATCTTCCCTTTGAAGAGCCCCATGTCTAATGGGGATACAAAGATATACCAGGGGAAATTGACCCACCTCGCATCCGAAATAGCTCTTAATGGTATCAATCGGGATAGAGAGTTGCTCGCTAATCGGAAGAACACAAGTCTTAGCTAAGTTCACCTTCATCCCCGTCCAAGCTCCAAAGCACTGCAGGGCCATACCAATAGCGCATATCTCTTCCTCTTTGGCCGCCCCAAACAGCAGCATATCATCTGCATATTGAAGGATTGAGATAGTTTTTGAGATCCCCCTGGCTCTGATTCCCTAAATCGCCCCTCGATCCCTTCCTCTACTTATCATTTCCGCTAGTCCATCTGCTACGATAGCGAATAGAAGAGAAGACAATGGATCTTCCTGCCTGAGCCCCCTCCTGCATTTAATTTCTTTACCAAGCTGTCCGTTCACATGTATAGATGACTTCCCTCCTCAGACACATTTTGTAATCCATGCTCGCAATTTCTCGCCAAACCCTTTCAACTTAAGCACTTCATCAACGCACTTCCATTCCATCGAATCATAGGCCTTTTCAAAGTCTATTTTTAAAAGGAATCCGTCAGCCTTATCTCTGTGTCCTCTATAAACAATTTCATGCGCGAAGGCCACGCTATCTGCGATATCTCTTCTCCTGATGAATCCGCATTGCGACTCACCAACCACCCCATCCATTTAAGGAGCAAACCTTTGCGCTAAAACTTTTGTAATGATCTTGAAAGACCCATTTAGCATACTAATAGGCCTGAAGTCATCCACCCCTATCGCCTTTCTTTTTCGGAATTAGAACGACGTTTGCGTAGTTAATCCTATCCAGGTCCGCATTACCAATGTATAGCTCATTGAATATGTTCATCAGGTCCTCTTTAATGATATCCCAGTATATCTTGTAGAAGAAGATGGAAAATCCATCCGGTCCTGGGGCTTTGTCCTGTCCCAATGTTTTAACTGCACGAAGAACCTCCTCTTCCAAAAAAATCCCCTCTATGCCTTCACTCCCATCAATTCTTGACGAGCTCCACATATCAGGAAGTAGTCTGTTCCTGAATTCCTTGTTAATCCCGAAGAGATCCTTGAATCTTTTGTCGAATTCTTTTCTAATAATTCCTTCATTCTCTGTCCAGGACCCTTCAATAAGAAGCCCACTAATGCGATTCTGTCTCCTCCTACCATTAGCCACCTTATGAAAAAATTTGGTATTTGCTTCTCCCTCTTTAAGCCATTGTACCCTTGCACGCTGCTTCTAGTATTGTTCCTCCATGTCTCCAATCTGCTGAATCTCAGCTCTATATTTGAGTAGCTCGTCGAACTCCGCCTCTAGTAGGTCTCTCCCTTCCTGAGTCGATTCTAGCTCTGCCACTTTATTGGCCAACTCCTGTAATCTATCTCCGTTTGCTCCAAATTCCATCTTTGCCCAATCTTTGATCCGCTTTCGCAATCTCTTCGTCTTTTCAATCCAAATCCTTATAACGGATACCTCCCTGGTAGTGGCCATCCAAGAATCTTGAATAATCTGGCGAGTATTAGCGGACAAAGTCCATGCTTTCTCGAACCTGAAAGGGAACCGTTTCTTGATGTAGCCCTCTCCACACTCCAATACCAAGGGCAGATGATCTGAAGTGTATCCCGTAATAGTCTTTACCATAGCTAGCGGGAAGACATCTTCCCAATCTGTGGATACCAAAATCCTATCTAGCTTGGCTGAAATCGGCTTAGACTGCATATTTGACCAGGTGAAGTTTCTATCTCTCTGCTCCATCTCCATTAACTCTAGCTCGTCAATGATATGATTGAAGTTATCCTGATCGGATCTACTTGGTCCCCTACCTCCGTGTTCGTGCTGATATCTGGTAATGTTGAAGTCGCCCCCCATCACCCAAGGATCTGCCCACTTCTTCTTTATATCTCTAATCTCGTCCCAGAATAGACCTATCCTCCTGAAATTATATGGTCCATATACGGTTGTAACCAAATGAATCCAGTCATCGCTTATCCTTCTAATTCTAAAAGTAACCGAGAAATCTCCAATCTTGCGATCCAATAGTTCGAAAATTGTTCAATCGACTCTGAACTGTTTGAATCGTGTATGTCCGCATTTTAAAGCACATATCAGATAGGGAAGCGGAAAAAACAAAGACAACTTGGGTGTATATCCGCAGTGTTAGCTGATAATTAAAGTGTATATTTCACTGTTAGCTGATAATTTAAACCATTATTGAACTGTTTTATCCACTGCCTTTGCTAACATCAAACTGCCTTTGCAGGTTACATTTGTTTTTACCAATCAAGTTGATGGGAAACTTGTACCAATTGAATCTGCAGCAAGATCAACGAATCAGCAGTTGGTTGAACGAATGGGCCATGTGAATAGACAGGGGGAAACACCTTCACCTATAGTACCCAGTAAAAATTCAACAGAGTCAAGTGAAAATCTT
Source organism: Hemerocallis citrina (assembly GCA_017893485.1). Taxonomy (NCBI): domain Eukaryota; kingdom Viridiplantae; phylum Streptophyta; class Magnoliopsida; order Asparagales; family Asphodelaceae; genus Hemerocallis; species Hemerocallis citrina. The sequence continues at coordinate 95,889,982 of CM030364.1, read as the reverse complement.
ACAAGAATCATCATACCCACATTTAAGAGGTCCACCAAGCTTTTGAGAACCTCACCCAGTGGTATGACTGCACAGAGAAAGGCTAATATGTTATCTAGTAATTTATCTGGCCTGAAAAAGACACATGCTGATGATACCGGAGAAACAGATGATGATTTTGTGTAGACGGTCTTTTTCAGTATCTTCTAGTTCATACCTAATTATGAAATGTTTCTTTCATACAACAGGCGATGTTCAGGTTGTCTTGAAGAATCGATGAAGTACATTTTTGTTCACGACTTGTTAGTAACACAAGGGAATCTTCATCAACCTATTTGATCATACATTACAATGTAATGTTAACAAGAGGCCATTGAAGTCTACCAGATTGGTTTGAATTGTGCAGTATCTTTTGCATGAGGTAGACCATTTCAATAAAAGGTAAAATTCTGTGGTGTTGGATATTTACGAACAGGACTTCTGAAGGAGCAAAATCTTTCTTGTACAAAAATTCCATTTATAAAATGTAAAACCATATTTCTCGAACTTCAGTCATTGTAATGTAAAGCATGTGATCCTAGCCCAACAGTCAGTGTTAACCCTTGATGCTAAGCACTATAATTATTTCTACTTTAGATGTATGATGTATGAATAAATGAATTCAGATACATCATGTAATAATATCTCATATTGGCCTTTAAAAAGTGAATTGAGAGAGTTATGCAATTCAATGTATTTCATTTTGATGCCTTGCTCAATTAAAGACGAAAATCATGAATTGCTGAAAATTTTGACATCTGTTGCTCATGAATTGAGTAAAAATAGTACCGGGAATGAACAGAAAATCTGTGTCCTCTCCTTTTACACCCCCCTTAGAAGCTCTACAACTTTGTCCATTATGTTGGTTTCTTCTATGTTACTGTTTTTCTTGTTATGAAGTATAAACCATTCTCATGCTGAAATTTTTTGTCTGGTAGCTCTGGTTTAAATCTGTAGCATTGAGAAATGAATTTATTTGGAGCAGATAGCTGACTAAAGCATCTAATGGCATAAGATAGACAACAAATTGAAATAATTTTCATTGCTTAAAATCTTCCTCTTTTAGCTCTAGTAAGGGACATGCGAAGAGTATGAAATGCTCTTATGAGTGGTAAACACTGAACATAATATTCCATAGAGAAGCTCTAAATCACCTTGACGAAAAAATCAGGTTAAATATCCTTAAAAGCCAATTAGAACACCAAAGGACTTCCAATAGGAAATTAAGCGCCCTAGCTGAACCCAAATCTGAACTTTTGGATAGGTTATACTAGCTATACATAGAAGGGATTGCAATGGGTATTATTTAACCCTGTTAACCCAAATTTGCACAATTATGGTCACGAAGGGTTTAACTACTCCTGAAAAAAGCTGTTTTGGTCTTGCGGGCAGAAATCAGGAGCAGAGGTATTAACACTAACAACAAATCTGAATATGACAACTGATATGAATGCAAGAGTACTACACAAAAAGCTTTTCAAATGATCTTGCAAACTGGGACTACAAATAACAGCCTTGATCAACTAATACTATCATTTTTTTTTTATTTTTTTTAAAATTTTTTTATAAAGAGAAGGTGGAGAAAGTCACCTGTTTCATTAATAAGATATAAATAAAACAAACGAAACTGAGCTCAATTACAAACTGACTACAAATCATGAAATAAAACATAGAACCTCCAAGGACACAGGAGGGGTGGGACAGATATACCAAATGTAAAACATACAAGCACATCAAATGAGTACAACAAAATATAAGAGGTTCCTCCAACAACGCTCATGAGAGTGGGCAACTAGATCATGAAGTGCCTAATCAGTCTAGAGTGGGTCCGATCGCCACCTCCTCATCATCGTACTCCTCCACGTCAAAAGCTCTGACAATTCTCCCTCTTGGACCTGCAGCCGCAGCTGTAGTGCCCCGAATTCCGAATACCAGTAACTCAAGACACAACCAGGATCTTTTCCTTCAAACGAGTACATAACGCAGAACTTTCATTGGAAATTAAAAACTTTTCTGCACTAATTTTACAATAAATTACAACGTGGTATAACAATGAATTATCTCATTATTTATATCAATAATCTCTTGAATGTTCCACGGAACTCGAGTCCTCAGGTCCTCGATTAGCAATCCTACAACTAGAAACTGTGGGCACGTTAGTTAAATATAATTAACGCAATGCGGATGAAACCCGCGATCTCCAATCTTAGCAAACAGTATTTAATGCAAAAATGAAAAACGTGAAGTCAAACCACAAGTGTCAGTGTATGCTATGCCCTAAAGTCTAATGCACAATTCCAAATGCACACAATGCACTTACTCTAAGGCAATTCAATTGGAAACGTATGCATCTCATACTACATTCTTTTTCAAATGTAACTTGAATGGAAACATATGCATCCCATACTACATACTTTCCAAAGAGTTCATAGTCTCCAGATCACAGGGTTCGATCCCTCGCTATGCATCCTACTCTTGTACTCTTTCCTGCTACTCACATGAATCTAGTGACTGGTGGAGTTGCAGTGCTGCGATCTATTCCGCTTCTGCAGGCGTCTAGTGGTCTTTCTCCACTCCGTCAGGATCAGTAGTCTTTCTCCACCCCGTCCTCCTTGGCAGACGTCAGATGGTCTTTCTCCACTCCGTCATGATCAGCGGTCTTTCTCCACCCCGCCAGATCTGCTCCACTCACGCCAGGCCGATGATTATTCGGCTCTGCCGGAATCAGTGGTCCTTCTCTACTTCTGCCCTACAAAGTTATCATGAACATATGGCGAATCAGCAATGCTCGTACTTGCTCTGCCAAGTTCCGACAGTTGAGAACGTAGACGGAAGCTTAAGGGTCCATCCCCCAAGTTTCGATGGGACCTGCAACCTATGTTTGTGTCCCGCTTTCATCACCAATTCCCAGAATTTACAGCTGAGACGTTGCCACACGTGTCCCAGACAAGATCACACCGCACACGTCCTACATGAGACCATGCGCATGTATCCCAGACGAGGCCACTCCGCACGTGTCTTTTTTAACAGGATGAGTACACGCCTGTAACTAGTGCATGTCCTCACAATCACGAGACATACGACCTAGAGCTGACATATCCCACTAGTTCATACTAGGGTATCCCATAGGACTTAAGTCGAATTCTCATTGACTTTAACTCCTCTATTTATCACCACTTAATTCTAGGTGGATTTATTAGTTACATTTAGTCTCTTTGTTCCCAATTATACTAGATTATCATTATTATCTTATTCTCAATTATTGACCCAACTTGGCCCTTATCTGGCCCATATCTGGCCCATGTTCGGTTCATGTCCAGCCCATGAAATGCATCCATACTTACTTCCATACACGAACTTCACAAGTTATTAATACTAGGATTTACTATTCTTCCACAACTACGAGTCACATTCCCTCACTAACTAAACATCGCCCATGCTTAGTTGGTACAACTAAACCCATATTTCAAGTTACTAACAATTACAAAGCTATTAACAATTCTAATTCAACCATAACTTCCATCCACTAAAATCAAGCTTACAAATTTATTATCGTGACTATGTTGCTAACTAACTCCTTCAATTTGCTTACTAATATATCAATTCTAATATGAACAATTCTACTAACATGATTCCTTCTTACTAACAAGTTAGTACTCATGGTCAAGTTTATACTTTAGCTCCTAACATAAACTATGCTTACTAACTATGAACAATTGGTTAGCAATTAGGTTACTAACAAGATCCCTCATATAATCAAGCTTACATTACTAATATAATCAATGTCTACATTTCCCAAATTTCTAACTTTTTCTTACTAATATAACATTTCCAGCATTTTACTTTACTAATTTACTAATATACTAACATACTAACATAGTTAGCTTACTAACTTACTAACATGAATAGTGTTAATATTATTAACTTGATCACCACTTACTAACATGATCAGTACTACACAAGAAATCATTACGAAGTTCTCAACTACACATTGGAGCTTACTAACATACATTAAGCTTACCAACACTACAACCAAGCTTACTAGTATATTAGTAGCTTACTAACACAATGCTAGTAGCTCACTAACAAAAGTTTAACTTACTAACATGATGCTAAATTGCTAACATAATGCTAGGCTTAAGCATCCAAGCATGAATAATTAATTAGACAATTACTACACAAAACATCACAAAATTGCAACTTTATGTTTGATAATTAACAACACAATCTATCATGTCTTGGGCAATTACTAGCATTTTCATGCATATGAAATCATAACATTTATAAGTAAAAAGAAGAACATCTACCTTCTTATGAGTGAACACTTCACTTCAATTCTTAGCTTCCAACTTCAATTTAGAACCTAAAAATAATGTAGTATAATATTAGGAATGATTATTGGAATGAATAAGAGTGAAAATTTTGACCTAAAAATGAGCCAAAACTCCACCTTGAGACTCCTTGGATTGGGCCGAAATCAAGCATGGCTAGGTGAAGATGAGTAGAAATTTGTTGAAGAATTGTTGGAGATCAAGAATTGATGTAAAAAATTTTTGAAGTAGGAATTTATGGCATCTTCTTCTTCTTCTTCTTCTTCTTCTTCTTCTTTTTCCTTTTTTTTTGAATGAGATGAAGAGTTGGATGAATGAGAGCTCCTTCTTTTATAAAGCTTAAAAAAAAGAGAGTGGAGAGTGAGGTGGAGATGTGGTCGGAGTTTGGCCAAGGAAATGAGTGAGTGAGCGGAGTGTAAGGGTTTCTAGAGTTTTTTTGTTTTTGTTCTTGTCATGGCTAACCCTAATTGTAAATGTCTTAGTATACAATATGAATAATCTATAAACTATTATGCATAAAATCCACACACAATTTACAATATTATTCACAATACAATCTATAAACAATTTATAATATTTAGTAAATAGTTTGAATATAAAAATTTTATCAATGTTTTCATACAAAATATTTATTTATTATTTTGGAGATCTTACAGCAGCTAAGCCCAAAAAGAAATAAGATGCATGATATGGGTACGGTTTCCAGAAATACTATTTCAAGTTCCACAAAAGTAAAAGTTGTTTCTGTCAAGCCATAAAACCCAGGTCGTTGCGGCTATTGCGATATACCAGACATCTCTCATCTCATGTCTCTTACTAGAGAACATGGATCATATCCAAAGGTTTTCATAAACCTGAGGATAAATCGATGTACCAAGGGTCATCAGGACCTCGCACAGAATGGCCTTAATTCTGGGGCAATCTAAGAAAATATGGTTTTCAGTTTCCAATAGTGCATTGAAAAAGCCATAGTTAGTAGCGATAAGTGGTTGCCTTTTAGCTAAGTTTTCTCTAGTAAGAATTGCATCGTTGAGGACTAACCACATGAATACTCTAACCTTCAGCGGAGCGAACCGAGAAAATCTGTTTTTCTCTAACCCCCAAGCTTTTCGGTCTAGTCCATAAGAGCATATAACTTCAGATTGCACAATGTAAGATTGTAGAGTCCCCAACTTCAATTGAGATTCTGTGTTAAGACACGATCTGAAGGATGGTCTTTAGACACCCTTTTCCAAGCTTTGGCTACAGTAATGTTGGGCTGGGAGGCGAGTTCAAAAAGATTAGGGAATAGCTCACTTAGAGAATGATCCCCACACCACTTGTCCCACCAGAACCTAGTCGTCATGCCATTGCTAATGAAGAATGAGACACAACTATGAAATGGGTCATATACTTTGGCCACTCCTTTCCAAAACCACGAAACTTTTGGTCTCATCCAGAATCCAAGCTTACGCATCCCCTTACCTGGAAGATAGTATGAATATAATCTTGTCATCCTTCACCACTTGGATGGAACACTTTCCACCACCATTTGCCAAGGAGTGTCAGATTCATGTCTCTCAAATCAATGATACCCAGCCCACCATGACTCTTCTTAATAGAAGCTTTCTCCCATTTGATAAGGTGCTAGACCCCCTTCTTTCCTTCTGCCCCTTTCCAGAGAAACCTTTTTCGCACCGGGTCAATCCTTTGAATGACCCATTTTGAGAATTCAAAAAATGACGGGTAATATGTCAGAAGATTGGACAATACTGAATTAATGAGTATCACTCTCCCTCCTAGCAATAGGGACATACATTTCCAACCTGCCAGTCTGGCTTCCACTCGATCAATAATCGACATCCAATCTGATTTATTCTGCCTAGTCGAAGTGGTAGGCCCAGGTATTTAATAGGGAAACTATCAAGCTTGCAGTTTAGACTGGTTCCATGTTCTCGAACTTCTTCCTCAGTCAAGATAATCGGAATAAGCATGCTCTTATGGAAGTTTACCCTAAGACCCGACCAAGCTTCAAAGCAATATATGACTCCCTTGAAGGTAAAAGTCTCCCCCAAATCACCGTTCCAAAATAGAAAAGTATCATCGGCGTATTGTAAAATTGAGTAGCCAAGTCGGTTTATGTTCCTGGACAGAGGTGTAATCCAACCTGTTTGTCTATAATTGTCCATCATGTTTTTAAGTACGTCTGCGACAATTGTAAATAGCAGAGGGGAAAGAGGATCCCCCTGTCTCAGGCCTCTTCTACAAGCAAAGTCCTACCTGCTTTTCTATTGACCAGTATAGCTGACGTACTAGTAGAGAGGCAATGCCCAATCAATCTGATACATTTTTCCCCAAATCCCCTGCCTTTAAGAGCTTCTAGGAGACAATCCCAATACTACAGAATCGTAAGCTTTCTCAAAAGTCCAATTTTAGCAAGTATCTCTTGTCGTTTGAGATATGACATTGGTGAATAGTTTCTTCTGTCATAGCAATGCAATCAAGAATACAACGTCCCTTAATAAAACCCATTTGTTCATTACTAATCAGACGGTCCATCAACTTCCTTAATTTGTTATCAAGGATCTTGGTAATTATCTTGACCGAGCAATTTAGGAGGTTGATGGGGCGAAAGTCGCCAACCCCATGGGATTCTTCCATCTTAGGGATGAAAACCACCTCCACATAATTAATTCTCCCAATAAGATTGTGGTCGTATAGCTCAGTGACGACCTCCATGAGATTATCTTTGATCTCATCCCAGAAAGTCTGATAGAACAATATCAGGATACCGTCAGGGCCAGGAGCTTTATCATTGCCCATCTGTAGTACCACCCCTTTAACTTCATCCTCAATGAATGGAGATTCGAGAGATTGTAAGGACTGGACCATATCCTCTGACCTATTCTGCCAAAATCCTTCATTCAACGGGACCCTGTTTTACAACCAAACCTGTTTATGAAGTGCATTTGGAAAGCAAAATGAATATTTTTTTCATCTTGAATCACTCCTGAATCTGTTTGAACAGAGAGGATGGTGTTGGATCTCCGATGTGCACTGACAACCGGGTGGAAGAAGGTTGTGTTCGCATCTCTCTCTTTGAGCCACGAAATTATGGACATTTGTTGTCATTTGATCTCTTCTAGTTTATACAGTTGAGCAATGTCCTCCCTTAACGATAACAATCTATTACGTTCATTTTGAGAGAGGTCTTTTTACTCCTCTAGTCTCTCCAGGTTGTCGATGTCTTCTAAAATGGACTCTTTAGCTTTCCAGATAGTTGCAAAACGTGACCTATTCCACTTTCTCAGCTTAGCTCGAAGTCTACGAATCATTTCGCACCAAATCACCGCTTCTTCATCACTTCTGGTGGGCAATGCCAAATTTTCCATTACTAGATGCTGGAAATCTTGTATATCTAGCCAAGCTTTCTCAAACTTGAATTTCTTAGGGTAGCTAGGTTTCCCCTCACCAGAGTCAAGTAAGATGGGGACATGGTCTGAAGTGGGCCTTGAAAGGGATTTGGCACTGACAAGAGAGAATTTGGCTTTCCAATTCAATGAGACAAGAACCATATCTAGCTTTGCTAGGATAGGGGAAGTTTGCATATTAGACCATGTAAACAATCAATCTAGAATCGGAATGTCTACCAGCTCAAGGTCAGTGTTCACACGGTTGAACTCCTCTCTGTCAACATTGTTAGCTCCTCTACCCCTATGTTCAAATGCAAATCTAGTGATGTTAAAATCACCCCCACAAACCATGGATGTTGCCAACGCATTCAAATTGAGCGAAGTTCATCCTAAAATCTAAGTCTAGCTGACGCAAGAGTCGGGCCATAGACTACCGAAATAGCGTGCATCGAGTTATCCTTACGATGTTGAAGTAGATTAAACAACGATAATTCTCCTTGAGCATCATCCAGACAAGAGAAACATTCAGGGTTAAAGCCTATAGCTATCCCGCCTGAAACATCGGTGGAGGATGAATCTTCCATTCAGAGATCATATTCCCACCAACTCTCCTAAGTCTCGCAACATGTGGCAGTTTGGTTTCTTGGAGACCAACAATGTCAGTCTTAGATATGTTGATGATATCTCTAACCATCTCACGTTTGCCCCACCTCCCCAAACCCCTAACATTCTATAGAAGAATCATCATTAAAGACAAGGTTAGAGTTACGTGATGGGTTAGAATGAAGACTCGAGGCTAAATTTACTCTTTCAATTTCCAATCCTCGAATTCTATTCATGAGGAGAGAGTTGCGCTCAATATCGCCTACCGCAAGACCGCAAGTTTCAGCTCAATTAAAAACCTTATAATCATACATGAAATTAAAAACGGAAACTACAAGGCAACACTTACCTCCATCATCGGTCTTAGCATATTTGAAAGCAGCAGCAATCTCTAAAAAATCACACAAAGACTCCACATGAGCCCTCTTAGCATATTTGTGCACCTTGAAACCCAATGGATTTTTCTGTTGATTGCTGACATGTAGAGGTAGCGACGAAGGGAAGGTAAATGGAATAAAGTCAAGGCATGGCTCTGGGGGAGGATATAACTGTTAATCAGCGACAAACTCTATATCTAAGTCATAGAGATTGCCATCTTCTAAATTGAAGCAAAGTTTCTCTTGCTCCTCAATTCTTGAATTCAGCCGATTAAGCAATTGCCCATGAGTTAAACTCCTATTCGAAACAGTCTCCATCTTAGGCCTGTATACTAATGTAGCATTAGGCCCAGAAAGCCCAACTCCTCAAATTCCCCACTACCATGAGGTCAATTCTCATCTGTTTGATCCACCATCGTCACGTGGCTCTGGGAAACTTCGAGATGCTCGCATTGTTCCTCTCTAAAACCACACCTGCCACATGGTGCAATCTCATTGGCTTGAGCAGCCAACCTCAAGTGGCCTTCGGAAACTTTGAGGCGATCAAACGTTTCATCTCCTTCTTCCTCGGTATCTTGTTCATCTCATTCATTTTCTACTTCAACAAAAGAGCCGGAGCTCCTTCCACTGTTGCTCTTCCCCAAAAATTTTCTTATCACCATTTAGGAAATGATGCTGTTTGTTTTTGGGGTGCGGGGGCAACAAGTGTGAGTTCTTGTAATTTGTGAAGAGGAAATTGTGGTACCGGCGTCGACCTAATCCTGGGGAGTAGGGCCGACTCGGGAGTAGGAGCAGAGAGGTAGAGGCCGGGTGCTCGGCTCGGATCTTCTGTACCTGCACACTACCTAGAAACACCGAGAGAAGTCCCAACGACAGGCCTTCCGACGATCTAGTCAGACACTAAAAAAAACTGGGAGGGTTCAGGTGGGGAGAGATTGATTACTTGGTGAAGTGAGGAGGGGGTCTGGTATTTATAGGCAGGGGTAAACGAGTCTGGAACCTTAACGGGCCAGGTCGGACCCGTTTGCCTGTGGGCCTGAGGCGGTAGGAGCCCGTTGGACTTCTGTTGACCTGATGATCAGGGAAGGGCGGGATTTGAGAGGATCTGATGGCCCAGGAGGGGCCATGTCATCTAACCCATATCAGAAGCCCCCCACTCCTGGAGGACTAGGTAATCTAGCCACGAAGGAGTGATTTGTCTCTGTAGGAACAGCGGAGCAGTGTGTACGGCGAATGTGGTTTGTATCTTCCTAGAGAGGCCAGCAGGGTAGGATGAAGGGGATCCCTTAGATGATATAAGGGGCATCGAGATTCGAGAACAAAAGGTCGGGAGCCGAGCATCAAGCGTCAAGCTCCTATACGCTCTGATGTCGGGGTCTGTTGTCGAGCGTCGAGCCCTGAAGCTCGTAGTGAGCTGGGGGGTGGCTCGAGGCTATTGCTGAGCGTCGAGCCTTTACGAGCTCGGACGCCGAGGCTTGCCGTCGAGTGTCGAGCCCAGAAGCTCGTATGTAAGAGCTAAGGGGTGGCTCGGAATCGCCACCAACCGTCGAGCCCCCAAAAAAGCTCTGGGGTGGCTCGAGGTCACTACGAGTACTGAGCCCACCTGCTCATTAGAAGTGCTTCGGGGTGGCTCGGAATTGCTACCGACCGTCGAGCCCTAAGCTTGCTGAAAAAGCTCTGGGATGGCTCGAGGTCACTGCCGAGCGTCGAGCCCAGAAACTTGTCTATAAGAGCTAAGGGGTGGCTCGGAATCGCCACTGACCGTCGAGCCCCCAAAAAAGCTCTGGGGTGGCTCGAGGTCACTGCCGAGCGCCGAGCCTCCTGCTCGTTGGAAGAGCTCCGGGGTGGCTCGGAATTTCTACCGACCGTCGAGCCTTAAGCTTGCTGAAAAAGCTCTGGGATGGCTCGAGGTCACTACCGAGCATCGAGCCCCCCTACTTGTTGAAAAATTTGTGGGGTGGCTCGGAATCACTACCGACCGTCGAGCCCCAAGCTTGTTGAAGAAGCTCTGGATGGCTCGAGGTCACTGCCAAGCATCGAGTCCTCCTGCTTGTTGGAAAAGCTGTGGGGTGGCTCGGATCGCTACTGACCATCGAGCCCTAAGCTTGCTGAAAAAAGCTCTGGGATGGCTCGAGGTCACTGCTGAGCGTCGAGCCCCCCTACTTGTTGGAAAAGCTCTGGGGTGGCTCGGAATCGCTACCGACCGTCAAGCCCCAAGCTTGCTAAAAAAGCTCTGGGATGGCTCGAGGTCATTGCCGAGCATCGAGCCCCCCTGCTTGTTGGAAAAGCTGTGGGGTGGCTTGGAATCGCTACCGACTGTCGAGTCCTAAGCTTGCTGAAAAAAGTTCTAGGATGGCTCGAGGTCACTGCCGAGCGTCGAGCCCCCTACTTGTTGGAAAAGCTCCGGGGTGGCTTGGAATCGCTACTGACCGTCGAGCCCTACAGCTTGCTGTAAAAGCTCTGGGATGGCTCGAGGTCACTGCCAAGCATCGAGCCCCCTACTTGTTGGAAGAGCTCCGGGGTGGCTTGGAATTGCTACCGACCGTCGAGCCCCAAGCTTGCTGAAAATGCTCTAGGATGGCTTGAGGTCACTGCCGAGCGTCGAGCTCCCCTGCTTGTTGAAAAAGCTGTGGGGTGGCTCGGAATTGCTACAGATGGAGGTAGCCGATAAGCTCGACACGGCTCGCGACCGGACCAACCTGGCGTTCGAGACTACAGAGACAGCCCACATGAAGTGGGCTCAAGCCCAAGTGATGATAAGTGTTAGCCTTATTGACTGTTAATACTTTTTGTGCTGAGTATATATTCTTTTTTCTGACCCTGCCTATCTCGATCAGGCGCTGATGGCCGGGACACAGATCAGGAAGAGCCTGGAGAAGGATGTTCAAGCCGAGAAGTGGAATGCTGATCGGTACCTCCGAGAAGCGAAGGACCTGGAGGTCGAGCTGACGGCCGCTCAGGAGAAGGCGCAGGCCGACCTTGCTTCCTAACAAGACCAGCACCTCCGCGAATTAGCAGCGACCCGGGGAAAAGCGGCGGCGGAGTATGAAGAGCTGGAGATGGAGGCTTCGGAAGAGGTGATTGCCGCCCAAAATGAGGCGTATGAAAGGGCGAAGGAGCACTTTCTGCTCCTTTACCCTGAGGCGAAGATCGACCATCTCCAGTACGGGTGGGTACCCCCCATGCATCCGCTAACCCCCGGGGGCGAGGGCGATGAGGCTCCGAGGGACCCTCATTTGGAGAAGGAGGTGGAGGGTGCGGCGGTCGACGAAGAGGTGAAGATCCCCCCTCCGCAGTAGTTAAAATGTTTCTTCTTTTTCTCATGTATATATATATTTTTTGTATTGCCGAATGCGGACTGGCCACCGCATTTTATAATCAATTTTTGAATCAATACAATTGTGTTTTTGGCCGACCATCTATGACTTGAGACTTTTTTAGTGAATTGTGGTTTCCTTCCCTTTTGCCAGATGAACGAGACCCTAGGTGCCGACCTCAGTTCTACCAAGGTTCGGCGACTCCGGAATAAGCTAGAATTCAAGGAGAGTGTCTTGATCCGCTATTGCAAGCAAGCCTGCGATTGAGAAGCCATGGTAAGCTATTTTATAAACAAGTCTAAAGAGCTCAGCTTGGAGGTGGCGCGTCTGAAGAAGGCAATTGCCGACCACAATTGGGGGAGTGCCGAGATAAACTGGTTGCTGTCCGATGCCTCCACCCGGCGATCGACCTCCGAGTCCGTTCTTCATGAGGTCATGGTTGAGAAGGAGTTGGAAATTCAGAGGTTGAAAGTCATGGTAGGCGCGGGTCGGTCTCGGTTCGGCCATCCTGGGGGAGGAAGCCCTTCTGTTTTGGGTTCTTCGCCGACCCTCTATCTGGAGATGGCAAGGCCCACGGATGCGCAGAGCTCCGTGGTCCGGACGTCGACAATGGCTACGCCCATGATGCCGGACGAGGTTGCTGGAGGGCAGAACCGTTCGACCGAACTCGAGACAGTTTTTGTGAGCCCGAAGATTCTTGCGAGGGACTCTTAGGTAGGGGTAGAGAGAGCACTGTAACGGTTCCCAATTGTACCGATGCCTTTGAAGGCGTTTATGAATAAGATTTGACTTGTCTGATCTTCTTGACTTTTTAGAAGAACTAGGATGTTGTGTAGCTTGGATCAAATGTCAAGCCCCCTGCTTGGTAGAAACTAGGGCGTGGCTCAAGACCCATCCCGAATGCCGAATCACCTCAATTAGGGTTGTGGCTCGGTGGCATTACCGAGCGCGTAGCCCAAGTAGCTTGAGAAAGCTAGGGCATGGTTCGAGGTTAATGCCGAATGTCGAGCCCCCTTAATATGGGAGAGTTGTCGGGATGTGGCTCGGGGGCATTACCGAACACGTAGCCCAGGTAGCTTGAGAAATCTAGGGCATGGCTCGAGGTTAATGCCGAATGTCAAGCCCCCTTAACATGGGAGAGTTTTCCGGATGTGGCTCGGGGGCATTATTGAGTGCGTGGCCCAGGTAGCTTGAGAAAGCTAGGGCGTGGCTCGAGGTTAATGTTGAATATCGAGCCCCCTTAACAAGAGAGAGTTGTCGGGATGTAGCTAGGGGGCATTACCGAGCGCGTGGCCCAGGTAGCTTGAGAAAGCTGGGGCGTGGCTCGAGGTTAATGCCGAATATCGAGCCCCCTTAACATGGGAGAGTTGTCGGGATGTGGCTCGGGGGCATTACCGAGCGCGTGGCCTAGGTAGCTTGAGAAAGCTAGGGTGTGACTCGAGGTTAATGCCGAATGTCGAGCCCCCTTAACATGGGAGAGTTGTCGGGATGTGGCTCGGGGGCATTACCGAGCGCATGGCCCAAGTAGCTTGAGAAAGCTAGGGCGTGGCTCGAGGTTGATGCCGAATGTCGAGCCCCCTTTCCTTTTTGCGCAAAAAATAAAAATATAGTAGAAACCAAGATTACATTTTATTATTTACAAAAGAAGAAAAAGCACGTAAGTGCCGATTATAATGGATTGGCCACATAAGTTTAGCCCTCTCCTTGGAGGAACTTAATGAGGTGCTCAGCATTTCAGGGTCACTTGATTATCCTGCCCCCTAGGTCTGCGAGTCGGCACGTGCTAGGACGTACCACTTCGGAGACATTGTAAGGGCCCTCCCAATTAGGCGATAGTTTCCGCTTCCTCTGGGGTCGGATACTGCGAGCTTTCTAAGCACGAGGTCACCTTGTTTGATGTCCGTCGGGCCGACATTCTTGTTGTAGAATTTCTCGATCCTCTGTTGGTATATGCTTCTTCGAATGGCAGATCTTTCCCTGACTTCGTCGATGACGTCCAGGTTGGCTCTGAGGTCTGAGGAGTTGTCATCTTTGTTGAAGGCCATGACCCTTGGCGAAGGAAGGCCGATCTCTAGGGGAATAACGGCCTCGGTGCCATAGGTGAGGTTGAATGGGGATTCGCCCGTGGGGATCCTCTTAGTTGTCCGGTGCGCCCAGAGTACGCTGGGCAGTTTTTTCGTCGACCCATAGCCCCTTTGGTGAATTATCCAGTCGCTTTTTGAGGCTATCTAGGATTTGACGGTTCACATTCTCGGCTTGGTCGTTTGATTGAGGGTGGCATACCGATGAGAAGCGTTGCTGGACGTCGATGTCTTCGCAGAAGTTTTGAAAGTTTTTTCCCGCGAACTGGGTCCCGTTGTCGGTGATGAGCACCTGTGGGATCCCGAACCGGCAGATGATGTGCCTCCAGAAGATTTGTTGAGTTTAGTGCTCGGTGATAGAGGCCAGAGGTTCTGCCTCGATCCACTTGGTAAAGTAGTCGATGGCCACCACCAGGAATTTCCTTTGGCCCGTTGCTTATGGGAAGGGGCCGACTAGGTCCATCCCTTACATAGCAAAGAGGGTCGGACTGGCCAGGAATCGGAGATTGGCCTGCGGCAGTCTCTTCACTGATGAAAATCTTTGGCAAGGGCTCCATCTCTTGAAGAGATCCTGGGAGTCTTGTAACATGGTCGGCCAGTAGTACCCATGATTTAGGGCCTTTCGGGCGAGCAACCTGCTCTCCATGTGACATCCACCAATCCCCTCGTGCAGTTCCTTCAGAGCGTACCTGGCCTCGTCAGGGGCTAGGCAACAGAGGTAGGGCCTATCGTTAGATATCGTGTATGAGTTCTTAAAGAGCATCTTGTTGATCAGGGTGAATCTTTCAGAGCGGACTCTGATCCTTCTTGCTTTGGACCGGTCTTGAGGGAGCTCGCCCTTCGAAAGGAACTTTCGAATGGGCATCGTCCAGTTGTCTGGTTGAAGATCCGTGGCGAGGCAGGAGGCTTCAGGGAGGACGATGCTGGGCTTGAGGAGGACTTCGATCAGAACGGTGTAGTCGAGCCCTTCGAAGGATGACGAGGCGAGCTTCAACAATGAATTCGCCTGGGCATTCTGCTCCCTAGGGATTCTTTCTACCGAGTGGTAATCAAAAGACGCTAAGAGATGATGGACTACCGCCAAGTATTGCACCATCCAAGTGTCGTGAGCTTCGTACTCTCCGGTGATCTGGTTGACCACGAGCTGGGAGTCGCTAAAGGCCTTGATGTGTCTGGATCCGGCCTTGTGTGCTAGGGTGAGCCCAGCGATCATGACTTCATATTCTGCTTCATTGTTTGAGGCCGAGAAATTTAGACGGAGAGAGTACTGGAGGACAAAATTATCGGAACCCTTCAGGATAACGCTCGTGCCACTTCCTCCCTCGCAAGATGAGCCGTCGACATAAACCTCCTAGATCGGGTCTGTCTCCTTCGGATGGCTCAGGAATAGTGCATTCTGTGATGAATTCGGCGAGGGCCTTTCCCTTGATAGCTGTCTTGGGCTGGTAGCTGATGTCGTACTGACTCAACTCGATCAACCACTTAACCAAGCGGTAAGAGGTTTCGGGCTTGTGAAGTACGGCTTTGAAAGGTTGGTCCGTAAGGACCAGAATAGAGTGGGCTTGGAAATAAGGGCAAAGCTTTCGTGTGGCCATTACTAGTGCGTAGGCCACCTTCTCCATCTTAGCATACATAGTCTCCGCCGAAAGTAAGACCTTGCTCACATAGTAGAGAGTCTTCTGGACACCAACGGCGTTGAGGGCGCTCTCCGAGGCTGAGAGATACAGCTGGAGTGATTTGCCTGGCTCGGGTTTGCTCAGGAGTGGAGGGTTGGCGAGGTAGGATTTCAGCTGTTCAAACGCCTATTGTTAAGGGTCTCCCTACTGAAATCCTTTTGCCTCTCGGAGAGCCTTAAAGAAGGGGATTTCGAGAGAAAGCGGTTGATGGGGGCCAGCCTCCCCGTCAGCCGCTAAACTTATTTAATATTTTTCGGAGGGGCCATGTCGATAATGGCCTGGATTTTTTCGGGGTTGGCCTCCATGCCGCGCTGGCTGACGACGAACTCGAGGAATTTTCCGAAGGAGACGCCGAAGGTGCACTTGGCGGGATTGAGCCTCATGTCATGGGATCAGAGTACGTCAAATGCTTCTTCAAGTTCGTCCACATAGTCCCGAACTCGCCGGCTTTTGACGAGCATGTCATCGACGTATACTTCCATATTGCGACCAATCTGATTTTTGAAGACCCGGTTGATGAGTCTCTGGTAGATGGTTCGGCATTATTGAGCCCGAAGGGCATGACCCGGTAATAATACAGACCTTGGTCGGTAACAAAAGACGTCTTGGCAATGTCAGGGGGAAACATGCGGATTTGGTTATAGCCTGAAAAGGCGTCCATGAAGGTCATCAGCTCGTGACCCGACGTCGCGTCGATTAGGGCATCCATGCTCAGGAGAGGGAAAGGATCTTTTGGACATGCCTTGTTAAGATCTATGAAGTCTATGCAGATCCTCCAGCTTCCGTTGGCCTTCTTCACCATCACGACGTTAGCCGACAACTCGAGGTAGCTGACCTCCTGAATGAACCGGGCGGACAACAATTTGTCCACCTCTACCTTTAGGGCTTGTTGCCTCTCTGGGGCAAACTTGTGCTGCTTCTGATGAATAGACTTAGAGCCCGGGGCGACGCTCAATCGGTGCATGATCAGATATTCGGAAATCCCGGGCATGTCGGACTGAATCCAGGCGAAAAGGTCGATGTTGCGGCGGACGCAATCAATCAGGCCCAACTTCAAGTCGGGGGACAGGGTGCAGCTCACACGGAAACATTTGGATTTGTCTTCCACCTCGAACGAGACTTCCTCCAGTTTGTTTGTCGGTTCTGACTCCGGATGGTCCCTCTCGTGAGGGAGCTTAACTGCATCGAGGGGATATACCCCGCCCCCGACTGTGGTCATGTAGCATGAACGTGCCGACTCCTAGTTACCTCGAACTACCCCAACCCCAAGGTTGGTGGGGAATTTCAGTTTCAGATGGAAGACCGAAGGGACGGCCTGGAACAAACAGAGCCCGGGTCAGCTGAGAATGGTGTTGTATGCCGTCTTAACGTTGACCACCATGAAATCCATCGAATCGGTTCAGATGATGGGGGTTGTGCCTGCCGTTACATCTAGTGTCATAATCCCCTCAATTTGTATGGGGACGCCCGGAAACCCATGAAGGGTGTAACCGGACGGCTTCAACTTTTCTCGGGGGAGTTTAAGGTTTTCAAAGCTTCCAAGAAAAGGATGTTAACTGAGCTGCCATTGTGTACTAGGATACAGCGGACCTCAAAGTTGGCCATGATAAGGCTGATGATGAGGGCATCGCACTGCAAAAGTCGGATGCCTTCGAGGTCTTCTCCAGAGAAGGAGACTGCCCACTGCTGAACTCGAAGAAAGGGATGGTTCCGAACAGAGTTGACCTCTCGAACGAAGGCCTTGTGGGAGGTATTGGATTCCCCTCCCACTGGTCTATCGTGGACGTAGTGCAGGATAGCCGGTTGCCCTGTTTCCTCGGGTTCGGGGTCCCGCTCGGGCCGCCGACTGGTCGTCCGTGGAGGAGGCGAAGGCCTCGGGCTCCTCGGTTCTCTCCGGTCTTTGGGATTGGCCCGAGCAAACTCCCTCAGATACACTCATTGGATGAGAGCTTCGATCTCGTCTTTGAGGGCTCGGTAATGATCTGTCTCGTGCCCGGTGTCTTGGTGGAAGCGGCAGTAGAACCTTTGATCTTGCTTCTTGCCGTTGTTGCTCGGTCGGGGAGGGAATCGGACGATCCCTTTATCCTCGATCTCCATCAAAATTGTTGAGACATTCTGGGTCAAGGGCGTATATCTCTCGAATCGGGGGGACCGGGGGGACCCTCTTGAGACCGATTGTTTCTTTCGCGGGTTTCTTGAAGGGCTCGACGTCATTAGCCTTATGCTTCCCTTTAGTTGTGGCTTCTTTGGTGCCCTCTGGATTGAGGGCCTCCTTGGCCCGAATATACTTCTCGACCCTATTGAGTAGGTCGGGGAAGTCCACGGGTGGTTTTTTGGCTAAGGAAGCCTTGAGCTGGCAGTGGCAGACGTTGTGTCAGAAGGCTGCGGAGGCAACACCCGCATCGAGGGAGGAGACAGACCTTGCCTCGGCAGTGAATCTCCGAACGAACTCACGGAGGAATTCCCCATCCTTCTGTTTGAGGTCCAGAAGGGAAGCGCTCGTCTTCTCAACCTTCCTGCTAGTCACGAAGTGGGCCAGGAAGCCCGCCTCTAGTTGTTCAAACGAGAAGACCGAGCCGGAGGTAAGTTTTGAGAACCATTCCCGAGCCGGACCACGAAGGGTAGCAGGGAAGGCACGATAGAGGAGGGGATCTGCAGCGCTGTGAATCATCATGAAGGTCTTAAACCCCTCCATGTGATCATGTGGGATCACCTTTGCCATTGTAGGTCTCAAATTGAGGAGGCTTGAAATTCCGGGGGATCTCGGCTTCTAGGATTTGGGGGGAGAATGGGGGTCCAGTTTGCCGATGATCGCGACCCAGTATCGATTCACCCACGCCGAGATGGGCGTGGCGATTCTCCATCTCCTGTAAACGCCGAAGGACGGCGCCTGCCTGATCCTGGGGGCGGGCCGATCCGTGGGATTCGCCGCCCCCCTGTTCCTGGCTGTGGGTAAAAACTGTTGCGGACCTCGGTGCCCTGGCCGCCTCGGATGGCTTGGAGGACATCGTCCCAAAAATTTTGGAACTCGGTCGTCGTGACGGGGGCTTGTCCCACTGGGTCCTGCGGGGGCGGAGGTCCACGAGGCGAGCGGCTGTGTTCTGTATCGCGCTCTTGGGATGGCCGTCGGCGATGGTTCGAGATTGAGTTGGAAGCGGCCTCTCCCCATGTCCGGCTAGCCTGCCGATCTAAGATGAAGCGGCATAAATCAGTCGCATTCGAGGGTCTGGCTGCACCATTGACCCGAGGTTGGTTGGAACCCTGGGCATTTGCGCGACTGTGATGTGGAGGGTCCAGATGTTGTGCCGAGGTGACGACCCTTCTGGCTTTGGGAGCCATGGAAGAGCTCGGACTCGAGGTGACGTCCCTGACTGGGCTTGATCTGGCGACAGTACTAAGAGAGGTTTTCACAAAAGCCAACCTGATGCTGTTTGTTTTTAGGGTGTGGCGGCATTAGGTGTGAGTTTTTGTAATTTGTGAAGAGGAAACTATGGTACTGGTGTCGGCCCTATCCCGGGGAGTTGGACCGGCTCGGGAGTAGGAGCAGAGAGGTAGAGGCCGGGTGCTCGGCTCAGATCCAGTAGCTCGGCTCGGATCTTCGGTACCTGCACACTGCCTAGAAACACCGGGAGAAGTCCCGGCGACAGGCCCTCCGACCATCTAGTCAGTCACTAAAAAAAGACTAGGCTGCTAAGGTTTAGGTGGGGAGAGATTGATTACCTGGTGAAGTGAGGAGGGGATCTGGTATTTATAGACAGGGGTAAACGGGTTTGGGACCTTAACGGGCCGGGTCGGACCCGTTTGCCTGTGGGCCTGAGGCGGAAGGAGCCCGTTGGACTTCTGTTGACCTGATGATCAGGGAAGAGCGGGATTTAAGAGGATCTGATGGCCCAGGAGGGGCCACGTCATCTAACCCATATCAGGAAAGCTCTTTCGCCGAGAGCTCTCTCACTTCTTCTCCTCCTCCGTCCCTGAGAGTCACAAGGCTCTCCTTACTCTCTTTGTAACCCGCTTCCTCGATCAAAGCTATGTCCTTGCCATTTTTGTTACAGTTGCTCCTTTGCCCCAAAAGTTGGCCTTTCTCAGTTTGAGAAAGTCCAACCACCATAGATTCCTCACCCTGGGCAACCAGACTCCTATCAATCTCCTTATGGCCATCTTCCAAGACCTCACGCTCTCCAACCTCTGCAGTCTAAAGCTGAAAACGGCAACTTTTGTTCTTATGTAGTTGTGGCTTTTACTGTACTTGTACAGCATCCCTGTGACTGAGACGGTTGCTTTTTCGCTGTTCATCCTGACCGTTGTTGAGATCTAACGGTAGATCTGCTACCAAGAGTGCTTCGGGGTTTGACCTCGTCAGTGACAGATCATGTTAACAGCGAGCAAGAAACATTACTCAATCTGCACCAGCCAAGTTGACGACTTTCACATGAAATTATACTTGCACAACAACTACTTCAAACTTGCACTAAGCCTAATAAGGTCCTACTATTCAAACGCTTTGTATGTTCTCCAACACACGTGAGCTAAGTACAATATGAGATGCGACTAAGTGGTTCTTGATTTCAGGATTTCTGATTCAAATTAGCGATGAAGCTTCACAGATTGGTGGTAGAGGTTGAGATCAATGCCATCGACATTCCTAGCAACTCGTGCTTGCAAGGTTGCATGTAATAGAGATAGGGAGAACTGGAGTTCAGAACATCAGAAGAAATTAAGCAGAAAATTTTGTAGATGAGAAAAGGGGTTTGATGTTCCATGGCTATTACATCACTATTTTGTTGAATGAGTAGTTCCCCGATGAACTGATAAATGTGGAACCAATACGAAAATTAATATCATGTAAAAGTTGGGTATTGATCTTGAGGGTCGCACCGCCAGCACTAATGACTGCAATGTCAGTTTCAATGCTATGTGCTCGAAGCCTGAAAAGATAGGATCTCAGTTTAAAACACAGAATTTATTTGTTTTTATAATATTGTAAATCATATGCCCATAACACTTATCAGAACCAATAAACTTTGCATTAAGTTAAATATTCAGATTCCAGTGTGCCAGTTGATCATGCTACTATGAGATCAGGATTTTAGCGGGGAAGTATGTAACAGATTCAACTCTTTTAGGATAATTAGCATTAGTGACGGTCAATTAAGCATGCACTAAATGTAGTTCATTCATGTTTATATCATTTGAAACTGGTGTGTCACGATTATAGTGCATTTCGGTAATTTACATTATCCATGCCTCTCTTGCCAAAATCATATTGACATTCACTAATGGAACAATTATTAATCAGATATTCATATCGTCAATATATATATATATATATATAAAATTTTGCCGTACTGACCCACTTTTGAAAATATTTGGCGCTCCGACCCACTTTCAAAAATAATTAGCGAACTGACCCAGTTTAAGACACGTCAGCAAGAAACGTTATTGGGAAAAACGGCATAGATTATTTTGATGCCGTTATTCCCAATAACGGCATCTGTTTAAAAAAATCTTTCATGCCGTTATTCCAAATAACGGCATCTGTTACTTTTTTGTCCAAAGAGCAAACAGTCTCAATTGTGAGCTGAGAGACAAGTGCGAAAGTAAATTAAACGGCATTGTTTATACTGATGCCGTTATTTTGAATAACGGCATCAGTTACTTTCTATTTTGCACAGTTTCCTATAGTCAGTGCCCCCAACTCTTCTCTTCCCCCTTTGTACTTCGTTTTTTTTCTCTCTCTTCACTCCCGTAACACACAAACCCTAGATCCCTAAATCAAAAATCCCAACTATTGGAGTGCTCTTAAATTTCATATATCCTACCTCCTTACTCCCACTCTCATTTCATTCTTCCTCAACGAATTTTCAAGCTATCGACAGTACGGTCTAATTTGAAGGTATTATTATTTTAACCGTATGTTTGATATGTATTCTTATGTTATGCTTATGAGTAGTGAATGACTTGAATATGTTTGAATTTTTATGCATAGGTATGGAATATGATATCCTTATTTGGTTATATTTTGGGGGTGAAGTAATTAAAGATCCGAAGATTCGATATTGTTATAGTGATGTTGAACCGGGCATTATTTGGGCTCCCCGCAACTTTATGTACTCAGAATTAATAGATAAGATATTTGAAGTCACCAATTGGGATAGAAGTGAAATGAGTGTGAAAATCAAAGCCCGTTATGCTGTTGGTAAAGAGGATGTGCAATATTTCATGTTGATACCCGTAGACAATGACAATTCTCTGAGGTCCATGATGGGTAGGACACTTGATCCAAATTATAGTTGGAATGCAGTGGAGTTATATATCGACCAAATGAGGCTTCCAAATACTAGACGAGTTATTATTGATAGTCCAAGGCCCGCACCGACTTTGAAACCATATGCCGAGTCACATGCAAGAATATCAAATACAGAAGAAGATACTAGAACAACTCCAACGGAACCTATTACCTCCGAATACGAGCAGGTACATCCGCTGATATTGTCACAAAATATTATCGGAGCCGACATGACAATGCAAGACTTTGACAACGCCGTTGTAAATAATGATTTGGTAGAAGAGGAAGAAGATGAGGAATGCGGTCTTCAAAATGATGAGGAGGAGGTTGCCGATGAAGCTCCGGTTGATGATGTCAATATTGATGTGCCGGTTAACAATGCCCGCGTGCTGCCATGTCAGGACACAAGTGCAGCTATACATGGATCTCAATCAAATGAATGAATATCTCGTACCACCATACATGAACATGGACATTCTTCCGTCGGCTCTTCCAATTTGGATGAACTCTTCACAGGTCAAAGATTTCCAACCAAAGATTCTATACAACATCAAGTAAAGATGTACGCCGTGAAGAACCACCAAAAATTCATGACGGTAAAATCAACCCCCGGTCTATACTATATCAAATGTAAATACGCACTCATCAACCATTCAGCCGAGGACATTGCAAAAAATTCGGCACTTCTAAATGTAGTTGGTTGTCCTTGGCGATTACGTGCAATTGTTCCAAAAGGCCGTAATTATTTCGTGGTAAAGAAGCTTGAAGGTGCACACACATATGTGAATCCTACATTGACTCAGGATCACAACAAAATTGATTCCACAGTTGTATCGACAGTCATATTGGATTTTGTGAAGGCACAACTCGGAATAACAACAAGTGCAGCCATAATTGAAATAGTCAACGGTAAGTTTCATTACACAATTTCATACAGGAACGCTTGGAAGGCTAAACATAAAGCAATTGAGCGACTATATGGTTCTTTTGAAAAAGCTTACACTAAATTGCCATATCTTCATAATGCAATTCAAGCTTCAAATCCGGGTACGACTGTACATTGGGCGAAGATTGCGTTCGGTCCGGGCAAAGAAACTTTTAAGGGTGTTTTTTGGGCATTCGGGCCTTCCATCAAGGGATTTAAGGTATGCAGACCAGTTATAAGTGTAGACGGCACTCATTTGTACGGGAAATACAAAGGCTGTTTGTTGATTGCTGTTTCACCGGACGCAAACGGTAGGTTGTTTCCATTTGCGTTTGCACTAGTTGACGGTGAAAGCATAGAGACGTGGACATGGTTCATGAACTGTATTCGGTGCTTCGTCACAGATCGTGCAGGTCTATGTGTCATTTTTGATCGCCATGCAGGTATTTTATCAGCAATGCAAAATGAGTTCGGAACATGGAATGAACCATTTGCATATCATCGGTTCTGTATGTAGCATTTTGCTAGCAATTTTCATAAAAAAAATCGGTTGCAAGTTTATGATGAGTAAGTTGAAGGTGATCGCGTGTCAAAATCAGTTGAAGAAGTTTGAGGAAAAGATGACACAACTTGAAGTGACCAATGTTGATGGGGCTAATTGGTTGAAGGAGAAACCGATTGAGAAGTGGGCACTTTCTGCCGATGGAGGTCGTAGATATGGTATAATGACAACAAATTTATCAGAAGTTTTCAATTCAGTTCTAAAAGGTGCGTGTAGCTTGCCTATCACCGCAATTGTAGAAATGATTTTTTTTCGTCTGAACATGTATCTCACTGATTGTCGTGAAGACGCGCAGACGCTTATCAGTGAAGGTAAATTACCGGGAAAGTGGACACAATAGATGGAGTTGTAAGAACGTACAGAATGTGGGCACATCCCAATCTACCGGCACTTGAAGTTGTAGCCCGTTATTTGATTAATGTTGTAATATTTATCCCTAAGTTATTAAGAATTAGAAAGCTTGAGTTTTATGCAATGTACTTTAAATAGTTAAGAATGAGATATATGTTTTTCCATGAACATTTGTTTAATTTGAATTGAGCTGAATGAAAAGGAGTGAAACTTTGTTGAATTTGAATGAAGAATATGAATTTAGTAGTTTCTCTCCATAAAACATGCACAAAAACATGCACTACTGTGCTTATAACAGATGTCGTTGTTCTAAATAACGGCATATTCAGGAGATGCCGTTATTCAGAGAAACAACTGTGAAGACAGAAAGTTTGGCAGATGTTAATTTCTTTCGAATTTTCACACATAACTGATGTCGTTATTCCGAACAACGGCATTCTTAAGAGATGCCGTTATTTTGGAGAACGATTGTGAAGACAGAAGCTATTGGCAGATTGCCAATTCCCCTAAAAATATTTCTGAACTGATGCTGTTATTCTGAGTAACGACATCATTTATACTGATACCATTTTCCAAAAGGACGGCATCAACTAAAATTAATGAACAAGGTAAAAGCAGCATGTTTTGAACCAAAGCCGTTACCGTAAAGAACGTTAACGGTAACAGATGCCGTTATTTGCAATAACGACATCTGTTATTACTGTATTTCAAATGAAACATGCACAGACATGCACATACTTCATACACTTCATGTCACGCCCCGATTCCAAAAAATACGGAATACGAGTACGTGACATTGGCCTAGCAAATGACTAACGTCACCCATAAGCAGTTTATCCGATCAACTCAACAATATAAACAATACAGAACAATTGCGCAGGCAATAATAATAATCTTATGAACAATAATATTTGGAATTTAGCAATAAAAATATCCAAATACAATAATAACCCAACGTCTGAAAATAAATAACAATATTCGGGATATAAGTCCAATACAAAGAAATAACAATAATCCAATAATTAAGTCTCCATAACAAAGCAATAATTATTAAGCAGCGATGCAATCAATTTCTTCACCAATGTTGTTCTCCCAATCCATCGGGTAATTCTCCATCAACACCTATAAGCATTTTATCTAAAAAAAGGAGAAAAATTGTCCTTAGAGCAAGTCATGGATAGCAAGTAGAGAAAACAGGGAATAATGGAATAATGGTTTAACAATGAATCAATGGATCAATAAGAATCAATAAAATGGGACAAAAATCATGATAATCGATGCAATCGGCTATAAACAATGGTTCACTAATCGGTAACATTAATCAATGATCAATATTAATAACACTTAGCCAATATTCGATATCAATAAGAACAATGATGAACAATATGCAACATTGGTGATGTGTCAATCCTTATGTCTATTAATCATTTTAACTCTTAATTAATGCACGTACTACTGTGTCCCATGTGTGCCGTACCACAGGTTCGATGGATACAATCAATTTCGTTTTAGAATTAAGTGGAAGATTCTATAGATCATGTACACGGCACGATAACGGTATTTGCAGCATTGCTGCACACTGGTTGGCTTAATAAAAATAATACACGGTCAATTGGGGGTACTGTGTCAGTAGTCCAACAATAAACCGATAACAATAACTTTTGCTAATACACAATATTTTGGAAAACAAGGCCCACACTTCAGTGTACAGTCACTATGTCATCAACTACTCCAGTCAATCCCTTAAACCCCGGCTTATCAATGCAACAATACAATATGCAACTAAGACATGAGATGAACAATAATATCAATTGGGAAACAATAGGGTGATAACATGGATAGGACGGTTAGGATGGTGATAATAACTCATTGGGAACATGCAATGCAACATACATTCATTAATTCATGCAATAGTACAACATAGGAATAATTAATCTATTAAAAGTGGAATGTAAAATTCTGGACAGCATGCGCAGTCTGTACAAAAATGCAGTTTCCTGCTGGCTCAGGAATCGAAAGTTGAATCCGTCAGAAAATATGGAAACTATACTTCCATACAGTTCTAACGCATACTTAAAGTTCAAATTCCGACTACAGTAGCTAGGTCAAACACATATTTCGTTACAGGCTTTATGTTCAGGCAGAAATTCGACATCTTGTTGTTTTAATTTTTAAATCAGCAAAAACTCAATATTAAATTCAGTAAAAATATAATCTAAACTCCTAAAAATGTTAAGCAACAATCTGGAGATTTTCATAGCAAAATTTTATCATTTGACCAGCCTTTTTACAGTTTAAACATGAAAGGTACGAGAATCTGAAAATCTGCAATATAAGAACACAGCTGTAGTAAAACGGGCATAACTTCTGCTACAAAACTTGGAATTCAAAAATTCTGGATTTCATTGGCAACTAGACACTCGGGCCTACATTTCATCTTCAGAAAGTATTTCATTTTAAGGTCATTTACTAGTTCGAAAATAGCGATCAACTTTAGGTCAGCAAGCAGGTACAGTTCTTAGGGTATTTTTCTTGAAAATAAATAATTAAACATGATGGGTATCGATTCTATAGTCAAAAAATTGTGTAACTAGCATGATAGGTGTCCAATCATGATAAATAAAAATTAGAACACATAGACATACAAGTCTAACATCAATCAATCACCAACGATCGAACAACATACAACCTAACAATTGTCTATAGAATAATTTATTTGTGTCTATTTGTGTAACCCTAATATCCATACTATATGAGGTATGCAATATTCAATACTGTTGGAGTCAATTTGGTACGATGTCAAAAGTATTGGGGTTAGCTCGTGTAAACCCTCAATAAACCCAACGAAAGAGATAAACAAAGGATAATACGATTACAAAGAGATCTACTTGCAAGAATTTCAATAACACTTGAATTTGATACAATTAGCAATTCAAGAGGACGGTGACTTTCCTGTTAGATAGTGAAAACAAATACCAAGAATAACGGGATAAGGATCCCGAAGCAACGAACCCACGAACTAGCAAAAGAACACGTGCAATATACGTGCAATAAAAGAATCCAATAGCAAAAGAGGGAGGAGCAACCACAACAAAAGAGACAGCAGCCACAACAGTAGCAAAGGCTCGCGGCCTGGTGGTCGCCGGCATCGCAGGCGAGCGGCGCGACGGGGACAGGCAGCGCGGCACTGGGTGGTTCGGGTCGGCGACCGGACAGAGGAGGAAAGGAAGGGGATTTTGGCTGTGGCTAATGTCGAGGAGAGAGGAAGGGGGAGCAGAATCGTGATTTGGGGTTTCGAGGGTGGCGCTGGTAGAGGGCGGCGACGCGCCGGAGGGGGATGGGCTCGCCGGAGAAGGCCGGGGACGAAGCTGGATAGGGTTGGGGGTTGATTTGGCGGGAAACAGTTAGCGGAAGATAGAGAACCAGAGGAGAGAGGAGAGAGAATGGGCGGCTAGGTTTCGATTTGTGTGTAAAAAATTAGGGTTTACAGTAGAGTTGTGTTTATAGGGTACAATTAGGGTACTAGGTTGGTGAATTAGAGTCCAATAATAGCAGATTAGGTCAAGAACAAATGGAACTGGGTTTTAGGGTTCAATTAGGAGATAGATCAAGATCAACATGGTTCAAATAAAAATACCCACAATTCAAATAAATAAAATCCACAAGATAGATAACCCAATAAAAGAGAAAAATAGTTCATGAACGAAAATTTCCACCCAATTAAATAAATTAATTAACACAATTGAAATAATAAGAATTTGGCTTAAAATAAAATGGAACTCGCCAAGAAAATCAGATCGGGTATAAAAATAAAATAATTCGATAGATGAATTTTTTAATTAAAGACATCAAGAAATAACAATTAGTAATTATAATCATAACAATAATAAAACCATAGAATAAAATAACATTCGGGTTTAACAACTTTATTAAAATACTCCAATAATAATAATATACATGATTTGGGCTCAAATACAATTAACCGATAAATTAAGATTATAAAACAAGTTTAAAATACACCATTACTCGAAATAATAAAATTTTCGATTGAAAAATATTTAAATAGAAAATCTCAAAACGAATTTAACACAAAATAAATTTATAAATGATTAAAATACTGAAAATATTTGGAAAGTAAGTATTTATGAGAACGGGGGTTACACTTCAATTCATCAAGTTTTTTCATACACTTCAATTCATCAATTCATCACTTCAATTCACTTCAATTCATCAATTCAACACTATGCACGGACTTCATACACTTCAATTCATCAATTCATGCACAGACTTCATACACCACAAACACTCATCAAGTTTTTTCAAGTTTTTTCAAGTTTTTTCATAAACCTACATTAACAATACATCAAATTAGTAGTCATCAAGTTTTTTCATAAAACCAACATTAACAGTACAACAACCGACTCATAAAGTTTTTTCATCAAAATAAAATTACACAATTAAATACTCAACACTAACTAGGCGTATAGTGTTGAGGCTGCCTCCTAATTCGAGCTGAGACTTTCCTCCTACGTTCTCCAATCTCTTCTGTCGCAGGAGCACTTGGCCCAACATCTTCTTCTTGCCCACTTTATACTTCTTCAATCTTTTGCGCTGCTAATTCACTGTGCGTAGGAGGAAAACGAACACTCTTACTCCTTTGTGGAGGTTGTGAAGGAGATTGTGGTTGTCTTCGTGGTGGTGCGGGAGGTTCTACTTCAACTGTTCGTTGTGGTGGAGGTGGGCCTCGGTTAACACTTGTTCGGGCCGTTTGAGTTGAATAATTGGTTGAGCGTAAAAGGGCATCGAAGCGCGAACCGTCACCAAATTCTTCAAGAGAAGTACGACATGGATGTAGGATTTCTCTCACTAATTCCTTGCATGTCTTCGAAGCGTTGCTCTTCAAGACATGAGCACATTTCCTCGCAATATTCCATGTGTTGTCAATCTATATTACGAACGAAAATGAATAGTAGTAAACCAAACTTTTATTAAACAAACATAACGCAAAATATTGGGAATTTTTTTATATCAACAATAAGATTACTTTACCATTAATCGATACGATGACGCTCTCGGTTGATACATGGGTTGCGATGTCGAATGTGCCGGTGGTGGTTCCACTTGGTGCCTAGGTATCGGTTGTTGGATACCCGCGGGGATATCCGTTCTTGGGGCTATGTACAACCGCATAATACGACAGTACCATGCCATGTAGGCGGTTTGCAACGATCCGTCGTACGGTACAATCCCTTCTACAACTAAATCATACTTTCTCTCATTCCAACATGCTACATAAGTGCGGTAGTGATCGGCCCAATCCATATTCGGCAATTGACCTTGACTGGTAATATTGTGAAGTCTACGGTCGTACATTGAGTTTTCAGGGATGGACTGTTGTGCATTGAATTGGCGGAGGACGCGGTCGGGGTAATAGAACTCCACAATTGAGAAATTTATAAGTAGAGCTCGTGTCAACCAAAGTTGATTATTGTCTGTGCAAATTGGGGGTAGACGATGTAGCCTTTCGTTTGTATACGGTGTCCAGTGGATGTACTCTTCCCTAAGCTGATCGAGTTCATCTCTGTAATATGTTAGCACACTGCGTGGGTTATCTCTCCACGCGAGTTTACCCGTCCAGTGCACACCTAAAGGAGCCCTCAACACTGGATTATCATGTTGCACACTCCAATTATTTGAAAGAACCGTTACCCGGGGCCGGCCGAGGTGTATTCGTTCCCAACACCATATTTGAAATAACCCCATCGGCCCCGTTATTTGGATCGACCCCATTGAACAATTGCACAGGGCACGGTAGAGAGAGGCCAAAGCCGCACTTTCCCAACTATATTGCCCGGCTCTATGTATGTCGGCGATCAATGGAAGGTACATCAAATGCACTACATCACGAGAAGAATTAGGGAAGAGAATACCTCCGATCATCGATAAAAGATATGCCCGCGTATAACATTGGAGTTGGAAGTCGGTCGGTTCGTCTGGCAAACTATTATTGAACTCTGTATAGAGCCAAGAACGTCAGACTGATTCCCCGACGAATACACCCCTATCATCCTCATCAACCACCTGCCCAAGGTAATCTCTTAACAACATGACTTTATTGTACATCAGGTTGCCGGTCACGGCCACCCCATCGATTGGAGGACCCAATATGACGGCTATATCTTGTAGGGTCACCGTCATCTCCCCAATGGGTAGGTGAAACGTGTGTCTCCGGCCTCCATCGCTCCACAAGAGCGGTAAGTAATGCATGGTCACATTTCACTTTTGCCAACTTTGACATTCCATAAAATCCGCTATTTACCAAATAATTTTGTACATGAGGGTGCGTCGGCAATATGGTGTGCATTCGGAAGCTCATTTTCTTAACATCTCCAGTCCACACCGCCTGTGACCTATGATCTTCTTGCAAATAAAGTACGGTAAGATCTAAAGGACCCGGATGTCCACGTAGTGTATGCGAAGTACTAAATGAAGCACCCACATTATGGAAAGAAGATGGTTGTGTATGATCCATTTACCCGTGAACATTAAAT
Organism: Hemerocallis citrina; assembly: GCA_017893485.1. Classification (NCBI taxonomy): domain Eukaryota; kingdom Viridiplantae; phylum Streptophyta; class Magnoliopsida; order Asparagales; family Asphodelaceae; genus Hemerocallis; species Hemerocallis citrina. Next base: position 95,859,512 of record CM030364.1, on the reverse strand, counting down.
ATAATGTGTCAAATACAATATTAATAAATATTATGAGACTAGAGATACTAAAATTTGTAAGCCATATTTCTTCAACATAATTAATAATCAATGTTTTAAGATAACAACAAATTCTCAATACTCGTATCGAAATATTACTCATAACAATCACCACCACAACATCTCCACACACTACAAATAGATGAATCTAACTTCACATAGATAGCAATATAGGTCATCCACATCTCACATAGATGAATCTCACTTCACATATCTATTACTTACATGGATCTAATCTACATCCATTTTACTATACTACCAATATAGCTCTTATTGATCAAAATCAACATTTCACACATCATCAACAACAGTCCTTAAGTACATTTCGCATATCTACTACTTAGATAAATCAAATCTACACCTCTTGTACTATGCTACCAATATATATAGCTCTCATACATCAAAATAAACATTGTAAAAAAGATTAGGGATTTTGAATACTTACCACAATTTCATATTTCGGAAGATTTCGAAAAGAAATGAGTGAATCACAACTTGGGTTTATGTTTAATTGTTGTCTGAGAAGTTTGAGATCACTCCAACACTCCAATAGTTGGGATTTTTTGATTTAGGGATCAATGGTTTGTGGGTAACGGGAGTGAAGAGAGAGAGAGAGAAAAACGAAGGGGTAGGAGAAGAGTTGGGAGCACTGATTATAGGAAACTGTGCAATTAGAAAGTAACTGATGCTGTTATTCAAAATAACGGCATCAGTATAAACCATGCCATTCTCTGACATGCTGTTCTCTCAGAGAACGACATTGGTTAATTTACTTTCCCACTTGTATCTCAGCTCACAATTGAGACTGTTTGCTCTTTGGACAAAAAGTAACGGATGCCGTTATTTGGAATAACAGCATGAAAGATTTTTTTTAAACAGATGCCGTTATTGGGAAGAACTGCATCGAAATAACCTATGTCATTTTTCCCAATAACGTTTCTTGCTGACGTGTCCTAAACTGGGTCAGTTCGCTAATTGTTTTCGGAAGTGGGTCGGAGCGCCAAATATTTTCAAAAAGTGGGTCAGTACGGCAAAATTTTCTATATATATATGGGTAAAAGGGATATGAGCAACTTGCTCATTTAGTAAATGAGCAATTGATTATGTGGCATGCATGTGATACATTGGACAACTAACCCTTTTAAGGATTTTCCAATCACATGTATGCCACATCATCAATTGCTTATTTACTAAATAACCAAATTGCTCATACCCCTTTTTCCCTATATATATATATATATATATATATATTAGATTTGCCCGTGGACACGTGCCTATGGCACGTCTTCGGAACAATACATCATATGAAAAGCCTTGTAAACAGTAGAACAACAATTATGTAGCTCAAGTTTGAATAGTTTGACAATAATTAGTTGTAAATAAAAGTCCATGTTTCCATTAGTATATGATGAAAAATAATTATAAATGGGGGTATAAAATCCAACTTCTTAAAACTTTGAGGGTGGAAAATGATGAAATTTAACTATTGAGGAAATATTTGCTATTTTCAATGTAACATGAGCAATAAAAAACATAAAAAATCTGAAAATTTACAAACCTGAAATATAAAAATCTAAATTTCTAAGTAAATAGAGAGAGAATGAGAGAGAGAGAGAGAGAGAGAGAGAGAAATAATTAAATAAATAAAGGAGTATTTTTTATTTTTTTATTTTGGGGGGGGGGGATTTGAATTTGAGTTTTGGGAGGAAACTTTCGGGAGGGAAAATGTGTTTGGGAGCTTAGATCTGAACCATTGATTTCCTTACTATTGAAAGAGAGCCACTTGATAGCTTTCTTTGTGTTTTATTATATAGATTAAATGAATAAAGTTCAGATACCGCCAAGTTGTGTTTTATTATATAGATTAAATGAATAAAGTTCAGATACCGCCAAGTTGTAGCTAAGATGGTAAAGGGAGGCCTTACGTTGGATGCCATACTACAACGTAGCCCTGTATTAATAAAAAATATAGATCAGTTTATAGCTTTCTTTGTGTTTTATTATATAGATTAAATGAATAAAGTTCAGATACTGCCAAGTTGTAGCTAAGATGGTAAAGGGAGGCCTTACGTTGGATGCCATACTACAACGTAGCCCTGTATTAATAAAAAAATATAGATCAGTTTATAGATCAGTTTAAGATTGTGTCTTATGGGTCTAAGTTGTATGATTGTATCCTTCGTATGGCTTGCCACTGTCTAATTAATATATAATGATATGGCCAAAAATAGAACCAAATCGGGACCGTTCAAATCAGGCACGAATCTTAAAGCTCTCAGGGGTAAAACGGTAATTTTACCTACAAACGGGTCCGAAATGGGAACTGGGTCTTTTCCAAGTCTAATAACCAAAAAACGGATATGTCCTATTGGGTATGGGTGGCAGCTCATCACAGAACAGCTCAGGATGATCAGAGAGTAATTCAAATTCATGATTATCTCTGAGAGACGGTTTAAACCAAATCTCTTATCATGAAACAATTTAAATTCTACATCTTATCCAAAAATACCGGGACATAGGGATAAATGATTATCTCTAAACTATCTCTAGCGACTATAAATACCCATCCACCCCCACCATAAAAAGGTAATTGTAACACCCCGAATTTCAAATAAGGATAAATTCGAGATTTCACAGGATCTTTACTTCACTTCGTACAATTTTACAAGGAATTTAAAACTTTTCATTCACAATACATCAGAGTTCAATTACAACTTGGTTTTACACAGCGGAAGAATGAAATTTACAACAATGAAATACAACTTGTATAACTTTAACATCATTTGCAACATCTTTAACTTCTAAACAGCAATAGCATATCCACTTTATAACTCCATGAATAGTCCATTACCTGCATGTCAATCTGTGGGCACGTCAGTTACTTACAACTGACGAAATGTTATACACGGCTATCCTCTCTATGCCGAAAATAGTATAACGATCTCATACTTTAACAAATCACAAAAAGATTGAATGAACAAGTAAAGTGTCAAAAGTGATTATTCTAAACATAAGTGTATGTCATGCCTTAATGCCTAATGCACACATTTCTATACTAGGATGACACTAATGCACACTTGTTCAGATTCTATGCATCCCATACTACATAGGTCTGAGGGCAAGTGCCTACGTACTCCACATTGAAGGGTTCGATCCCTCGCCATGAGACTACCCAGTAATAAAACAAGTTTTAGATTTATTTTACAGATACGGATCTCAGCCTCCCTGGCTATAATAACAGATCCCAGCCTCCCTGGCTATTATATCGTGAGAATAATCCCGTAAATGCCCCTCTAGCCCCAGTATATACATATTCTTTGGAGTATGGTAAACATCCACCGACTACCCTAAGTCCCGGATAAAATACAGTCCATCTCCTACGGAGCAACCACAGTCCACCAACTGGGTCTATAGCCACGGAGATCCACCGCCGACTATATAGAAGCACCCATTTACGTTTGCACAAGTTTATTACATCTTCACTTAAGTGCCTAATTATTTTTAGTTCAAGACATGAATATGTTATCACCCTAGAATCAGTTTTACCTTATACCGGATTTGTTCACAAAAATACGAGATCGCCCGACGGCATTATCTCGAAATCAAGTCTCAAAATCTTTCTTTCAAAATTACCGGTAACAGAGGTCTTACTAATTCTAAATCATAAATCTTTCATGTACGAGAAACATGGGTACACATACCCTTTAATAATCATGTCTTGACTTAGATATTTTCATGTCTCTAGCTTATCCACAATTTGATCTATGTCTTATTTGGCATCAATCATAATTCTCTTATAGTTCATTCATGAATCAACGATAGCAATTTCATTTGCAAATTTAAGCACATATAATAATCAAGCATTCAACATAAATGAATAATCCCATCAAAAGGCAATTAATTCACATAATGTATATTTCTTTTACTCTTTAAAGTCATACCCTTTTTTTTTTATAATAAAATCTTCAATCATTCTTGCTTTCTATATCAAATTTCCTTTTTAAAGTCTCATATTTACTTTCTTAAAATATACAATAAAATTTCCATAACAATCTCTAATAGCTTCTATTTTATCTTATAACCATAATAGGAATTTATTCATACTTGAAAAAAACATCTTATTCTATTAAAACCAATCAAAAAAAATATGAAAGAATGGCTCAGGTTTCGAACCCATCACCACACCGAACAGGGAACTAATCCCACTCCAATAGCCAATAAGTCTATGTGGCTGTGTGTGACATTTGTATACCGAAATCCTCATATATTAATTATCGGTTTCAGAATCAATTTAAAAGAATAAAAATAAAATGTAACTATCAAGTTTCGAATCCGAGATCTCTTATAAGTAGTATTCACTGGCTAACCAGCAAGTCCGATTGTGATTTCTGTCTAAGAGTTGTATTTGTCTACTTTTGTTCATACTTTTCTGAAATTGTTTCTTTTTAACAAAACTTGTTTACCCAATAATCCAATCCTTTAGGATATTGGAATAAACTTCTCTTTGGACTAAAAGAAAATCTTAAATAGTAATCAACAAGTCCAAACTTATTTTTAGCATATATCTCATTTTAAAAAAAAGATTTTCCTTTCTTTACAAAATTTACATTTCTTTTCAAACTCAAAAATTAAAATCATGATTTTCTAAAAAACTAGTTTATGCCCAACATCTTACAAATAAAAATTTGTGTTAAGAATCAAACATATCTTTTAATCGATTATGGGTGTCTCAAAGGAATTCCTTTCATACAAAAATTGTATTTTTGACATATGTCAACATACTTCATAAAAAAAAATTTATTTCCTTCTCTTTTCTTTTTCATCATATCTCTAATCATATGTCGAAATATAGCATTCTTTAACAATTTCTCCTACATATCACACATTTGACAAATCACAAATTTGCAAATACTCTAACATGGTTCATAGAATTAATCCTTTAGTTGCACTCTTCTTTTCAACTAGCATGGCAACCATCAAAACAAGTTTATGGTATTCAATTAACTTTACAAAATATTTTTGCAAAAGAATGTATTCCCAACATTTTTCATACAATCAATTATATCTTCATTCATGCATACTAATTCATGACAAAACAAATCAACATTTCTTTTCTCATTACTAATTAACATAAGTTGGGTTTGTTTACTCAATAAAGCAATATTTCATTACATCCAATGCATAGGTTTGTCATTCTTTATCAAATCAAATTCTATATTACTCATTCATTTCTATTAACATGCACATTCAAAAAAATTAGAAAGTAGGAGACACCCACCTTATTGAAGCTTGAACAATTGAAGGGAAAGATGTGACACTTCTTCTAGCTCCAAGACAACTCCTAGCAAGCTCCCTTTCCTTAGCAATGGCTTCCTCTTGCAATTCCTCCAAGCAAAAGGACCCTCTCTCTCTTTCTTTTCTTTCTTTCTTTCTTTCTTTCTATATTGTTTTTGGTGCAAGAGAAATGTAGGAAATGAGGCTCTATTTATAGGGTATGGTTAGGGTCTATTATGCATAATTTTACACCTAATAACTCTCCATCTTAATTCTTACAACTCTCCACTTTCCTAACTCCTAAAACCCCCATCTCTTCATCTCCCCACTCTCCTTGAACTTAACTCTCCACTACTCTCTTCCCTTCACCATAACCGGCCACCCCCCTTGCCCAAAATTTGGTCCAAGTACATTTGTGTGTGCATGCACACATGCACAAACAAATATGAACACATTTCTATAACAAAAAAATGTGTACTAATAATATAACTTGTCATGTATTAGTACATGTTTAACTAAAAATGTGATTTTAATAATGAGCTTGCTTCATGAGCCCATTACTAATTAATTAATTTTAATTATCTAGTGGACTCCTTTCTTAATGGGCTACATTTTAGTTTATAGGCCCATGGATCAAAAGAAAGGCTAAATAAAACCAATGCATGCCAAGAATAGTAAAATGAGAGTAGCAAAATGAGAATAAAAATTTGCACGTGCACCATACGTGCAGAAAATTGAAAAATGCATTTTAATCAAAATAAGGGGAAAATGAATTTTCGTTTTATAAAAATAGATTTGTAAACATAAAATAAATAATTGGAACCCAGAAATTATCATCCGTAGCGGCTGAAAATATGTAATTAATACGTGCATTGAAAACACGTAGAAAGTGCGTAGAATACATATATCGAAATATTATATTTTTGTTGACTCAAAATAGGGAAAAATCAATACTGAAAATATATAAATAGTCAGTGATCAAAATATGCGGTAAAAAGACGTTACAAAATATACGTGCGTAACACACGAGGGCAAAATTGTAATTCCAATTTTGCGGGGTGTTACAGTAATCAATATTTTTTCACAAATCGCTCTTTCATAATCTTCTTGATTACTGATTTGAGCGTTGGAGGGTTCGTCGCCGGGATCCATCCCGGTGTATCGAACTTTTTGCAGGATAACGACAGTGGCGAGAAACAGTCAAACGCCGGGCAAAAGTCAACAGGTTTGCTTTATTTGTTTCCAAAAGAATCCACAAATTCATCTGTTTTCTCCCACACCGAAATTAGCAGCAACAGATTGGAGTCGTCTGTGGAAAACGAAAAAGAAATCCAGTCACATATCGCCGGTAAAGGCAGTTTCCAAGTCATGCCTCCGAAAGGGAAAGGAAAAACAGTAGCCTCCAGCCAAAGAGCCACTCCTCTTCCTTCCCTTCCTCCACTCCATGATGTTCTTCTTCAACCCGACCAACAAGTTCAGCAGCTACAGCCTGAACAGCCCCTTTCTCAACAACTTCCTTCTCAGCAGGCCCTTCCAGGGTCTCGGGGGGCTACCCCGGAGGCCCTCGTCGAAGTCGTCCAAAGCAACACCCTCTTCATGACCATGTCTCGGTCCACAATCCTTCAACTGACTCTATGGCTTCTCAAAGCCCTCCTAAGCAGGATCTCCGTCAAGTAATTGTTAACCTTCAGTAGGGATCGACCTCCGAACTCGCTTGAATAAAATGCGAGCCCTTGAGGAAGTCCCTCAACCCGAGCGCCCAGGGGCCTAGAGAGTCCGGACCCCCTACAAGCAGAGGACCAGATGATCCCCTCCCTTGAGGAGGCGAGAAGAGTCCCATCCACTTCGTCGGTGGAGAAGTCATAGTCCAATAAGCAGAGCCACAACTGGGGACCGCCAAGCCGAAGGGGCACCAGTCACTTAGGCCGAGTTCCAGAACTTCAAAGAAGATAATCCTGCAAGCTCTTAATATTGCCATGAGTCAGGCTTAGTGTGCGCCTAGCTCTCGCCATACCGCCACTCATGGAGGAGAGTCCCGAGGGTCGACTAGATTTGACCGAAAGGATGACTTGGTCCACCACCGTTTACACGAGATGGAGAGGCGCCTTAACAAGATCAATCCCGAAGAAGAACAATGTACCAATAGGTTCTGCCCAAGCAGACCCCTTTCTCTAGGGCCATCATGGAAGCTTTGGTCCTCGAGACCTTTAAACCGCCCCGCTTTGAATCCAACAATGGGGAGTCAGACTCGGACGATCATATCGAGAGTTTTAAAACTCTCATGATGATTCATCAAGCCTTGGATGCACTCCTCTGCAAGGCCTTCCCAGCAACGTTGAGGGGACCAGCGCGATAGTGGTACTCCCGTCTAACCCCAGCCTCCATCTTCTCATTCGAACAGTTTGAGGAGCTCTTCCTCACCCACTTCGTTAGAAGTTGCCGAGCCGAGAAAACAAGCACATCTTTGCTAGCCCTCAGCCAAAAAAAGGGTGAACGCCTAACAGATTACGTTCGGTGCTTTACCGCCGAAGACTGTTCTATTGCCTCTCTCCACCAATTGGTGGCCTCTACAGCATTCAGGCACAACATCAATAACGTCGACCTCAAAGCATCCCTTGCCAAGAAGCCTCCTCGGAACTTCTCGGAACTTCTGCTTATGAGCGAGAAGTACATCTGAGCGGAAGAGACTCTCAGCCCCCCCTCCCCCCCCCCACACCCACACACTCGAGGAGACATCTTCCGGGAACAAACAGAAGAATACAAGCGAAGAAGGGTCCTAGAAATTTCAGAAGGACGACAATGGCCAGCGCCGCCCAGTTTCTCATTTTGAGAAATTCACCCCCCTCAATGCTAGTATATCAGCAGTTCTTATGGAGGTGGACAAGGAAGGGTTACTCCGCGGTCCCTTAGAATGAACACCCCTGGTAAGAAAAGGAATAGGGATAAGTGGTACCGCTTTCATAGGGACCACAGCCACGACACGGATGATTGTCAGGCTCTCAAGGAGGAGATCAAAGAACTCATACAACGGGAACACCTGACCAAGTTCGTCAATCCTCTACCCCGAGGAACCAACACGTGAACCAAGAGGCCCGTCGAGTTCCAAGACTCTGAACCTGGGGCCGTCCTCCACCTTATCCATGGAGGTCCAATGGGGGGAGAATCAAACTCCTCCCGAAAGGCCTTCATCCGAGATGTGAGTTCGGTCCAAAACTTTTCCCCTGTAAAGAACCCAGGGGTCTCGGTGACATTCTCAGACAAAGACCTGGAAAGGGTCCGAACGCTCCACTGTGATGAACTCATTATTAGTCTCCACATGGCCAACCATGAGTTGTGTCGAATTCTAGTCGACAATGGCAGTTCTGTCAATATCCTCTTCTTGGAAGCCTTCAAAGCCTCAAACTTTCTCGAGATCGTGTCAAGCCTTCCGCATACACTCTCCACGTGATCTCTGGGGCTCCAAACCCAATTGAAGGAATATTTACTCTTGATTTGACCGCAGGAAAAACCCTGACAACCCGGACAGAGGCAATGGACTTCATGGTCATCGATGTGAAGATCGCTTACAATGCTATCCTGGGCCGAATAGGCCTAGTAGTACTCCACGCCATACCCTCAGCCTTTCATATGAAAATGAAGTTCCCGACCTCTACTGAAGTAGGAGAAGTCAAAGGAAGCCAAGAGACCGCTCGGAGGTGTTACACCACTACAATGGGGGGCTCGGTCCTCCCACTTGCAGCTTTAGAGCTCCCCCAACGAAACAGTCAAGTCCTTCCCGAACTAGTTGATGAACTCAATGAGATTCCCCTCTTCTGGGAAGACAGACTTGGAATATTGAGCATCGAATGACGTACCACGAGGGTGCCCAAACCCCTCTCGTAGAAGTAGGTTTTCAGTTTTCAATAAGAGCGATGCTTGTAACACGGCCAAAAGTATGTAACAACGGCTCGCCCCATTGAAGCAGCCACTTAGTTTGTTTCAATAAAGAATGTACAACGAGAACCAATTTTACAAATCGTAAAACTAATAGCACACAACAAACAAAACAGAGAAAACAACCAAGCAATGGAGATCATTGCCTCGGCAAAACAACACAATAACCAAACAAGAAAGCTGCAAAAGAGAAGCTCAGGACCCAGAGAGACAAGCAGCGCTAGGAGGGGAGCCGCGACAGGATCAAACCAGGATAAGGAGCGATAAAAAGCTGGCCCAGGTGCCACAACTCAGCTGATCGTAGCATCCAATCCAAAGATGGCGACGACGCAATCAGGTCAGACAACAATGACTGAACTAAGAGAATCCTCTAAGCGAAAGACTGAAAACCCCGTACAAAAGGAACACATGAGACCGGACTCGAAAAGCAATCGCAACAAGTGAACAGAGAAAAAATCAACAGTAAGACAAAGGCAACAACACACTGTCACAAAACTGTAAGAGGATTTACAAGATAAGATCAGCCTGAACGCAAACAGACGGCGCAAAAGCCACTGCCGCATTCCACAGAGCCAAACAAATAATAACAGAATCACAGATACACATATAAGGAGCTTCAAATAAGAAGGCAGAAAACAAGTAGTGCAAGACAGCCACTTAAAGGCAAAACCAGTAACAACTAAATCTCAAAATAAAGCAACAGCCACCACAAAATGAACATACGAACAAACTAAACAGCCAGAACCGCCAAAGCCAGAACCGAAAGGCAAGGAACAACAAAAAATAGCCCTGAAGTGAGCCACATTCCGGCCACCGAGCAGAACAAAACAAGAAAGAACCACAACATGGGATAACATAAACATAGATACATATAGCAGGTGTTAAGAAAAAGAAGGAAACACTCAAGTTGAGAAGAAAAGCCACCAAAAGACAATTGCGGCCACTCCTACATTTCAAAATAAAGCTACCACCACCACAAAATGAACATCCAACCAAAAAAACAACCAGAACCACCAAAGTCATAACACAAGGTCAAGGAGCAGCCAAGACGAGGCCTGAAGCCTCGAGCAAACCAACAAACAACCTCAGAGAACAAGGAGACGAAGCCAACAACAGCCTCAGACCTGCAACGAAAGAGAGAAAAAAGGGAAATTAAACATTATAATAGCTTAAGGAAGAATGTTGTAAGAAGAACGTAAAATAAAAGCAGCCTCATCAAGGCGATAAAGACTCAAGGCTGCCACTTTATCATGTGTTAAAGTGGAAGGCCACTGTTTAGAGAAGAAGAAAAACTCATCAATAATAGTATTAATAGTAGACGAGGTGTGTGAAAAAATGTGTTTGTTTCTTTCTGACCAAACAACCCAAATGATAGCCATGATAGAGAGGAGCCAAGAATTGCAAAATTCTTTCCTCACTAAATGTGACTTCCAGCAGGCAAAGAACGATGAGGGGATTGCAGGAACCTGCCAAGCGAAAACACAGATCCTCTACAATGGGCGAATAAAATTACAGTGGAGAAACAGGTGATCGGCATCTTCATGCCCAAAGAGGCAAAAGGAACATAATTGGCCAGTCGCTAAAATCATTCTATTAAGTACCTCCACAGTAAGAAGTTTGTTGTTAAGGTCGAGCCAAGTTAGAATTTTAGTCTTCAAAGGCGCACAACTACTCCAAATGGACTTAGCAAACGGAGAATTGACGCCACCGAAGTTAAGAAAATTAAAAAAAGATTTAACAGAATAAGTACCTGAACTGGTCCATCGACAATTAAAATCTTCTTTGGGATGCCAGGAGTAATTGTTTAAGCATAATAAAAGAAGGTTGAAATCAGGCACAAGCGACGAAGGGAGGTCACTACTGAATGGAATGTGCCAATCCCTATGGTTGTTTTGAACAGTAACATAATCTGCTACTGTGGCAAACGGGTTGGTGGCAAGTTGGTAGAGTGAAGGGAAAGCGGATGCAAGCTTAAGGTTACCGATCCTAAGGTCGGACCAGAACTTGGTCTTTGACCCGTCGAAACAAACATGGGAAATGCCACATTGAAAAGAATTGGCAAATTTCCAAACACCCTTCCAAAAGGGGGAAGTCTTGCAGGAGAGGGAGGGGTTGAATTCCCAGACCCTCCGCCGCTTGAAACATTTATGTGTTATCAGGCTAGCCCAGGGCAAATGATCATATTTTAATATTCTCCATAACCATTTACCCAGAAGTGCTAAATTTTGATTCCTGAGATTGAGAACCCCTAAGCCACCAGCTGCCTTGGAAGTGCAAATCATCTTCCAATTGCAGAGATGCGTACCCGCTCTATAAGTATCGGCACCCGACCAGAAGAAATTCCTTCTAATTTGATCAATCCTCTTAATGACCCAAGAGGGGACGAAAAAAAGGTCATCATATATAAAGAAAAAGACGAGAGGACAGAGTTAACGAGTATTAATCCACCACCTCGAGAGAGGTGCTTTCTAGACCAATTGTTAAGTCTAGCTTCAACTTTTTCTATCATCGGAATCCAATCGGATTTATGTAACTTTCCCCATCTTAAGGGAATCCCTAGATACTGAATGGGAAATGAGGCAAAGGCACAGTTGAAAAATTGAGCAATTTCGGCTTGACGGTTGAGAGGCCCCCAAGCCAAAGAACCGATGATTTATGAAAGTTAATGGATAAGCCCGAAGCGCTTTCAAAGATATAAAGAAGTAACTTAAGGTTCCGTAAGGTACACCCATTGGGTTTCGCAAAGATGATGGTGTCATCAGCATATTGAAGATTTAGGACACCACGGAAGCTCTGAGAGCCACCAAGACCTTCGATGACATTAGCATACCAAACATTACGGAGTAACTTATTGAACACATCGGCAACAAGAGAGAATAAAAGGAAAGAAATGGGGTCACCATGACGAAGACCACACTTACACTTGAATTTGTTGCCTTCCGAACCATTAATGAGAATGGACGAGGTGTCGGAGAATAGACTGGACTTAATCCAGGCGATCCACTTAGGACCGAATCCTCGACGGAGGAGGACCTCGAAAAGGAAATCCCAACTGACACTATCATATGCTTTTTGAAAATCTAAATTTAAGAATATCCCTTCGGAAATGGATCTATAGCATTCAGAAATGATTTCTTGGGCAGAAGCCACGCTATCAAGGATGAAACGATCTTTAATAAAACCCGTCTGAGCAGGGTCAATGAGAGGAGAGATAATAGAGCTGAGGCGAGTTGAAAGAACTTTCATAACGATCTTAAAAGTAGTGTTGAGAAGGCTAATCAGTCGGAAGTTGGTAACCGAGTGCGCTCCCAAGATTTTAGGGATGAGAATGATGTGCGTGTAATTGATACGATCAAATGAAAAGCACCCATGGTGCAGATCATCGAACATCTTCAGAAGATCATCTTTAAGGAGACCCCAAAACTTTTGGAAGAAAAAAGAGGGGAAGTCGTCAGGACCTGGAGCAGAATCGCTTTATAATGAAAAAACAACGGACTTAATCTCCTCCAAGGAAAAAAGATCTTCCAAACTAGACAGATCATGAGTATGATGATCATACAGATGATCCCAGTCCAGCCAGATGGATCGATGTTTATAAGATCCCAAAAGGTTTTTAAAAAAACGAAGGAAAGAAGCATGGATATCAGAATCAGAAGTTAACTCATTGCCGTTGTCGACAATGGAAGAAATACGATTGCAGTGTTGGCGATGTGAAGCGAAGTTATGGAAAAAAGAGGTGTTACCATCACCCTCTTTAAGCCAACGACATTTAGCCCTCTGGGCCCATTTAATATGCTCGTTGTGAAGAATGTCCGCGAACTCTCGCTTACAAGAGTTACGTTCGGAACAGAGGGAATCAGATATAGGGCCATGCTCTTCAAGCTTATCAATGGATTCAATGGAGGAGAGGAGGTAATTTTTAAGAAAGTTGGCATTAGCCAATCTCTCTTTACGCCAAATCTTGCAACCGTATTTGATAGCGTGAAGCTTAAGCAGGATGCGACCAAAGCCGGAAGAACCCGTAATAGAGGAAAGGCACTCAGAGACGAGATTTACAAAGATCTGATCTTGCAACCAGAATTTTTCGAAACAGAATTTGAAAGGTTTTGAAGTTATAGTTAGAATACAGTGCTATAGGCACGTGGTCTGAAGACGGATTGGGCAACGCAGAAGTGAAAGAGTTATGAAAAAAGGAAATCCAGTCGTAGGACACAAGAAATAGGTCGAGCTTAGCCATGGATGGCAAAAGACGCATGTTAGACCACGTGAACGATCTGCCGCTAAGAGGAAGATCAGTCAAGTGAAGGGAACAAATGCAATCATTAAAATGAGAGGAATGTAAAGTATTAGAGACGTTACCAGACCTTTCATAGGAAAATTTGGTAACATTAAAGTCACCACAGAAAAAACAGAAACCATGAATATTGTTTCGGAAAGAGTCAAATTCATTCCAAAACAAGTTACAGCGCTCCGTTGTCGACGGTCCATAAACCGAGACCACAGTAGGGCAACAATTGAGATCAGTCCAGTGAAGGCGAACGATAACAAAAAAGGTAAGATGAAGAACTGAAATTAGGGAGAAACGGGAGTGCTTAAATCCAAAAAGGATCCCCCCTCTTAAACTGATGGCATCTAGAGAAATCCAATTAGAGAATAAGGATCCACCGATAGAACGTAAAATAGTAGGGGAGGTAGAATCAAGTTTGGATTCCTGAATCAAGATCATATCACAATGGTAAGCAGAAATCAGTTGATACAATGCTTGTTGTATGGTTGCACACCGCAGACCCCGGATATTCTAAGAAATACGAATCATGATAACAATTATGCTCAAAAGCTCTTGAAATTCTGCGTTGCCGAATGGAATCAAAGTCTACAAATTATCAGAATTAACCACAAACCCCATATCCTTAGCAAGGTTAAGCATGTCTAGGTTAGAAAGGGAGTCAAAGTGAACTTGATAGATGGAACCAAAATGAGCCTGCCCGGAGTTAATAGGAACCGGAGGAGGGATTTCCAAATTGCGAATCTGGGCAGCTAAGGAAGCTTTAGACTCCACAGATAAAGGCAAAACCCTTTTGGACCGAATACGCGCGCTAGAACGGATGACAGGGAAGGAAACTTAATGTGCGTTTAGAGGCTGTAGCCTATTATGGTCATCAACCATAAGGTCGATAGGCAATTTAGACATAGTGAGCCAACACAGTAGGGGAAGCTGAAGCTGCGATCTGAGGGGAGGGAGAAATAAGTGTCTCCAGACAAGCTGCATCGGGAGTAAGGATCCTCAATGGAAGAGAAATAGGTGAATAGGGAGGACGAGAACAGAGAGAGGGGAGAGCCTTTCTACAGTATCACGGAGGATTGAAACCCACAGAGTTCGATTTAGGAGACTCGCACAACAAACAATAGTAATAATAAGTCGCTAGACAGTAAGATAGAATATAACTAGCAGGAATTGAAGAATAAGGACCAAAACGCAGAACGCAAAAGCAATTTTTAAAACAAAAGTTGAAAGAACAAACATTAACAACAAAAGAGCTAATTGGATGGAATACCTTAAGTGAAGACTGAGGTTGAGGTAGCTTAGAAACTTCTGTGTCCTGAAGATTGTCATGATCCCTCCTAGCATCCGACTTAGGGGATTGCTGATGCGATAGGGATTGATCAAGATCTGCGACTTCTTCGTCCAAGAGGTTGTCTTGATCAATCCACGCATCATGTTTTGGAGTCAACGAGGAGAGAGCTTTAAGAGGCGCAAGATTAGATTTGGATCCCGAAGAGGGAGAGTTGTGCACAGTTGGCTTGAAATTGACCCAATCGGAGGAGAAATGCGGGTTAACTTCCCAAGCCGGCCACTTTTCGTCTGAATCAATCAGTTTGGAAACAGAAGGAACAGAGCACGGGGCGGCAATAGCTGTGGGAGCCAGGGGAGTATGAGTCCTCGACGAGTGGGGAAAAGGTAGCTTAGGCGGTTGCTTGATAGGTCTAGAAGGAGTCGAGGGAATGTGCTTCAGAGAGGGTTGAGAAGTAATGTCCGAGTTAATCCAGACAAGGTTGGGGGCCTAAGAAGGCAAAATTTTGGAACTGGAGAGAGGGGTAAAACCTCTACGCTGGTGCGCGAAGTTCTTTTTGGGAGGGGCTTTGTGCGAAGCCCTAAATTTGGATGATGGATCTGTCGAATGAGAAGAAGCTCCAACACATAGGTTTTAGGAAGAGGAGGGGCAATCGCTGCGACCTTAGAGTCTCCGAGAAGCAAAGGAGCTTGAGTGGCTCCTCCATTAGAATTGTCGTGAAAATTGACCGAGATAGCGAAGATTGACTTATTATCTCTCAACGAGAAAGCTTCAATTTTTTCATGCAGAGGAGGGCAAAAGAATTTTGCTTCCACCTGGAGGCAGCCTGAAGCCAACATAGAAGAGGAGGAAATGCGAATCAACTCACCAACACATTTAGTCATGTCCGCAACGACACGAGGTGAATCGCAGAAAGGAGGAAGCCCTAAGAGAGTGGCTTTGACTGGGTTCGGGATCAAAGATGGGGGAGAGTTACCCTGATGCACCCATTTGCGAAAGGAAAGCTTGATCGAGCCAATTGAAAGAGAGTTGATGGCTATAAGGTCTTCCAGAATTTTAGGGGAAGGGCAATTAATGGCCACCTCACCGTTAGAACATGCATTGATAGCCCACACCCAATCTTCCACATTACACGAATTACAGAGAAAGGAATCTAATGTAAAGTTGGAAACCGAACCTCCGCTGAAGGAGACAGCACCGTAGCACTCAATCTTATTCATTTTGTTCGAGAGTTCGGCAGCGGGGATAAAAATGAGGGTGCTCTGAGGCTTAGACACCTGAGGAGATGGATGAGAATGCACTTGGGGAATAGGATGCGCAGCAATTAAAATGCGCTGAGAGACTGCGAAGTAGGAGAAGAGGCAAATCCGAAGACAACTTGGCCCTCTTAGGCTTGCGGGATTGAATATTCGCAAGCTTGGATTGAAGAGAGGGGAAGTCTAGCGGTGGTAGCACTTGATCGGAAATAGGAACACCCATGGAGAGACCCAAGATTTGTTATAGAGAGAAGCAGCGATTACGGGAGTGGCCTAATTTCAGGCAAAACAAGCACTTCATGTTGGAGGTGCAGAAGGCATTTAGATGCCCAGATTGAAGACAGTGGAAACAGACTAGGGCAAGGGAAGATGAAGAGGTGGAAGAAAGCTTAGAAGTGGAATAGACGTAAGAGTTGATAGGGCGGTAAAAGGACGAAGGAAAACGCCCTAGAAACTTCTTCGAAGTGGGCCGATCAAGATATGGGCTCAACGGGAGAGGGTTAGTAATTTTTTTTTATAACAATCTCCACCCATGAAGAGCCCACAGAGGCCTGGACCCAATCCAAATAAAAAGAGAGAGAAGGGGGGAGAAAAGAAACAGCTGTTAAAGCAGCACTGTAGCGATCAGCACAGCCGATCAAAAAAGGTCAAAAAAACCTTTAAAAAACAATGGATTTGACGGAAATTAAAACACGCAGAGCTAAAAAGAAAAGAGAACGAAGAGGAGGGAGCACTTTCCATTAGGATCGGACGATCCCACCTTGCTGATAACTGACGACCAAATAAAGGGGTCCGTCTCGACAACCAAACAGTCGGAGCTCAGAGAGATCGATAGAATAACATGAGCACAGAAAGCAGGAACAAAAGGGGGAATGAGAAACGAATCTAAAGGGATCTCCACTATAAGAAAAATGAAGAGTAACTAGCAGTCGAAACAGTACAATCAGAAGCAAAAACAATTATGATAAAACTTACAGTGACAGGCTAGAGAGACAGAACTGCTAAGACCCAGGGAAGGCGAGAAACCACGGGGAAGCTAGGCTGAGAACCAGCACAAACCCGAATGGCTGGAGAGGGGAGAAGGAAACCTCCAAGGCAGAAGTGATGGAACTGCGATGATTCCCAGGACCACGGATTGGTGTGCGTATCGATCATAAAAGCTTAACAGATTTAATATATGATCTAACCCTTTATAGCGGAATCTAGGGTTCACGAATTATACCTGCGATGAGAAGAAGACGATAGTTTCTAGCAACCTCGAGCCGTCAGCGACCCCAAGATCTTCTGCACGTATTCCTTCCTCAGGTTGGACGTCGTGTGGGCGACGGTCTACCAACCTTTCTTCTCCTTGGCTGACCTCTCTTTCTCTCCTTACGTGACACGAATTTAGAGAAAACTTCTTATCTCTGATAATGATATGATGGCCAGAGAATAGAGAATATATATATAAGGCTACGGCAGGGACCATGAGGAGAAATTAGGGTTAGGTCTCCTAACGAATCTGGGTATCCCGTGTTCAGCCTGAACACACAACCCAGGCCCATTAACAATAGCTTGGTCCACTAAAGAGCTATTGTTGCACTACCTTCCTAATCCCAAATTATATTTATGGGCTTCTTTTATTATATGCTCGTTCAGCTCCCCATGTTAAGATATCGAATGTCCGTCGATCAAATTAAGTTACTAACAACTATATTGATCAACATCTTTTATCCTTAAGTAGTACCACTCAACTTTATTTGTCATGTCGGATGTAATCCACCTGCAGGGTTTACATGACAATCCTTATGAGCTCCTTAAGGGGTCATCATCAACCCGACGTATCAGGACATGGATTCCTTTTACAATCAACATCCCATCATACATACAATGCTATTACCCAATTCATAGAGGTTGTTGATCCATAATGAATCTCACTCTTTTATGAGTCAAAGTAATGCACACTGCATATACATGTCTGTTATTATATCTGGATTAAGAGCATAAGCATCCATAATAACAGAGGTGTTTGTTCTCTTTTATAGTCAGTACAAAGAGAACAACCTCAAGTGGTCCTGTTCAATACACACAAAGTGTACTAGTGTAAACCTATAGTCAAGATAGACTAATACCAGATTACACTACAACCTTTCCAATGGATTGTCCAAGTCTGTCTAGGTTGTGAACTATTTATATATTCCATAGGGAACTGATAATATGATCTTCTGTGTGTCTCCTCACACCATATTATCAACCTTATAGAATATCAGATACTTGCATTAATATTATAATAAACACAATATGCAAACATATGCCCATATGATTCTCATTCAAAAAAAAGAAATAAAGTTAATACAAAAGTGATGCTTTCAGTATATAACCCTAACAAGAAGCACCAAGCTAAACCACCAAATACCGGGGCTCTAGAACTCCAAAGAGCGATGCGCCGAGCTACGAAGGAACGACCTCCAATGCTCAGAAAAGCGAGCCAAGGAGGCGGCCAAGCTAGCCGGGAAAGGAGAGGACGCAAGAGGGGGAGGAAAACTCTAAGAATGAGGGAAACGGAAATAAGAAAGATGGGTCTGTAGGGAATCACGAGCACACCAAGATTAACGAAAGAAGTAAGATGGAAGGGAGGGAAGGGCGGCGGGATCTGGGGGAAGAAGACAGTGGGAAAAGAAGATCTTCAGCCTTTGCTATTGTTGAGAGGACGAAACCGCCCACTGAATTTTCTGATATTTCTTTTTGTTTGTTTGTTTCTAAATTTTGGAGGTATTTTATTATTATTATTATTTATATATAAAACAATTCTAAGGAAAAATAATTAGAGAACAAACCCTTATATATATATATATATATATATATATATATATATATATATATATATACACACACACACACTCCATTGCAAAAACGGGTCTGTTTGTACATACCCGTGCAAACAGACCCGCTGGCCATTGGATTAAGTGGCCGCGATCGAGCCCGCCCATCATCCCCATCTCACTTAAGTTGTGAGGGGTAATTTGGGAATTTCATTCCAAATAACTCTTCGCCTAATTCGTTCTCTCACTCACTCCCAAATTTGAACCTAGGTCGTTGTTTTCAACAATGGCCTAGGTTATAAAAAGTACAAACCTAGGCCGTTCTATAAAATGTTGTTGTTTCAAAAATCCTAGGCCGTTGTTTGGAACAACGACCAAGGTTCATTCAACGAGTTATTTGAAACAACGACGTTTTATAACCTAGGTCATTGTTTCTAACAACGGCCTAGGCTATAAAAGGCCGCTATTTCAAACAACCTGGGCCGTTGTTCCAAACAACGGCCTAGGTTCATTCAACGGGTGGGGCTCGAACATGGCCTTTAGATCAAGATGAACTTGATCCAATGGCCAGCAATGACGTTTGCACGGGTCTGTGCAAACAGACCCGTTTGCAATGGAGCATTGATATATATATATATATATATATATATATATATATATATATATATACATATATATATATATATATATATATATATATATATATATATATATATATACGGGCGGATGAGAATCGAAAGAGCAGCAAGAGATCAGGACAGAGGGAAAGAGATGCGATGGAGAGGAAAAATAAACAAATAAGGGTTGTAATGGGTCGGGATCCTAACAAGATCCACCTTCAAACCACTAAAATTTTTAGGATACACCTGGGAAAACCATTAAGAAAACAAGGATCCACTTGGGGATCCATGCCGATTGAGTTGCCCGATTTTGGATGATTTTCGGATTGTCAAGTTGTATTGATATATATGACAACTATCTCACAAAAAGGCTAAATAAAAAACTAGAGTTTCTCTCTCTAGATAGTCTAGAGAGAAACTCTCCGAAAAAAATCAAAAAAAGAAACCTTAGATCTAGATCTGATATTAGAGGGGTGTCGGCTAGGGTTCGTTGCCCCTTCCCCATTCACCTTATTCGCCGATCAGCCACCTCCTCTCTCTCCTCCGACGATTTGCTCCCACCGCATCACCAGCATCGGCCTTATCCGAGCTTTGGCGATGGATCTGTGCTCCACCGTCGACTCTTCTGAGCTTTGGCATTGCGAGTGGTGAGTTCCTGCGATGAGGAGCTCACGGAGGCAGAGTGCCCGTACGAGCTTTGGCGATGGATCAAAGCTCTACCACCGATTTCCATGCTTTAGTGATGGGAGTGGCGAGCGCCTACGGTGGGGTGCTCATTGTGGTGGAGCTCCCGCTGTTGTCTCTTTGGCGATGGGAGTGGCGAGCTCCCTCCGTCCTATTGGCCTTCGTCGACTTATCATCCAATCGATGGATCTGTGCTCCACCGTCGTTTCCTCACCCTATCGTGGTCTCTTCAGTGTAGACCGATGGTGAGGAGTTGCAAGCTCCTTTGGTGTGGAGCTTACGGTGATGAAAATGCATCTTCATTTGGGCCGCCGCCACCGATTGGCCTCGACAGTGGTGGTAGCCTCCTCCCGTAGTGGCCACAGCCATCACAACATTGCCAATCTGCCCCTATGACATCGGCAACGCCACCACCCTTCGTGGCGAGAGGATCACTTTGTTGTTGTCTGTTTGTGGTTTTGGTTGAGAGTGAGAAAGCGATAGTGATAGAGGAGGTTGCTCTTCACTACTCTTTTGGTGTGTGTCTGTGTGAGAAATTGCCTGAGAGAGCAAGAGTGTGAGAGAGGCAAAGGTATCCTCTTCACAGCTCTCTCTTTGACCGTGGCTTTGGTTGAGGTGAGTGATTATGTTATTTGCAAGTAGGTGGAAGGATAGGAGGAGACAGAAGGGTTCGATGGATGACAAAATCCCGCCTGACTAGCTTCAGGTGGGTGTGCGCGTGCCATGGAGGTGGTGCACGAAGCTAAATTGACATACAAACAATTAGGCTGGACCGAGCATTGTGATTGGGCCCAAGATGTGGTCCATTACAATATCATAGGAGATTGGGTGATGACTTTCAGTTTGTCGGCCCATCCTCCAGGGTTGTTGGAGGGATCTCTTGTTTGTATCTCTTGTTTATACTGGTCATGTTGCTTCATGTTTTATTTTCTGTTTGTAGTTTTTACTTTGGCCCAGTACTCTCAGTTTGTTTTGTTAATTTCTGATTAATGAAATATGGTGGTCATACCCCCCCCCCCCCCCCACCAAAAAAAATGATAGAAAGAAAGAAAAGAAGAAAAAAATAGCTTGAACTAAATCATTAGTTTGATATGGCACTATTTCACATAAGACTTTTAATAAGTTTAGACGAGTTAAGATGTTGGATATTTAGCGCACCGAATTCCTCAAACCGGAAACTTGAGACACAAGCCAGCATCTTACTTCAAATGAATCCAAACATAGAAAAATTACATGAAACTAAAAACTTTTATTGCCACCAATATTATTACAATGTATAAAATTGTTAAACAAAACTTACATCATGAATTTACATTGATCATTTCCATCAATAAATTACATAGTACAACAATCAGGAACCTCATCAAACGAATTGGACAACGTCTCTCCACTAAATTCCTTCCGCATCTCATGTTTACGTTAAATGGACGATGTCTCGAACTTTGATGCTTCTCTCAACTTGAGTTTCTCACGCTCCCATGCATCGGGTGGTCCCACAACTGAAGAGTGGGCACGTCATTGAATGCAACTGATGCAATGCTGATAAAACCAACGATTCTAAACCTCAACTGTAACACCCTGTATTTCTTGGAGGTATAATATACTAGTGTGTATATATATATATATATATATATATATATATATATATATATATATATATATATATATATATATATATATAATGGCATAAGAGTAATAATGTTGAATGGCATAATGGTAATAATGGGATTTAATTAAAATTGATGAGATGGGCTTGGCTGCACGTAGGGGGTGACCTGGAGTGGGGCCCAGGAAAATGGGGGGGCAGCACAGTGTGCGAATTGGCATGTGGGGCCCTCCTGGGGTGTTGTGCTGCTCACGTGAGCAAGGCAAGTGGTGTGGGGCTTTCTTAGTCCCACATCGGTAAGGGAGAAAGATTAATTAATAATTAAATAATATTGCCTATGATCAAGCTCACCAAATTGGTTAACCACATTTTGAGAGGCAGCCTGTGGTGGGCAGTTGCACAAATAAATAAATAAAATAAATTGTCTGAGTTTGGGGCCGGGGCATTACAAATGGTATTAGAGCTGACTTTCGACACCGATTGTGGGTAAGAGTGGGTGAGATGTATGCCTGGGAGGGAGCTGAGATCAGTATACTGGCAGTATGGCCAGGGGCAGTACGCTAGAATTAGCTAAATCAGGGTACTCCACTCCACATCGGCGAGATGTATACCTGAGAGGGAGCTGAGGTCAGTGCGCTGGTCTAGAATTAGCTGAATCATGGTACTTCACTCCACATCGACTAGAAAGGAGATTCTGCACTAGGTTGCATGCCCCGTACTCAGCTAGGACGCTGATTCTTAAGGAGGGGTGTGTGTAACACCCCGTATTTCTTAGAGGTATAATATACAAGTATAATATAGTATAGAATATATATATACTATACTATACTATACTATACTATACTATACTATACTATATTATATATATATATATATATATAGGGAAAGCTTCGGTTGTGCACTCTTCTAGTGCGCACGGCATGTGCACTAGGCCTTTGGGCGTTCATATCGACGATCTGAACCGTTGACATTGATCTACACATCTAAATTAGTCTAAATATGTAAAATCAAATCATTTGAAATTCATTTAGCCATCCATCATGTGACTATAATAAACAATGATTTTCAGCCATACAATTTTGTAATACTTCAATGGATGGGTAAATGAATTTCAAATGATTTGGTTTTACATATTTAGAATAATTTAGATGTGTAGATCAATGTGAATGGTTCAGATCATCGATATGAACGCCCGAAGGTCTAGTGCACACACCGTGTGCACTAGAGGTAGTGCACAACCGAAGCTTTCCCTATATATATATATATATATATATATATATATATATATATATATATATATATATATATATATATATATATATATATAAGGGTAATAATGATAAATGCATAATGGTAATAATGGGATTTAATTAAAATGGATGAGATGGGCTTGGCTGCACATAGGGGGTGACGTGGAGTGGGGCCCAGGAAAAGGGGGGAGGCATCACAGTGTGCAAGTTCATGTGGGCCCTCCCGGGGTGTTGTGCTGCACACGTGAGCAGGGCTGGTGGTGTAGGGCTTTCTTAGTCCCACATCAATAAGGGAGCATGATTAATTAAAAATTAAATAATATTGCCTATGATCAAGAGTCACTAAATTGGTTAACCACCTTTTAAGATGCAGCCTGTGGTGGACAGTTATACAAGTAAATAAATAAAGTAAATTGTCTGAGTTTGAGGCCGGGGCGTTACGTCAACAATCCAAACTTGAAGATAAAGAAAATGTGGGCAAACACAAGTGTCGGTGTATGACATGACCTATAACTAATGCATACTTACTGCACCCGATGCTCTTAGTCTAATGCACAC
Source organism: Hemerocallis citrina (assembly GCA_017893485.1). Lineage (NCBI taxonomy): Eukaryota > Viridiplantae > Streptophyta > Magnoliopsida > Asparagales > Asphodelaceae > Hemerocallis > Hemerocallis citrina. The sequence continues at coordinate 95,835,918 of CM030364.1, read as the reverse complement.
TTGGTTAGAGAGGTGTGCATTTCATACTACACATTCCCCATACAAGCAACGTTCTCCAACTTGTTGGGGTTCGATCCCCCGCCATACAACCTATCTTGTGCTCCCTCCTGTCTTGAACATTAGTGATGAAAAGGTTGCAGTCACCACAGTCACTACAGTCAATAGTGGTGTCTGTTAACCCTTGTTTGTTTCCCACTATGCCCGGTAGTAGTCGTATGGTTTCTCTTTTCCGTCGCTACAGTTAACATATTATTATTGTAATGATTCCTCCTTCCGGACCTCTTCAAAAACTATAATATGGGCATAAGGCCTCACGGTACCCCCGCTAGTTGAGAATATTAGAGTTCCACGTACGACGTTCCACTCTAAGTCTCTGCCCGCTTTGAATATCATAGGACATGGCGGACACTTAGGTTTTCCCCTCTTCTCCGCTAGTTCTCATCCTTACACTAAGCCGAACTTGCAGTCGAGACAACGCCGCCTCGCCAATTCTCATCAAAAGTTGATATGGGCATAAAGGCAATTTGCGCTAACCACGCATGCCAAGAGTCATAGAGCTTTACTCTTACCCGGAGTCTTATTCGGTGCTCCCTGCCCGCATTAAACGGAACTTAGGACTTGGCCCGACAAGACGACGCCATGTGTCCCCCTGACAGGCGAGCACAACACCCGCTAGTTCCCGTCCTTACATTCAATAATGACTCAGTCTACCCTAAGTCCCTACCAAGCACAGAAGGTCCATATACTACCTACAACTAGGGTCAATGGTTAAGGAGTACTTCCTTTTTTAAGTACTAATCCATTATTTGGGTTCCCGATTCTAAGGGTTTAACTCAAGCTCTAACCCTATTCAATTTACCCAATCACGTTTATTAATTCACCAGGCGATCTAGTTCTACCCGACTAATCAATTAGTTGGGCGATCTATCCACTAGTTCCACACCTAGCTTAGAAGTCACATAACTAGATTCTTTATAACTGTTAGTTAAGCTCTACTTTGTAGGTCTCTTTTATTTTACTTAACTCATATTTTCCTTGGAATTAACCCAACCCACACTAGGGTCCAAAACTTGGCTTTCAAGCCCGACCTAAAATGTAACACCCCGAATTCCAAATAAGACCGAATTCAAGATTTCACAGGATCTTTACTTCACTTCGTACAATTTTACAAGAAAATTAAAACTTTTCAATAATACATCAGAGTTTATTACATCTTTGTTTACACAGCGGAAGAATAAAAAGATTACAACATTGAAAACAAAATACAACTTATACAACTTTATCAAAATAAGTTATGGATTGCATCACAATATCTTTATTCCTTCATGAATAGTCCATTACCTGCATATTAAGCTGTGGGCACATCAGTCACTTACAATTGACGAAAATGTTATACTCAGCTATCCTCTCTATGACGTACATATAATGATCTCATACTTTAACAAAACACAAACTTGAATGAAATAAAGTGTAGAAACGTGACTACGCTAAACATGTAAGTGTATGTCATGCCTTAATGCCTAATGCACACATTTTATACTAAGATGACATTAATGCACACATGTTCGAATTTTATGCGTCCCATACTACATAGGTCCGAGGGCAAGCGCCTACGTACTCCATAATAAAAGGGTTCGATCCATCGCCATGACAACTACCCAGTAATAAGACAAAGTTGAGATGTTCCACGAGTACGGATCCCAGCCCTGGAGAATTGCCACAGTCAATCCCCCGCCCGACTGTTATATAGACTCCTTGTTGTGCGAACCTCCCGCAAGTGCCCCTCTAGCTCCGGTATATGCATATACAACGAGTACGACAAACTATCTGCCCGACTACGCATAGTCCTGGATTTCAAAATAAAACTCATCTTCCACAGAGCAACCTCAGTCCGCTGACTGGGTCTATAGTCCCGATGAATCGCCGCAGCCAACCCACCGCCCGACTATATAGAGTACCCCACTTTCGTTTGCCTAGGTTTTACTACAACTTCACTTAAGTGCCTAGTTCTTAAGTTCAAGACATGAATAATTTATCAAACTTAGAATCAGTTTTACCTCCTACCGGTCTTACTCATAAATATGGAATAGCCCCATGGCCTTATCTCGAAATCATATCTCAAATCTTTCTTTCAATATTGCCGATAACCGAGGTCCTATTAACTCCAAATCATAATTTTTCATGTACAAGAAACATGGGTACACATACCCTTCAATAAACAATGTCTTAAAATTATTATATTCATATCTCTAACTTATCCATAATTTGTTCTATGTCTCATTTAGCATCAATACATGAATCTCTTATCAAAACATAATTTCATTCATGAATTAACAACAATAATGAATTCATCACTTGCAATTTCATTTGAAATTTAAACTCATGAAAAATACTCCAAATAATTATTCATCAAATTGAGCGCATATATACTCAACATCAATGCATAATCCCATCAAAAAAAATAAATTCTCACATCGAAATTCTACTTTTCTTTTAAGGAAAACAAAAATCAATCATGCTATTAAAATAGTTAATTTTGAAGACAATGTCTCAATCTATCTCAATGTTTCTTTTATTCCTCAAAAATATACATGTAAACCTTTAAACTTATTTATAGATTCTCCATCACATTTTATGAACACTAGATTTTCCCCAAATTTTAATTTACTCTAAACTCATTAATTTAACTCAAATAGCAAAAAAATATAAAACCCCACCATAGGTTTCGAACCCGCACACGCCCAGACAGTGCCCAAAACACTCACCGATAGCCACTAGCCCAAGTGGGCTAGGTGTCAAGATCCCAAACCGAAAATTCCTTAAACTCATCTCGGGTTGAGATAGTTTTAAAAGCAACTCAGTAAAAAAAAAAGTTTTGGGTCTTCACAAGTTTCGAACCCAACCCGTACAGGAGCTAGCGCAGTGCTAAGCCAACGGGCCAAGTGCGCCCAACAACTTACAGGCAACCCGATGGGTTTTAAGCTAACTTTCTATTATTCATTATTTAAAAAAAACTCGATTTCCTCATACTTGATCAATCCTTTTATTTGATAAAAATAAATTTATATAACTGAGATTATTTTATAACAACAACTTACTGATCGATAAATCATATTTTAGAAAAAATAAAACAATTTGACAAAGTTGTTTCTTCTTATTAAACAACACAATTTTGCATTCGTTCTTTTTAGTCAAGGATAGCATATTATATTTTTATAACAATCAAATGAGATCCATAACATAAATTTTTCTTTATAAAAAATTACTTAGTTAGAAGTGTTTCCAACATTTTCATAAAAATCTACTATTCTTCATTTATGACAAAATTTTACTTGAACGTTTCTTTTCTCATTACTAATTAGCATGATACGAGTCAATTTACTTAACATGACTTATTTTACTATTATTCATGCTACACACAAATCAAAATTTCTCATTTGTTATCTCTAGCATGCATAGTTCTAAAAATTAGAAAGCATGAGAACACCCACCTTTTTGAAGCTTGAACAACTGAAAGAAGGTGAACACCACTCCTAGCTTCAAGACTCCTAGTTCCTCTTCTCCTAGCAAGAGCCTCCAAGCACAAGAACTCTCTTCTCTCTTTCTTTTTCTTTCTCTTGTTTCTTGATTTGCTTTTGGTGTGAAGAAAAGAGAAGAGAATGGTGTGCTATTTATAGGTCTAGGTTAGGGTCTCATTTGCAAAATTTTCACCCTAATAACTTTCCAAATTAATTCTTTCATCTCTTCACTTTCTCAACTCCTCCTTCAAGCTCTCCACATACCCTAACTCCCAAACTCCTAACTCTTCATCTCCCCACTCCTTTCAAGCCCTAACTCTCATTCAATTTCTCTTTCCCCACTTCAAAAGAAACCGGCCTATCCCCTCTACCACTCTGCACGTGAGTGTTCCCACCTTCAAAACACATATACACATATTCATTTTCCATACACATGTACCATACTTCACTTATACCATATAATACTATCAGCCAACACTTATGTGGGCCCCCATCCACACACACATACCATACTCACTTATTAAATCACTTATAGTTATACACTACTGTTCACATTTTAATACATATCAACCTATACATATTAATCCACTTTACACTATTCATTTATTTTTATTTAACTAATTATCTATTCTAATGGGCTCTCTTTTAATTTAATCTAATGGGCTAGATTTATCTTTTAGGTCCATGGATCAAAAGAAAACTAATTAAACTTATGCATGCAAACAAAATGAATAAATGAGAAATAAAATTAAGAATGACAATAACACGTGCATCATACGTGCAAAATTTGAAAAATGCATTTTAATCAAAATAGGAAAAATGGATTTTTGTTTATAAAAAAAATAGATTTGAGTACCAAAGATAAATAATTTAAACACATAGGAAACTATTACACGTAGCGGTGAAAACACATAATCGATACGTGCATCAAAACACATAAAAATATCAAGATTGAAATATATATTCGAGTTGACTCAAAATAGGATAAAATCAATACGGGAAATGCATAAATAGTCGGAAATAAAAAATATGTAGTGAAAACACATTACAAAATACACGTGCGTAACACACAAGGGCAAAATTATCATTTCCAATTTTGCAGGGTGTTACATAAAACATGGCCAGCAAAAACTGGCGAATCGACCACATCGATCACCACCACCCGTCACGCTTGGAGTCGCACGCAACCTCAGCTCGAAGTAAATCGCTGCTTCTGCTAACCATCGCGCTCCATGTCCTCCCAACAAGTGGTAGCTCCCATGATGCTGGATTCCTCCTTAGACGGCATGCACGTTGGCGCCCGAGTCACCGCTCCAACACGTTCGGGGGTCACGGGTTCCCAAACAACCTGTCACCAATCTCATACACGGACTTAGTCTTAGGGTCTCAAAATTCCATTCAAGTGACCCTACATGAACACAAATTCACTAGGGTGACTCTACACAAGTCCATGCCCTAAAAAGGGTATCTCAAGCCCAAAAACGAGGAATTACAAATTCCAAAACAGCAAACATACAATCGGCAATTGTGCCAATTCGGGGTTCTTTCTGGCCCTGTTTCCATGGGGAAACATGTCCGGGTGACCCACACATTTCATACATGATGTAAACCACAATTTGAAACATCATGAGTCGGGGAAAATTGTTCCTCCCAAACTACAATTTCACATAACATTCACATACAAGCCACACTCTTAAGCATGTGCGACTATCACTAAGGGCCTCAGAATAACCACATAACAACTAGGGAGATGTACCAACTTATAATCTAAATCACATCAGTGCACTAAGTATTATGGCTCAATAATAGCATTTGCAAACCACAAATCTTCATATGATACTCAATATACACTTCAATCCTCAAACAGAAAGTACAGGGTTTAAATATGCAGAACCAGCTTACTGTAAAAATCATTAAAATTAGCTTACTGCATCAATTTTCTCATTATCGAACTTTTTTGAAAGAACCAAGTGCCCTCTATAATTTCTTAGTTAAGCACTCTTACTGATTCAGTCATTCACATGCTTAAAAGCTTAATGATTTAACATGCAATAAATTAATCTCAGAACAAAGCATCTTATAAGCCGTGAGAAGGAAAAATACTGAAAAATTAGCAAATGTTATTAGATTGTCATGAGATTTAATATTTAGGCACATGACATGCATTAGCAACACATATCCAAAAATCAAGTATTATACCAAGTGTAACTTATGTTATGTCTTTTTGAATAGCACTCAAAACAGAGCAGTAAACATTAACAGTTCTGTTTGTTTTATTGACAGTCTGTGTTTGCACGATTTTATTACCATAGCTATAGTGGTCCATAATTCATGAAATTTGAAAAGTAGGCTCTAAATGCACTCTAGATTAACATAATTAAATTTCAAATCATTCCCAGAAGCATACATCAAGTTACAAGTCTTTAAACATATAATAGTGACATGCAGTTCTGTTACGTTTTATTCTGACCAGTGTGCAAGTTTGTATTCTATTTAAATAGCAAAAATATTCATAAAAATCTGAAAAATTCCTAGAATGTGAACGACACATTCAGGATAACACCATAAAAATTTTAGAGCTAAATACTACGTATTTTTCATCCTATAAGTTCCAGACTAACAGGCAAGTTCTATACTTCAGTAGAAAGTTTCTGTTTTGGCTCTCTTTCTCCTTGACTCCTCATCCTTCTCAAATCAGTAGATTAGGGTAGAAATGAAGTGGTTGAAGTAGGTTGAGGTGTAGGAAAAATGTGTGTAGGAGAATGAGGGAAAATGAGCTAGTGCAAAAGAGAGGGGATTAAATAGAAGAGACTTCATGATGGAGGAGAGGGTTGAGTGTGACAGTGAACAAAGATGCTTAGGTTTCTACAAGATGCTCTTGGAAACTCTCACACCCATCATGATAACCATTCAAAAATCAAAACCCTAGTTCTCTTCCTTCCAAGCCCATGGTTTTGCAATATTATATTTATATATGTGTACATAGTATAGTAGTAATTTTCACGTGCAATGCACGTTTTGATAATAAGTTGGAGTTGAACGTGCGATACATGTAAGTCGATAGCAATGAACACTTGTGATAAGTGTCTTAAACTTTATAAAAATTGGAGGTGAACGGGCACTGCACGCAATTTTTTAAATTTTTTGAAGGAAAAACCTTGAATTGTACGTACGGTGATGTGTTACGAAATAGATTTGGAGTTGAACGTGCGACATACGTATTTGCTTTGTGACAAAAAAATTTAAAAGTTATTTGTTTGGTGAAGGAAAAAACTTTCATTTACACACGTGATGCACGCGTTAATAAATAGAGTTAGAGTTACACGTGCAACGTATGTGTTTCATTTGTGACAAAAAAATATTTTAAAATTGTTTGTTTGGTTACAAACTCAAAGTGACAAAGTGACAAACTCTCCCATTAATAGTAGTATATATACATACATATATATATATATATATATATATATATGGCAAATGCTTGGCTAAAAACGGGTATGTTTTCACCGGGTTGGAAAACACAAATCTGAGCTGTTGGATCGCTCCCGATCTTGATCAGCGACTCAGATCGAAACCCGGTTAATGCTCCCACTAAGGGGCTCTAAAAGCGGAGGGGCATTTTTGGAACTTTACGCCAAAAAACGCTTCAGACTTAGCATTTTTTGGCATGAAGTTTTTTTTTTGCAAAAAATTATACTTAAGCCGTTGTTGGGAACAACGGCCTAGGTTGTTTTTAAAAAAAAAAAAATAAATTCAACCTAGGCCGTTGTGAAGTTTTTTTGCAAAATTTATACTTAGGCCGTTGTTCCCAACAACGGCCTAGGTTGTTTTTTTTTAAAAAAAAATCAACCTAGGTCGTTGTTGGGAACAACGACCTAGGTATGTACATACTCAAATCTGTATATACTCAGACCTGAGCCATCTCTCTCATTCTTCGACAACTCTCTCTCTCTATATCAGGAGCTCCCGAAACCCATTCCCCAAACCCTAGCTCTACTCCAACCTCCTCTCTCTCGATCTGAAACTCTCTCTCGATCTCCCCCACTTCTCGATCTATCTCTATTTATCTCACCCTCTCCCGAATACCCCAGACTCTAATCCAATCCGAAATCTCCCCAACTGACCAGAATCCTAGCGCAAATTCATCGATACCCTAGACTCTACAACTTGTTCGTCTACAGCAGCGACTCCTCACATCTTCGACAACTCTTTCTTTCTCCCTCTTTGGACTCGGTAATCACTTTTTCACAATTTAGTATAATGAACTATGTTAATTTATTGAATATTTTTTCAGTTTTTGAGTTTGACTTTTTTTACTATGCGTAGTAGTCTTCAATTTAGAGAGTGTACAATTTTTGTATCATGTGTGTTGTATATATTTTGTCGAAATTTTTGTAGATGTAGTGTTAGTTGTAGTTGTAGAATATAGGAAAAGTAAACAAACGAGATCCAAAAATTTCAAAATTTGACGACTTGGTCGGGCTCACCACGCAGAAGGCAACGCAATTTGTAGTGGCGATTTCCGTCTCACGGTTTGCAAGATACGTCCGTTTATCACTATTATTCAATAAAATGAATATAAAGCGATACACAGTCATATATTACAAACCGAGAGTCGAAACTCACCTCTGCAAGTTGTGTTAGCTTGTGTTTGGTGTGCCAGACGTAACGGCCAAATTTCGGAATTTTTGCATCTCGTCTGTGTTGTATTGTCGCGTATGTGAAAGAACTTCTATATATCCTGGAACTCTTTAGTACGAGCTCACTAGAAAAACGCTCAAACGAATTTCAAAAAATACAAAACTGTGGGAATAGGTCGGGCTAACCATTTACAACCCAACGAAACTTGTAGTTGCGAGTTCCGACCCACGGTTTACAAGATACATCAATGTATCACTTTCCGTTTTTTTTCAAGAGTGAAAGCGATACACGACTGTATCTTTCAAATCGTCGGTCGAAACTCGCTTGTACAAGTTGCGTTCCCTTGTGTACGAGGAGCCCGACCCAATCGTAAAGTTTTTTTTTCTTTTTTACCGTCATTTTTGTGGCTTTGTCATGAATTTTTTATGTATTTAACGAGTTTTCAATAGAGAAATGGCTCAAAAATTACGAAATTTTGCGGGTCGGCCATTTTTGCCACTCACAAACCAAAGCAACTTGTGGTTGGGAGTTCTCACCCACGGTTTGATATATGCGTCTGTAGATCGCATTTCGCTCTTTTTTCAAGAGTGAAAGCGATACACGGTCGTATCTTCAAGACCGTTAGTCAAAACTCGCTTATACAAGTTGTGGTAGCTTATGTGCGGCAATTTAGACCCATTTGCAAAGTTTGGTATTTTTGAAAGTTGTTTTTGCGGTTGTCTCACGTATTTTGTTTCGTATCTATATATATGCCATTTTTTTGTGAACAAATTATTTTATATATGCGAACTTTCTTATAGAGAAATGGTTAGAACAAGGGGAACCAGAAGGTAATCTGTTAGTGGTCGGGGCGAACATTCCATAGAAGTAAGAGAACTAATAATTTGTATTGTGAATTTTGTATATAGTGATATTGTTAGTACACTAATAATAATTTTACAATGTGTCGGTGTAGGTTGGTGCATCCTCTTCGACTCCAGCACAATGAGGTCCAGGACCAATATATGACAGTGAACTCACCTTGCAAGACCGCCACAGATCCGAGGCAGTGTGGGGTGGGATGACACTGAGGTGTAATTTCCGCACTCACGAGACAATGACGGTGCACCCACGTATCGTCGAGTACCTAGTTTCAGCCGGTTTCTACAGAATCAGCATGATGGGTCAGGTGAAACTCGACCGAGCACTTCTTGCAGCACTCGTTGAGCGATGGAAGCCAGAGTTGCACACTTTCCATCTACCAGTTGGAGAGATGACGGTGACGCTACAGGATATAGTGATGATCTCTAGTCTTCCAATGGATAGGATGGCCGTGACTAGTAATATGAACTTTGATAAGTTAGAGCTGTTTAATGAACTCCTTGGTATAGAGTTTGATGAGGAGGACGTGGAAGATAGGGCTATTTTTGTCAGACAATCAATCCGACTATCTTGGTTGATGGAAAATTTTGAAGGGAGGTTAAACGATGCATCGACCGACCATGATGTACAGTGCTACACAAGAACGTACATTCTAACGGTGCTTGGAGGGGTTCTCTAGGCTAACTCATTCGGAGATACCATACAGCTTATGTATCTACGATTGCTCGCCGACCTAGGCTTAGCTAGCTGGTACAGCTGGAAAAGTTGCGTGTTAGCAACGTTGTACATGACGTTGTGTCCGGTTGCAATAGATGGAACTGAGATGACCGGTCCAATGGTCTTGTTACAGATTTGGTCATGGAAGCATCTACACTTGGGTCGTCCCCAAATTAAGAGACCGGTAGACGGTTGGATGGTTGAAGCACCAAATGCTTATATGTTAGCACCCTTATGTGTATATTGGGCAAGTAAATGGAGTTACAAAGACAACCCAAAAGGTGTAGTAATGTACTATAGAGACGAGCTCGACCAACTACGAGAAGAGTTCGTGATTTGGGTGTCGTATACACCCGAGTGGGTGGGAAGACTACCACCGGTGTGCCTTACCAGGTTGCAGTTGTGGATGACGACGGCTCCACTCATCAACTTTGGTATAGTGGAGCATCCGTGACCGGAGAGAGTTCTTCGGCAGTTCGGTCTTCAACAAAATTACCCCCTTAGATGCGCAAACCTATACAACTCTGAGTTACACGCTGTGAGAGGTACCGGTCGTAAGCCTACCCATGATTGGGCAGATTTCCACCGTGTTCATGTTGCAGAATGGAATGAGCGACGGTTTAAACTCATAATTGTTGATGTTCCACCGTACGATGGCACGCTGCAAACAAAGTACATGGAATGGTAAAGAGCAATTACACGTTTGTACGTCTCTCCCAATACAGAACTACCTGTTAGTATTCAATTACCAATTAAGGAGAGTGAGAGTAAACCACCACCCGCGTATTCTAGTTCACAACCCATGTTCCAACCGAAGGCCTCATCTATACGTACGTTGGTGAGTATAATGTTCAAATTTTGTTGAATTTTCCTTATATTTAAAGTGATTAAATTGTTTACAAATCCGAATGTGTTTAATATATTTTTTATTTTAGAACGATAATACGTGGGACATGGCAAAAAAATGCATGCAGGTAATCAAAAGTAATGCTGCCCAACCTATGAAGAAGTTCGCTCGAAGATGCTCTCTTCATGTCGTAGCAATTTGGATGCTTTGGGAGAGGATGAAGCTTAGCAACGTTATCTGGATAAATCCATACGTCAACGTAAGAGCATGAGGGGTAGGCTATTTGGCCCTGGGCAACAACACCAATATCATGCTACATCTCCACCTCAAGAAGAAGAGCAAGAAGAAGAGCATCAAGAAAGGATTGTTAGAGACATACAAGAGGAGGGAGAAGAAGAAGAAATTGCACCCGTGTCATCCCCAATCTTGCGACGACAACCTGCTCGGAAGAGGCGAGCACCACAAACTTACATGCCCGGTGCTTAGGTAATACCCTATACAGTCTTTTTTTTGTGGAGTACTTTTTTTTTTTTGGTTGTTGTTATTATGTGATAATTGTTGTTGGTCAGTTTTAATTATTGTTGATGTAGTTGGTTAATTTTTGGTTGTTGTATCTACGATTGTTATTGTTATTATGTGATAATTGTGAATTTTGTTGTTGTTGTTGTTGTTTTTGGATAATTTAGTTTTATTTGTTGGAGGCTGTATGTAGATATTTATTTGGAGAATGTAGCTGATGGGATTGTATATAGTTTTTTTTGGGAGAAGGTGGTGTAGCAGTTGTAGATAGTGTGTGAAATTGTAATTAGTTTTTTTTTTACTTAGGAAAATTGTTGGTTCTATGTGGATTTTTTTTTTTGGTTCAGTAGCTCTCTGTCTTGGCTTATTGAAAAGGAACAAATTTTTTCTAAACCTAGGCCATTGTCTCCAACAACGGCCTAGGTTATAGCAGAAAATTTGAATTTTTTGGGTTGCTCTCTGATTTGCCCAAGGTAAAGGAGCAACAAGTCAGAGAGCAACACCCTTTTTAAAAAAAGTTTAACGGCCTAGGTTATAGCAGAAAATTTGAAGTTTTTGGGTTGCTCTCTGACTTGCCCAAGGTAAAAGGAGCAACAAGTCAGAGAGCAGCAATTTTTTTAAAGTTTAGGCCGTTGTCTCCAACAACGGCCTAGGTTATAGCCAAAAATTTGAAGTTTTTGGGTTGCTCTCTAACTTGTCCAAGGTAAAAGGAGCAACAAGTCAGAGAGCAACACCCTTTTTTTTAAAAAAAAGCTTAGGCTGTTTCTCCAACAATGGCCTAGGTTATAGCCAAAAATTTAAAGTTTTTGGGTTTCTCTCTGACTTGTCCAAGGTAATAGGAGCAACAAGTCAGAGAGCAACACCCTTTTTTTTAAAGCTTAGGCCGACAACGGCCTAGGTTATACCCAAAAATTTGAAGTTTTTGGGTTGCTCTCTGACTTGCCCAAGGTAATAGGAGCAACAAGTCAGAGAGCAAAACTGTTTTTTTTAAAGCTTAGGCCGTTGTCTCCAACAACGGAGACAACGACCTATGTTATGCCAAAAATTCGAAGTTTTTTTAATATATTTTTACCCCTAATATGTAATTTCTTCTAGAATGCGTATACCTATCTAGTTTATCACCTAACCCCTAACCGTACCCCCAAGCCGATAATATTTCAATTAGGGCTAGGATAAGGTTAAGGTTAGTGTTAACAGGGGTTAGGATAGGGTTAGGGTAAGGTAGGGTTATGGTAGGGTTACGGGTGAGTGTAAGTTTATGATTATGGTTATGGTAGGATTTACGGGCGAGTGTAGGGTTATGAGTAGGGTTATGGTAGGGTTACAGGGGAGTGTAGGGTTATGAGTATAATGCATGGACTAGGGTTAGCTAGCGAAGTCTACTGTTGAAGTTAGCCTAGTAACCCTAGGAGTGGGGAGACACTGTTTAGGAAGAGTGGAGAGACACTATTGTAAGTCTATGGTTAAAGTTAGATTGGTCTATGGTTAAGGTTATTGTTAATAGGGGTTAAGATAGGGTTGGGGGTAAGCTAGGGTTATGGTAGGGTTATGATTAGGGGGTTAGGGTAACCCTACCCTAACCCTACTCATGTGACCCTACCCTAACCCTACTCATAAGTAGGGTTATGGTAGGGTTAGGGGTGAGTGTATGGTTATGAATAGGGTTATGGTAGGGTTACAAGTGAGTGTAGGGTTTTGGTAGGGTTACGGGTGAGTGTAAGGTTATGAGTAGGGTTATGGTAGGGTCACAAGAATTTTTCTCCTTCAATCTACTCTTTGTAGGGAATTTTTTTATATATCTGGCTCACTGTTTACTAATAAAATTAAAACAATCTAAATTCTGTAAGAATCAAAGTTGTAGTAAGAGCTTGTTTTGGGATATCATTAATTAGGTTAATATTTATAGTAACCCCACTCAAAACCGTACACTCACCCGTAACCTACCATAATCCTACTCATAACCCTACAGTGTTAATACATCAAAATCCAAAAGAAACTCGAAGGAATCATGATGAAGACATCGAAATCCAAAACTGGTTTTGTGAGATTATTACAGCATGTTCTTAAAAAGAACTGGAGCTGTGCTATTTGCCAAGTCTCAATGACATGTGGGGACAGTTGTAACAACCACCCCAAATGAGAAACGGACTACTGGGAGGAAAGAAGGTGATTATTCGTGCCAATGGGAAAATGCGGTAGGTTATTCAGAAGGGGATCTATCTGTGGTGCCCACCTTGCAGAGTGAAATGTAATAGTTGGCAAGTTATGGAAACACATTTATTAGGAAAAAAGCATGCGCTTTTAGAATTGAAGAACAAAGATGACAAGGTAGAGGAGGGGGGAAAGAGGAAGAGGAGGGTGGTAATGTGGTGGAGGCAGAGGTGGAGTCCAACACTGATAACTTGAGCCTTTGATTTGTCAGTAGGCTTTCTTGTCAAAATTTTTTGAAAGAGTTTTAAGATATAACCACTAACCATACACTAACCCGTAACCCTACTCATAACCCTATACTAACCCGTAACCCTACCATAACCCTAGCTTACCCTAACCCTTATTAACACTAACCCTAACCTTACCCTAGCACTATCCTAACCCCTGTTAACACTAACCTTAAACTTACACTAACCCTAGCTAAAATATTATGGGTTTGGGGGGTATGGTTAGGGATTAGGTGTTAAACTGGATATGTATACGCATCCCAGAAAAAATTACATATTAGGGGTAAAAATATATTAAAAAAAGGAATTTTACAAATGAAAAAGATCATCTTTTATTTTTTGGTATTTTTTTAAAACATTTAACCAAAAGATTTTATATTGGTTAGTTAGGTGGCTAAAAATGGAAATTAATAAAATATATAAACGATATACAAGCATATGAATGACTTTTGTGTAGAGTTCCAGAGATACTGTTCGTAAAGAGTTGAGAGACAATTGTAAAAGCATAAAAAAAATTTGCAAAATTTCGGCCTAAGCTTTACACACAAAAAAAATGTTGCTCTTTGACTTGTTGCTCCTTTCAGCTTGGGCAAGTCAGAGAGCAAACCAAAACAACAATTTTTTTGCTATAACTTAGGCCGTTGTTTGCGACAACGGCCTAAGCTTTAAAAAAAAAAATTTGTTGTTCTCTGACTTGTTGTTCCTTTTAGCTTGGGCAAGCCAGAGAGCAAACCAAAAAATCCATTTTTTTTTGCTATAACTTAGGCCGTTGTTGGGGACAATGGCCTAAGCTTAAAAAAAAAATTGTTGCTCCCTGATGTAACCCTTGTTTTCCATTTTATGTATTTTTGGGTGTATTTTTTTTCTTCTTGGTGTATTTCTCTCATCATACCTCTTTTTGGCCGTATATTGGATCTTCATTTTCAATATATTCATTTAATTGTTTTGTCGCCTTCTATTTGATCACCTTGATCCTATTATCTCGTTTTGGGTCGTCTCTGTTTGATCGAACTCTTATTTTGTCTCCAGTATTTTATTTGTTCGTATCCGATTTTTATTATTTTGTTCACTTTGCTCTATCTTGATTCTTTTGCATCTATTCAAACCCACTAATACCCAATTATTCCTGACCCAATTCCTTATTGAATCCTCTACCCAATTACCCACTAAACTACCCATACCTGTTAACACCTAAACCCATACCCGTCACCACCCCTTCAGCTAAACCCTAAACTTTAACCTATATAAAACCCCATGCCGACTGTTCATTTCCCCATCCTTCTAGCTGCCTACCATCCTCCCGATCACCTCCAAGCCCTAACCGTTCTTCCCTAGCCACCCTGTGTTCCCCGTCCACCTGTAGACCCCCTGGTGCCCAGCTCGACGCCTCGACCCCCCATCTCTCCTATTCTCTCCCTGTCGTTCGGCAGCAGTAGTGGCAGCCAGTGGCTGCGCTGTGCTCCCCTTGTGCTCTTCCTCCGCGACCACAATAAGTTGGCAGCGGCAGCCCCTGGTGTGCTACTCTCCCTCCGTCGCAGTCAGTACAGCGAGCAACGACAGCAATCACTGCCATCGCCGTTCTCCCGTGCACACCCCGGAGTTCCATTACCTGCACTTGTGTACGAGTGTTGGTTTTGTTGGAGTTGTGATCGTGTGCTCGTAGCCGTTGACCGTTGTTCATGAGTCGTGTTGGGTTTCGTTCGTTTGAGTTCGTGTTCCGGGAATCCGTTCCCGTTATTCTTGTTCATCGTCATTTTCGTCATCGGTTAAGGCAAGTAACTTGTATTTTGTTCTTTGTGTAATACAAGTACTAAATACTGCATGTAATGTAGTTGGGTTCTAGAGACAATTCGTGTGTGAATTCTCTGTTATATATTGTCTCTATTGTGTTGATTCGACCATAGTTGCCTCACGACATACATAACATGAAACAACTAGGGATGACCATTTTTTTTTGGGATGTACATATGCATGTTATTTTGTGATATCGTGTGCATGATGTGTTATTCGTGCTATACTTATTGTGGACTTGCAAAATACCCTATACCATGTTGTTTGGACATCTAGTACACCATATTTCATGTTTGGCTATGATTTGGACAATTTCCGCATGATCTATGTTGATTTGTGTATGAGGAACAATTCTGTATTTTCTGTTACCCCGTTTTCATTCAGTATTTTGGACCCTATTAAGGTCAGTATATTAAAATTATTTGTGAACATGAACTGTAGAGAATTCTGTCTTTTTTCCAACCCTTCTGATAGATCTCAGTTTCGATTTATGGATTGTGAGTTATGTCTATTTTACTACCGAGGTGTAGGGAGATTTCCAAATTTTGTTTTCTATGAATTCTGAAGAGTAATCTATTTTATCGTGATGTTAAAAGTATTATTTTGATCCAATATTTTACACAATACAACTAGACTTGATTGGGATTAACCCTGAATTTTTGTGGATTTATTTGATGAGTTTTACAAACCTTTCTATGTTTCCAAACAATTACTATACAGACAGAATTTTCATACTGTTCAGTAAAGAACTTGATTTTCGACATAATTCTACTTGCTTTTTGTAAAATACTTGTGAATATGAAAGTTAGCCTACTGTGTCTATTTTATCACCCTTTTGGCAGAATCGAATTTCGATTTATGGTTTGTGAGATATTGTTGTTTTTGTACTGCAGTGTTTATAATTTCAGATTTACAAAACTACTGCATCTTGATATTTTCTGATTTTTGTTGACTAAACTATTTATATTTAAAAATTATGAAACTTTATATTCTGATGATGCACATATAGGGGAATACCCTAGATTTTTCGTGAATTTAATTAATGAGTTTTCATGCTGTTTTTCTGACTTTGAATACAATCTTCTGATTTCTAGCTGAACATGTTATCTGGATTCAAATCTGTTTTGAGACTTGTTTTTGTAAAATACCATATGACTTATATATATTTGCTGGATTCGGCCGGGATTCTATTTTCCAGATTCTTCGACGGATCCAGGTTTGCATGTTTGTAACAATGGAAATCCCTGTTTTAGTGCAGTACTGTCTTGCAGTCCTGAACTAGAATTTTTGTTGCACTGTTCTTTATGAGTTGTCCATCATCTGTATATGCCTGCCTTTCACCCTGAACCTGTCATTTGTCTATACCATGTTATTCTTGCTCTGTTTATGACCCATACATGCCTATCTGATAATAATAATAAATGACCAAACCGCGGTTTAAGGGAAAGATCTAGCAGTGGAAAATATAAAAATGTATACTCGGAGGAGGACCCGTAGGTCCTTACTGTATGATTACTGTTACTGATTACCTGACTACACACTTTCCTATAGGAAGGTGTACTCATAGGAGGACCCGTAGGTTCTTACTGTCTGATTACTGTTACTGATTACCTGACTGCACACTTCCCTATAGGAAGGTGTTCTCGGAGGAGGACCAGTAGGTTCTTACTGTTTGATTACTGTTTGATTACTGATACCTGAGTACACGGCCCTATAAGATCCCCTACGAAATCTAAAAACGTAAATTATTTGAATGTAGAAACCATGTGGTAAAAGGATGGACGCATGAAGTGCTACCTAGTTAGTAATAAACACAAGACTGTAAGATCTGACATCTGTTACATTGTTATCTGTAATCATCTGACTGTTATTTGTCACTGTTATCTGTTACTGTCTGACTGTTACCTTACACTGCTATCTGTATATCTGTCTGTATACTTTTTAACACTTGACACATGTTATCTGTACCTGTTAGTATACCATGCTACCTGATTCTGTTTTTCTAATTTATGTTCTACTCTGTTGACATGCCTATTCCATGCTATGTTTGTTCTACTGTTATTTTATATTTGTTTATCCATTTTTGTACTTGTTCCTGCACTACAAGCAGTCCGTAACTTGCATTGACGGGAGTTTGTTTTCATTTTCCTCTTCCTGCAATTTATTAAATTGCAGACTTTGGAGATCCGGTGTCAAATGGTGTAGGTGATATGAGATTCTAGTACTAGAGTTTTGCTATCATGATTTCCTGCTATTATTATTAGTTCTTGTTGCTATTTGAACAATTGTATTTGATATTTGGATTTATTTTGTATCTGGGCAATGTGACCCAGGATATTGACTTGTTCAAATCTGATTTATTTGAGATTATTATATTTTGTTTCCAGTAAATTCTGTTGGTATTGGTTCATATATGCATATTTAGTTGACTTTTCTTGCTTCCGACTCTGATTTTTCTTGTGAGATGTTGTAAAGATCATGCCAGCTTATGGATGATGAAAATCATTCGCTGGGCTTAGTCACGTATCTGTATTCCGTATTCTCTTTTTGGGAAGCAGAGCGTGACATCTGACTTGTTGCTCCTTTTAGCTTGGGCAAGTTAGAGGGCAACCAAAAAGATCCAATTTTTTTGCTATAACCTAGGTCGTTGTTGGATACAACGGCCTAAGCCTTAAAATAAAAAAATGTTGCTCTCTGACTTGTTGCTCCGTTTAGCTTGGGCAAGTCAGAGAGCAAACCAAAAAATCCAATTTTTTTGCCATAACCTACACCGTTGTTGGAGACAACGGCCTAAGCTTTAAAAAAAAAATTGTTGCTCTCTGATTTGTTGCTACTTTTAGCTTGGGCAAGTCAGAGAGCAACCAAAAAAATCCAATTTTTTTGCTATAACCTAGACCGTTGTTGGATACAACGGCCTAAGCTTTAAAAAGGAAAATTTGTTGCTCTCTGACTTGTTGCTTCTTTTAGCTTGGGCAAGTACCAAAAAATCCAATTTTTTTGCTATAACTTAGGTTGTTGTTGGAGACAACGGCCTAAGCTTAAAAAAAAAAATTGTTTCTCTCTGACTTGTTGCTCCTTTTAGCTTGGGCAAGTCAGAGAGCAAACCCAGAATTTCAATTTTTTTGCTATAACTTAGGCCGTTGTTGAAGACAATGGCCTTAGTTTTAAAAACAAAATTTGGATTTTTGTGAGTTCTACACAGAAGACTTAGTCTCCAACTACTTAGGCCGTTGTCTTTAACAACGGCCTAGGTTTAAAAAATAAAAATAAATGAAAAGTGAACACAGCAGCTGCAGGCTGCTACACATCGTTCACAAAAAAACTTCTACACACAATTACACTTCAATCCCACCAACATGTACAGTTAACAACAACACTAACACCAATAATAACTCAAAAAGAACAACAACAACAAAATTAACAATCAACACAAACCAACAACACTTACACCGCTGTAAACATTTAAAGTTAACAACACTTGCATCGATATCTAACATACTGAAACTGTACATCAAAAAATTCCAATTCACAATGCATCATCATATCTGTCGTCGGAACTATCTTCATCGGATGGATTCACTTCTTATGGATTGATTGCCCTTCATTCAAAGATAAGTTTTAGTAAGTGACAAATTCATTTACCACAAATAAAGTATAATAAATTTAAAAGAGGGAGAAACAAAGAAAGTACGAGTCTTACCCGTCAAATAATGTTAGACAATTTCTTGAATCATGATCCATTTGCACAATGCCGCATGTTTGGCATCGTCTCGGTTTTTTAATGCAAAGTTGCTTTCATATCAGCTTCAATCTTTTGGGGCGAGGCCTTCCCTTTGTCATGCATTGTTGTGGATCCCTTACGCATGTAGGTATGTGTCCACTGCCTTCATCATGAGGTTGTGCACTACAATGCGGTTGTGCACTACCATCCGGTTGTGTAGTACCTAGCGGTTCTATACTATCATGCAGTTGTGAGGCCTCTTCGGGTTGTTCACCCAATCCGGGTTGTAGCCGAGAGACGCCGTCAATGATCTTCTACAAATTCTCTAACGTGTATTTATAACTTTCATTAGAGGAACAACCAAGATCGATAATCTATTTTGCATGGTAGCTCAACTCACAATATCGAGAAGCAAAGTTCTCAGTATTGGGTTCAGTTGGAACAGATGTATAACTTCTTCTCATCACATCACGGGTCAATATTCTTTTAATGTATATATCCAGAAGGGAAGTGTGATGGCTGAACTGAAGAACCGCTAAAATATGCCTGCATGGAATGCCAACGAAGTCGAAGAAGTGACAAGAACATGTAATAATTCGGTTGAGTTTGCATAACTGAAGAAGGCGATCCGGTTCTGATTCTCCACAGAGTATTACATGGAAGGTTGAACCATCCGGTGTCTCAAGATCGCCAACGAATGTCACATTGTACATGAAGTTTTTTGTAACTTCATCTTGGAATTTGTAAAAAAAAAATTCAAAGTGTATGTTTTCGCCATTTGTGCCTCCAAAGCCCATTCGCTCTTCAACTTCGGTCTCTTCTCACGGTTACGATGATTTTCTTTCAGTTCATCGTGTCTTTGCCTTTCCAAAAAATGGTCGAAGATGATGGCAAATTCATGCAAAGAATATTTCTTTTCTGTATGATACTTCAAGGTGGAATGCAATGACTCAACCCGTTGTCTACTCAACATGCCGACCCAAAAAGAATCTTTAGCGTAGATGGGTGCCCAATTTTAACGGATATCAAATAGATCGTTTAACCATTTGTTATTCTCTAATCCGTAATGCGAAATCAATAAATTTCATTTTTCTACAAATTCATGTATATATTCGGAATTGTAGATGACATTCTTCAATGATTCCCTAAACTTGTCGATATCGTTCGACATACACACCTCCTGTGGTAACTTACCCAATATGTGCCAAATACAAAACCGATGTCGAGTCTGGGGGAAAACTTTCTTCACTGCGGCGGCGATCCCACGGTCTTGATCGGTGACGATACTGGATGGAGCACGATTCATAACACCTAACCACTTTTTAAAGAACCATTCAAACGAAGATGCCGTCTCATTTGGAATGAACTCACCTCTTAAGAAAGTCGATTGCCAATGTTGATTCACTCCAACAAAGGGAACAAAAAACATTCCATACCGGTTTGTTTTGTACATGGCATCAAAGCAAAGTACATCGCCAAATTCTTGATAATTCATCCTAGAAATACCATCAACCCACATACAATGTGGCAACCGCCCTTCGGGATCTACTTAAATGTCATAAAAAATGAAGGATCCGTCTGTTTCTTAGATTCAAAAAAATCAATTAGCATTTTAGAATCATGTCCTTTCAATGCTTCTTGCGAGTCTCTAAGTAAATTTCTAACATCTTTTTTAGTGAATCCTACTTGATCGTGACCACCACTAGCACTTTCAAAGAAGAGCATTTGTCGACATGTCTAGATATTAGCTTGGTTGAATTGATCTATTATCCTTTTATCCTTATTTGACACGGAACGGTTTCGGGGCAAAAGATGCCTTCTACCGGGTGAAGTGAATTCGTGATTGTGTGCTTCATGAAATGAATACAACACCCACGTATTACTTGCTTCATTCAATTTTACACGAACGCAAGTCTTGCAACCCGTTCTACCGATTGTTCCCCGCCTACCATCACTATGTTAACTCGGCGACGACCCAGCTTTATTACACAGATATGACTTATCTACTTCCACTCCTCCCTTTAATTTATTCCAACCCTTACGCATTGCAAAACCCCCACATCGAGCATATGACGAATAGAAATTTTCGTCCTCAACTAAAGTTGGAAACGTCATACCTAACTTTGGCTTTAGATTTTCTTCGACTAACGGCATGGAATCAATGATTGGTTCTACCCGAACAAAATTATCGCCGACAGCAGAACTCTCCGTATCGTTGTTCATCTGAAAAAAAAATATATTTTTGGTAAATTAATACACACATCATATATAAAACAGCTTGTTAATAGACGATTGTGATATATATATACATACGAAACAAAATACATGAGAAAACCTCACAAATGACGTCCAAAAAAATACGAAACTCTACGATTGGATCCGGCTTGCCACACACAAGGTAACGAAACCTGTAGATTCAAGTTCTGATCCACAGTTTGTAAGATACGGCCGTGTCTCGCTCGCTTTCACTCTTGAAAATGAGGGGAATGTGATACACGGACGTATATAGCGAACCATGGGCGACAACTCGCAACTACAAGTTGCTATGACTTGTGAGTGGCGGGATCGACCTACTCGCAAAATTACGGATTTTTCAAGTGGGTTCTCAATTGAAAACTCGCTCAAAACATAACACCGCACAATCGACGGTAAAAAAAAAAACCAAACTTTGTGATTGGGTCGGGCTCCCCACACACAAGGCAACGCAACTTGTATGAGCGAGTTCCGACCCACGGTTTGCAAGATATGACCATATATCGCATTCATTCATGAAAAATACCAACAATGTGATACATTGACGTAGCCCCCACGCAACTATAAGTAGCGTTGGGTTGCGAGCGGTTGGCCCAACATGCTCTCAAAATTTCGTATTTTTTGGTTGTCGTTTCCTAGTGAAAAGCCCCTCGATAGAAATCAAACATCAATTGTTGTTGTTGTTTGATATACGGTAGAAATCTGCACAAACGAGATAAAAAAACTCCGAAACTTTGGGAGTAGGAAGAACGCAAAATACATGAGCCAACAAAGTTTGTAGAGGTGAGTTTCGACCCACGGTTTGTAATATACGCCGATGTATCGCTTTCACTCACGAAAAATAGTCGAAAGCGATATACGGCCGTACACTTCAAACCGTGAATCCAAACCCACTTCTACAAGTTGCATTGGTTTGTGCGTGGCGAGCCCGACGTACTCGCAAAATTGCATAATTTTTGGATCTCTTTGTGCGCTATTACTAATAACAAACAACAACAACTAATACTACATCTACATCGACAATAAAACTATAATTACCTAATCTATAATTAGCTATGCATAATATACAAATTGTACACTCAAATATTCAATAAAAAATTTCAATCAATTAACCTAGTTAGATCTACTAAAATAGGAAAAAAATTATTACCTTTCACAATGAGGGTTTTCGGAAAGGAGATAGAGGAGGTCCTTGCGCGCTGTTGTAGAGAAAGGAAGGGGAGTAGGGTTTGGCTAATTTCTTTATGATTAGAGTTTTAGGGTTGGGGAGATTTCATATGGGTTAGAGTTTTTTTGTACTCGGGATCTTCAAAGGAAGAGGGCAAGAGTGTGAGAAGAGGGAGAGATTGAGTGAGAAGCAACGAGCAAGAGAGAGCTAGAGTTTTCAGATCGAGAGAGAGAGAGAGAGAGCTAGGGTTTGGGAAATGGGTTTCGCGAGCTCTAGTAGCGAGAGAGAGAGAGTTGTGAGGGAGATGGCGAACTGAGTATGTACAAGTGTTTGGAAAAACACTTGTACATACCTAGGCCGTTGTTGGGAACAACGACCTAGGTTGAATTTTTTTAATGAAAAAAACAACCTAGGCCATTGTTCCCAATAACGGTCTAAGTACCGTTGTTCCCAACAACGGCCTAAGTGTAACTTTTTGCAAAAAAAAACTTCACGCCAAAAAAATGCTAAGTCTGAAGCATTTTTTGGCGTGAAGTACCAAAAATGCCCCTCCGCTTTTAGAACCCCTTAGTGGGAGATCCGAGCGGGCTTCGATCTGTACCGTTGATCAAGATCGGGAGCGTCCAATGGCTCAGATCTGTGCATATATATATATATATATATATATATATATATATATATATATATATATAGGGGTCGGTTCGGGTTCGGGTGAGAACCAACCCTGGGGTGAGAACCTAAGGGCCTCTCCCAACCACTCATCAAATCATTTTGTATGGCTGAGATTATGCAAGTACATAATAAGGTAATAGATCATACTGTACAGAATTTTTTTTGTGTGTGACGGTTAAGGAAAATTTGGTCAAACTAGAGAGAGAAATAATTTATTCCCGTTTTTTGTGTGTGACGGTTAAGGAAAATTTAGTCAAACTGGAGAGAGAAATAATTTATTCCCGTAAAATATTGGAGAAGATTTTGTATCCCAAATTAATAGCAACTGCAGAATCATTCACAATTCGTTCCTTCACCAATTCGTTGACTATATAGCAACTGACTGTATTGTAAGTAGATACAACTAGAATCATTCACCAATTCGTTCCTTCACCAATTCGTTCACTATATAGCAACTGACTGTATTGTAAGTAGATACAACTAGTGCATATTTTAGCAGGAATATATATATATATATATATATATATATATATATATATTGTTTGTTTATCAATTTGCAAACTTATGTTGTACATGCTGTCAGTTTTCGTATAGCAACTGAATGTTTTTTGAATAGCAACTAACTGCATTGTACGTAGCAACAAAAATTTCATATTTAGCAACATTGTACGTAGCAACAAATGTTGTTCATCCTGATGAAGATTGTGGTTCGGCTGAAAATTAAATAAAAAAGGCAATATATGTTGCCTAATAATCTGTGATCTTCATTCCTTTTAAATAAAATAAAAAAGGCAATATATGTTGCCTAATAATCTGTGATCTTTCATTCCTTTTATTACGCGGTCCCCAGCGCTTAATTAAAGGGATTGACATCTTAATGCAAATATTAATTAATCTTATTGTTTAATTTTAAAAAATCTTGACCGTTAAGATTACGCAGATGAATGGCTGTGATAGGCCCTTAAGTTCTCACCCCAGGACATGGTTCTCACCCGAACCTTTCTCTCTCTCTCTCTCTCTCTCTTCCTCTCTCTCTCTCTCTCTCTCTCTCTCTCTCTCTCTCTCTCTCTCTCTCTCTCTATATATATATATATATATATATATATATATATATATATATATATATATATATATATGATGTGCACATGGCATGTTAGGCTCATAGAATCAAATTGATCATGGCTAGAGCCCAAATGTCCAAATATGTTGAGTTTGGTTGACTCAAACATACACTCAAGTTGGTGCACAATAAAAATAAATTTGTACAAACAAATTTTAGCACACACAAAGATAAATTTTAAGACAAAATTTTATAAATACAAGCAATCATATTCATATATTATTATACAAATAACAGTCAATTATTTATACATTTCATCTTCAGTTATAATTGAGGCCATATATCCCAACTCCGGTTCTACAATTGCATCTTTGTTGAGTTTCGAAGCATATCGAATAATAATATGTTTCAATATATTTACTCAATTAAATTTTGGAAAAATTCATAATACATGCAACTCTCAATCGTGCACAGATTAAAATATAAAATAGATATATACTATTTTGCGGGGTCACGTTGCAGATTTATGAGCATTCTTTGGTTGACTAAGGTTTTTTTACTTTCTTAAACAAAGTGATGTGTGGGTGTGGGTGGCTAGGTGATGTCCAATTTCTTTTTTGCGACCACTAAGTAGTAGGGGTAGTTAGCAAAATATTGGGGGATTTAGTCTCACTTACACAAATTCCTTGGTTATGATTTTTTTTTTTTTTAAATGTATGATCTTTGTGGCTAAGGCCTTATTTAAATGAAATAACACGAAAAGTAAAAATATGGAGCTTGTTTTCTATCTTAAAGAACCAACTATTTTATTTTTATTTTTACTTTTATTTTTATTGTTTGAAGAAAATGTGGAGTCTAGCCACCATATTTTATTAATAAGGAGTTAATCAAACAAACCCAGAGTACCAGGCTCAAATATAAAAACTACATTGCAGGAAATAAAACATAATACCTCCAAGTGCATAAGAGGGTGGGACAGATACAACAAAATCCAAACATATAAGCGCATCCAAATGAAAGCAACATGATACAAGAGGCCCCTCCAACAAATTTCTGGAGGGTGAGCAACCAAGTCATGATGTACCGTATCAGTCCAAGGTGGGACCAATTACCACCTCCTCATCATCGTACTCCGTGACCTCAAATGCTTTGGCAATTCTCCCTTTTGGTCCCTCCGCCGCTGTTGTAGCCCAAAAAATAATAAGATGCATAATATGAGTAAGATTACTAGAAATACTACAAGTCCCACGAAAGTAAATATTATTTCTGTCAGCCATAAAACTTATGTCATTGCGGTAATAGCGATATACCACGCCTCCCTCTACTCACATCTCTCACTAGTGAAAGTGAGTCCAAGCCATAGGTCTTCATATACCTGTGGATATACCGATGTGCCGAGGGACATCAGGACCTCGTGGAGAATGACCTTACTTATGGGGCATTATAAGAAAAGATGAGTTTTTGTTTCCGCGCGAGTACTGCAAAAACCGCAGTTAGTAGCAATGTGCAGTTGCCTTTTAGCCAGATTATCTCTTGTCAAAATTAATCGTTGAGAACTAGCCAGAGGGAAACTCTTATTTTCAACGGTGCTTTGGCTTTCCAAAGAATCGTTGACCACTTTGGACTACACCCTCTAAAATGTATGTAGTTATATAGCGACCTAACTGGGAAGGTGCCATTCTTTTTCTAACTCCCATGCCTTCCGATCTGGACCTTGAGCACATCTAACCACCGATTGGTCAGTGTAAGATTGTAATGTCCCTAGTCTCAATTGGGATTACGGATCGAGTCGAGATCTGAAGGAGGGTCTCCAAGATCCACGCTTTCAAGTTTTAGCTACTGAAATGTTAGGCTGAGAAGCTAGTTCAAAAAGTTCAAAGAATAACTCTCTCAGAAAGTGATCTCTGCACCACTTGTCCCACCCGAACCTGGCCGTCATCATGCTGTTGCCAAAGAAGGATGTGACATAGCTATGAAACGGGTCATAAGCTTTGGCTACCCCTCTCCAGAACCAAGACAAATCGGAATCCAAATCTTTGCGTCCCCTTTCCTATGAGGTAAGAGTGGATAAAATTCTGCCAACCAACCATTAGTGAAACACTTTCCATCAGAATTTACCTAGGAGGGCTAAATTCATGTCTCTCAGGTCAATGTTGCCAAGCCCACCCTGACTCTTCTTCATGAATGCTTTCTCCCATCTAATTAGATGGTAGCAACCTTTGTTTGCATCAGCCCCTTTCTAGAGGAATCTCTTTCGAACCCAGTTAATCCTTTGAATGACCCATTTTGGGAATTCAAAAATGATAAGTAATATGTCGGGAGATTGGATAGTACCGAGTTGATGAGAGTCACTCTACCCCTTAATGACAGGGACTTACCTTTCCAATCAGCCAGTTTGGCTTCAACTCTGTCGATAATAGGCAACCAATCTATTTTCTTAAGTTTGTCTGGGCGGGGAGGAAGTCTTAAGTACTCAAACAGGAAGTTATCAAACTTACAATTCATGTTGTTTGCATGATCTCGTGTTTCCTCTTATGTCAAGGCTATAGGAATGAGGGCACTCTTATGGAAGTTCACCATAAGGCCCGACTAGGCTTCAAAGTAATACATGATTCCTTTGAAGGTAAGAGTCTCCCCCAGGTCCCCTTTCTCAAATAGAAGGGTATCGTTTGCATATTGTAGGATTGAGTATCTAGACCCACTTCTACCCCTAGCCATCGGTGTAATTAAGCCCACTTGTCGACAATTATCCATCATGAATTTAAGAACACCTGCAGCAAATGTGAAAAGCAGGGGTGAAAGTGGATCCCCTAAGATATGGTTTTACTTATTTCATCAATGGATTCAAGTCCCTCTCATACTTGTAATTGTAGTATTGCCTGGTGTCCTTTCTTCTAGAGCTGAACAACTCTTACTTATGTGGAAAAAACTTGCCTCATTCTAATTCCTTACCCACTAGGTTCTTCACAACTTTCCACTTACATGCTTACATTTACCTATCCCTCCAAGCATAAATCCATGCATCCACATGCAGTAGAAGATCAGGCCGACCCTGAGATAGAGGCCGAAAAGGCAGCCGACTTAGGCCCTCGATTTTTGTACATTTCTAGGGGCCCCAAAAAAGTTTTTCCCTTATAGCTATATGTACGTATTTTGCTCGTAAAATCAAATTACAATTTGTACATTTTTTTAGGAGCTCCTAAATTTAATTTTTGTGGGAGTTCGCCTTGGGTCCCCGTGAGCTCAGGGTCGGCCTTGTAGAAGATAATTCATCTCACCTCCACAATACCACCCATTCAGCTGACCTTAACCACCGATTACACCATTGTCCTAATCTATGGCCACCTAGACCCACTACTCATTTAAATAGAAAAGCCCACAATTTGTCAAGCGATGTGAAATTACTAAACAGTGTCAGCTACAAAACAAACTTGGGGGAGGCTAGTTAGTTGATTGCCAGACAAGTTCATTCTACTTCCCTTAGTGAAGGCAATGGCGTGAAACTTGCCGGAGTGCACTTGCATACCTCCTTTCGCTGATAATTATGCATCCTTTTATCACGTAGGGAGCCCAAAATCGATGTTAGTGATATGTGTATCCTCCTGTTTTGTTGTACAATAGAACTCTAATAATAACTGGTCTAGTATGACACAAAATATTTACTATTATAAGTAAAGAGTTAGTATTGCTGTGATGTGAATATGTCATGCAATCCATCTAGTGCATGCGTTTTTCTATTTTAAATTTGTGATAATTAACGTGCATTGGGAGTCTAGGAAGATATCACAAAACTCTTAGGATCCTAAAAATACGTGCAATATATGTGCTAATAGGTTAAAGTACCTACAAGATGTCAAGAACCCCTTTCTCATTCGAAAGGACCAAAGCATATCCTTCTAGATTAAAATCAGAAACTCCACACCGAACAATATAACAATGACCACTACCATCAGATCAGAAAAGAAACACATATCAAAGCACAATCCAACAATATAGAAATGTTAGGGACTATTTAGTCCTATATCGGTTATATGGGTAGTCGATGTGGGGTTGAAATAAACTTGGGTTCCTTTCCCTTAACAACTAGCTTTTAAGGGTGAGTTTTCCTGAGTTTGTTTCAACTAGTATCAGAGCGGTCCCATGCTCTTGATCTGGGCCACCAAGAGTCGGAAAGGGCTATCTAGAGACTGTATTAAAATTACTGATAGGACCGGGCTGGACCAGTGTTGCTAGAGTGAAGCCGTCTGGTGCCTAAGAGTGTGAGCCGCCAGGGACGACAGGATCGAAAGCGTGGTGGTTTGTTAGGGACTATTTAGTCCCATATCGGTTGTATGGTTAGCCGATGTGGGGTTGAAATAACGCGGATGTGGTGGTTTGTTAGGGACTATTTAGTCCCAGTGTCTCTTTCCTTTTTTGATAACGCGGATAGAGTCCTAAGACTCCAGCCCAATATATATAATAAAATAAAAGCACAATAGGGGAGCAATTTTACCAGAAGTAAAACTGCGAATACAACAAATTCAAGAATATTTACAAAAGGAACTCAGATTTTAGGGAAAACAAACTATACAGCCCAAAATAGCCAAACACAACAATCCAACTGAATCCACAACACCAAGAGCAACAGCAAAAGAGGCGACAACGTCAGAAGTAGCAGGGAGGGGCTAAGACGAAGCAGCCACACACGACCCACCCTGCAACTCCCGCCACTAACTAGCACACGTAACTGATGCGACCACGGCCAGGCACACAGCGCCGCCAGAACCAGAACAAACAGTCGCTCAAGCATCGAGACAAAAAGGAGGCCAGCCAAAACATCCAAAGATGGGAAAAGCCAAACTGCCGCGAACAAAGTCAGGGCACAAAAGGCCTAACCCCACAGACCAAAATATACTTGGTACCAGTCCGGAGTAAAACTAGACAGACCATCACAACCTGTAACCCCTATTTTTCATTTTTGCATTTTTTCTGTATTTCTTTTCTTCTTTCTTGAATATTTGTACTCTCTTTGTATTCTGAACAATATATTGGAGTTGTTTTCAATATATATTCATTTTTGCTCATTTTGATCTTTGTGTGATTGATTTTGTTTCTGTCCCTTGATTTGTTTTTGATTGTATTGTTATTTTCGCTCCTTATTTGGTTCTTGTTCTCTTTAATTTGTTTTTGGGTGCTCGTGGTGATTTGGTTACTCATCTTCTTTCTGTTGATCCCTAATTGATTACTGTGGTAGGGTAAAAATGACCTGGGGCCCAACCAGGGCCCAGTACAGCTCTTGCTCAAAAATAAGAAAAACAACAAATCGGCTCGGCCTCGGACCACTACAGGGTCGGCACCGAACCTCAAGTTCACTCCCACAAACCTGGTCTCCTCGTATCCGACGAGCCTCGATGGCCCTCGGCCTCCGATCCACGACAGCCCCACGGCCGTCCGCCCAGCCGGGTAAAGAATAACGATGACCTAGCACAACCTAGGCCATCCGATTCTCCCAGGGGCACAGGAGCCCCATGATCAGCCATGTCAGCTCTAAATACCACCAAGGGCTTTGCCACGTCAGCCCTATACCACTCTTGGCACTGCCACGTCAGCCCTAAACCCCCTGGGCCGTCTGCCACGTCAGGCCCATGGGCTTTCGGGTTCAGACCCGGCCCCCAAGCGGATCCAAACCTGGTTGGAATTCTCTATAAATACCAGACCCTCACCCACCTTTTCAGGTAATCAATCTTTTGCCACCCAAATTTCCCTAGTTATTGCTACTCTCTTACAGAGACTGACTAGATCGTCGGAGGGTCCGCCGTCGGGATAAACCCCGGTGTTTCAGGACCGTCTGCAGGTACTCGAGGCGAGGCGATCCGAGCCGATCCTCAAGCGTCGAAGCGAGCCTCCCGCTCGTCGTCCCGTGCCGCACTCTTCCCTCATTACAAATTGAGTCCGAACTCACACCTGGTGCATCCACACTGCGACAAAAAACAAACTGCATCAGGTTGGCGCCGTCTGTGGGAAATCTTCTTTATCCGGTACGGACGATAGTCCTAGCCTCGCCACCGACGCTCCCCCTCGACCCAATCTCTCATGGCTCCCCGAGCCCGAAGATCAGCCCGTTCCGCTCGACCAGACGGGCCTCCTCCCGAGGGGGCCCTCGACGGAGGGCAAGCATCCAATAATCCGGGTGGAAACCCCGGACCCCAGCGAAGCGCTTCACACGTCGCCGAACCCGACCTTCGTCGGGTCATTCTGCACAGGAGGGCTAGCCAGGCCAGAGGACGGACCGCTTCCAACTCGGCCCCGAACCATTCCAGGCCCGCGCAAGGAGACAGGCCGTCGGCACTCAGCCGCATCGGCCGAATTCCTACGCCCCGACCCAACCCTTCTGACCATGGCGCGGTCACCAGGGGCGAATTCAGAAGCTTCAGAGATGAAATCATGGAGGCACTCCATGGGGCGCCGAGGTCCGCGACTTACAGCCGACCCCTTCAAATGAGTGAAGGGAAGAGTCGCACTCGTGCGCCGACCCTCCCTCCTGAGCGCACAGACGAGGTACTCCGACGCCTCCTAGAGATGGAGAATCGAATCGAGCACATCGGCGACAGGAATCCCAACCTAGTCCAAGGACGGGGGCCTTCTCGACCTCCATTTTCCGTCAACATCATAGAAGCGGAGATCCCCCGGAACTTCCGACCTCCGCAGTTCGAGACTTACAACGGCGAGGGTGATCCAGCTGATCACATGGAGGGCTTCAAAACCCTCATGATGATTCACAGCGCTTCGGATCCCCTGCTGTGCCGAGCCTTTCCGGCCACCCTCCGGGGTCCGGCTAGGGATTGGTTCTCCAAACTCACCCCTGGCTCGATCTTCTCGTTCGACCAGCTGGAAGCCAGCTTCCTGGCCCACTTCATCACAAGCCGGAAAAGCAAAAGGACGAGCGCTTCCCTGCTCGACCTCAATCAGAGGGAGGGGGATTCGCTCCGTAACTTTGTCAAGAGGTTCACAACCGAGGCCAGATCCATCTCTGCCCTCGACGCAGGGGTCGCCTCGGCAGCTTTCCGGTACAATGTCCGCCACAACCAGCTAAAGGTCTCCTTAGCAAAGAGGCCACCTCTAGACTTCCCTGACCTTCTCAACCGGGTCGAGAAGTACATACGAGCTGAAGAAGCTCTGAACCCAGAGGGCAGCAAAGAAGTCATGGGGAAGGGCAAGCGCATAGTCGATGATGCCGAACCTGCCAAGAAAACAGCAAAGGAAGGGGTCGGCGTGAAGAGGGCACCTCCGGTCCCTCGCTTCGAAAGGTACACTCCCTTGACACATAACGTGTCCGCCATCCTCTTAGAAATCGAGGACAAAGGCATTGTCCGACTACCTCCCCGATCCAATAATAACAAGAAGCGAGATCAGCGCTTCTACTGCCGTTTCCACAGAGATCATGGGCACGAAACCGACCAATGTCGGGCCCCGAAAGACGAAATTGAGGACCTCATCTCCCGAGGGTACCTCCGAGAATTCACCAGAGAAAGCCCACGGGATCGGCGAGATGTTAGGAACCGGAGGCCTTCGCCTCCGAACCCTACTTCGAACCGCATCCAGGGTCGGGATCCCGAACCCGAGGGAGCCGCGAATACGCCATTCATCTTACACTGTGTCCACGGAGGGCCAATGGGGGGAGAGTCAAATACTTCCTGAAAAGCCTTCGTCCGAGAGGTGAATGCTGTCCAAGACAACCCCTCGCCCAGGATACAACCGGTGCCAGTCTCCTTCTCAGGAGAGGACCTCGAAGGCGTTCGCCTACCTCATTGCGATGCCCTCGTCATTGGCCTCCACATGGCTAATTGTGATTCGACGAATTCTCGTCGACAACGGCAGCTCGGTAAATATTCTCTTCCTCGAAGCCTTCGAGAATCTCAAACTACCCAGAAGCAAGCTCAAGCCAGCCGGATACACCTTGCACGGGTTCTCTGGCGTCCCTGTCGTGATCGAAGGGATTGTTACTCTCGACGTCACCGCGGGATTAGCTCCTATCAAGAGGACCGAGTCCATGGACTTCATGGTGGTAAACGTCAAGGCGGCTTACAACGCCATACTCGGCCGACCCGGACTGTGCTCCCTTCAAGCGGTACCTTCGGCATACCATCTGAAACTTAAATTTCCCACCCCGCAAGGGATCGGCATCATCCGAGGTAGCCAGGAAGCAGCGCGGTCGTGCTACATGACCGCCGTCGGAGGAGGTGTGTTCCCCCTCGACGCCGTTGAGCTCAAGCCCGAGAGGGACGGTCCCGCCCCAGATCCTGTCGATGAGCTGGAGGAGGTCCCGTTCGGCGCCGAGGATGAATCAAAGTGGTTCCGGGTGAGCCGCTCGCTCCCCGAGGACTTGAAGCTAGGCATAATCGCCTGCATCCGCCGCAACGTGATCTCTTCGCCTGGAAGCCCTCCGACATGCCCGGGATCTCCGAAGACTTGATTATGCATCGGCTGAGCGTCATTCCAGACTCTAAGTCGGTCGTCCAAAAGAGACGCAAAGTCGCACCGGAGATGCACCAAATTGTGAAGGCAGAAGTCGACAAACTCTTGTCGGCTCGATTTATTCAGGAGGTCAGCTACCCCGAGTGGTTGGCTAATGTCGTCATGGTGAAGAAGGCAACCGGGGGCTGGCGGATCTGTATCGACTTCACGGATCTAAATAAGGCATGTCCGAAAGATCCTTTCCCCCTCCCCCGCATCGACGTTTTGATCGACGCAACCTCGGGGCATGAGCTACTGTCCTTCATGGACGCATTCTCAGGGTACAATCAGATCCGGATGTTTCCACCGGACATCTCCAAGACCTCATTCGTCACCGACCAGGGTCTTTTCTGCTACCGCGTTATGCCCTTCGGGCTAAAGAACGCTGGAGCCACATACCAACGGCTCGTCAATAGAATCTTCAAAGACCTGATCGGCCGCAATGTGGAAGTCTATGTCGACGACATGCTCGTCAAGAGCCGGGCCGGGCCGGACCATGTCGCCGATCTCGAGGAAGCCTTCGGAGTCCTCCGGCATCACAACATGAGGCTCAACCCGGCTAAGTGCGCCTTCAGCGTCTCCACTGGGAAATTCCTGGGGTTCATCGTCAGCCAGCGCGGCATCGAGGCGAACCCCGAGAAAATCCAAGCTATTATTGACATGGCCCCACCCCGGAATGTCAAAGAAGTTCAGAGGCTCACGGGCCGGTTGGCTGCAATTGGCCGTTTCCTCTCCAAGTCAGGGGAGAAGTCTCTCCCCTTCTTCAAGGCTCTACGCGGAAAAGGGGGCTTCGAGTGGGGTACCCATCAACAAGAAGCCTTCGAATAGCTGAAGCAGTACCTCACCAACCCTCCTCTCCTCAGCAAGCCCTAGCCGGGCGAACCACTATGGCTCTACCTGTCTGCCTCGGATAGCGCACTCAGCGCCGTCCTCGTCCGAGAGGAAGATGGGGTCCAGAGGCCATTGTACTATGTGAGCAAAGTTCTGCTCCCCGCCGAGATGAGGTACGCAAAGATAGAGAAGGTGGCCTATGCTTTGGTCATGGCAGCCTGGAAGCTTCATCCTTACTTCCAGGCCTACTACGTCCAAGTACTGACCGACCAGCCCCTGAAGACTGTCCTTCACAAGCCCGAAACCTCGGCCGCTTAGTCAAGTGGTCGATTGAGCTGAGTCAGTTCGACATCAGCTACCAGCCGAGGACGGCCATCAAAGGGCAGGCCCTCGCCGAGTTCATCACCGAGTGCACAGTCTCCGAGCAGCCCAGTACTGAGGCCTCGGATCCGACCTGGGAGATTTTTGTCGATGGATCGTCATGCGAAACGGGGAGTGGGGCTGGCATCATCCTTCGTGGCCCCGACCAATTCTTACTTCAATACTCTCTCCGCCTCAACTTTTCGGCCTCCAACAACGAGGCGGAATACGATGCCATGATCGCAAGATTGACCCTAGCACGTCGAGCCGGAGCCAAGCAAATCCGGGCCTTCAGCGATTCTCAGCTCGTGGTCAATCAGATCACTGGAGAATACGAAGCCCGCGATGATCGCATGGTGAAGTACTTGGCGGTGGTCCGGCGTCTCCTAGAGTCCTTCTGCCACTCCACAGTCATTCGAGTCCCTAGAGAGCAGAACGCTCAAGCAGACGCGTTGTCAAAGCTCGCCTCTTCCTCCTTCGAGGGTCTCGACCAAACTGTACTCATAGAAATCCTCCTAAAGCCAAGTATCATCGACCAAGACCAGGAGGCAATGTGTGTCCAAGACGGTGCCAGTCCAGACGACTGGACCACTCCCATCCGGAGATTCTTAGTCAGCACCGAGCTTCCTGAAGACCGAGCCGAAGCTAGACGGGTCAGGGTCCGAGCTGAAAGGTTCATCATGATTGATGACATCCTCTTCAAATGCTCATACACCTTGGCCGACGGCAAGCCATACCTCCGCTGTCTCACCAGCGACGAGGCCGGCTACGCGCTAAGAGATCTTCATGAAGGGATCGGCGGATGCCACATGGGGAGCAGGACGCTCGCCCGGAAGGCCCTGAATCGGGGGTACCATTGGCCGACCATGCTCCAAGACTCGCAAGACCTAGTCAAGAGGTGCGGCCCATGCCAAAGGTTCTCCCCTATCAAGAGGCTTCCTCAAGCCAATCTCCGATCCCTGGCTAGTCCTACCCCATTCGCCATGTGGGGCATGGACCTTGTGGGCCCCTTCCCCGTAGCGGTAGGGCAAAAGAAGTTCTTGATAGTCGCCATCGACTACTTCACTAAATGGCTCGAAGCCGAGCCTCTGTCCAGCATCACCGAGCGCCAAGTACAACAATTCTTTTGGAAGAACATCATTTGCCGGTTCGGAATCCCCCGGGTCCTCGTTACAGACAACGGAACCCAATTCCAAGGTCAGAACTTCCAAACTTTCTGCGCGGACATCGGTATCCAGCAACGTTTCTCCGTTATTTGCCACCCTCAGTCCAACGGCCAAGCGGAGAACGCGAACAGGCAAATCCTCGACGGCCTCAAAAAGCGCCTCGACAGTTCCCCCAAAGGGCTTTGGGTCGAAGAACTGCCTAGTGTGCTATGGGCGTACCGAACCACCAAGAGGATCCCCATGGGAGAGACGCCGTTCGCCTTGACCTACGGGACGGAGGCAGTCATCCCCGTCGAAGTTGGCCTGCCTTCTCCCCGTATCATGGCCTTCGACGAAGCTGACAATTCATCCGGCTTGAGGGCCAACCTGGACCTCGTCGCCGAAGTCAGAGAGAAATCCTCAATCCAGAGAAGCATCTACCAACAACGGATCGAGAAGTTTTACAACAAGAAGGTCCGCCCCACAAACATCAAGGCGGGAGACCTCGTGTTACGAAAACTGTCCGTCTCTGATCCAACCAAGAAGAGAAAATTGGCCCCCAACTGGGAAGGCCCAAACCGTGTAGTCGAGGCTGTATGCCCTGGTACATACCGATTGGCAGATATGGACGGCCGGCTCATCGGCCGACCCTGGAACGCCGAGCACCTAATGAAGTTCCTAGAAGAGCGAACATAGGTTCTAGCTTGGCTAATGTATATATTATTTGTAAGCTTCCATGTGTAAAGGGTCGTCTTGACGACCCTCCCTATCATGTATGAAAGAAATCTCTTTTTGTCAAACTCCAAACGCCTCGGCAGACCCGACCTAACGCCGGAGAATGGGATCGGCACCCGAGTCTTCACTCTGGTATCGTCCCCAACATCTCGATAGGTCCGACTCGGCTTCAGGCCAGGGAGTCTTCCCAACACACCGCGCCGATCCCTCACGGATCGACAGGGCCGAACCGCACTCCCTTCATCATTCATTACACTATCAACCAGAGCAAAGAATGAAAAGAATTCCGTATTCATACTCCCTTATTAGTTCTGAGAAAACAAACAAAGACCGTTACAGGACCACTCCACTCATCTCAAACTAAAGGAAGCCTCCATCTTAGGGCCCCTCGGGTCCGACGAATGGCGGGACCACTCCGACCGAACGGCTTGGAGCCCTCTCCTCGTCATGACAGCCCTTCGGCTCGGCAACGGTCGACGCACCAGCCACGGAGCTCTGGGCATCAACTGGCCGCATACGCTCCGGCAGCAGCAGCGCAGAGGGAACCCCCTCCGCTCGCCGACCCACTGAGGAAGATGTCGAGACACCGAGCATCGTCTTGTAACGGTGTATCTCCATCTCCTTCTCCACTATGACGTCACGAAGTAGCCTCTCAGAGGAGGGTCTCTGCACCGAGGCACTCGACATGGTATATCCAAGTCCGACGCCTCCGAGGTCCCGATCCACCATCGCCCTCCTCAGCAGGCTTGCCTCCTCACTCAGGGCTTCAGACTTGTTCCGGTAATAATTGAAGGCCGCATCAGTGTCGCGAGCCCCCTTTCGATAGCGAACCAAAGTGGCCTCCAGGGCCTCAACCTTGCTCCGGAGCCACGCCACGTCGGAACGACGGGGATCCACCTCGGGAAGGGGAGCCGTAACCTACAAGAGAGCCAGCCCACTCAAAACACATAAGCAAGGAGGTTCGGAAAAATCCGAGGTCAAAACACTTGGCCAGTCAAAAATCCTCTTTTTTATAAATGAAGGTACTTCTTACAAAAAATGCGGTGGCCAGTCCGCGGTAGGCAAATACAATGGAGAAATGGAAAAAGGAAGACAAAATTATACAACTTGTTTTCCTACCTCAGCATCGGCCGGGTTCACAGGGGGGTCGGCAGCCGGGTCATCAACGGGCCCCTCTTCATTGGGGGTCTTCGGTGTCCCCTCGATCTCCATGTCATAATCGAAGTTGGACAGGTCGAGGGTCGGGTAGAAGTGCCTCACATGACTGAGGGCCTTCGCGTAACACTCGTCCTGGGCCTTGATCACCATCATCTGACCAGCATTCGTCAACTCCTCCTTCTCCTTGGCGAACTTCTTCTTCAAGGAGACCACCCTCTTCCCCCACTCCGCCTCCTGGGCATCGAGCTCGAGCTTCATCTTCTGCTCCCTCTTGTGCGAGCCCTCGAGCTCGATCCGCATCTCCTTCATCTCCCGCTCGCTCTTATCCGCCCGAGCTCGCTCTTGTGCCAGGGCCGCTTCGTAGAGGTTCTTTACGTTAGCCCCCTGCACGCAAGCCTGCGACCAACAAATGCAGATAAGAAGAAGACTTCCGCAGTAAAGTTGACAAGGGGGATAGGGTCGACGAGCTTACCAGTACGGTGGCCTGCGCCAAGCGCGTGAACGCCACCTCCACGGGCTCGCTCTCCATCTCCTTGCGGTCTCGAGGGCTTGCCAACTTCTCCGCCACCTCAACAGCCTGGGCCTCCTCGGTCAGACAGTCCCCCATCCGAACCGACCAATCCGGTGCCCACCGTTGCCGCAACATCACCATCACCGGGTCCTCTTCCTCGACCTCGACCAAGGGACCTTTCCCCTTGTCAAGATCGGATGCCTTCGCTTGGCCCTGGCCCTTCGAAGTAGCCACCCCCTTGCTCGTCTCCGAGCGAGTCCTCTTGGTCCTCGGCTCGAGCTGGGCCTCCGAGACGGCTAGGGACGACTCCCTCGGCCTCTTCGCGCCCCCTCCTTCCTCGGCCTTCTTCTGCTTCTCGGCGAGCCTGCGAGCCTTGATCGATTCGGGATCCATACCTGCAAGAAGATCCAGTAAGGACAAAGAGCACGGAGGAATAACAAGACCAAGAGAAAAGAAACAACTACATACAAATAATGGCTGGGCTCAGTCCGACGCTCGCCAGGTGACCCTCGGTCACCTTCGTCCAGTTGATACTGTATGACAGACGAAGGCGCTCGACAAACCCCCACTCCTCGGCTGTCAGGTCCCTCGGCCTCGGCATTTTATAGCTCGGCTTGGAGTGGTTCCATCGAGTAGGGATGTTCCAAGGTTCCTCACTCCGGATCACTAGATATTTCTTCTTCCAATCCTTGATGGAGTCCGGGTGACCATGGACGACCTTCCCCTTACTCCGGAGCGAAATGTAGTAAACACCCTCAGCCGACAAGCTGATCATCAACATCGCTCGGAACACACTCAGCCGTAGGGGTACCTTCTGCTCCTCGCACATCAGCACGAAGCAGATAATCTGCTTCCAGGAGTTCGGTCCGTACTGCATCGGCGCCAAGGATGCCCAGTTCAACACCTCCCGAACAAACGGGTGGACTGGCAGCCTCAGTCCGGAGATGAAGGCATCCACGGGGAAGACGCAATACCAATCAGGCAGTGGGTCGGTCGGGCGAAGGGTAGAGCTCGGCAACATGAGCTCGTAGCTGGACCCTATGTGGTACGCCAACTACAGGGCCTCCAAGACACCAGCCTCCAAAACGGACGGAAGTGTGTCCATCTTCACCCTCTTCCGGCTCGGCGACGATGGCTGGACCCCAAAAAGCTCCTTATCAGAAAGGTCATCGGGGTACCGACGGAACGGCTTCGGTTGTACGGGCGACCCTGTCCTCAAGTTACGATAAACAGGCGCCTGGCTCGAGCCACCGGTCCTCGACCCTTTCTTCTTCGGAACCCTCTTCTTCTTGGCCCTATCCGGCGAGGGGGTAGATAATCGCCCCAGACCGGTCGACATGGAACTCGAGCCCACGCCCTGACCTCCTATCTGAGCCCCTTCGGCTTCACCCCCTTCGGGGCCACCTTCCTCCTCGGAAGCCGACCCTAGAACCTGGACTTCGTCTGAACTGCCGCTTACTCTCCACCACAAAAGGCTTCCGAGATCGCAACGGCCTCACATTATACACTGGCTCCTCCTCGCCTACCGGCTCCTCCTACGAAATCAAATCGGAAGGCTCCACATTATGTACAGACTCCCCCTCAAGCACAGGCTCCTCCCACGAAGTCGATGTGGAGGCAGGCTTCCCTTCCCCCCTCGACGTCGATGCAGACGAACCAGACTGAGCCCTAGACATGCCTAAACTAAACAGACTTACCAACTAACCTGGGGTCACGTAGGAAGAACGAGCCTGGCGCAGCAAACAGTAGGGATGAGCACTGAAGTGTTAGAAGATTTTTTGGAAAAGAAAGAAGTGAGAAAGATGTGGGCGATAGGGGGAGAGGTGGGGACATTTATAGAGGATGAAAATGACTCCTCGATTTTTGCAATTACTGTTCACCGATTGACGTGTAACTGCCGCCTGGAAGATCGCGCCACGTCCTCAAAACGTGCACTGCTGACGTCACCCAATGCCTGGCTGGCAGCCAGACACAAGGGTCGGTTCGGATGAAGTGTTCGGCGGAGAAAATTTTTGCTTAAAGATTTAAGGCGCCGTCCTTAGACAGACGCCCCGGGCTCCAGGGCTCGGTCGGCTCCCCTCTCACCCGCGAGCAGCTCGGGGCTTACAGCCTCAGCAGCCGAAACCCCGAACAGTTCGAGGGTGGGAGAAAAGCCACCATCGCCTGGAACCCTATCGAAAAAAGATCGGCCCACCTCCAATCTCTAACTCCCTGGGGCTGGCTGACCAACGGAAGCCGTCAGCACCAGAAGAAAGACAGAGATCAAGGCCGACCAATCTATCCGAGGCTCCTCAGCCCCAGGGTCGGAATTCGGTTGATACCCCTCCCGTCTGGATCTTTCTCGGGCGAACAGCCGTGTCAGGGCCGTCCGACCCGAAAAAGGATCCAGACGACAAAGTCACCACCAGTCCGAGGCACAACCAGGGTTAAAATTTTGCAAGAGACAGACGTCCGCTGAAGTAGACACCTCTGATGGCCAGTGGACCACCCTTGCTGTGATCAAACCTGCTAAGGGGAGAGGGGTATTTATAGCCTCCCCCATAGACCTGCCGTTATAGCATCGGGAAAGCCAAACGACGGAAGCCTAAGCGCTGTGCATTTATTAGGCGGCGCCATTAATGCCCCTAGGAAATTGGGACATCTGCACAGATTCCGGAACGCCTTCAATGCTCCGCAAAGACAGTAGACACAATCCTTCTAAGACACAAAGGCTCGCCACCACCCTTGCCGACCCATAATCCCTCGCCAGCGCGAGGTTCGGTCTCGCACCAGGGTACTCTTCTCCGGAAGACGCAACGGCTCGCCATCACCCTTGCCGGCCCATAATTCCTCGCCAGCTCGAGGTTCGGTCTCGCACCAGGGAACTCTTCTCAGGAAGATACAAAGGCTTGCCATCACCCTTGCCGACCCATAATCCCTCGCCAACGCGAGGTTCGGTCTCGCACCAGGGTACTCTTCTCCGAAAGACGCAACGGCTCGCCATCACCCTTGCCGGCCCATAATTCCTTGCCAGCTCGAGATTCGGTCTCGCACCAGGGAACTCTTCTCAGGAAGACACAAAGGCTCACCATCACCCTTGCCGACCCATAATCCCTCGCCAGCGCGAGGTTCGGTCTCGCACTAGGGTACTCTTCTCCGGAAGACGCAATGGCTCGCCATCACCCTTGCCGGCCTATAATCCCTCGCCAGCTCGAGGTTCGGTCTCGCACCAGGGAACTCTTCTCAGGAAGATACAAAGGCTCGCCATCACCCTTGCCGACCCATAATCCCTCGCCAACGCGAGGTTCGGTCTCGCACCAGGGTACTCTTCTCCGGAAGAAGCAACAGCTCGCCATCACCCTTGCCGGCCCATAATAACTCGCCAGCTCGAGGTTCGGTCTCGCACCAGGGAACTATTCTCAGGAAGACACAAAGGCTCGCCATCACCCTTGCCGACCCATAATTCCTCGCCAGCGCGAGGTTCGGTCTCGCACCAGGGTACTCTTCTCCGGAAGACGCAACGGCTCGCCATCACCCTTGCCGGCCCATAATCCCTCACCAGCTCGAGGTTCGATCTCGCACCAGGGAACTCTTCTCAGGAAGACACAAAGGCTCGCCATCACCCTTGCCGACCCATAATCCCTCGCCAGCGCGAGGTTCGGTCTCGCACCAGGGTACTCTTCTCCGGAAGACGCAACGGCTCGCCATCACCCTTGCCGGCCCATAATCCCTCGCCAGCTCGAGGTTCTGTCTCGCACCAAGGAACTCTTCTCAGGAAGATACAAAGGCTCTCCATCACCCTTGCCGACCCATAATCCCCCGCCAACACGAGGTTCGGTCTCGCACCAGGGTACTCTTCTCCGGAAGACGCAACGGCTCGCCATCACCCTTGCCGGCCCATAATCCCTTGCCAGCTCGAGGTTCGGTCTCACACTAGGGAACTCTTCTCCGGAAGACACAACGGCTCGCCATCAACCTTGCCGGCCCATGATCCTTCGCCAGCTCAAAGTTCGGTCTAGCACCAGAGTAATCTTCTCAGGAAGGCCCAGCGATTCGCCATCCCATTTCCACGACCATAAACACTCCTCCACGGCTAACTCCCGCACCCCCGCAGGAGTGGGGGGCTTGTGTGGTAGGGTAAAAATGACCTGGGGCCCAACCAGGGCCCAGTACAGCTCTCGCTCAAAAATAAGAAAAACAACAAATCGGCTCGGCCTCGGACCACTGCAGGGTCGGCACCGAACCTCAAGTTCACTCCCACAAACCTGGTCTCCACGTATCCGACGAGCCTCGATGGCCCTCGGCCTCTGATCCACGACAGCCCCACGGCCGTCCGCCCAGCCGGGTAAAGAATAACGATGACCTGGCACAACCTAGGCCATCCGATTCTTCCAGGGGCACAGGAGCCCCATGATCAGCCATGTCAGCTCCAAATACCACAAGGGCTTTGCCACGTCAGCCCTATACCACTCTTGGCACTGCCACGTCAGCCCTAAACCCCCTGGGCCGTCTGCCACGTCAGGCCCATGGGCTTTCGGGTTCAGACCCGGCCCCCAAGCGGATCCAAACCCGGTTGGAATTCCCTATAAATACCATACCCTCACCCACCTTTTCAGGTAATCAATCTTTTGCCACCCAAATTTCCCTAGTTATTGCTACTCTCTCATAGAGACTGACTAGATCGTCGGAGGGTCCGTCGCCAGGATAAACCCCAGTGTTTCAGGACCGTCTGCAGATACTCGAGGCGAGGCGATCCGAGCCAATCCTCAAGCGTCGAAGCGAGCCTCCCGCTCGTCGTCCCGTGCCGCACTCTTCCCTCATTACAAATTGAGTCCGAACTCACACCTGGTGCATCCACACTGCGACCAAAAACAAACCGCATCAATTACCAAAGCCAAATTTAAAATCACAATCCTGTTTTGATTCCTATACAAATTGATCCTAATCAAATCCTATTTGACTAATCCTATTACTACTCCTAAACTATCCACAACCCAAATACCCAATACCCATCTCATACTACTAAACCCTAATAATCCCCATATAAATATATCTCTCTCCCCTAAAAAACCCTAACCCTAATACTATACCCTAATCCCGACCCCCCTCCTTTCTGTCTTTGCTGGTTGTGCCGCCCCCATCAACCAACGCCCCAACACCCCAGCCTAGACCCAACACCACCTAGCCGACCTACTCCCTTGGCTGCACCCGACCAAGCCCTACCGACCATCTCCATACACCCGAGCACTCAAATCCACCTCATCCCTCTTCGTCCCTGCCGACTGCCACCATCGACCAGCCGGAGAGATAGCCAGCCAGCCGCAGGCCAGCTGACGCCCGACCCCCTTTGGGCTCTCTCTCTCGCTTTGTTAAATTGCAAGTGTGGAGCTTTTGCACGTGTGTTGGATTTTCGTTCGTAGGTTTTCTTCGTTGTCAGGATCCGTTCCCGTTATTCTTGATTTTCATCGTTCTTCATCTTCGGTTAAGGCAAGTAGCTTGTACTCAAATTCCTTGGTATGATACAAGTCAAAAATACCGCTTATAGTGTAGTTGGGTTCTAGAGTCAACTCGTGCGTGATGTATGAATGATGAGTTTGTCTCTATAGTGCTATTTGACCATATTTGACTCACGACACAAAATTGACATGAAACAACTTAGGTTTTTCCCGTCCTTGATTTGATCATGCACGTTGGATTTTTGTGAGAATTCGGGTATTTGTTGAGATCCATGTAATAAACTTGCTTTGGATATGTTAATTATCCTATTTCATGATGTTTGGACACTTGTAGACTTGATTTCATGTTTGGTTGTGTTTGGATTAAATTCGTTGGATCTATGTTGATTTTGGTTTTGAGGAAATTCTGTAATTTGTCGATAATCTGTCTTGATCAGTAATTTAGACCATACTAAGGCCAGAATCTTAATTTCAGTATAAAACATGAGTTTTAGAAGAATTCGTCTTTTTTCCAACCTCTCTGACCTTGCTTGATTTCGTCTTTGTATGTGTGAGATATGACTGTTTTACTACAGAGGTGTAGATCTTTTCCAGATTTCGTTTCTTGGTGATTTTGGTGACTAAATCATTTTGATACTTGTGCTACACATATTTTTTTGATCTAGAACTTTGGTCAATTTTTTTATACCTATTTAGGGATTACCTAAAATTTTGGCAGATTTTATTAATGAGTTTTATATGCCGTTTCATGCTTGTTTATAAATACTGTGCTTGCTGTATTTTACTCGTTGTTCTGTAAAGAATCGTATTTTTACCCTGATTCTTTTGACTGTATGAAAAATATTTGTGAAATATGAAAGTTATTTCATATTGTCTATTTTCATCTCCCTTTGGCGGATTTGGATTTCGTTTCATGGTTTGCGAGATATTACAGTTTTCGTATAGCAGTGATGGGAATTCCAGATTTGCCAAACTATCGTTTCTTGGTGTTTTCTAATTTTTATTGGCTAAACTAATTTTACCGGAAAATTATGAAACTTTATATTTTGATACTAGACATATAGGGGAATACCCCTGATTTTTTGTGGATTTATTTATTGAGTTTTGATGCTGTTTTCCTAACTGAGAAATTGATTTACTGATTTCTGGCTGAACCTAATTTCTGAATACAAATCAGTTTTGAGTTATGTTTTTGTGAAATACTATATGACTGATTTATACTCGCTGGATTTGGTTGATAGTCTATTTTCTAGACGTTTCGACAGATTTAGATTTGCATATTTATAACACTGGAAATTTCAGTTTTGCTACAGTATGGTCTTGCTGCCCTGAATTTGAGATTTGGTTATTTCATTCTTTCGTGCGTCACATATTACCTATACGTGTTTATCTTGCAACTTGAACTTGTCACTTGATCATACCATGATATACTTGCTTGTTTCGTGACACATACATGTTTGTTGACATTAATAATAAATTAACCAAGCCGGGGTTTAAAGGGACATATCTAATAGTGGATAATTCAGAAACGTATACTCGGAAGAGAATCTGTTGATTCTATGTGATACTTGAGGCTTGATATTTCACCACTTGAGACTTGTCTTGATACTTGAGATTTGGCTTGATACTTGATTACTTGAGGCTTGATATTTCACTACTTGAGGCTTGATATTTTACTTGAGGCTTGATATTTGATACTTGATTCTTGAGGCTTGTCCCTGAGTAAACTGTCCCATATGGTCCACTATTAAATCTAAAACGAAACTGCATTGACTGTAACATGCATGTGATAAAAGGATGGCACATGAAGTGTTACCTAGATAGTAATAATACAAGATATTTGAGACATGCTTTCTTGATACTTGATTATATGTTACATGAGACTTGATACTTGAACATGATTCGTGATTACTTGACCCCTGTTACTCGTTACTTGATTCGTGATACTAATTGTACTCGATACTTGACACATGTTACCTGTTTAATTGCTTGCTCGACACTTGTTGCTTGTTTACTTGATACTTGTTCACTTGACACTTGATACATGCTACTTGTACTTGTCCACCTTACCATGCTAGTCGTTATACTTGATATCATGCCTATTCCATGTTGTTAGT
This sequence comes from Hemerocallis citrina, assembly GCA_017893485.1. Lineage (NCBI taxonomy): Eukaryota > Viridiplantae > Streptophyta > Magnoliopsida > Asparagales > Asphodelaceae > Hemerocallis > Hemerocallis citrina. Next base: position 95,790,930 of record CM030364.1, on the reverse strand, counting down.
TAGTTTTCCCATGTACTTGTATCCTGCATTACAAGCGGCCCGAAACTTGCATTTGACGGTACTTGTTTTCTCTTTTCCTCTTCCCTGCAATTGTTAAATTGCAGATTTTGGAGAACATGTTTCAGACGGTATTTGTGACATGAAGTATTAGTACTGGATCTTGTTATTATTATTTTTATAGTTGCTTGAACAATATTGTATTTTGATACTTGGATTTATAGTTGTATTTGGGCAATGTGACCCAGGATTTTGTTGACTTATTCAGATCATGACAATTTGAGATTAATGTATTTGGTTTCAAGTATTCTTGTTGGTATTTTGGTTTATATGTGCATGTTGGTCGATACGTTTGCTTCCGACTCTGACTATTTTCGTGAGATGTTGTAAAGATTCTTGAACAGATTATGGATGATGAAAATCATTCGCTAGACTTTTGTCGCGTTCCGTATTCCGTATTCTTTTTTGGGAAGCAGGGCGTGACACAACCAGATCGAACAAGGAAAAAACCAAATGGCTACCAGCTAAAAGAAGAGACTCCACCAGAAATTAAAACAAAATAGAACCGCCAAAGGAAAATGACAACAAAGAAAGCAAAAGAAGTTAGCGAGACATAAGGAGAACAAATACAAGTCTCACATCAGCGAACATATAATTAAGAGAATTGAATTAGAATAGAATGGAGCAGCAACAACCCAAATAAGAACATCTGAGCTCTCACCCGAAATATGCACACCACTGATGGTAGCAACCATAGACCCAAAAGAAATAAGATACCTGGCGATCACCTCCAAAAGCTTCAGACCGATGAAGAGGCCAGCACATTCCACCAAAGGAGGAGAGAAAAGAGACTGGCGGAAATAAAGCCAGAGCACAAAAAGTGGCTAACCCCAAGCACAATGAAAACATTAAGAATGTGACCTGATCAAAACGAAACAAAGCCTCACAAACTGCTCGAGCCAAGACAACCCCAAAAAGGTAACCCACTAAATATAGAAGGATCACCAGAAAATAAATGAAATAAGCAACGCAACAGTAAAATCACAACAGAGAGAGCTATATTATATAGTAGTACAAAAGGAGAACATAAACCAGTAGCACTTAAGAAACCTTAAAATTAAGAGAAGAAAGATAAAGGAGAACGGTGGATCTACAATCAAAATACAGGCTTTTGATATCCCACCCAAAAAAAGGCAGACCATTGAAGGTCCAAAAATAGCAGCCGCCGTCAAAAAACCAAAAAGAGAACATAAACTGGCGAACAACCCCTTAGGTCTGCATAAAAGAAAAGAAGAAGAAAATTAATGAGACGCAATAACAGCCTGCTGAACAATTGAGTTAAAAGAACGACAATAAAAAGCAGTCTCGTCTACGCGATGAAGGCACAAATTCAAAATTTTATGTGGAGGTAAAAGAGAAGACCAGTGATTAATGTAAAAGATAACCTCATCAATAATAGTGTCAACGGGTCTAGAGGTATGATTAAAAATGCGGTTATCTCTTTCTCTCCAAATAACCTAAGTAATAGTCATGATAGACAAAATTCAAGACTTACGAAATGCTTTTCTAACTACCTTAGAGTTCCAGCTAGATCTCTAATATTATAATGGGAGAAGGCCTTAGTGTCATTTGTAAATGTTTTGTCATTCTACCAACCCGTGCAATACACGTGCATAACTATTATAAAGGAGGTTCTAAGTTCAAATCCATACTATGTCTAAAATTTGATTTTAAAAAACTATATTTATTAAGACGTGCATCGCATGTGTAAATTACTAGTAGGAAAGAATTAGGCAGTGAAGGGAGCAACCAAGCCTGAGTATAGATCAGCCATAACGGTCTGGTATAAGCGCAGTGAAGAAAAAGATGATCAATGTCTTCATAACAATGATGACACAGGGTACATAATTGATCAATCGCGCTGCAGATGGTTTTAGCGAAGGGTGATTTGACACAATCATGGGCATGGGCTTTTAAGAGTGAGTTTTCCTATTTCGTATCTAGAAACTATAAAGCCGGTCCATTGTTTCAACCGTCTACCGTCTAGATTCCCTCAACAGTCTTCCGTATTGCAAATAACAAGCACGTTCGTCTTCTTCCCAAAATCCACTACTTTTGTTTTCACATCACAATTTCCGGTGTCTCTACCGATGTGTATCTTATCTTATTTATTTATTTATTTGTTTGTTTGTTTAATTAATTGATAAATCCAATGGAAATTGGACCGAGAAGGTAAGTCATTCAATTCGCACTTTAACACTATCTCAATTCTCTATATATAATAAATTAATAACAACAATAGTGGAAGTCATCTTTTATCAAAAAAAAAAAAAAAAAAAAAAATAACTACAATAGTAAAAAAAGCGCCATCTTTATCCCCAGTTTAGATAGTCGTCGTCTACTCTAAGCTCGGATAAGCAGCATAATTGCAGCAGCGATGGAGTTGAAGCCTGGCATGTCCGCTCTCGTCACCGGCGCCGCCAATGGAATCGGTATCCCATCTCTCTTTCTTTTTCTTTTCCAACAATTTAGATATGAATTCATCAAGTAATTCTTGAAATTGAGCAAAGCCGAGATTTCAAGAATTAAAGTAATTGTTGAAATGATCCCCAATTTATGGCGGTAGAGATTTGGTGGGGTTGGAAACCGGTGTCTGGTTATTGAGCATGACCCAATTTTAATTGAGTATGACCCAATTTTAATTGAAATGATCCCCAATTTAAATTGAGCATGACCAAATTTTGTGTCATGGTTATTGCAAAGTAATTTTGTTTAAGTGTCAGCAATAGGTCGGGTGTTTCCTATTATGTTATTATATGGTGTGTGGCTACGGTCTTGTTCAGTTAAATAATTAGAAGAAAAAAATAATAGACAATTTCACTATATTCAAAAGAAGGATAACATTACTCTTCTGGGTTTCATATCATTCATGGAATTTAGTTTGCAGGTTTAATTTAATTTAATTTAATTGAAACTTCAATTTGGGCTCAAGTGGTGATAATTCAATTAGTATATTCTTTTAGATGACCCACATCCTGATTTGATTCTGAATTATCAGAGAATGTATACATGGTGGAAAAATCTAAATCGAGAAGACTAAAATATTGTTGTATTCGTAGTAAGAGAACTCACAGAAACAGAGATGAACGGCCGATATCATATGTTGAGTTTGGCTGAGGCATATGATTCTTGGAGTGATTTATACTTTTAAAGGATATGTGTGTTAGAATTTGTGGATCCGATACACGAAAACAAGAGTTTAAAGAAGGAGAAGAATTGAGAAGCAAACAAAGACGCTACAACAACAGGCAGCAGCAGCAGTGCAGGATGCAGTCGACTGCAATGACCAGCGGTGCACTCGATTTTGAAGTTTTGATAGTCGTCTACCAAGAGAGACAGTCGATCGCAACCATTAGCTCCGCTCTCTGACTTGGTGAGACTCAAAGCAGATGACTGCATTGTTTTGCAGTCAATCACAAAGATCCAGAGTTTGGAAATTGGTCTACGACTGAGATTTAATCTTATGTAATCCTATATATATTGTATGATGTACAATTCTAGGGTTAGGCCTTCAACATTGTTCTATCAGTAAGAGAGAGATCTAGCAGCCGTTCTTGAGAGAGAGAGAAAGGATAAACCCTACACCTTGGTAGTGAGATCTTAAGTGATTGTAAGCATGTTTCTCTTCATATTCTTTAGTGAAAATCGGAGGAGTACCTCTGCACGGGGAAGTAGCCATTGCATTGAGTGAACCTCAATAGAAATCTCGTGTGTTTGTGTGTTGTTGGCTTTGTTTGTTTGTGTTTCTTTGATTCAATTACTTGTTTACATCTCGGGTTGGGCATTGAACTCAACAAAGTGGTATCAGAGCACCAGATTGCTTTGAGATGTGAGACGAGGGGAAAGTCGAAAGGTTTGAGGGAACAACATTCTCGATGTGGAAGATCCAGATGATAGCGTATCTGCGATAGAAAGATCTAGATGGTCCATTATTTGGCAAGAAGTCAGAAGAAGTGGAGGTAGACCCGGTTGCGTTGGTAGCTTAGAATCGTTTGGATCAGAAAGCGGTGGGGCAAGTTTAGTTGTTGCTGAGTAGGAAGAGTCTATTCCATATTGAGAAAAAAAATCTGCAAAGGAGGCAATGGAGATTCTCACGGATATGTATGAAAAACCGTCCGCATCGAATCATATTCTTCACTTGAAGAAGTTGTCAATATGAAGTTGTCAGAAAAGGGTTCAGTAGCGGAGCATGTGAATAATTTCTGTATAGTATATAATCAGTTGAAATCGTCAGGGTTGGAGTTTGTGGAGAGAGCACATGCATTGTTACTACTATATAGTCTCCTCGACAGTTACGGTCCAGTAGAACAAACTATCACAAGTACTATGATTGATTCGACTACTTTGAAATATGCTCTGAGCAGCATCATGAAAGAGGAGGTGAGAAGGAACATAAATGGAGTCTTCATCATCTTTTAGCAACTCCGCATTGTTGGAGAAGCACTAATAGAGGGAGGTCAAAAAGCAAAAAATCACAGGTCAAAGTCTAGAGCAGTAAATCGCAAAGACGAGTGTTGACACTATCATAAACCGGGACACAGGAGAGACCAATGCGAAAAGTACAAGAAAAAGCAAGGCAGTCACAAGGAGCCAATGAGGTAAGCATGAAATTCCCTTACATAATTTGTGTTTATCTGCTAAAGTTGATATGATGCAAGTTGATAGGTTTATAAATTCATGTGCTTTTTCATTGTACATCCATAAGAGATGCTTTTAAGAACTATATGACAGATGATTTTGTTTCAGTCACAGTTGGAAATTGGCAAAGATGTCCAGTTGTTGAAAGATGTTCAATTACAGTGAACGCTTGCAATGGCGGGCAACTAGTCTTGCATAAAGTAAGCAACATTCCAGGCTTGAAGAAAAACTTGATCTCGACTGGCAAATTGGATACAGAGGGGCTTATGACAACATTTGGACATGGAGAGTGAAAGATTACTACAAGTGCTAGGTTGGTGGCTAGAGAAAAACATGTTAGCACATTGTACTTACTTAGATGAGGTGATTCAAGTGAAATCATTGCCACGACATCAACATGTAATTTTATTTCAATTTTATGACATGTCAGGTTGGGGCATCTTGGTGAAAATGTGTCAAACAGCTTTGTTCCAGAGATTTTTTTACCTAGGCCGAAGAAAGTTGAGATGAATTTATGTGAGAATTGTGTAATGGGCAAACAAAAGGCAGTTATTTTTCAGATGTGTGGGCGTGAGATGAAACTTGGAAAGCTAGATTTGGTACATACAGATGTGTGAGATTCAGCTCAGGATTTTCTTATGGTGAGAAGAGATACTTCGTCACATTTATCGATGATGCCACTAGAAAAGTTTGGGGTTTATGCAGTTCGTGAGAAATCCAAGGTGTTTGAGACATTCAGAGCTTGGAAGGCCAGAGTTGAGAAAGAGACGGGTTGCAAAGTGAGCAGTAAAATTAGACAATGGTGGTGAGTACATGAGTAAAGAGTTTAGTGATTTTCTGGCTCAGGCAGGTATCCAAGGAATTAAAACAGTTCCTAGAACTCCACATGAAAATGGAGTCGCAGAAAGAATAAATTGCACAATACTCGAGAGAATAAGATGCATGAGGTTTTATGCGGGTATTCATGTCCATCTTTGGGCAACTACAATGGATACAATAGTATACTTGATCAATCGTTGACCATGTAGTGCCCTTGATGGGGGCATACTGCAAAAACTATGATCAGGTAAACCTGTTAATTATCTGCATTTAAAAGTTTATGATTGTATTTCCTATTCACTAATTGACAGAGAAGAAAGAAAGAAAGAAACTGGATTCAACATTCAGTAAGTGTCTTCATTGGCTACAGTGGTGATGAGTATGGTTACAAACTTTGGGACTTTGTTGATAACAAGGTCATTCACAACAGGAATGTGGTTTTGAATAAATAGTTCTTCTACAAAGTCAGACACAAATCCGGGCGATACAACATGTTCAGATTTAGATTTATGTTTAGATTCTGATTCTGAAGAGGGTCCTAGTGTTGGGGCCCTTACAATGTAGTGACAAGTACTGATACCATTGAAAGCACATGAGGCTCATGATGAGCCTATTAGGATTTAGCAAGATGTCCAAGACGAATAGGTAGAGCCGGAGCCATTCGGAGATCCTAAACCGGTAGGTGAACCGGTACCTACTTTAAGAAGGTAGATATGAGAGAGAAAGCTGACAAAGATATTTGATCCATCAACCAGCACAGTTTATGAGCATGTTTTGTACACAGATTTAGGTAAGCTTGAGACTCACGACGAGACTTTTTAGATAGGGGCTTCGAATTCAATGGGAGTCAACCATGAAGGATGAGATGAATTCCTTGATACAGAACCAAACTTAGGAGTTGAGCAATTTACCTGCAGGAAAGCGTGCTTTTATGAACAAGTGGATTTTCAGGATCAAGGATGAAGCAGATGGTAGCAAAAGGTACAAGGCGAGACTTGTTGTCAATGAGTTTTCTCTGAGAGAAGGTGTTGACTACAGTGATGTCTTCGCTCCAGTTATGAAGATGACTTCGATTAGGGTTTTGCTGTGGAAAATTTGCATTTAGAGAAGTTGGATGTCAAAACAGTTTTTCTCCATGGTGATGTGGAAGAAGAGTTGTACATGAAGCAACCCATAGGTTTTGAAGTCAAAGGAAAGGAATAGATGGTTTGTCGATTGAAGAAGAGTCTATATGGGCTCAAACAGGACTTGATTGTTTCATGCGAGGAAAAGGATTCAAAAGAAGAGAATCGGATCATTGTGTCTATGTGTGCAAGTATGGCGACAATGATACAGTAATTTTAGCTTTATATGTGGATGATATGCTATTGGCAGGTTCACGTATGAAGAAAATTAATGATGTAAATAGTTGTTAGCTTCTCAGTTTTCTATGAAAGATTTGGGAGAGGCAAAACAAATTCTTGACATGAAAATAAGTGGTGACAGACAGAGTAAGAGGCTTTGGATGTTACACGCGGACTATATGAAGAAAGTGTTGAAGAAATTCAATATGGATGGTGTGAGGCCAGTTACTTGTCTCTTGGGTGCACACTTCAAGTTATTTATGAACTTGTGTCCTACATTGGAAGTAAAACTGAAGGAAATGACTGCAGTTTCTTACGCCTCGGCCGTTGGTAGTCGTATGTATGCGATGGTATTTACAAGGCCAAATATCGCACATGTAGCGGGAGTTGGTACATGATGAATCTGGGTAAAGAGCTTTGGTATGCAATGAAGTGGATTTTTAAATATCTTGCAGGTACTTCAAATCTCTCCATGTTTGGGGGGTGATTCCTTGCATATGTTTGGTTATGTTGATGCAGACTTTTGCAGTGATTGTGGTGGTTCTAGGAGTACTATAGGATATGTGTTCACAGTTGGATGTACAACTGTGAGTTGGGCTTCTCAGTTACAAAAGGTTGTAGTACAGTCAATGATCGTGTCAGAATGTATGACACTTACGTAGTCTTCAAAGTACTTGTTATGGATTTCGGAACTCATGGGTCAGTTGTATAGAAAGCAACCCATAAGGGATCTATGGTGTGACAGTTAGAGTGCAGTATTCTGGGCAAAGATACCTGCGTGACATGTTAGGACTCGACATATTGAGTTTATCATGATGACAATTTAAAAAAAAGTGGTTGAAGCTATCAAAGAGTCTTGGCACAAAGAATCCGGCTGACATGCTCAGATAGGTAGTAGATAGCTAGAAGCATCACTTTTGCTATTCCGCTATTAGATTGTCTCTAAGTTGATCGATGGGAGACTCACAGAGGCACAGGTCTAAGTTGGGGAGACTCGCAGAGGCACAAGTCTTGAATAGACTTAGAGCGAAATGAAGAACATATTAGAAACTTCGTGTATATGTCTTCAAGTGAGAGATTGTTCAAATTTGTGGATCCGATACACGAGAACAATGGTTTTGTCACGCCCCGCTTCCCACTATACGGAAATACAGGCACGCAACTGAGGTTCAGCGAATGATATACATCATCCATAAGCTGTGCAATTATAAGCTCAACAAGATATTTATAATACATTTACGCAGGCAGATATAATAATCACATGAGCTGAAAATAAAATAACCATCATCCAGATAATACATCAACATCGGGTCAAAATGCCCGGAAATACAAGGTGCCATAATTAAAATAATATGATAAGCAGTTCGCTATAACAACTAGATAAAATAGCGACTGAAGGAAAAACAACATGAAGTAGTAACAAAGCAGCAACGATCATCTAGAGAGTCTGCTCATCTGGTCCATCAGTACCTGTATAATCATTAACTCAAAGAAAAATAGAAAAGTTCCCGTTAGAGCAAGTTTCGGGCAGCAAGTAGCAACAAGCAGAAAAAGGGGTAATATAACAAGATATAACATGGAATAAACAAGAAGTAGAAGTACAAATACAATATGGAAGTAAGCAAGGAATTGGGACAATATGATCATGTAAGTAATAACTGTAACTAGTGTATTCTAGACTTCAAGATATAAGCAATTGATAACCTAGAATCAGTTGATCGATAATCATGTAATCAAGGATCGAGAGTCATGTAATCAAGAGTCATGTAATCAAGAATTATGTAATCAAGAATCAAGAGTCATGTAATCAAGAATCATGTAATCAAGAATCATACTTAGTGGAAATCTCAAGTTTATCTGTGTTATTAACTTATCTAATGCACGCAATCCTGTGTCCCATACCACAAGTTCGGTGCATATCAATCATGTGACGTTTAGACTTAAGTAGTGATTCTATAGGATCATGTACTCGGGTCTTCCAGTGATAGTATCAAGACATGTAATCATGAATCATGTAATCGAGAATTATATAACCAATTGTATAACCAAGAATCAAGAATCAAGAATTAAGAATCACTATTTCGGAAAACACGGGCCCCCTTCCGAGTATACTCCCCTATATTGTCCACTATTAAGTCGTACCCTTATAACCCCGGCTTATTATTCTTTTATAATTAATTATGAACATGCAGTTGGTACGACTAGTAGAATGGTGTAATCAAATAGTTTAGTTAAGGAAAATATCAAGGGCAGTAATCATGGACATGAGACGTAAAACGAGTACATGTATCGAGAGTAATTATTATGGAATTATCAAGTGGTATAAAATGCATTCTATCAACCTATTATATATATGCAAATTATTATTACAAGAACAATAATACACTCAGTTCATTAAATATGAAAAGTAATGGGTTTATATGCAAAATGTATAGATGAATTTTTTAGACAACTTGACATATCTGCATTCAAATTCACTTTCCCGTTGTTACAGAAAAGCAAATCCGATTCCGTCAGAGATTCTAGAAATTAGACTCTCTCCCGGTTCCAACGCATATTCACACGATACATTCTAAGGACAGTAGCGATGCGTACAAATTCATTCTTCGCTGGTTTCGATGTTTCGCGCGCATTCTGGAAATTCGGAGTCACAATACTAAAACTGCGATATCTCACAATCTATACATCGGATTGAGAAACTGTAGGATGTTTCGGATATCTAGACTCGAAGGGCTACGATTTTCATGTAGAAAGTTTTTCAATCCAGTGTCGGGAACATGGTCAAATTCTCAGTACGAGATGCCGGTTAGTAATCCCGTGCAGGTTCAGAAATTCACAATATGATAGTACTAAAATCGCGATATCTCACAATCTATACATCCGATTGAGAAACCGTCAGATGTTATGGATTCGGGACTCGATGGGCTACGATTTCCACGTAGAAAATCTTCAATCCAGTATTGGGAACATGATCGAATTCTTAGTGCAAGGTCAAGAAATTTTAGAGATAGTAAGGTTGAATATTCGATATTCGATAACACGATTCGAAATGTGTTAACGGTTCACTCTTGAGTTGATATAGCATGGAACAAGTGACTAGAACAGAGTTTGACAATAAAATATGATGATAACTAGACTACTTGCCACGAGTCAAAGGAAAATGCTTGTACGAGAACAAAAATAGTGTACAAGGTACTTGCCTTATAATGTGACGATTACGGTGGTAGTGTTAACTACGGAAAGAAGCGACGTCGGCAACGGAAGGCGGCACAACGGCGGTAAGACGGTAGCAACGGTGAGCGATGACAACAACAAGGTGGCGCGGCGTCGGGTTATTTTTCGGGGTTCACGGGATCGTAGAAACGGAGTCGTTGGCTCGAAGATGGAATGTGAAGTGGAGCTTGGGCGTTGCTTGCTCTCGGATGTGGAGGAGGCAGAGGAAGAGAAGAAGGGAATATGAAGATAAGAGAAGAGAAGAAGAAGTGGGAGCTCTGCATGTGTGTGTGTATATATAGAAAGGAAGTGATAGGGGGTGTAGAAAAATCAAAGGGGTTAGGTGTGGAAAAAAATGAACAAGGAGAAGTCAATAGTTAGGCGTAGAAAAATGTGGTGGTGGAAAATAAGGTGTAGGGTTAGGCAGGATTAGGATTAGGATTAGGATTAATCACGGTTTAAAATTTGTATTTAAACTCTAATCGAAAAATCACAAAATTATAGAATTGATCAGAAAAATATTCTGGCTTTAGATAAAGAGTCCAAAGAGAAAAATAAAACTGATCTGAAAATTGAAGTACAAAAATTTACGTAGTAAAATACATACTACTGGAACAGGGAGTTACAGGTTTGAAGAAGGAGAAGAATCGAGACAGCAAGCGAAGACGCAGTAGCAGCAGCTAGCACAACAGCAAGCAATAACAGTGCAGAATGCAGTCGACTGCAATGACCAGAGTTGCGCTCGACTTTGAAGATTTGATAGTTGACTACCGAAAGGGGCAGTCGACCGCAATCATCAGCTCCGCTCTCTGACTTGGTGAGTCTCAAAGTAGTTGATTGCATTGTTTCGCAGTCGACAGCAAAAATGCAGAGTCAGAAAATTGGTCTACGGTTGAGATATAATCTTATGTAATCCTATATATATTATATGATGTATGATTCTAGGGTTAATTTCAACATTGTCCTATTAGTAAGAGCGAGATCTAGCAGCCATTTTGAGAGGGAGAAAACGGTAAATCCTACACCTTGGAGGGGAGATCTTGAGTGATTGTAAACCTTTTTTTCTTCATATTCTCTAGCAGAAATGATAGGAGTGCCTCTGTACGGGAAAGTAGCCATTGCATTGGGTGAAACTCGATAAAAATCTTGTGTTTGTGTTTTGTTGGCTTTGTTTGTTTGTGTTTCTTTGATTCGATTATGTGTTTACATCTTGGGTTGGGCATTGAACTCAACAATGCGTTGGTGGATCAAACTTTGCAAATGGATGGTGGGTAGCTATGAAGCACCGATACGGGTACGGCGATACGTGTACGGGGACACGGGTACGGGGGATACGACAATTTTTTTAAAAGTAGGATACGGGATACGGCGGGGATACGGCTATATATATATATATATATATATATATATATATATAATCTCTTGTTAATAAGGAAATGGTAAATATCTTTCATTAAACATAAATAAGAAATTCATAAAGACTACAATAATGTTCATAAGCATAAGTAATAACATAAGTAAACAAAGCAAGTTCATAAGCAATATAACATAAGCAGACAAATCAAATAATGGGACAAGTTTCAGCTGTATCAAATAGTTGGATAATAAAAAATGCAGGATACGGGGATGTACAGGATACGGAGACACGAGTATCGGATACGTACAGGATACGGGGACGGCACCCTCCGTGAAGTATCCGTGCTTCAGAGGTGGGTAGTTGATGCTAGAATGGGTTGCATCCATTCCATTGAAAATGTGAGAAGTCTCTCTTTCGTTTTGCTGAATTTCAGCTTCTGGATGCCAAAACTAGTTGTCTGAGCAAAACCAACAAAGTCCAAAACTCTTATCCGAAAATAGGTAATCCCCCCTTTCCCCACCACGACTACACAAGTTATTTTGGTTTTGGGAGAATCACCACTCATCCTCACTCTGCCCTCCCCTGTCGCGGATTCACCTCATGTCACAAGCCTACTTGTTGTAACCCTTCTGACCCTTTTCTGTCTCATCCCCTCTCCGTAATTTAGATACTAATTCATAAACCTGGTATATATATATATATCTCCCATTATTCACCACATGTACAAACGTAACCAAAACATCTGAAAATTCCCTTAGCATTTGAAGCAGCATAACCCAGTTAATGACCACAACTCCAAAACGCCATCATCCCCAACTGAAGAGACTTGAGCTTTGACATTGTGCGGGCTATTAATTGAATGATATCAGAAATGGTGGCATGGAATGGAGGAAAACCAACTGATGAGGACATCAATTCTGTTTAGTTTATTTTGAGATTTAGCCTTATCTAGTAGTAGTTTTACAATTTGCACCATTTTCTTTTATGCATTAGAATATTTTTGAGATTTTAGAATATTTTGAGATTTGTATCAAGATTTGTTTTGAGCCTATATATAGGCCTTGAGATTAATGAGAAGTTGTGTTATTCTTGATTAAAAAAAATTATTGTGTTGAGTTTTGCTTTTCATCCCTCTTTTTGTGTGATACAATTGAGAGAATTATTAGGGTTTGTGATAAATCCTAATAAAATTTTAGGTTTTGTGATAAACTCTAAAACTACCCCAAATCCAATACAAATTCCTAACCTTAATCCCCAAATTAATTAAATCCTAATCTCAACCCTCTCTCTCCTTTTTCTTCCTCTCTCCGTCGATTCCCGAACCCACTAACCCATCGCCCAAATCCCCTCCCGCTTCGTCTTCTCCCTCCGAGCTCCACCAAGACCCTACACCAAGCCTCATCAGCCCACCTTCTCTACCCGCCGGCATCTCCAACCCCTAACCCTCTCACCCTCATCTCCTTCTCCTTCTCTCTTCTTCGATCCCGAACCAAACCCCTCCGTCATCGTACTGCACTGCTGTCGTTCTCACCCGCCACCACCCGCCATTGATCCCGACACCCACTCACCCCTCTCTCCCTCAGTCGACCACCCCGAGCCCTTGTCTCCTCCCCGTCGACGGCTCCACCACTACCCACCGACACCATCCCCTTGAAATCACCCCCGACACCACCACAGACCGCTCAATTCCTTGACGACTCCTCGCTAGTTGCCTCTGCCCCCATCTGCAGCCGCCGGCACCGCCTCCCATCCAACAACGGTGCCTTCGTCTCGCTGCCCCATCACTGCAGCCACCCCGAGCACCGGCGCAACTATCTCCGAACTTGGTAATCTTTTTCCACTCTTTCAAATATTTGTATTACTGCTTTATCATCTCTATAATATTATTTGATTCAGCTGTTGTCTACAAATATTGCGAGTGAGCGTTTCTACTTGCCTCTTAGAGTACAAATCAATATTGCATTTTTACTTGCTAAGAATGCTTAGAGATATAATTATTGATTGTTAGAACTGAATCGTTAATTTGGTTTGTTAAACTTAATTCAATTCTTAAAAATCCATCGAACTGATTAACTGTTTTAATTTCTAACTTGATCTGTATTACATGTTGGTAAAATTAATCCTTAATTCCCTATTTAGGATTACGTTTTACATCACCAACTTTACCCATTGTATTGGGAGGAAATATACCGGACAAGAATTCGGAAAATATAGAAAGCCAAATAAATTAGCAATAGATCTCACTTTCTTTAAGAAAATCCTATTATTTCATTCACTCCATATAAGCCAAATTATTGCTATCGTAGCTATATCCCAAACAAGTATACATTTAGCTATAATTATTATCTTTCTCCATACGCTCCACCATGATCAGACAGATCCTGGTTTTCCTTTAACATGCCGGCTATTCTTGCATGCATAACAAAAATTATTAACAAAAGAACAGTGGGTAAATAAGTGGCTAGTAGTTTCATCATGAGAGTCGGTCAACACATATTTTTGTCTCCAAGCAAGATTTTTTTGTTTAAGTTGCCACACAACATGAATTTTGAATTTGTTTTTGTATTGGCTTCACACAGCATGAATTTTGAATTTGTTTTGGTATTGGTTTCTTCCTATCTTGAGGTCGAATAAGCACTGCTGAGAAGAACACCAGGATAACGTGTCATATCTGTGATCATAAGATAACTTGTTAGAACATATTCATACCAACTCCAAGTTTCCAACACTATCTATGTACTAAATCGCCACAAAGATTAAGTAGTTGCAGGATACTAACAGGATTTAGGTCAGTCATAATCCATAATGTTCATACTAGTCCTCATCCACATTAAATCAAGTGTTTAGAGTTTGATGTAATAAATAAATATATATCATGATGATAGGAAGAGAAAAAGAGAGTCGAAAGGTTCTTTTTGTCAGTCATGTTTCATTACCACGCTCACAATACTTTTGCTGTGAACTTTCTTCACTATACTTCTGCTCAAGACACTCTTAAAATCAAGGACGAGGATGAATCACCTTATATTAGCTGAAAATGGAGATAGTATCTGACAAGACTTGTGACAAAACTGATCAGTACAGAAAACTGAAGCATTGCTTTGGCAACATTTAATTTGTTAATACACAGCTCGTTGTCTATTTGATGGCAATAACTAAACCCAATTTGACATCACTTATTTACAACTTGTAAATTTATTTAAATATTTCAATTCATATATTTTTAATTCCTTTTAATCTTTTTTGTGTTCGTCAGCGTGAATTCTGAGTTCATATATGGCTTTGAGGACCCAAATGTAATAACTTTTTGTTTTTACAAAAATATTTTGTAGGTAAAGCAATTAGCTTGGCTCTTGCACAGAATGGCGTTTTTGTGACTGTCGTCGATTACTCGGAAGAGAAGGGAAATGAAGTTACTTCTTTGATTGAAAAGGAGAACACAAAGTTCCATTCAAACCTTAATTTTCCTTCTGCTATGTTTATCAGATGCGACGTAACTAATACAAGTAAGTATGATTTTATCTTGCAGAGTTATATATATCTAATGGTTAAAATGTATGTCTTTTGTTTGAAGACAAATTCGGAATCTTATTTCTAAGTTCAGCTTTCTAACATGGATGTTATCTGCTCCAACATAGTTCCCTCATAAATTTAGAGGGAGCATTTCTATGACTTTAACTCTTTTTCTAGCGTTCTTTTTGCTTGTTTGTAGTTTGTAAAATGAAGCAACCCTAACTGGAATTTTCTGTAAGCTTTTAACTAAGAATAACTTTTGCTGCAGTAAAGGATTACTATATGCATTATGTTTGAATTTCTTAAAAGACACTTCTTGAAGACAAAGAATCCACTATGTTCTATCTAACAGATGGCTGGTTGGACATATTTTTCTTAATTATTATGCAACAAAATATTAAACTATTTGTTCTATTATTTCTTTTCCTGGTACCAATTATATTACATTTCTGTGAGCTGGGTTTAGTTAATTTCACCTTATCTATAAATCTATGGATAGATTAGTAGTCTATTTTGACTAATTGTGCTCCCGGCCCAGCCCACCACTCTGTCATTTGTGGATGATATAATTTGTTAGATGCTGCACCCATATTTTTGGATGATGTAGCTTATGTCGGGGTTGTTGAGTAGATTGTCGGATGTAATTTATGAATATGGGTAGTTCATATTTCAGAATATTCACACATTTAACATTTTCTACATACTATATGCATCATACTTGTTCCATTATCTATCACGTATAAGGATTGTGATGTAAAACTAACCCTAAATAGAGAATTTCTAAGAATCTTAAAGGATTAATTTTACCAACATGTAATGTGGATCAAGTTAGAAATTAAAACCATTAATTGGTTCGATGGATTTTCGAGAATTGAATTATGTTAAACAAGCCCAATTAACAATTCAGTTCTAACAATCAATGATTATATCTCTAAGCGCTCTAGCAAGTAAAAGATGCAATATTGATTTGTACTCTAATTAGCAAGTAGAAACGCTCACTCTCAATATTTGTGGTCGCAGATAAATTAAATAATATAATAGAGATGATAAGGCAGTATGACACAAATATTTGAAAAGTGTAAAGAGTATACCAGGATTCGAAGCAACTGTACTTGGTGCTCGGGTGGCAACAATGGCGAGGAGCAAGGGGGGAAGACAGCGGCTGCGATGGGGCGCCGGGGCTCGCGGTAGAGCCGACGACAGCGGCTGTGCCGGTGGTAGTCGACGATGGCGAGGGTGAAGTGCGGGATTGAAGGGTGTGGGCAACTAGGGCTTCGACCTGAGGTGGTTTTGGGAGATGGAAGCGGTGGTAGAAGGTGGAGGTCGACGAGGAGCTTCGGGGTGAGGTTGTCGAGCGATCGGATTTCGAAGGCGAGGATGGAGGACGGTGGGGCAGTCGACCGTGGTGGTCGAGGAGTTGGCGAGGGCGAAGAGGATGAGGATGAAGACGGGGCGACGGCGGGAGGCAGCCTTGACGTGGTCGTGGAGGTGGCTGACGGGTTCGGAAGTTGTGCGAAGGAGATGTCGGTGGTGGTCGAATAGGGGGAGAAGTACTTTCGGCCGGGGATTTGAGGAGGAAGATGACGACGAAGAAGGATTAGGGTTTTGATTTAATTGATTTGGGGATTAGGGTTTGGGAATTGAAGTGCATTTGGGGTTTTGGGGTAATTTTAGACTTTATCACAAACCCTAAAATTTTAAAAGGATTTATCACAAACCTTAATAAGTTGGATCTCAATTGTATCACACAAAGGAGAGATGAAGAGCAAAACTCAACACAATATTAAAAAAAAAAAAAAATCAAGAATAGCATACTTTCTCATTAATCTCGAGGCCTATATATAGGCTCAAAACAAATCTTGATACAAATCTCAAAATATTCTAAAATCTCAGAAATATTCTAATGCGTAAAAAAAAGATTACATATGATTATAATTGCCAAAAACAAATATGGTACTGAAATAAAATACTAAACTAAATAGAATGGATGTCCTCATCAGATTGCTCTGTGGTTGTTGACTTGTTGGTGGTTACATCTAGCAGCAACTTTAAGCATTGAAATTTTTTTATGTGCAGGAGATCTAACTTCTGCCTTCCTGAAGCATTTGGAGACATATGGGGCTCTGGATATATGTATAAACAGTGCTGGGGTTGGTACTGACGTTAAAATTGATAAAGATGTATCTGATGGCAGTGCTACGTGGAGACGGACTGTCAATATAAATCTGATAGCTGTTATTGATAGCACCAGGATTGCGGTGTGTTTTACTTACCTCTCACAATTTCCTTTTTCCTTTGGAGAATCCTACAAAATTTACTTTTAGTATTTTGTCCTTGGACTGAACACTTGATAAGCATTGTTATTCACAACCTGATGCTTGACTATAGACACCTTTAGACTGACATCATTTAAAGGATCCAACGCTTGACCGTACGAAGTTCACAATTCATTATTGAGGAGTACCTTGTCCTCGTATAGGTGGACTATGTGGACACCAAAACTTGACAGTAGACATTGTTATAAAAAGGTTAAATTAGGGGTCATTGCGCCCAAATTGACCCAATGCTTTAATTTAGTGGCATAGCTGCTTAACATCAATCACTTCTTCAATTGGTACATGTTAGAGAGCCAAAAGATTCAAGTTTACAACAAATAAATTGATTACAAAAATAGTATCAAGAAGGTTGATTGCTTTATCTTGGATACTATGGATTAAAAACCTAGACCGAAGTCAGTAGATTGTGTTTAGCTTGTAGGAGCTTTGACCAGTTTATTATTGTCATTTGAAAAGAAAACGAAATGTGCTGAATCAGTGGGTATAGTATCCTCACGGTACATTACAAATAGTTCAATATAAAGAGTTTAATATATGAAGAAGGCAATACAAGGAAAAGAGAAGAAAAATGAACCTGCGAAAACACCCCCTCCACCTCCCCTAACTACAACAACAAACAGGTAGTACATAGGGAAGTAGATGAAGAGGCTGCCACAATGTGGTAACAAAAGATACGACCATCCCCTATACTATGAGTGAGATGAAAGTTGAGGATAATCTGTGCCCCAATAGTCATTTCTATTTCACATGCACACATGCACACATACCCCACCACTACCACCACCACCAACAAACAGCTCGTATATAAGAAAGTAGATAAAGCTACTGCCCACAGTGTGGCAACAAAATATACGACCAACTTCCCATCCTGGAAGTTACGGGAGATTAAATGTTATGGTAGTCTGTGTTCCGACAGTCATTTTTGAACTAATCCTCTTGGTTGTCACGACGTACCAATGAGTTCAAATTAATTAATAATTTGGTATCTCTATTAATCAATGCAGATCCAAGCAATGCGGACAATCAAGAAGCCTGGTGTCATAATCAATCTTGGCTCTGCATCAGGTCTTTATCCAATGTACGCTGATCCTATCTACTCTGGTACTAAAGGTATGCATTATACTCCAACGTATTCTTTGTTATTAATAATTATATAGGTAACATTGGACTTGCTATGGAATTTTATATTTTCTTATATATTTGTTGTTCATATGTATCATGTGAGAATTCCTTTGGTGAGAACCATGCGTGAACTTTTGTTTGGGATATAAATTGAAAAATCACCATTCATTTTAATCTACACGTCTAAATTAGTCTATGGATGAGAAATCAGATCTTTTGAGGTTTTTTTTGTCCATGCATTGAAGTATTACAAATTGTATGACTGAACATCGCTATATTTTTTATTGACATGATATATGAACAAATAAATTTCAAATGACTTGATTTTACATATTTAGACTAATTTAGTCATTCTAAACAACGTGAATGGTTCGGATCATCCATGTGATGGCTATGTAAGGAGTTCACATGAGGCTTATAGTGAGAACTAGGTCTCACATGATCATTCTGTAAATCACCCTTTGGGGGGGGGGGGATTGTGCAGAAATTAGAAAACTTAAAATAAAGGGATAAAGTAAAATACAACAAAGAGACGAGACAATGATTTAAGTTGTTGGGCTGCCATGCTTAATCCATAACCTCGTACCTGTAGCAATTCTCCGCTGCAGTCGTTCCACTATACTTAAATTCCGTACAGTGAGTTCTTGGTATTCAGGCCAAGATTCTTATTTCACCCACATGACTTTTATATATAAGCCCCATAAACCGCTTCAATCCAAAGTGAAAAAAAAAAGAAAAAAAAGGCAAGATCGACGTGTTGGCTAAGAAAACAATAAAAATCACTATCTTGATCTGTAGCAAATGACAAGTTTCAGAAGAATTGAGTCAAAAGAGACGAAGAAAAATACTATTAATCCCCTCTATAAATAAGAAATCATAATATTTATTTCCCAAGGAAAATTATTCATTCTGGTTTTGAACTGACAGTTGATCGTCAATTATTCTCGAGAAAGTCGAGAGAAATTTCTCGAGATTAATTGACAGTCGACCTTGATCAATTTCAACTTGGTTTGACGGTCGACTGTGAAGCACAGTCGACTGCCAAACCATGAGGTCGACCGTTAGTTCGGAAGTGGTAATTTTTCGGGGAATCAGTAATATGTCTTTCCGAACTTATCATTTTTCAAGGACATGTTTACATAATAACTCGCCAAAATAAGAATAAAAAGATCCTTTCTTGATTGTCTTGATTCTTGATGATTTGCACATTTCTCTCTCTTGTGGAATTCTTCTTGATTTGAACGCCTTTTTATATCAAGCACGATTCTTTCTCCTTGTGTTATCATTTGTTTTTTTTATCTTTAGATGGTGAAATATCTTTGTTTTGAACTTTGAATTTCATCTTATTTCTTTTTATATTTTCCTTAAAAAAATATTAGATGAAAAAGTTAAATAACATGTGCATATTTTGTACGCATCAAACGTAGGGTCAACACATTCCCCACACCCACACCCACCCACCCACACACACACACACACACACACACACACACACACACACACACATATATATATATATAGAGTCCCCTTCCGTTGTGCACTCGGCCTTCAGGCCTTTGTATCGATGATCTGAACCATTCACATTGATCTACATGTCTAAATTAGTCTAAATATGTAAAATCAAGTCATTTGAAATTCATTTGTTCATCCATCATGTCATTATAAAAGAAAACGATTTTCAGCCATACAATTTTGTAACACTTCAATGGATGGGCAAATGAATTTCAAATGACTTGATTTTACATATTTAGACTAATTTAGATGTGTAGATCAAAGTGAACGGTTCGGATTGTCGATAGGAAGGCCGGAAGGCCGAGTGCACACAGAGACTAGTGCACAAGGGAAGGTTTATATATATATATAAACCTTCCCTTGTGCACCAGTCTCTGTGTGCACTCGGCCTTCCAGCCTTCGTATCAACTCTATATACAACTCTATATATATGTGTGTGTGTGTGTGTGTGTTTTGAAGTTAACATATTGATTTAAGTCTGAGTATACCTATTTTTGTCGGTTTCTGCATTTTATAAGCATATTTGTTGCTACAGTCATCCTTATAGTATGATTCTATATTCTTGTTCGTGTTATTGATGTCAAATGTTTCGTTTTATGCAAACTGTAGCATCAATCTTGAACCTGATCATCAGTAACTATGAGACCTCAAGTCTATAAATGCCGATTAGTAACGAGGAAGCTTAAACCTTCAATTTCCCAAAATCAGTTCCATGATAGTTTACACGTGTCAAATTATCATAAAGCTAGTCAAGCTTTTGATATTACATTTATAGAATTTAAATACGCTGATGCAATGACTTTGATGTCATGGCAGACTTCTCGTGAGACATGAAATAAGTAACTGATTTAGCAATTTTTATTTATTTATAAGTGGTTAAAGGACTCAAATTAGTTGTCATAGTGAGAAGAACAAGTGCCAGTTTGCTTTGTGTACACCATGTGGCATATCGCATGGTCTGAAGATGTTCCTTGACATGTGTCACTCGCTACTAAATATTTGTAGATATCTTATTAGTTATAACACTGGTCAGTTTAAACTCCTTCTCTTTATTGCTATCTGGTAAGAATCTACTTAAAAAGGTGTAAAGACCATGAAAATACCTGGGTTTCAAATGCAAGAAGGTTGTCATTCCTTCGGTACTCTCACTTTCCTGTGGTCAGCTACAACTCCATACTTGCAGAAAATGGTTGACAGAAATATTTATATCGTAACTTGGAGCATTTTTGTCAATTTACAGAGTTCTATTTGATGACTAGCTTCATATAACATGATGCTAGAGATAAAATGGATAATAACATCTTATACCAATAATTTGTTTATTACAATCTTCTGTGATGTGCAATATTCCATTTCCAGTAAAAGAGTTGGCCCAACAACAACAAAAAAATCGTTATTTTTTCCCTCTTCTCCCTGTTTATGGAGGGAGGGATCCGGGTGCCGTATATGTTAGAATTTGATAATTGTTTGTTGTTCATAGGCCAAGTTATGAGGAATTCATTCTGACAAGGTTCATCTTTTATGCACTGTATAGTGGCTGAGAGTCGGATGCAATTTGTGATAGAAAATCCTTTTACTTTTCTTCTAGATGTCCTCTTTGTCTAGGAATTTAGGAGTGTTGCTTGTTGAATGAGCTTAAGTTGCAAGACGATAAATTTATTTATTTGCTACCTGGATGTAATTATGGCAATCCCATTGCTTGTAATTTTAGTTATATAACCATTAAATTGCACTGAGTTACCAACCTGCTTCTTATAAAATCAGTAGAGTATATCATCGGGTTCCTATCTGGTTTCTTATCACAAGTTTGTCTACCTTGAATCGCTAATTAATTTTCTCGTTGGAAAACAATTTTTATAATATTCCAAGTGGCTGTTTATATTATTAGTGCAGATGAAATCTTTGTCAATTTGAGTTTTGTTCTGTTTTCTAGGTGGTGTGGTTTTATTCACCAGATCTCTTGCTGTATTGAAACACGAAGGAATTCGTGTGAATGTGCTTTGCCCTGAGGTAACAGTATTCACTATTTATTTATTTAACTTCCTGATTTATTTGATTTTCTTTTCATCTTAGGAAACCCAGAACACATTGAGTTAACAGTGTCTTGATGTGAATAATCATTAGGCTGAAATCATATAGCACCTTGGCTTTAGCGTGATGCAAAAAGTTTCTTTTTCTGAAACATGGTATAGAGTCCATAACCAGTTTCCTATTCGGATTTAATATCTATTCTTCTATTTTTAGACAGATTCTGGATGCTATGTGTAGATAAATATTACTATGTGTAACTTTGGATAATTTATATAAATGTTAATCTTTACAATCCCTGATCTTTTGTGTAAGCATGTTTCCACTTTTACATAACTTGCGCTTATTATTAGTGGAGATAGAACAGTTGCGAGAAAGAGCCAGCTGCATTAATCTTTTTACTCCACTCATCTTTCTTGAAGGTCATCTCCTCCATCAAATTAACTACTATCATAGGCTTCTTAAATACCTCAGTCTAAGTCCATTTAAGTCGAGAGCGGACCACCTTCTGGGGTAGAGCTTTCTCCAGAAGGTAAAACTTTAACTACAATGTGTTCAAACCAATTTTCTTCTGGGGCAGCTACCTTCTGGTCCATTCAGCTTTTTTTAGGGTCATCTCCTCCTTCAAATAAACAACTGCGATACCCTGTATAAATTAACAATAATGCCTCCATATAAGTCTAACCCAGTCCCTTTCCACTAACCACAATTCTACAATGTTCCTAATGGGTGCCTTTGTAGTGTTGCATTTTACAAGGCTAATAAACATATTGCTTAAAACTATTTTGGATTATACTGTTTCTGTAAATGAATGATAATTTTCTATATGTATTTTCGGAGTCTTGCAGTTTGTTGAGACAGAAATGGCATCGAAAATTGATCCTAAACATATTGATATGCTTGGCGGCTTCGTGGCAATGGAAATGGTTGTGAAAGGTATGGAATATTAGAATGAATCTTCTTTTTATATTTATTTTTATTTATTTAACTTTTTGAGAATTCTTTTTAGTGTGGTTGAAAACATTTTGCTAACTATATACTTCTACTTAAAATAATTAGACACTATATAGTTGGAAGCTACATCATACTGCATAATTAATATGTAAAGGTGATGCCTAATTATGTTGATTCTGATACTCCTATTTAAGATGTACTATTGCATGGTCTTACTCAAGTATTGAGGTTTCAACCCAATCATATCAGTTTTGACCAGGAGCCAATTGAAGCTAAAAGATTTTCTCTTAATATCCAATCGAATAATTATTACAGCTCAATAACCTACACATTGATGCTTAGACTCATTGAGAATAAAAGCTTTTAGCATGTAGCAAGATTTTTTTTTTTTTTTGAAAAAAGGTAAAAGGAAGTTATATTTTGAACTCAAGGACGCCTTTCCTTTAGGATTTGAACTCGTTAATCTTGAGGCAATAAAGGAAAATGACATAATCAATAAGTTAGCTGATTCTGATCTATTTATTGGTACATTTGTACACATTTAAATGCCGCCTGTATGATCTACGTTATTATTTCTAGTTCTTGGCTGACAGTTTGCATATTAACTTTAAGTGTCTGTATATGTTTACATGGTCTAATCAAACTATGATATCTTAGGTGTGTATAGTATAGAGCATGCATTTTCTTTCAAAATTAGTCTTAAGCATGCTATACATATGTTGGTTGATATCGGAGACACTACACACTGGCCATATTGGATCAAGATATTGTGGACCGATACTTCCATTATGTCTAACTGACTGACCAATACTGGCACTAGAAATAATACCTGATCCTGATACCGAGTTTTTTAACCATGATCGGATTAATATGGTTACTGTTACAATCATATGTCTTGCAGTTTAATTTATGAATCAGACCATTTTAAAGATTACTGACCCTGATCGTTATATCCGAAACTGCAGTTTTCTAATTTTATTTAGCTTAAAATAAATAAGTTTTTATGTTTTATATCAGTATGATTTCTTTAATTTCTACAAATTTAATTAAAACACTTCTCTGTGTGCTATATTTTAGGTGCTTACGAGCTTATTAAAGATGAAAGCAAGGCAGGTGCTTGTCTTTGGATCACCAGGAGGAGGGGCATGGAGTATTGGCCTACACCTGAGGAGGAGAGGAAATATATGGTCAAATCAGTAAAGTCAAGAAGAAGCTCCATATATACTGCACCCAACATTGAAATTCCTCGTACCTACAGCAAGTTGTAAGATATGCTAAATCCTTTTCCATATTTATATATTGTCCTTTGCGGATGTGATGCCTGTTGTAATTACAAGCATCTGGCCAGGTTAAACTTACAATGTACATATGGGCTATATATATTCAGAGGTGTTACTTTGTACTTTTATTTACAGTTCTATTTCTAGTACTAGTTTTTCATATTATTTTCATTATCAATATACATTTCAAATGGTCTATCTGATGCTTTAGTTACTGTTGATTGAGAGTATAGAGATTGAAAAGAATAATTTATTGGGTACTAATAACTGAATACGCTGTCTCTTATATATAGGAGAGTACAAAGAGTAATCTAAGTCTATTTCAGATGTGGGACTAAACTAAGACTACGTTAACACTTCCTCCAAAGCAGATTTGTAGATATTGTCGAAGCCAAATTTGCTTCAGAAAGTTTGAAAAAACTAAGGAGATAGTGCTTTAGTTAGGATATCAGCAAGTTGTTCACCGGACCGAACATATGAAAATGAAATCACCTTTTTCCCCACTCATCTTGAACAAAGTGACAATCAACTTCAATATGTTTTGTGCGCTCATGAAACACCGGATATGCATAACAGCTTTGTTGTCACAGTAGAGAGGAATGGAGATAACAATGAGATTTTCAAGTCTCGAAGAAGAGATTTGAGCCATAAAACTTCAGAAACCAAATGCCTAATGGCTTGGTATTCAGACTCTGCATTTGATTTGGCTACCACGGGCTGTTTCTTACTTTTTCAAGATACAAGATTTTCTCCAAAGAATACAAAGTACTCACTAGTCGAAAGTCAATCATCAATTGATCCTGCTCAGTTAGCATCAGAATAACCTCGTAAAGAAAGAATCACCAGGCTTGAAGAGAAGTCATTATCCCGGGGCTTTCGTAAGATAGCGAAGAATGTGAACCATTGCTTTCCAATGAGTGATGGTCGGTGTGAACAGCGGATAGACAGAGCTCTCTTTTTCATCTCGTGCCATATGCAACAAAAGATTAGTCCTTTTTCCTTCTCGCGAACCACAGGAGTGCCCAACGCTCATTTTCCTTTCAGGGTAAAGCGACGCATCAAAAAGGGCTGGCCCATCAAAAGTCCGGTTCCTTCGTGAACGAAGTTCAAAATCAACAAGGGTTCGTAGAATGAAGGAGTGTACAACTTTCAAAATCGGGTTGCAAGAAGATGCATTGGCTGATAACAAGTAGATCATATCCATTGCGCTTTCCAGGCTCGTCCGGACTAGACTAGACCGTAGCAAGCTTCCTATTGGCCTGTCACTGGGCAACCTAATATATGCACTTACTCATCCTATTTTACCACCTATGTGGGACTAAATATTTTCTACTACTCTCTTTTTCATTCAAGCATTTCATCAAACACTTCATATGCATACACATTCATTCAGACATTTCATCATACACTTTATGTGCGTGCTATGTATGCACACAACCTATCTAGAAATCTGGGGTATTACATTCACCCCCCTTAAGACTTAGCGTCGTCGCTAAGCTCAGACTAATGCTTAATCCAGGACTTTTCCCTTTCGAACCGATGTATTACTATCGGTGTTAGAAAGTCCGCTCTGATACCAAATTTGTAACGCCCCGGGTCTGCCGATCGTGAGCATGATTTGGAGGCCTTTAACTAGCGTACTATGTTCCGCACGTGCCAAGATTTTGTAATGCCCTGGGTCTGCCAATCATGAGCATGATTTGGAGACCTTAACTAGCGTGCTATGCTCCGCACGTGCCTAGTGTTTGCTAATTGTCTTCCTACACGGTCCTAAGAATCTAACCATGTGCATATATCACCTAACCACGGCCCCACTACAGGGCTTGTTCATTTATCAATTACTAATTCCGATCTTCCTCCCCAATCTGATATTATGGTGCTGGTATAGACATAAGTTTTGTTACGGTCCAATTCTGAATGGTAGTAAATACCGGGACTTTGCAATATTTGATTGATCACAATTCTGTATATTCCATTTACAATAGAGATTCACATGGAATTCATTAGAGGAAGGTTTCCAATAAAAACAGATTCAATTGAGTCCTTAGGAAGCATGCTTATCAGAGGTGGCATCTTGTCTAGTAAGAAATTGCCCTTGTAAGTCACATACCCTAGCTTATGTTATCCATAAACCGAGTAGAAGTATAACTGGAAGTCCCCTCATTCTTTGCCTCAGCCTGGGAAGCGTGAAAATCTCATTCATCCCTAAATTTCACACTCAATTGAAAGCAGGTTTCCATACAGGGGTTTCCTACGAGGGTTCTAAGAGCTTGGGTGGGGCACTAGTTAGGTAGTTAGGTTCCCATGAGAGTCACTTTCCAGCCATTGGGAGCTCTATTCATCCAACATGCATTTCTATTGTTTGTCAACTAACCGGAGATATCGTCCTGGATCAGAAAACAATGCATCATTGGAGAAGGAGGACAACTTAATATTAGGATTCATAGGTGTGTCATTGGGGCGGCATCCCAACATTCTTGTCTCGGCAAGAATATCAAGAACATACTTTCTGTAATGCCCCGGATCCCCGTCATTAGACATCCGTGACACAACTAGAATCTTTGCCTTCAAATGCATCTCAATATAGTAAATAACATGGAAATAAAAAAACCTTTATTGCCAAATAGAATCATTACATCAATAATTACAACCCTTATCTTGTTCTTGAACACGGAATACAAATTACATAACTTATTATAACTAATTACAAAAATATTCAAATGCTTCTTGCGAAGCTATTGGCTATCTTCCAGATTGGCAATCGATTGGTCACTGCCGAAATCCTGCTAAGTGGTCTCTATGTCTCCCTGGGACTTGCCCTTCGGCTTGAGCCTTCTGCTGCGCAACTCTGATATTTCTGCACCTGCTTGAATGATAGGCATGTACACTGTCGCCCCACTTGGATGTCCTGCTGGCCTGGCTTTCCTGCCCTCACGACTCGGTATCCGGTACCTAATTTAGTGGGCACGTCAGTAATTCTACTGACGCAATGCTGATAAGAAAACAGCGATCTCCAACTATCACACTCACAATTCATCTTGAATGGAAAAGAAACGTGTATCCTGATTTCCTAGTATTCGTGCCAAGACTTGAAGTCTAATACAAAATATAGAGTACAGAACAAATGCCTTAATCTAATGTCAGCGAGACTCTGGACACACATGCATCCCATACTACATGTGCCCCAGATCTAGCCGTTTCTCCAGTTTCAAGAATTCGAACCCTCGCCATGCAATGCATTCTATTATTGTACTTCATGTTCCTGATAGTAGAGCGTGGCTGAGGAGGTTACAGATTAATCGGTCTCATCCATTCTGCAGTCACTTAGTGGTGTCTTGGTTTGCCACTAGTGCCTGGTACTCGGACCCCACTTAAAAGCCGTGATGAACTTACAAATACACTGTAGTATATCCATTATGTAGAAGATCCAACATATCTGTTCGTGTCCACCACATAGAACATGACGGCCTCAAAGGTCTAAAATCCCCTATCTGTCAGGAAATTGACATCCCGTTCTTACCATAGTACTTTAGGAATCAACAGTGCAAGATATGCACCGCAGCACGTATCCCTAATGACAGGAACAGACAATCCCATGGTCATCACCACCTAATGCCAACTCTCAGAATGAATCGGATTATAAGGAATCACCCCTAATACCAATTCGGTCTTCAAGCGAAACAAAAATAAGAAAACCTAATTAATGCAGTTTACTGAAAACATGTGGTTACCCAAAATCATACATGGTGTTGAACAATCAATACCGAGCCTGACTGGTCTGTCAAAATAACAATCATCACGGGAATCACATCCATTGATTCCCAATACCTTCACAGGCCAGCGACCAAATAATCCCGGCCCGTGACCCTAAGCGAGTAGTCCAACGGCGCCCCAAGAATGTAATATAATTCAAATGAAGGTAAGCACACACATAATCATCAATTTCTGACCATTGACAGACTTAGGCATCGAGACAGCAAACACAAACCGACCAGAGCTATATCCCAACTCACTCATGTCCACCATGAAAACTAAGAACAGAAACTTGTCTAAGTTCCAAATTAAATGATAAAAACATCTTTAAAAACACGATAGCTCATGATCACCACACTGCGGTATGCAGAAGATTCCTCATCAATTGTCTGATGAAATAGTTCAAAAAATAGTAGTAGCTGTGACCCAAGCTACGCTCATTGGAATCCAACACAATCAGAATTTCTAGAAGGGTAGGGAGATCCACTGCAATCCCCCAGTGGACGACTCCCTCAAATTCTTTAAAGAACTCAAGTCCCCAAGTTAACTTAAGCTCGAAGTCAACTAAACAATAGGTTGCTAAACTTGCAACAACCATAACTTCTAGCACACAATTCGGAATTGCTTGACATCCCCCATTCTAGAAAGATAAGATCCTAGTCTACAACTCTCCAATTAACCATTTTCTCAAATTCGATCATCTTGACACCATAAAAACCTCATACACTCTCAGCTTGTACGTTCCTTTATGCACTTGCTGTACCTTTCCAACATCATAAAAACTCGCTCGCTT
Source organism: Hemerocallis citrina (assembly GCA_017893485.1). Lineage (NCBI taxonomy): Eukaryota > Viridiplantae > Streptophyta > Magnoliopsida > Asparagales > Asphodelaceae > Hemerocallis > Hemerocallis citrina. Next base: position 95,762,212 of record CM030364.1, on the reverse strand, counting down.
ATCGGAATTACTCGATTCCGGGTTCTATAGAAAGGTGGGAGTGTCCACTACAACTTCTTAGTTGAATACATCCCCAGATTTCATCACTAAAGTCCTCAATAACCCAAAATTCCATCAGGTGCACAAACAGGGGAAAAATTGGTTTTTCAATAAACAGGGCATCGACTAGACTGGATCTGCCATAGTCTTTGGAAAATCATAACTCTCAACCTACAAGTTGGAATTACAAAATTCCAGATGAGTTATAAAGCTATGACTCCCTACTACAAATCTCTAGTTGATCAATTTCCCAAATTCTTAACAAATAATTGCAGAATTTCCCATCTTCGCAGACTAGTCGATTTGTACTCAGCTAAACCCAGTTCACTTTGAAATTCAATAATAAATCAACCTTAAGTCCAATGCTCATGAAATTTGAGATTTTTAAACCACACATATACCACTCCATTGTGTCCAAAACTTGTATTTAGATTCATATCACACAATGAGTTATGACTCCCCAAACAATGCACAAAATTTCAGCTGCTCTTTCCGCAGGGTATTTACTACCCCTTACTAAAAAAATTTGAAACCTCATCAAACGACCTCTAAAAATTCTAAAATTTGAGAATCGTCAAATAGACTCATACCATAAGATACTTCCAAAATTTCATAGCAATATCGTATACAGACAACTAGTTATGATCTTTTGAACTTCAGTCCAAAAGCAGTCAGCTTCAGCCACAATTTCCAGACCAGTTGTATTCTACAATTTCTTTGAGATATCAAACGACCTCGGAAAATTATGAAATTTAAGACTATAGCTGTATACACATACAAGAGCATCCACAAAAATTTTTCAGCTCAAAATACCTAGTCCACACTGAGTTACAAAATCGGAAAGACACAGCAATTTCCACACAGCCAGCAGCATTTTCGGCTGCTTACTGTCCGAGATTGGGTCCTATGTTTGGGCTATCAAATTGCTTCCAAATATTATGAAAAAATTCAAGGATGTTCTACACACATAGAAGAACAAATCCCCCAAATTTAAGCTCAAAATTCCTAACCGTTTGAGAGAAAGAAATTCTCATACTCACTCTTACAAACATGTTTCTTAACAAAAGCTCAAGAAAAATTGTTCTTACCATACAACCATCTTTTTCTTAGCATGCCACTATTATACATGATAATCAAAATTTCTCTAACTATTCCCACATGCTAAAATTCACATACACATCAAAAACTAAATTTGCAGAGTTAAGAGAAATCACCCACATGTAGTTGCCAAAAAAAATCTCCTTGTAGCTTTAGCTTGTTTGCTTCCCCTTGCTCACTTGATCTTCTATAATCCAAGGTGTAGTTGTTGCTAGCTTTCTTTTCTCCTTCTCTACTTCAAAGACCCCATCTTTCTACTCTCGCCTTTTTTTTTGAAATAAGAACAAGGTGAAGTAATGAAAAAAATGAGAGAGTGAGTGGAAATAAGGGTTTTATAGAAAAATGGGAGCTAGGGTTGGGATGGTTGGCTGGATTTGGTGACGGGCTAAGATGGGAGATCTTGAGTTAAGTGGAGATGGAGGGATAAGATGAGTGCCAACACACCTAATTAGAAGCTTCATGGAAGTTTCTTGGAAACTTCTTGGAAGCTTCTCACTCTCCAAAAGTCAAAACACATGGTGAAATATCTCTACCATTGGATCTTCATCAAGATCCAAGCCATGATATGATGCTACGATTCCTAACCCTAGGTTAGGTCAAGGGACCCTAGGTCACCATACCCTAACCCTAACCCTAGTGTACCATTTCAATCCTTATTCAATTCAAACATCAACTTTAGTTTAAAAAGACCAATATATATAATTTAAAACCTATAAAAATATATGTTTTATAGAAATTATATTTTTCTCCCGAAAATTGTCGGGTCAAAACAATCGGGACAAATCCACAGTTTAATCGAGAAGATATCCCGAGTATGTCTTATCGGGTTCAGAACAGTTCATATGTCTGAAATCTCTCAATTAAAACTGATAACTATTAGAAAAATATGTAATCGTGTGCAATACTCAGACGTGCACAGATTACTATGCAAAAATAGTCATGCTATTTTGCGGGGTATTACACTTTCTTTGATAAAGAAAGATATCATCCTTTGTGCGTGCAACCTCAATGCCAAGGGAATATCGAAGCGGACCAAGATCCTTTGTTTTAAAGGTTTGAGCTAACCGCTGCTTGATGTTTGCAATACCTTGCAAGTCACTGCCTGTGATAATGATATCATCAACGTTGGCTAGCAGAATAACAATACCTTTGTTTCCTGTCTTTGTGTAGAGAGAATGGTCTGCCTTACTTCTAGAGAACTTATAAGAGCACACAGCTTTGCCGAAGTTTTCAAACCTAGCCCGAGGAGACTGTTTGAGTTCATAAAGAGACTATTTGAACGAACATACAAGATTCTTTCCATCGCTCAAAACTAGGAGGTTGCTGCATATACACCATCTCTTTCAAGTCGCCATTTAGGAATGCATTTTTTACATCAAGCTGATGAAGGGGCCAAGAACAATTTGATGCAAGAGAGATAAGAACCCAAACTGTCATGCCCCGCTTCCCAAAATACGGAATACGAGTGCGTGACGAAGCCCAGCGAATGATCTTAACATCATTCATAAGCTGTAGGATCGACTCAGAGTCACAACAAGAATATAACAATATATATATATATATATATATATATATATATATATATATATATATATATATATATATATATATAACCAAGCATGCATGAATAATTTATTAACAACAGAAACAATTCATTACACAAGAATTATGTCCAAATAGATTCAAGTCTGGATCAAATGTAAAACTTGGGAACATAAGCCCGTTACAAGTCTTAAGTTGCAAGAAGAAATGAATAGCTTAAAGAAAACAATTATTTAAACAAGTCCTTGCTCCAAGCGAAAACTGAAATATCTGCTTGTCCATTTCCAGCTGGCAACTCGTCTCCAAAGTCTGCTTAATAAATATAAAAAGGAAAAAAAACAGGAAAAAACAGGAGAAATTGCCCTTAGTGCAAGCTAGGGCCACAAATAGTAAATCGAGTACAAGTAATGGGGAATTGGAATCAAGAATGTAGCAGGGATATAACAAGTAGTGGATAAACCAAGAACTAGTTAGCAAGAGGGACATCTTAGTAAACAGGCTGGATAACAATAACTAATGGTAAAACACATGACAAGTGAACCTGTAAGGGTATCTAACATCAAGTAACAAGTCTCAAGTCTAGCATCATGTAACGAGTGCCAAGTCTAGTGTCAAAATTTTATTTCAAGTGTCAAGTCTCAAGTAGCAAGTTGTCGAGTATCAGGTAACAAGTTGTCAAGTATCAAGTTTCATGTTTCAAGTCTCATGTATCATGTTTCATGTATCATATCATCAAGTATCAAGTAACAGGTGTCATGTTCAAGTTTCATGTTCAAGTCTTGTAGTTATTACTATCTAGGTAGCACTTCATGCATCCATCTTTTTACTACATGGTTGCTACAGTCAAATCAGTTACGTTTAGACCTAGTAATGGATTTTATAGGGCGGCGTACTCAGGTATCAAGTACCAAGCAAGCACGGTTCATGAATACGAAAATAAATAACAAGTTCACGAAGCGAGTCCGTGAATACTAACAAGTTCAAGAACCACACAGTGGGTTCATGAATACAACAAGTTCATGAGCCAAGTAACTGACTCCATGAATACATCAAGTGCAACAAGTTCATGAATGGAGTACTGGAAAACACGGGCCCCCTTCCGAGTACACTTACTTATATTGTCCACTACTATAGTCTTTCCCTTAAACCCCGGCTTATTACATTTATTAATTCTCATCAAGCAAGCATACAAGTGTGCGAAACAAGGTACGAGAAAGTGGTGGGAACATGTGTCCAGCGAATTTCATAGTTAATGTGTTCAGGCAGAAATTATGAATCGAAGTTTAAACATGTGAAACAGGGTCGAAATATCGTTAATTAATTCTAAGAAAAATTGGGGATGTCCTATAGGGTGTCCAGCAACTGCATATAAAATTTCAAGTCAAACACTTACTGTTAACATAGTTAAATTAATTCGCAAAGCAAAGGTGTGCATCAGTTTTGCGAATCTGCGTTTACCGACACAGCTGCAGTAAAACTGCACTAACTCCTAGACCGTAACTCCAAATTTGAAACTTTCGGAGGCTATCGACATCTAGACATCCAGATCTACATTTTCTATTCAGGGCTCGGGTTCAGATTCTAATGTTAAAGGGGTCGAAACAGCGAAGCAAGATTCAGGACAGCAACATGAAGGAATATCTTACTAGTATAGATTACATGTAATTTTGTTATTAGGCGTCTAAGTTATTGTGTGATATAAAATACAGGATAATGGTGGTCAAACAGCAAGTAATAATTATTTTTCAAGTCAAATGGTTGCAAGTTCATCAATTACTAGATATAACATGTGTCTACAAATTTAGGGCTCCTTAATCTCACGTGTCCATGTATTTAGGGGATAAAATGAGTCCAAGTTGTTATAGTTTAATACAATAAAATTATTGTGACTCTTAGAATTATGAAATTTCGGAGGTTTAATATTGATCAACAACGATAGTCAAGAAGGAGTCACAATTTCTATCTATTTGTAGTATTTTTCAAGGGTTGCTTGTACTAGAACAAAAATGTGTACAAGTAGAATACTTGCCTTAATTGACGACGGTAGATCCGATTGTTGAAGAAAATTGGATCGAAAATCCCGGAAGAAGTCTCCCAAAAACACGTGTGAAGCACGTGTGAAGATCGACCGTAGATCGAGTTTTCCCCCACACTAGAACGCTCCAAAACAGCACGCTTCTGGGATCTGGCGCAGCAAAACAGCGAAGCGGCAAACTCAGCGAATCAAAACGCTCCAAAGCAGCGGATCTGGCCAGAACACGGTACAGCGGATCTGGGATTCGTTGTGGGCGAACACCGAACAGCGATCAGATCTGGCCCGTTCACACGGATCTTGACGCAATCCAATGCCTGGGATCAATTCCCGCCCAACGCTGCTCTTCTTCTTCGTCGAAACAAAGAGCGAGAGAGAGGGAGAGACGGCGACGCGAGGCGGCTGCGATGGCTTAGCGGCGAGGCGGCAATGCCCGACGCAACTGTGGCGACGCGACGTCGAGGAGCGACGCGGCGACGGTGGCGGCTCTGTTTCGCTGCGAAACAGAGGGGCGATCGAAGGAGTGGGTTCGGAGTGTTAGCGGCGTGGACGGAGGTCGTGGTGATGAGGGGGAGATGAGGCGATGACTGGCAAGGTAATGGCGATTGGGTAGAGGTCAGATGGTGGAGGTCGAGAGTTTGGGTAATGGAGGAGTTGGGTTCGGGGTGTGTGGCGACGCGACAGAGGGTGAGAGGGTGAGGGCGACGCAGCGAGGAGATGACGAGGCAATGGGGGTGGTGACTGGCGATGATTAATGGAGTCGAAGGCGAAGATGATGGAGATGGTGAAGTGGGTTCGGGAGTTGGACGAGGTGAGGAAGACGGTGATCGGATTGGCGGTGGGCGATGGAGGATGAGAGGGTGACGATGCGACGGTGGTTGCGAGGCGAGAGTGACGAGGATTGGGTAGGGTTTTGGGTTGAAGGGAGAAGGAAGCGGGAGTGGGGACGATGGAGAAGGAGACGGGTGAGGAAGAAGGGAGGCGGCGGTTTGATTAAAGGGGGTTTAACAGTAAACTAGGGTTAGGGGTTAGGGGTTAGGGTTTAAATAGTGTGGTTTCGGTTTAATGGGTATTAGGGTACCCGAAATGAATAGGGCCCAACAGGAGAATTGGTCAAAATGCAATAAAATGGGAGATAAAGAGATAAATGAGAAGAAATAGCCATTCCTTCATGAATAATGACACAAAGAGCACACAAATGAATTAGATAAAAGGACCAAAAATTGAGTTGAGACAAAAATAACGATTTTATTCAATCTAAAACAAAATACAGGATCTTAATATAGATGAAGGAGTACAATGAGGCGAAAACAGTATAAAAGTACAAATACGGGGAAACAGGAGTTACACGAACAGCTGTGAGTTTCGCAACATGAGAAAAGGTCTGCATAATCAACCCAAATTTCTGCGTACCACCTTTAGCGACAAGACGAGCTTTAAGTCGTTCAATTGTGCCATCAGGATTGTGTTTGACTGTGAATACCCACTTACAACCAACCGTCTTACCACCTACAGGGAGGCATACCAACTGCCAAGTACCATTCTACTGAAGAGCCTACATTTCTAGTTGAGCCTTATGTTGACAGATAGGTAAATCAGTTGTGTTAGGGATATTACCGACAGAAGTGGTTGGCCCCGATTGAACAACAAAGGGTACATCATGGATGGTCGAGTCGGAATGCAGCTTGCGTTCCTTACATAAACTAAAAATGGCAAACACAGTGGTGGTGGTAGCGATGGTGATGGTGTATTGGTGGTGGTGGTGGGAAATCACGGCTCAACAACAGCCCTCGGTAAATCGGGAGTTTTGGAAGAAGTTTGTTAAAAAAATTGTGTTAAAAATGAAACATCTGTCGAGGTAAACATTTTCTTCCGTGAAAGGCAATAGCAAAGTTAACATTTCAAAAAAAGCGAATATCCAAAAAAACTCATATTTAGTAGCACGCGGGTCAAGTTTATCAGTGCCTGTGTGGAGATTTTGAACAAAACAGGTGCAATAAAAAATAGGTGGTAGGTAAAATGGATCTTTAGATGGAAATACCAGTTTGAAAGGTGATTGATTTTGAAGAATAGGAGTAGGCATACAATTAATAAGAAAGTAGGCAGCGAGAACCGCAAAACTCCAATATAACTTTTGGACATTCATTTCAAATATCAGAAAGCAAGCAGTGCCAAGTAAATGTTGATTTTTGCGTTCTGCCACTCCATTTTGTCGAGGAGTATAAGCGCAAGAGGTTTGGTGTGTTATTCCATGTTGAGAAAAGAATTGTTGAAAATCATAACTCATATTCTTTGGCATTATCATAATGAAAACATTTAAGAGTAGTGCCAAATTGTGTTCGTATCTCAAAGAAAAATTCTTGAAAAACTTTAAACACTTCAGAAAGATCTTTCAAGCGAAACAATCATGTCATGCAAGAGAAATCATCAATAAACGTAACAATAACAATAATTATGAAACGTGGAAACCAGTGGGTCCCCAAACATCAGAATGCACTAAGTCAAATAAATGTTCACTACGTTTATTGACGCATCCTGGGTTGGGAACTCGATAATATTTACCTAACTCACATGACTCACAAGATAACTGAAAAGAAGACTTACAATCGGAAACTAAGCGCTTGAGAGTAGTAAGGGAGGGATGCTCCAGTCGCTGCTGCCATAATGCGGGATCAGTAGAAGAATGAAAAGCCGAGACTGGAGAATCCAAGATGTATAACCCATATTGTTTACGACTAGTGTCAATCACCTTCCCCGTCCTAATATCTTGAAACACAGTGAGAAGGAAAAAATATTATTGAACAGTTTAAATCCTTAGAAATTTTAGGAACTGATAATAGGCTATTAGGAAATATAAGAACACGTAAAACAGATGTAAGAGAGAGATGTGGAGAAAGAAAGATATCACCCTTCCTTTTAACAGGGACAGGAGATCCATCAACAATACGTACATGATAAAGAAGAAAGCAGTAAAGGAAACATGTTCAGCAGCACCTGAATCAATAATCCATTGATGTGAAGAAACATGACAAGCAGTATCTGAGTGAACAGAATTTTCAGGAAGAGGAGATAGTATATTTCGGAATGCCTGGTACTCTTCAGCAGAGAGGGTATACTGGGAGGAGGTTGGCACATTTGTAGGAGTAGCAATGGAAGAAGGATGACCGATGCGTTGCCAACATGTCGCATACTCATGAGATCGACCCTGACAATAGGTACAATACTTAGTGTTGCGATGACTGTCACTACGACCCCATGAAGAAGAACCATGACCCCTGGAAGATGAAGGAAACCGCTGCGAGTGATAAAAAACCACGACCATTGCCAGAGACGAGTGTAGGCGGTGGTGGGGTTTCAACAAGAGCAGAAAGGGGTACTCATGGTAGCTAAACATGGAGATCATGTACAGAGGGATTGGCGTTGGTGGCAATGATATGAGAACGAACACCTTCAAGATATGGACGATTATTGCCCAAAGCAAGAACGAGGAAAAGAGCCTCACGTTGGTGTCGCTGGATAGTGAAATCAGCGGAGTATGGCTGATAGATCTTCCATTCTTCTAAGAACTGATTAAAGCAGGAAAGATAATCATGAATATCATCACCTTGCTTAGTCTCTATAACATTGCGAAAGATATCATACGAGCGCTGCATGTTATTGGAAGAGTACAATGTGATGGATGATATCCCAGATCTCTTTAGTTGTGTCGAGGAAAGTAATGGAACTGTAGATGTTCCGGTTCATGCAATTGGTCATCATATTGACAATCGAGTTATCATCGCATCCTATACTTTGAATGTGGGATCTATAGTCAGAGGAGCTGGCTTGGTGAGGTGATGGTACATCTTGCGCCTTTTGAGGAAATGCATGACAGAACAAAACCATGTCATGAAGTTGCTCTGACCGGAAAGATTCTTGGTGGTCATGCGTTCGGCCTTCAATAGAGAAGGAGAATCAGTCGCCGTTTGAGGAGAGGGAATCGCCATTGGAGGAGGATGAGCGGTCGTCGTTGAAGTATTGGAGATTATCATAAGAGCAGATCTAGATTAGATCTGAAGGAAAAATCGGGTGAGATTGATAGATGGTGATTGAAGAGGGCATCAAAAACTGGCATGCATTACAGAATAACGTGCATGACGAGGCATTTTTTTTCCTTTTTTGAAAACATGAAGAGAGGAGGTTACGGGGTTCGGGTGTGGGTCAAGGTTAGGGTTTGGAGAGAGTGAGGAGTAGGGTTAGGGTTTGGAGAGGAAACGAGGACGACGGCTGGTAGAGAGGAGGGCGGCAGCGGGATCTGGAGCATAGGGGTTTTCGGTAGGTGGCGGCGTGGAGAGGGGCGGGAGAGCGTCGGGAGGAGGGGGCCGATGAGGAGGGGCGGCGGTGAGGGATGTTGTGGAGGATGCGGCGGCGAGGGATGATGTGGAGGCGTCGGGAGAGGATAGGAAGGTCGGAAGGTGTCGGGAGAGGACAGGGAAGGTCGGGCGGTTGCGTGGAGGGGCAAGGATGGCGGCAGAGGGGATAGGTTAGGGTTTTGAGGAGGTTGGGGTTGTGGGTTTGGATGAAGAAGAAACAAGGAAGGAGGATGAAGACAGCGGTAATCTTTTTTTTATTTATAAATTTTTTAACAGAGTAAATTTTTTCTAGCTTTGATACCATGTTGATTGAGAGTATGGAGACAAAAAGGGATACTTTATTGGATACTAATAACTGAATACACTGCCTCCTATAAGTCGGCGAATACAAAGAGTCATCCGAGTCTATTGCAGATGTACAAAGAGTCATCTGAGTCTATTGCAGATGTGGGACTAAACTAAGACTACTCAAAACATTTACCTTGTAATATTTTCTTTTGTTCATCCATGAAATTTTATTGACTATTAATTTCTTTTGATTGTGTAGAGTTGTCCATACTCTTAATCATATTTTCCGGAGTGCTACCAAAGTTGTTCAAACACAGTTGAGTTTGCCCATCAAGCCACAGCACGCCCTCATCAAAGTCATATATGCTGGAGTAAATGCAAGTGATGTATGTTCTTGTTCTTTTGTATTTCCTCAAAAGCATTATGGGTCAAGTACTAAAGCTACATTTTTCAAAGTTGATAGATGTTTCTGTGATATAAGATTTGCCTTGTTGATCAGCTGTGCTTTCTTGTGCTTTGCAGGTAAACTTCAGCTCTGGACGTTATTTCAGCACGAAGGGTAATGGTTTTGATACAAAGCTTCCATTTGATGTTGGTTTTGAGGTGTGTTTATATGCATTTTATTTAACTTATGAGCTTTACAATAATAGAGTTCTTAGAATTGGAGAGCTTTTTAGCTGCTTAGAAATGATTAAGGCTGTTGGAATTAATTCAGAATATGGAATTGATGCTGGTTGCAGAATTATTTTAATAAAATCTGTAATGAATTTGGCATAACCATTCAATTGAAATTTAGGAGAGGCACAATTGTTAAAGAAATTGCTTTTAAGTTCCTTTCAGTTTGTCTTGAGGTGCACATACATCGAATTAATAGATGCAACAACTTTGCCATCTTCTGCTGTTTCTCCTTTTAAAGGACATTAGCTGGGATCTTGATAATCGCCTAATATCAACTTGCCTATGGTGCAGGCTGTTGGCTTAATTGCTACTGTTGGTGATTCTGTTCATTTGAAAGTTGGCACTCCTGTTGCTATTATGGCTTTTGGTAGCTATGCTGAGTTCACCATGGTATTCAACTATTTAGTCGTTGGACCCTCTTTGCTTTTCCCAAACAACTTGTGAATTTTCCATTATCTTCTGATTTCACTTCTGTGTTTCGAATTTCATTTGCAGGTTCCTGCCAAACATCTACTCCCTATACCCAGACCAGTTCCAGAGGTTGTAGCCATGCTCACATCTGGTTTGACAGCCTCAATTTCTTTAGATAAGGTGTGTTTTATGGTTCGCTATTTCTTTATATTTTTTGAATTATATTTCTGATAAAAAATTATAAAGATGGTTTAAAGCAAATATTTTAGTGACTGTGTCAGTGTGTTGTCAGTGTGTGATGTTACATATATATCGAGGACAAAATTAGAAAAGTTGACAGTCCTTTAGCTGATGAGATATTTCTATTCTAAGTATTTCATGAGGACACATAGATGATTCGGATTTCTAGAGGTGCTTTTGAGGCTACCTCGACCTTCAGTAGCTTTGTCAACCATTTTAGTAAATTTTTGTTGGCATTTGATGGAGGTATATAAATGAGAATTAATCTATGATTTCAGTGATTAGTGATCTATTTTGATTGAAATGATCGATATTTCATCCTTGACTACAACATTTGACTATTTTCCTTGTTTTAGTCTGGTCAGATGAAGTCTGGAGAAACAGTCCTAGTAACCGCTGCAGCTGGTGGGACTGGACAATTTGCAGTTCAGGTTAGTAATATTAGTTTTAGCTTCCATGCAATTTTTGTATTTATTCAAATAATTTACGAGCTTTGCTGTTTGGTTACCTTTGTTGGCTGAAAACTGGTAGATCTCTGTGTTTGGCTTTTCTCGATTACAACAGTACGCAAATAAATCATGCTTTTGTGTTGGCTTTTAACTAACATTGAACTGTTGAAGTAATTAAAACAATCATTTGAAGTAGAAGAAAGATCAACATTGTTTTTGGTTTAGATGCATAAGATAGTGATGTAAAATTTAATCCTAGGTAGAGAATTTCCAAGAATTTTAACGGATTAATTTTACCAAACATGTAATGCAGATCAAGTTAGAAATTAAAACAGTTAATCGGTTCGATGGATTTTCAAGAATTGAATTAAGTTTAACAATCCCAATTAGAAGTTCAATCCTATCAATTAACAATAATACTTAATCGTTCTTAGCATGTAAAATATCCAATAAAGATTTGTATACTAATCGGCAAGTGGAACACACACTCTCAATATTTGTGGACGACAGTAAAATTAGATAATAATCTAGACATGATAAAGCGGTAACAAATATTTGAGAAGAGGAAAGAGTTTAAAACAATGCAAGAACAACGACAGCCAGGTATTGTGGCGGCGGCGTCGACGGCGGCTGAGAGGAGGGTTTGGCGAGGATGGGGGAGAGTGCTCGGGATGCGGTGACTGGAGGTGATGGCAGGTGGTGCTGGCGTTGGTTGCTGCGGGATGCAGTCGAGGGTGGGGTTCGGCGAAGGGGGAGGAGGTTGAAGTGGTTGTACGGCGAGGAGGTGGCTGAAGGGTTTCGAGGATGGGTTCGGAGAAGAGGACGTTGGGGTTTAGGGTTTCAACGTGGGAGAAGGGAATCAACAAGGGGCATCGAGGTGGGGCGGGATTGGGGTGATTCAATTTGGTGGTGGAGGTGAGAGGGATGGTCGACAGGGATGATGATGGAGGAGGGTGAGGGTTGTTCGATTTCGGGTGAGGAAAGGAGGGAAGAAGAAAACGAAGGAAAGAGAGGGAGGTAGGTGGCAGCTGTAGTTAGGGTTAGGGTTTATATTTTTTTAATTTGGGAAATTTGGGGTAATTTAGAGTTTATCACAAAGCCTAAAATTGGACCTCAATTGTATCACACAAAAAGATAGATGAAGAGCAAAACTCAACAAAATAATTTTTTTAATCAAGAATGGCATAGCTTCTCATTCATCTTAAGGCCTATATATAGGCTCAAAACAAATCTTGATACAAATCTCAAAATATTCTAAAATCTCAAAAAATATTCTAATGCATAAAAGAAAGATTAAATATGGCTTTAATTGGCAAAAATAAATATGGTACTGAAATAAAATCCTATGCTAATGAAGTAGCTGTCCTAGATGATGCTTGCGCTGATAGAAATGCCTGAATCGTCTTGAACCGATGTCCTCATCATTCTCCCCGGGTGGGAGAGGGCTCGATCCATTTGAGTCAAAACCAGTCCTCCTGTCATAGTGCTCCAAAAGGTCTGGATCCAAGTGCTGGAGCTCTTCACGATCTATCCAAGTGTCCTCCGACTCCGGCTTGTTTTTCCATCTTACCAAATACCTATGAATACCACCATCTCTATGTAAATTGAAATTTGAATTAGGTTTGCTGGGGTATGATTTGTTGCGGTGCTGAGAGGGAGGCTTAGACCTAGACGGATCAGTAGAGGTCATTCTAGAGGAATGATCTCTCGAATCGCTGGACTTAGAATGAGAATTAGCTTTAAGGGAATCCATATTGAGGACAAGGGCATTGTAATACCCCTAAATTCTTACTATATATATATATATATACATTGTTATATATATATATACACATTGTTATATATATATATATATATATATATATATATATATATATATATATATATGTATGTATATATGTATATATGCATATGTATGCATTGACATTATTATTTTTCATACACCACTATTATTTTTATGTTAGTATGGTTATATTTTTTAAAAGCCTAATTTGTTTTCTTAAAAGGCCCACAAAACCCAATCCAATAAGGTTATTTAGGGCTTAAAGTGCAATTTCATAAAGTATGAGGGGTTATGTGCAAAAGTAAGGGACACCTAAGCCTTCTATACCCTTCCACACACCTCTCCTTCTCTCTTTTCCTTTCTTTCTGCAGGCAACCAGCAGCAGACAGCAACAACTGGTAGCATTTTACCCCCTTTCTCTATATATACATGCTACTACTACTATACTACTTTATTATTACCACTACTTACTACTCCTACACCTCTCTTTCTCTCTTCCCCTTACTGCCGACAGGAACAGCCAGCAAACTGCAACCTTTCTTTTCTCCTTTTCCCCATTAATTTACCTACTCCAATTACTACCCTATACTACTACTTACTACACCACTTCTCTTCTTCTCTCTTTTCTTTCTTTACTACCGACAGCAACCAGCACCAACAATTTTTCTTTCCCTCTCTTTTTCTATATATTTACTTCTATTTCTACTACTACTTACTACTATTACTATTACTTTACTGCTTCCACAACAATTACTACTACTTTTTCTACTACCTACTACTTCACAACTACTACTACTGACTATTACTATTACTACTAATATACTACAACTATTACTACTTAGTGCTACTACTAATACTACAACTACTACTACTTACTACTACTTCAACTATTACTACTACAACTACTTCACTACTCCTACTCTTACTGCCTACTACTACTACTACTACTATACTATACAACTACTTTTGAATTGGAGCAAGAAGTCAAGGAAGGATCAAGAAGAAGCAAGGAGGAGAAGGAAATTGAAGACTTTTCACTAAGCAAACAAAAGTGGGTATTCTCCATTCCTTTTGTATTCAAATTATGAATTTAATGATTGATGCTTGCTAGAAATTGTAGTGGGTATTCTTCCTCCTTGTATGCTTCTTTAAGTTTATTTTTGTATTTGATTGTTTGATTATTTGATTGATTATAATTTGTTATTTATATTTAAATAATTGTATAGTAGTTCATTGACATGATTGTGTAGTAAAAAGAAAATTGTTGATAATAGATTATTTAGTAGATGGTATAGATTGCTTGATGAATTAATAGCGTAAATTGTTATTGGTGGTAAACATTAATAGTAATGATTGAAAAGGTATCAAAGTGCTAATGGTTATTAAGTGTTAATAGATTAAATACCAAAGGGTACAAATGGTTATGTATGCATGCTTGTGTGTATGGTTGACATAGCCGGATTAAGGAAACAAAGGAAACGAAAGAGGAACAAAGTAGAGAAGATAGAAAAGATATGTTTGTGTAGATAATTACACAATTTTGAAATTAAGTAAATGGGTATTTGGTTGTTCCATGAATACAAGTTCACACTTGTGCTTGCCTAAACATAATATGGGAAGGTAGTTGAGAAATATGTATGAAAGATGTTCATGCAATTGTTGTATGTGTGAATGTGAAATAGGTTGATTTACACTAAGGTGTTTACCATTATGTGGATGTGAGGTAGTACATACACATGCGTGCAATATCCTAGTATGGAAACAATTTTTTATAAGCATGGAATGCGGTGTTAGATGAAATACGGTTATGCATGGGTATGTATATAACCAATGCATGCTTATATGCGTACTTGTTGTGAAGTGTGGTGCACTTTGAGCGCACTAGTTTGGTGCATGTGTGGGTCAACTCTTAGCATGATTGGAGGCTAGGTTGAACCCTAACTAAATTAAGATGAGACTTGTTGAGTTGGTGAATTGAGAAATTAAATTAGGATAATTGGTAAGGACAGGCACTAGTTGGGCATTGTACTCTCCTGTCAAGGGGACACGTGCGGCGTGGTCTCGTCTGGGACACGTGCGGCGTGGTCTCGTCTGTTAATTTCTCGGATTTAGTGATAAGGACTGTATGGTGGAAATTAGGGAATGGACCCTCCAAATCCACCTAAGGTTCTATGTTGTTCAATACGAACAAGGAGCAAGAGTGTAACTCTAAGTCTCTGGGCGGAGTAGGGGTGGCCCTATCGATTCGCCTTATGTTCATGATAACTTTGGTAGGGGCAGGAGTGGAGAAGGACCATGATTTCGGTAGAGCTGATGATCACCGGCCTGACCGGAAATGGAGAGGGACCAGAATCCTGTCGGAGTGGAGAAAGACCATGATCTGAACGAACAGGGTGATCACTGCCGTTCAGAGTGGAGAAGGACCACGATCCGACCGCAGGAGCGGAAATGGACCGCAGATACTGCAGACTCTACCAGTCACTAGATGAATGTCAGAAACAGGAAGGAGTACAAGAGTAGGATGCATGGCGAGGGATTAAATCCTATCATCTGGAGAATACGAACTCGATTTGGGGAGTATGTAGTATGGGATGCATACATTTCCAAATTAAGTTTGCATTAGGTTAAGAGCATGGTGTGCATATGAGTTGTGCATTAGAATCTAGAACATGACATACACCGACACTTGTGGTTTGACTTTCACGTTTCTTTTCTTCTGCATCAAATATTGATTGTTAAGGATTTTGGAGATTGTGGTTTTCATCCGCGTTGCGTCAGTTGTATTCAACAGACTGCCCACAGTTTGCTAATTGCAGGATCGCTGATCGTGGAGCAGAGGACTCGTGCTGCGGAAAGCATCCAGGTGTAGGATAAAGTGTCCATGTGCAATGTAAGTTTCTAATTTTCTGTAATTTTTCTGTGTTGTGTACTCATTGAAGTAAAGATTCTGGGTAAGTGTCACGAGCTCCCAGTGTGTGGAACTCGGGGCGCTACAAATTGGTATCAGAGCTAAACTTCAAATTGTAGTACCAACACAACAGGGAATTAGACTTGGATGCTCCAGTTAGAGTCAGGTTTAGTTTGGATAATAGGACGATCATGATTCATATTGTTGTACATCCAGCCTATGTTTATGATCTCCCTAAATCCAGAACTAACCCCTATCTATGTTTTCTTATTTTTGAAGGATGTCAGGAAGAAATGAAGATGACAATAACGGAAGAACCGAGGGTGAAGGAAGAGTCTATCAAAGGAACAGAGGTGGCAACAGCAGGAGGACTGAAGGTGAAGGTAGTGGAGTTAATAATGTCAACGTCAATATCGAAGCAGAAATTGTGCAGGTATATCGTATAATGGGGAGTTTTATGGAGGCCAGCCGGAATATCACACCACCACCAGGAACCCAAGAAAGGAATGTAGGCGACACCATTGCTACCCACGTCAAGATGGTGGAGTCTTTTAGAAGAATGAAACCACCAGTATTTGATGGCCACGCAGATCCAATGGCAGCCGATAATTGGATTCGTCAGGTGGAGATTGTGTTTGACGTACTTAAAACACCAGAAGAAAGCAAAGTTACATTGGCGACTATCCTTTTGGAAAAAGACGCAGGAGTATGGTGGCAATCAGTCAAGCGGGGCATGGGTGATGGACCAATTGCATGGGAGGACTTCCTAGAAGAATTCAGACAATATTACTTCCCTCTACATGCACTTAAGTTTATATATATATATATATATATATATATATATATAGAGAGAGAGAGAGAGAGAGAGAGAGAGAGAGAGAGACGCTTCTTCGGTTGCAAACAGGCCTGTGTGCACAGACCCGTGCGAACGTTGATCAACGGCCCATATATTTTTTAAATAAAATTTAGCCTTAACCCGTCGTTGGCAACGGCGGGTTAAAGCTAAATTTTATAAAAAAATATTGCCTTAACCCATCGTTGCCAAGGACGGGTTAAGGCAAAGTTCGAATTTCAGATCTGTATACAGTTCTTCTTCCTCCTCGATCTCTCCCCACTCTCTATTTCTTTTTCTGGCCGAAAGCAAACCCAAGAACCCCAACCCTATTCCAAACTCCTCCGTTTGCTCCTATTCCTCCGTTTGTGGCTCTGTTTGCTCCTCCTCTTCCATTCTCATACAATCTCTCTCTCCCAATATCTACGTCGAAAGCAAATCAAAACCCTAGTTCGGCCACAAATCGAACTATTGGCTAAATTCGGAGTTATTTTGTAAGCGATTGACTAATTCTTTGCCTTATTAGTTTTAATTGTGTTGATTTTTCAATTTTTCCATAGTAAATTATTTAGAAAGTGGCCCAAAAATTCTTTGCCTAAGTAATTTGTAGATGTAAAATTGTGAAGACTTTTAATATATTCAAGTGTCCCAAAAATTCGTTGTCTTAGTAATTTGTAGATGTAGAATTTGGAAGACTTTTAATATATTCAAGTCCCCAAAAAAATATACCTTTAGGATTAATATATTCAAGTGCCCAAAGACATTAAAAATTTGTAAATGTAGAAATGTTTGTCTTACTAATTTAGTTTTATCTGTGTTGATTTTTCACGTTCGATTTATACGAAAATAATTACAAATGTTTTAGTGCGGTTACAATAAAAAACCTTGCAAACGTCCTCCAAAAAATACGAAACTTTACGAGTAGGTTGGTCTCATGCAGCACAAGCCACTCCAACTTGTAGAAGTCAGTTTTGATTCACGGTTCGAGATATACGGCCGTGTATCGTTTTTGGTTTTAAAAAAACCAAATAAAGCGGTACAGGGTTGTATCTCGCAAATCGTGAGTCGAAACTCACTTCTACAAGTTGGGGTGGCTTGCGCTATGTGAATTCGACCTAGTTGCAAAGTTTTATATATTTTGGATGTCATTTGTACGGTTTTGTCACGTTCCTCACATGAAGAAGTAATTGACTTAGAACTTTTTTAGTGCGGTTAGACTAGAAAACCATCCAAACGAACATCAAAAAATACAAAATTTTGCGAGTGGGTTGGACTCACGCGGCACAAGCCACCCCAACTTGTAGAAGTGAGTTTCGACATACATAATACGAAAAACCCTCTAGCACGCATCTTCACCTTCATCGTCATCACTCTCTCCAGCGATTGGAGCTTCTTCATACGCTACCGATCCACTAAATAAGGGAGAAGAATGGGTTAGTGTCAACAACAACAAGTTCAACAACAAGTTCAGATTGATTGAGTCAAATTAACAAATATTTAGTCTTGGATATATTACCTTGCCATATTTTTTGGGCAATTTCGTGAATCGTGACATACGACACGAAGGCATGTCCTGCAAAGTCTAGGTCTCTTCGTTTTTTGGGATTCTCTTATGGACTTCAACCTCTTCCCTCTAGGCCTCTCCTTTGTGGTGCATTGTATAGGGTCCCCCTCCGGTGCATGTGCATGTGCATGTCCACCACTCTCCGGTTGTGCACACCTTCGTGTGGTGTGCTATTCCCAGATTGAATGTGAGAAAAGCCTTCGATTCCCTTAAGCATGTGGTCGAGCATGTACTTGTACGCTCCTTCTGAAGAACAATCAAGAAGCTATGTTCAGTCAGAAAATGCAAAATCTTGTTTGTAAGCATGAAAAGGGTTTAAAAACATTATAATTAAATCTGAGAAAAATCTGAGAGATTCCTTAGTATATCTAGTTTCAAAATATAAAATATCATGAAATTATATTACAGATAGTATAGTCAATAAATTTGGGAAAACAGATTAATGCAACAAAACTTCGAATCTGAAAGTTCAGACACAACAATATCAAAACAGAGATAAATCACAAAATATAATTCGAAATCCAGATCAGTCAAAAGGGTGATAAAATAGACAAATCAAGCTACGGTTTATATTCACTAAGTTTTTATAAAAACGAATAGAATTAGATTGAAAACATAATTTTTTACTGAACAACATGCAGTTTGGAAATATATCGATTGGTTTCATAAGTATGGAATGAGATACAAAAGTCATTATTAATTCCACAAAAATTATGGATTGATCCCAATCATGTCTAAACATACTCAGCAAAATATAGAGTTTAAATTCTACTTTTAGTATCAGTTTTAAAATAATATTTCATACAGAATACATACAGTTCAGAATCTGGAATATACGATATGACTGCAGTAAAACAGCAATAACTCATGCATCGAAAATCGGAATTAAGATTCGTCGAAAGTTCTGAAAACTAGAAAGCAAAGCCTACAAATCATATTCACAAATTTATTTATTTTACTAATGTTAATAGGGTCAAAATTACTGTATAAAAATAGGGCAGCAGCGAAACAAAATTTCTTTTATGCATTTTATGAAATGGTTTAATTGCAAACGATCCAAACTAAGATGGCATACAAGCATGGCAATAGGTTACTTAAATCAACATAGCATGTGAACAAACAATCTATAATAAGAGATTACATCTAACAAAGCATCCATATACAGTTACTACAACATATGATATGTCACAACCAAACATACAATCAAGATGTTAATCTAATCTAAATTGTTTTCATGCAACGTGTGACAACTACTGTGAACTACTCATGATCAAGAGATGAAGGAACGGATCAACTAACAAAATGTGGTCATCATGAGAGTATTAAACAATTTCATGTGAGACTACTTACGGTATTTAACTTGTATGATAAAAAAATACATACAAGCTACTTGCCTCATAACGACGACGATGAAAAGACAGAATAACGGGAACAGATCCCGAACAACTAGCACAACGTACGAACGAGAGACGACACGAACAAGAGCAAGATCCAACCAACGATAATACGGCGGTGCATGCGTTCTCACACGCACGCACACGGCAGCAGCAGCAACCGGTAGGAGTGGTGACAACAACAACCAAGGCGACGACAGCACAGTCGAGGGGAGTCGGCGGTAGTCGACCTCAGCAAGGGCGGACGACGGCACGGCAGGACAGCGGTGCGGCAAGGTTGAGAGTCTGTACAGCGAAGAGGGGCTGTCGTAGCGCGGCACGGGGAAGACGACAACAGGGCAGGCATGGTGTCGCGGAGCACGGGGATGCGGCGGCTAGGGGATAAGGAGAGGGGAAACACGGGGGCAGGGCTGCTGTGAGTGCACGGGTGGAGGAGAGAGGAGCAGGGTGATGATGGGTTTGCGATAGGGGGTCGGGAGGTAGGAGAGAGGGGGGTTGACGGCTGAGGGAGAGAGAGATGGGGTTTAGGGTTTGGTAATTAGGGTTAGGGTGTACACAGTGAATATTTATAGGGTTTAGAAGTAGGTAAGGTTATTGGGTTAAATAGGATAGGACCCAATAAGAGAATAGGGTTTTGGGTTTATGGGTAGTATCCAATAGGAAGAAAATAGTCCAATAAGAGACAAATATGCCGTGAAATAGGTTTAAACAATAAATAAGATCAAGAACAAATTTGTAGATCAAACAAATGAGAATATAAAGGCTGGATCAAACATAAATGAATCACAAGAAGAACAACATACAATTCAAAAGGGACAAAAAGAGATACAATCAGAAATAAAATAAAATAATCAGAAATTTAATTTAAAATAAACAAAAATACAATAGTGAGTAACAGGGGTTACAGTCAATATGAGATATTGAGCTCATTTGCTTTAGTAAGTCTATTCGGACATCAAGAAATCAAAGATTGAACTATACAAGGGTGACGCGCTATATACCTTGTGGTCAATTAAGATATCTGGATAAAGGAACTAGACTACATGGTAACATTGGTCACGGATAGGTTATGTCTAATCACTGGCATTCCCGTTACTTGAGTAGCAGTGATGTATTGCTAGATACATCTCACTGTTTGTAATACTAGAATATGATTTTAGTATTACTGTCGATGTAACGGGAACCTACAGGGTCGCACACTTAGAATAGATCGAAATTGAGATTTAAATTCATAAGATGAATTTAATTGGGGATCCAAGTAAGACTTGGACTTCTGGCATTGGTTGGACATTTAATTAGATTAGATGTGCTGACTAAAAAGTTCAAAGGCCCACACACGAATCTGAACCAGGTCAAATTGTGAGTCCAACAACCTCATTACTTTCTTAGGGTTGATTTTCTGTACCTATATATACGATTCGTATCCGTGGAAAAGTGACACATGAGAACACCCTAGCTGTCACGAAAATTGTGAGAGTGAGAGCTCGCGAGGAACATCCCCTTCTCACAGCTAGCACCACGGCGTGGGGGAAAAGCTTGATTTGATCCGTTCGTGTGGATACCGTAGAGGCACCACAATATTGCAGTGCTGTGATCGGCATACTGTGGAGACATCATATCCATCTTCAAGGTATAACTTCTAAACACGATTTATGATTTTCGCATGGATCCATGGCTAGGTTTCGATATTTCTTTGTAATTTTTCCGCTGTGTATTTAATCTGAGACTACCATCGAAACCTAACTGGTTGGCCATGTGGAGACTAATTATGAGCGAGTCACAGTGGGGCGTTCGGACGCCTTCCAGGTCTTTGTCAGAGAATGTCACTGAGATCCCAGGGTTCTTGGCCGGGGAAAGTTGTGGACCGAACTCACCTCTCGGATGAAGGTCTTTTGGAAAGAGTTTGATTTCCCCCCCCCCATTGGACCTCTATGGATAAGGTGGAGGATGACCCCAGGTTCAGAGTCTTGGAACTCGGCGGGCCTTTCGGTTCGCTTGTTGGCTCCTCGAGGTGGAGGATTGGCCCGGTCCTTTCTGACGAACTTGGCCAGGTGTCCCCTCTGTATGAATTCTTCTATCTCCTTCTTGAGAGCCTGACAATCATCCGTGTCATAGTTGTGGTCCCTAAAGTGGCACCACTTTTCTATGTTCCTCCTCTTTGCTAGAGTACTCATTCTAGGGGGAGCGCGGAGTAGCCCTTCCTTATCCACCTCTATAAGAACTGCTGATATACTAGCATTGAAGAGGGTGAACTTCTCAAAACGAGGTGCTAGGCGGCACTGGCCATTGTCATCTTTCTGAAATTTCTGGGACCCTTCTTCGCTTGTATTCATCCATTTGTTCCTGGAAGATGAGTCCTCTTGACTGGGGCATTGAGAACCTCGTTCGCTCGGATGTACTTATCACTCCTAAGCAAGAGTTGCGAGAAGTCCTGAGGAGGTTTCTTAGCAAGAGACGCCTTGAGATCGGCGTTACTGACATTGTGCCTGAATGCTGCAGAGGCTACTGATTGGTTGAGAAAGGCAATAGACCGTGCTTTGGCGGTAAAGCGCCAAACATAATCTCTTAGGCGTTCACCTTTTCTTTGGCTGAGGGCTAGCAAAGATGCACTTGTTTTTTCGGCTCGGTGACTGTTAACAAAGTGGGTGAGGAAGAGCTCCTCAAACTGGTCGAATGAGAAGATGGAGGCTGGGGATAGACGAGAGTACCAGTCTCGCGCTGGTCCCCTTAACGTTGTTGGGAAGGCCTTGCAGAGGAGTGCGTCCGAGGCTTGATGAATTATCACGAGAGTTTTAAAACTCTCGTTATGATCGGCCGGGTCTGACTCCCTATTGTAGGATTCAAAGCGGGTCGGCTTAAATGTTTTGGGAACCGGAACTTCCATGATGGCCCTGGAAAATGGGGGTCTGCTTGGGCAGAACTTATTGGTTCGTTGTTCTTCTTCGGGATTGATCTTGCTGAGGCGCATCTCCATCTCTCGAAGGCGATGGTGAACCGAGTCGTTCCTTTGGTCTGATCTAGTCGACCCTCGGGACTCTCCTTCATGAGTGGTGGCATGGCAAGAGTTGTGCGCTTGTCGGTCGTGACTTGGGACGATGTTAAGAGCTCGCATGATGTCATCTTTGAAGTTTCGGAATTCTGCCTGGGTGACTGGTGCCCCTCCATCATAGCGAACTCTGGGTGGTGATCGGCTCACAGCGGTGTGGCTCCTTTGCTGTCGACGGAGAGGAGACCCCCTTCGCTCCCTTGAGGAGGCGGACCTTCTGGATCTCGGCCTTCGGGGAGAACGACTCCTCTGACTTCTCTGGCATTCTGGATGAGGGACCTCGTCACGGGCTCGTCTCTCATTCAAGCTGGTTCAGACATCGATCCCTTTTTGGCAGTTGACGATGATTTGACGGAGGTCTCTTGACCCCTGAGGACCTCACGAGGCTATCGAATAGGTGGAAGGATTGTGGACCGAGATATGGTCATGAAGATGATGTTGTTCTTGACGACCTCAACGGGAGCCCTTCGGCGCAGCCTTTCTGGGCATAGGGCAAGCCTGTTGGGGAGGCGCTGCTCAGGTTGAGGCTGTTGAACTTGTTGATCTTGTTGAGGGGGGATATCCTCAAGTCGAGGTGGAGGAAGAGGGGTGGCTTTTCGGTTGGACGCCGCTGCCTCCCCTTTTCTCTTCGGAGGCATGGCTAAAAACTACTTTCACCGGTGAAATATGATCAGATTGCTTTTTCTGTTCCCATAGACGGCGCCAATATGTTGCTGCTAATTTCGGTGTGGGAGCAAACAGATGATTTGTAGATTCTTCTAGAAACAATAAAAGCAAACTTGCTGACTTCTTGCCGGTGTTAACAGTTTCTTGACGTTGCCGCTGACCTGCAAAAGTTCGAAACACCGGGATTGTTCCCGGCGACGAACCCTCCGACGCTCAAGTCAGTAATCAAGAAGATTATGAAAAAGCTTTTGTGGAGAAAATACTGAATACCTTTTTTATGGTGGGGATAGAGGGGTATTTATAGTCGCCTTTAGAAATAGTTTTGAGATAATTATTTATCTCTACTTCCTGGTGTTTTTGGATAAGAAACAGAGTTTAAATCGTTTCATGATAAGAGATTTGGTTTAAACTGTCTCTTAGAGATAATCATGAATTTGAATTACTCTTTAAATGTCATGGGCTGTCACCGTAACCCAGTGAAACAGACCCTTTTTTGGGTTATTGGGCTTGGAAAAGACCCAGTTCCCATTTTTGGACCCTTTACAGGTGAAATTACTGTTTTACCCTTGAGAGCTTTAAGATTCGTGCTCGATTTGAACGGTCCCGATTTAGTTCTATTTTTACCCATATCAATAGCTATACTTATTAGAATATTAGTGGGGAACCCTCAACCCTACTACAACTTCGGAATTTTGTAGTAGGGTAGGGTCTCAACATTATATAAGGAATTTAGTAATCTTCTTTCATGTTTTTCCTCACATATTCTTTTATATATATAAGAACTACTTGTCATGTTAACTCGTACATATGTTATTATGGTTCTCTGGAAAATAGATATTTGATTGATTACTTTGTTAGTTTAATTTATTATCCATTTCACAGGGATAAAAAGATATATTTGTATTTTGTGGTGATTATTCTATTTTTTCAATTTTTGTTGTTAACCGATATGAATATCATGTTTTCTGCAGCTGGCAAAACTTGCAGGAAGTAAAGTTGTTGCCACATGTGGAGGTGAAAAAAAGGCTGCACTGCTGAGGTCCTTGGGAGTTGATCGAGTTATTGATTATACGAAGGAAGATATAAAACAAGTATGCCTACATTATTGAATTGTTCTCCTGTGTGTAGTCTATGATTGTTTGTTCTCTTGCAGTTAAGAACTTATTGTTCACAAGTGGTCTATTTATTTATTTGGAAGTCCTTTAGTTCAACCTTTGAATCACAAAATTATATCTTGTGAGGGTTGTTATCAGCAGAAAATGCATATTACGGGCTCATTTATTATTATTATTATTGTTATTATTATTAGTTTTTTGTTTGAGTTGAACAAATAAATAAATGGGAAAGAGGTTAATAGGAATACCAAAAGGATAATTTACTGCTTGTAGTACCCAATAAATCTGCCATTCACTTTTACCTTGTTTAAATCTTTTTAACGCTGAAAGAACTCTAAATTTCTTCATCATTATCTTTATGTTTATAACTTTCATCATTTTCTTTTCACTCTCTCCAATACTTCCAGTCTTTCATATCCTTTAAAAAAAAAAAAAAAAAAAAATTATATATACATACATTTTGCTTTCTGTCAAGTGTTGTGCAGAAAAATCACATAAGTATAGACTTACTTTTGTGGATGAAGTTTTAGTGTATTCTTATTGTTATCCTTTCTAATTTATGCTTCAATTACTTTCAAAATTTTCCAAGTGCTTACTAGAAAATTTAATGTCTGAATCTTAAATTTGCAATATAACATCTGCAATCTGTCTGCTTAGTGATCTAAAGATAATATAAAAATTCTTGGATTATATCTTGTAGTCTATGTTCATCTGTAAAGCCACTTTTGTATTGGGGTACCTTTTTGGTTACTAATTGTACAGCAAGTATTTTATATTACTGTTTCTACAGTCTGTTAATACCTTTGATTACCACAAGCCAGATGATGTCTGGTATGTAATAGCTCATTTGAACTGGCAAATTATTCATAAGAGCATTTTTGGGGAAGAACCTGGTAAAACTACTTTGGAAACTCAATATCATAGTCAGTATTGTCCTGTCATTTATTCGTCATATGAGTGGTTCATCTCATTATCCATGAATATCTAAGACATCTGCATTTGGGTGACGTTGAGTGAAAGTAGTACTGAGCAACTGATTCCCTAGGAAGTACTCAATTAAGTTGTTATAAAAGCTATTACGGCCATTACAAGCCAGAAGTGTGTGGAGCAAGATTTGGAAGTTTGATTGTGGTTGTCTGTTTCGGCTTTGCCAATTTGGATGTTCTCATTGTGTTATGGCTTGATTTTCAGATTTGACAGCTTTGATTTGAAATTTTAAAAGTTAAAATGGGCCTTTGTTGATATGTAGGGTAAAAGGAACAGTTGTAGCTACTACTTTTAGGGGAGAAACTATTCCACTGTAGGTTAAAACCTCTCTAGTTTAGCAAGGTCGGTTGAGAGTAATACAATGAAATGTTGCAGCTCGGAGTCTATTGGTGGTATTGTGCATAGTGTGTACAATGTTTGAACTTTTTTTCTTAAAATACGTGGACTCATTCTGTTCGTAGGAATTCTTCATAGTCTATTCTTACCTGTTTCTTGCTAAACTGTCACTTAGCAAAATTATTTATTAAAGTATCTGTTGTTGCTACAAAAGTTCATGTATTTACTTTAGGTTTTCCCATGTAATGCAACTTGCCTGTTGCTAGCATATAGAACAGTTTTAGGACACTATCTATGGTAAAGAACTTAACACCAAATCACGTACCTTCTGTTGGTGTGAACTAACTGAGGTCTTTGCCTATGTTCAACCAGAAGGAATGAAGACTGTACTCTCCACTTGAAAAGTTGTGGATGTTCGAAAAAACAAAGATAAATTCCTTAACCCTAAACACAACCCGCAGTTTTGGTGAAGTGGCAGGGATATCAAATCCCACTAGACAAGTTGATTAAAATTGGAGGGCAACCAGGTCTCAGCACCAAAATGGGTCTCAGGAAAAGAAAAGAAAAAAGTTATCTTATTGATATAAAACCAACCCTAAAATAGAGAATTTTCCAAGAATTTTAATGGGTTAATTTTACCAACATGAAGGTTCTGATCTAAGTTAGAAATTTAAAACAGTCAACGGGTTTGATGGATTTTCAAGAACTGAATTATGCTAACAATTCCAATTAATAATTCAACCTCAATCAATAATTAAATTCCTATATGTTAGCAAGTAATAAATCCAATATCGATTTGTACTCTAATCTAGCATGTGGATCACTCAATCTCAATTATTTTGTGGTCGACAGATAAATCAGATAATAAACTAGATGATAAGGCAGTAAAGCACAAATACTTAATAATGAAAAGATATTACCGAATGTGGAGAAAACCAACGCAGATCTCGGAGTAGGGCAGCAACTCAGATCACGGCAATTCCGCAAGCACAGTCAGCAACTCAGAACTCAGCAACCACAATGAGCAGGGGGCAGCAACAAGCCCTGGAAGCTAGCAAATCAGGTTGACGACGAGCTGACGGCGAGTGAGGGCAGCGTCGATGGCGAGATGCGACAAGGGGTTGGCGTCGGGAGGGCGAAGTGCTGGCACTGGGTGGTCGGGAGTGGACTGGTGGTTTTGGGGCTTAGGGTTTGGAAGTGAGGTGGCTTGGGGAGTAGGACGTCGTTGGGAGTGGAGGAGGAAGGAGGCGACGGCGTGTGAAGGTGAGGGATTTGGTCGCGGTGATGTTGGGTTGTGGGAAGGGGTGCGAGGATGAAGGAGAGGAGGCGTCGGAAGAGTTGACGATGGAAGGGACGACGGGGTGTGGAGTTTTGGAGCTCGGATGGGTTTGGGAAAAACGAAGAGGGAAGAAGAAGATGAAGACTGATGGCGGCTGTAGATGGTATATGATTAGGGTTTTTGTATTTGGGGATTAGGGTTTGGATTAGGGGATTTTGATTTGTATTGGGGATTTTTTTTTTTTTAATTGGGGATAAATTTTAGAACTAATCACTAGTTCTAAAACTGGATTAGGATTTATCACAAACCCTAATTTGTATCTCGATTGTATCACACAAGGAGAAAATTGAAGAGCAAAACTCAACACAGTTTTTTTGATCAATAATGGCATCCTTTCTCATTCAACTCAGGGCCTTTAAATAGGCTCAATTACATTTTGAAACACATCTCCAAAATATTCTCAGAATCCAAAAATTACAAAAAAAGATTACATAAAAATGGAAATAAAATAAAAGTCCTAAACTGAATAAAACAGCTGATGAAGACGATGCCTGCGCTGATAGAAACGCCCAAATCGTCTGGAACCGATGTCCTCATCACTTATTTTCAGGAATAAGTTAAATTCTGTAAAATATGGAACTGTTGGTTAAACCTTAAACTGAGTTTATATCTTATTCTCTGCTTCTTCATGTTTTGTAGTTGTGATTTATTTTTTAATCAAAAATCCATTTCTTCTGATAAAGATACTAATTCAGTTATGTAAATTACTGGATACTGATTTACTTTTTCAATATTCAGATTGGACCTCATTTTATTGAAAGATGACCATAATGGCCTTCATTTACTGCAGGTTCTGAAGAAAGAATACTCGCAAGGGGTTGATATAGTCTATGAATCCGTCGGAGGTGATATGTTTAATCTATGCTTAAATGCACTAGCAGTTCATGGACGACTTATTGTGATAGGAATGATCTCTCAGGTGATCGTCAAGGCTCTCAGAGTCCCTAGATTAATAAATTGTAATTCATAAATTTATCATTAGAATAGTTTTTGTTTCCTAAATTGTCTAAGTCCATCTCTTAACCTTCCATTCAAGACAAATCAGTAAAAATCGATCATTTTCAAAATAATTTATGGTTTCAGGTCTAAGCACAAATACTAGTAGAAGCTCTTTTAAAACATATTTATATGTTTAGTAAGCATTTTCTTTACAGTACTGCATCAACAAGATTACTTCACATGCTATGGAAGCTACCTTACAGAAAAATGCACACAGAAGCTCTTTAAAACATTACTCATTCAATAAGTGCCGTCCATACAGTAATTTCATCACGAGATTACTTCACATGCTATCCAAGTCATCGTACATGCTGCTTTAGTTTCTTGTTGCGCTATTAAGTTTCGTTGCATGTTATTTTCAAGCAGCTTCAATATTCTTCTTTTATTGGGAGGACATGTTACAGCTGTTATGCACCGCTTGGTTTATACTTAAGAGTAATTGCTGAGAAACTTTTGATTTTTCATTTATTCAGGAATACACATTGAATGTGAGATTACACATTTAATTTCTGGTAGTTGATCCATAATCCAAAAAATTTGTGACTGTTCCAGAAGAAATGAAACATAAGATACGGTAGAACTAGGACACTTAGTATGAGGTCTACCCAATGCTAGATGCAGAGGCGCATAATAGATCGATATGAACATCATGAACTGCCCTATAATAGAACCAGTTGTTGCTGATACCTCCTCCTTGGATCCTTCTTCCATCAATCGAGCTCGAAGAAGAAAGAGATAAGAGGGCCCTATTATGTTATCAGAAGTCCATAATAGAGTCCGACCATAATGACCGAATTTATTATCTTCATGCATGAGGATAATAGATTACCTAGTAATGATTTCAAATTCATCACAAAGCAGCCCCCCCCCCCCTCCTCTTTTCAATTTCTCAATTATTTTATGATGTTTTTTTAACTTTCTATATATTGAAAGAGAGACTATAAATGATGTCTCTTATTTCAATGATACCATCTTCTTTGATTGAGTGACGTCTCATGTGTCAAGGACACCAAAGGGATATTAAATGAATGGAATTGGGATATATATGAAATATAATGTAATAGGAGTCACTTTGAGGTTCCCTATGAAATGAGGCATGAAACGAAGCCCCACTACGAAAAAGTTCTTGGAGTTACGAAGTAAGTTTCGAACTGACGAGTTGAGAACTTTTGTTTACTAAGAAATTTGAATCTATTATTGATTGTAAAATTAATTGATAGTGCCTAGGATATACTGGTAAGTCTCTTTGCTGGTGAGCAAGAGTTTGGCTGTTCAAGTCTTGCTTGCACCAATCCCCTAGAATGGGGAATGTGTGTGTGGTTTGTGAGCCTTAGTCAACCAAAATAATAAATAAATAAATAATATGACACCAACTACAAGCAAACTGATAATCTTTCATCTAGTTATAAGGGCCCGAAATTAGCCAGGTTGGAATGTTGCATGTATAACGTGGGATTGCCTTTATTGTGTTAGTCTTTAAAGATTTTAGTTCATCTTCTAAATCTCTTTAAATAATTTGCACGTTTATCAAATTGCATTTTTTTTTGGAGAAGATCAAATAGAGAACCCACACTTTGCTTTTGCTAATTCCTTTCCGATTCTTGGGTCACTTGTTTTGTGTTATATATTGAACATCAATATGATAGTTTTTGTTGGGGTGGCATTCGGGCTCGGAGGACCGGGTTGGTCCAAAAACCACCGGGCCAAACCCCCAGGCTGATGGCTTTCCCGGTCTAGGCTGGCCAGGCCAATGCAGGTTTGATTTTTCTATTTTATTTAATAGAGTAGAATAAAGTAAAAAAAATTTGGGTGATTGAATTTAGACAACAATTTAAAGAACATATAGATTAAAGGGAAAGATTCATATATTAATTTTTTTCCAATGAATTACAAAATTTAAAATAGAATCAAATAGATAAGCAACATTTCATACAAAGTGATTGAATTTCAAATTACAAGTTGAAGGGAATATTAGACTTTAGAGTTCGAGATGACCTCAATTTAGATTGAAGAGAAGATATTGGACTACTGTCGTGCACTTCTATTGTAATACCCCTAGTATGCATGGTTAATAACATTTTTTTCTCTTTTATTTAAAACAAAAATATACATGTACATTGTTATTGTTATCTTTATCATACATAGTTATTGTTATATTTGTTAACCTATACTATTAGTATCATTATATACTATTAGTATTGCTATGACTTTTTTTTTAAAGCCTTAAAGACCAACATTGTTTACAAAAAAAAATAAAAATAGAAAAGAAGCCCAGCCCAACAAAACAATTCTCAATTGGGGGTTAAAAAGCAATTAGTTAAAACCTAGGGGGTTTAATGCAAAAAGGGGGGACACCTACGCATTTCTACACCCTTCCACCAATTCCTACACTCCACTTCTTTCTCTCTTTCTTTCTTTCTGCAGTGGCTAGCAGCAACAACAGTCCCCCCCCCCCTTTTCTCTCTCTATATATGTGCTATTGCCTACTACTACTACTGTTGTTTACTACTACCTACTACTGCTGTTTACTACTACTGCTACTACTGTTCACTACTACTGCTACTGCTGCTTACTACTACTACTACTACTGCCTACTTCTTCTACTACCACTACTGCTTACTACTACTACTACTACTACTTACTACTACTTCTACTACTTTACTACTACTATTATACTACTACTATTGGAGCAAGAAGACTAAAGGTGCAAGGAGGAGAAGATAGCAACTTGAAGCAACCAATAGATTGAAACTTACAAACAAATCAAAGTGGGTATTTTTCCTTTACCTTTTGTTTATTTTTATGACTTTTGACATAGAAAGATATGCTTGTGTGAAGTATTGAAGTTATGCTTGATTGAAGTTATGATTGTTAGAAGATATGCTTGTTAGAAGCTATGCTTGACAAGGTGTTGATTGAAAGTATTGAATATTTTAGTTCATATGAAGTAAACAAGACGATGGTCTAATTAGAAGAATGGTAGATGATGCATACTTACTCACAATCCATGTTTTACTCTTTAAGAAATTAACTAATTGTTTATGTGATGAGGACATTCATTCTATTTAGTTTAGTATTTTATTTCAGTACCATATTTGGTTTTGGCAATTATAGCCATATATAATCTTTTTTTTATGCATTAGAATATTTCTGAGATTTTAGAATATTTTGAGATTTGTATCAAAATTTGTTTTGAGCCTATATATAGGCCTTGTGATTAATGAGAAAGTATGCTATTCTTGATTAAAAAAATTATTGTGTTGAGTTTTGCTCTTCATCTCTCCTTTGTGTGATACAATTGAGATCCAACTTATTAGGGTTTGTGATAAACTTTAAAATAACCCCAAATACCCAAATCCAATACAAATTTCTAATCCTAATTTTCCAAATTAAAATCAAACCCTAATCCCCAAATAAAATTTTCCAAAACCCTAATCCCTTTCTCCTCTTCCTCTTCCTCCAAACCCCGACCCAAGATCCACCACCGTCTTCCCCCCTTCTCCCCTCTACCTCTCCACGCCCTCTCCGCCGAAATTGCCAAACCCCCTCTTCCCGTGTTTCTTCCCCGGCCAACTCCTACCAGTCTCCGGCGACCTCATCGCTCTCCTAGCGCCATCGACCCCCGACCTTCTCCTCTGCCCCAGCGCCGCCACAGTAGACCCCTGCTCCTCCCCTGGTCCGCTTCCGATCGACAGCAACGACCACCACTGCTATTTTCTCTATTTCCCTCCCTTCGACGCCCTCGCCGTAGCGCTGCCCTGTCCCCGTCGCTGTCGCCATCGACCGTCGCCCTTGCTCCTCTTGCTATTGTGGTCGGTCTCTCTCTTACTGTTGTTACTGATTGTTGTGTTCTGCGTTGCTGCCAAGTCGCGATCTAACGCTGGTTTCTTTGAACCCCGGTATACTCTTTTCACTTTTTAAATATTTGTGTTATACTGCTTTATCATCTCTACTATATTATTTAATTTAACTGTCGACCACAAATATCGAGATTAAGTGTTCTACTTGCCCAGTTAGAGTACGAATCAATATTGCATCATTTACTTGCTAAGAACGTTTAGGGATTTAATTATTCATTGTTAGAACTGAATTATTAATTGGGCTTGTTAAACGTAATTCAATTCTTGAAAATCCATCAAACCGATTAATTGTTTAAAATTCTAACTTTGATCCGCATTATTGGTAAAATTAATCCTGTAAGATTTTGGAAATTCTCTATTTAGGATTACGTTTTACATCATTATGTATGTATAAATTTTATTATTATGTAAGGAAAAAGTTGTAGTTTAATTAGAGAGGCACTTGTATAAAATTATATAGGTAAAAGTAGTGTAAATTGTATGAGAAAATTACATGTATTATTAATTGTAAGAAATTACATGTATAATTAATTATAGAAAGTGTTGTGTAGAATTGCTTCTAATTGTAGAAACTACATCTTAGTCATGAATGAGAATGGTAATGTATATGTACATTATATAGAATAACACACATGTTGATTGTATGTTAGTAGAAAAGACTACTCATCGTATGCTTAATTTATGTGATTGCATGAAACTACACACTTGTAGTAATATGCTTAGTGAATATAGATGCAAGCTTAGTTTATATATGCTTAGCAAAAGAAAAATAGAAGAATTGTTGGAGTGTATGCATAGTTAGTATAATTGTTTGGTTTGACTTGTAGAATCTATAGTAATTCATGGTAATTGAAAACTACTCGTTCATGATGGTAGAAACTACCTGTTAGTTAGCAATGCATGGTAGAAGTAGTAATTCCTAGTAGAGTTAGTAGTCACTTAAAGTAATGATAGTAAAGTAGAAGGAAGTAAAAGCTATAGTCGCATACTTAGCTAACTAAAATTTAAAATAGTATAATAATGGTAGTAAGGTAGAAAAGCCACTTGTAGTTGTACACTTAGCTAACCAAAAATTCGTGATAAGCAAAGTGGATTGTAGTAAAGTAAAGAAATATTGGTAGTATAGAAGAGATTGTAGGCATGAATAGGGTGATTGATGGAATACCGTATGCATGTGTATGCGGGTATGCAAACTTGAATATTTACATGGGTAGTATTTTGTGCACATTGAGTGCACTAGTGTGGTGCATGTTGGGCCGACCTCTAGCATGATTTGAAAGCTAAGTTGAACCCAAATTAAATCTAGACGAGACTTGTATTCAACTAGGATGGATTTACTTAGAACCTAGTTAGTGAATTAAGTTAAATTAGTTATGTAAACTCGCTGAAGGATGAGAGTGGAAACTAGGAGCATAGTTCAATTAACTTAGAGAATTGAAGTTGTGATAATAACGTAATTAGAATCGGGTAAGTTGGTGAATTAAGAAATTAATTTAGGATGATTGGTAAGAACAGACACCAGTTGGGCGTGTACTCACCTGTCAAGGGGACACGTGCGGCGTCGTCTCGTCTGGGACATGTGCGGAGTGGTCTCGACTATTAATTTCTGGGATTTAGTGATAAGAACAGGATGCAAACGTAAGTCACAAGTCCTGTCGGAACTTAGGAGATGGACTCTTAAGTTTCCGTCTATGTTCTGGGTTATCAATACGAACAAAGAGTAAGAGTGTAACTCTAAGTCTCTTGGCGGAGTGGAGTGGCCCTATTGATTCGCCTTATGTTCATGATAACTTTGGTAGGGGCAGGAGTGGAGAAGGACCATGATTCCGACAGAGCTGAGAATCACCGGCCTGACCGGGAATGGAGAGGGACCATGATCCTGTCGGAGTGGAGAAAGACCATGATCTGAACGAACAGAGTGATCACTACCGTTCAGAGTGGAGAAGGACCACGATCCGACTGCAGGAGCGGAAATGGACCACATGTGCTGCACTCTACCAGTCACTAGATGAATGTCAGAAACAGAAAAGAGTACAAGAGTAGGATGCATGGCGAGGGATAGAACCCCATCATCTGGAGAACACGAACTCAATTTGGGGAGTATGTAGTATGGGATGCATATGTTTCCAAATCAAGTTTGCATTAGATTAAGAGCATGGTGTGCATATGAGTTGTGCATTAGAATCTAGATCATGACATACACCGACACTTATGATTTGACTTTCATATTTTTTTTGCATCAAATATTGTTTGTCGAGGATTAGGAAATTGCGGTTTTTATCCGTTTTGCGTCAGTTGTATTCAACTGACGTGCCCACAGTTTGCTAGTTGCAAGATTGCTGATCGTGGAGCAGGGGACTCGAGCTGCGGAAAGCATCCAAGTGTTTATAGTTTTCTTGTGCAATGTAAGTTTCTAATTTCCTGTAATTTTCTGTGTTGTGTACTCATTGAAGTAAAGATTCTAGGTAAGTGTCACGAGGTCTCAGTGTGTGGAACTCAGGGCGCTACATCTACTTAACCTAAATATAGAATCTTATCGACCTAAATTTTCCAATTGTTTACAATACTTGATCCGTAGTGCATCTTCAATCTTCATTCGTCACTACTTGTTCCGTTTTATGTCGTTTGAAGTAAATCTCGGGTCATTTCTTCCGCTTTCATCTAATATTCCGCGCATACTAACATCTCTAAATTCTTCGAAAGCAAGCGATTCCTGTTCGGGCTCATAATTCTACCACTAAGAGAAAAGCACTTTCGGATGCAACAGTTGATATCGGGAGAGTTAGCAAATCTTTATCCATACGAGAAAGAATAGAAAAAGTAGTTTCATTGTGTTTCCAATTTGATAACACATCAATTATATCATCGACGAGAGGTTGTGCATTATACCAATTCAACTCGTTAGGTGCATTTGTTCTTGTTTTTTTTGATTTTATAAGATTTAAAACACCACTTGTTGAAAATGCAAGACTCTTTCCCTTTGATATGGAAGAAGAATAACTAACATGTTGTGATTGTGTACTATTAGATGCATAAAGTCTACCGTAACTATCATACAGATTATTCAAAACATGTTCAAATTGTGTAGTAAAAAAAACATGATCATAGCCTTCTATTTCGTTGTGTGGAACATATGAATAAAAAATCTCAATTAAATTATTTGTACCCTCTAACTTTATAACATGATTCATTACACTAGCCATACAATATAACATAGGATGAGGATGTTAATATTTCATAAATTTTAGATAAGCGGCATAAACCATTGTTCTAATAAAAGGGCTGCTTATCAAATCTTTAATAGTGGTCATCATAGTAACGATTGTAAGTAAAATACCACTAGAAGTAGATGAATATGTTTTCAAAAATTGCAAAGTTGCATCATTAAAATGTTCTAAAAATTTTAACAATCTATCAGTAAAAAACCAACATTCATCATCTATTCTACAATCTTCCATACCCATTGCAAGACAAATTTCTTTTAAACCTTGTCTATATGGAGTAACTACATTTAAGAGTTCATATGTCGAATTCCAACGATGTCTAACAACTTTAGGAAAACGTTTAAATATGATTTCCCTAAGTTTACACCAATCATAAAAAGATTGATATGTAAGACCACTCAAAGTAATAAAATTAACACAATCTCTCATTGCTCTAATCTTATCGTGTCTGTATTTTAGTGCATCTTGTACACAGATTTAAATATGACAAATACATCTAACATGAACAATATCGGGTTCTATTGGATTTAACATAATTTTCAAAGTAGAAATTGCCTTAGTATTATTAGAGGTATTATCAAAACCAATTGCAAAAACATTATCATAAATACCAAATTTATTACATGCATCCATGATGTGTGTTGCAATTATCTCACCCTTATGTGGGTATCGAACAAATCCGAAAGAAATAATCCTCTTTTGGAGTAACCAATCGGAATCTATCCAATGACATGTTACACACATCGTTGGTACATCGTTAACGTCTACCCAATCATCGGATGTCAAAGAAACCATACAATTTAGTGATGTCAATGTTGCAACTAACATCTCCTTAACCTCTTCATAGACTAATTTACAATCTCCCTTCACTACACTCGTAGTAATTCGTTTATAATGGGGGTTTAATGTGGTTTGGTTAAAACTCTCTAGATTCCTAATTTCGGCATACGAAAAAGATAATTCATCCTTAATTACTAATCTAGTCATTTCCCTACGAACAGTATCGTGATCGTAGCTATGGCTATCTACGTGACTGGTCTTAGGATTTATCTTTTGTTGTATTAGTGTGTCTTGTGATAATTTGGGTCGGCATTTATCTAAATGTCGCTAAGTGTACCCGTTCTTGCACCTTATTTAAACTTGTATGGCGTTTTACACTTATTACAAATCTTAAGTCCTACTCTTTTATCATTTTGAGAAGGTACAAAAGTGTAATATTTGTGTACTTCGGGAGTGGGTCCTCTTGATTTACGGGATTGAGAAGGGACTTGTTCCATATCTTGTGAATCTCTGTCTTCTATTATTACATCATCTATGTGTATGTGGGGAATATCATTAAAATCGGGAATACCATCAAAATTTCTAAATATTTCTTCACTATCTATTTGTAGAATGAAAAAAATGCGACGAGATGAGGTGGACCTCTTGGCTACGGCCGCTACCACGTGATCGGTTTGATATCATCTAATTATTTACTAGTGTATGTATGTTTAAAAAAAAGAACCTAAAAATAAGAAGAGAGTTAAAAAAAACACAAACAACAAATTATGAACTAGTGTATGTTCTTAAAAAAATTATACAAAACAAGTAGAGAGAGTTCAAAATAACACAAAGAACAAATTATGAACTAGTGTATGTTAATAAACAAAATCTAAAAAAGAAGAGAGTTAAATAAAAAAACAACAATTTATTTATGAGCTAGTGTATGTTAATAAAAAAATATAAAAAGAAAAAGAGAGAGTTCAACAAAACACAAACAATAAATTATGAACTACCAAATTATTAACTACTAAAATCTAAAAAGAACAAGAGAAGAGAACAATGCTACTACAAAAGTTAAACAAATACAATGTTACCGAAACGAGTGTAGATTGAAGAATGAGAGTAGAGAGAGTTGAGAGCTTGTTCTTTCAAGATTGAGTACACTTGAGTCTAAAGAGACTCTAGAGAGTTGAGCGATTGAGAGCACTTGATGTTGATCACTTGATTCTACAAACTGCAAGAGAATAGAGTGTAAATGATACAATTTGTGAAGAGAAATGAATGAAATGAGATTGTATATATAGATTATGTTTATTTTCGGATTTTCCATAATACCCCCAAAAAACTAGCTATTAAATTTCCGTTGGAGGGTACTATTGTAATTCAATTTTTTGAATTTTTAAAAAAGAATAAAAAAAGGGGGGGCCAACGGTCGGCCCGGTCGGTTTGGTCCAGGCCGGTCCGAATCCAGGTCGTTCGACGAGGGTTTTGACGGTGATCTTGCAAGCCAGCCAAGCCCAGGTTCGCAGGGTGGTCCGGGTCCGGTTTGGTGGCATGCCGGGCCGAGCTGGTCCCAGGCTGAACCAGCCCCAATGCCACCCCTAAGTTTTTGCATTGTGTTATTTACCAAAAATTGTGAACCAAATAAGGACCCATGCTGTATATGCTATAGACCCATATAACTAAATTGTTACTTTGTTACCTCTCCATTTAGGTAATTTAAATATTGAAGCTGTTATAACTTTGCTTCATTGTTCAAGTAGATGGTGGCCAATTATCACAGTTTCAGTTTGTCTATTTATTTTAAAATCTTGTTCAATTATATTGACATCTAAAAGTACTTTCTTTTTCTATATGGACACAATGATTCAGTATCAAGGAGAAGAAGGATGGAAGCCGTTGACTTATCCTGGTCTCTGTGAAAAGATTCTTGCAAAAAGCCAAACTGTGGTAGGTAGATTTTGAGCTGACAATTATTTAACATGAATAATCTATGTTGTCGCTTTGAGTTAATTTGTTTATACTTTCTCTAGGACATACTTTAAAAGCATTAAGATTTATTCGTCTACTGTTGTGTTGTGGTATCCTGTATTTTTTGCAGGTTATGTTTAGAACATTATGTCCGCGTCCCCCCCCCCCCCCCCCCCCCCCCCCCCCCCCCGCGAATTTTTTCCCAAACTGTCCCACTTTTTGAAAGTTTTTCCCAAACCGCCCTACTTTTTTTTAAAATTCCCAAACTGCCTTCTCGGTTTTCGAAAAACCGAGTTTAGTTAAAACTCACTCGGTTTTTCGAAAACCAAGTGTTAGTCTTGGATTTTTCGAAGAGTAACACTCGGTTTTCGAAAAACGAGTGAGTTTTAACTAAACTCGGTTTTTCGAAAACCTAGTGTGTCGTTTTGGTAAATACTTTCGAAAGTGGGTCAGTTTGGTAACAAGGTCGTTTAATTGATAGTGAGCCAACTAAGTTGAATGTTAACGGGTGAGTATAATCAAGAAAGAGAAGAAGTTTTCCAGGTAAAAAACAAAATAAGGAGGGAAATAAGAATTTAAAAATCCCTTGAACAATGTTACCCATGCAATTTCCTCCTTCATTATAGCGAAAATGAAACAACCGTTTGTATGATATTGAGAGTTGATTGTCTACTGTAAATACACCGAGTTACCGAATGAAAATTTTAGTGATCTTCGTAGAGATTTAATTTATGTGTTACACTTGTATTACACATGCTTAAAAAATAGGAGAGTCTACAGTAAACTCTTCATACATGGTTGTATGAGTTCACAAATACAAATTACCAAAATCAAAAATCTTCTTTTTCAATAAGGTTCTATAGACATAATTCATTTTCCATCAATACTTATAAATTATAGATATAAAAACATATGCCAAACATTTCATCAGAAAAACCAGCCAACACGTATTTCATCAGATATAAAAACCAGCCAACATTTCATCAGAAAAAAAAAAGGATTCAAGCAGGAATGTAAATTAAGAAAAAGTAAGAATTTTATTCATCACATATAGACAGTCTAGGACATTCCAAGGTATATTCTTCAGCCAAACAGCTAAAAAATTGAGAGCAGCACATATGTTCAGATTCACAAAATTTGTGCCTTGCAACTGGATCATAAAGTGGAAATCCCTATTTGTCTCTTAGGCTACAACATTGTTCTAAGAAAAACAAATGAGAAAGTACGAGAAAGAGGCAAGTGTGCCCACTATAGAAGCTCTGCTCTGCTTGCTCATCTCCTCTCCTATGGACATTTTAATCAGTGCTGGAGGTAGCAAGGTTCTTCGAGTACTTAGTACAGTCATATGGCCCAATATTTTGAGCCTTCTTTTTAACCTGCAATAACACAAATATCAGGTAAAGCTGAAAGACTGGTTGCCAATAGTTTAAACTGTAACTTTGATGTAAAAATACTTAGTTAATGTGCCACTGTGGGTATACAGTGATTTTGAGATAGTATTTTGGTTTTTTCTCAAGTATTTTAAAGGCTAAGAAGTTGGGAGGTCTTCCAGTTGTATTGGCATTACTTGGGGTTTTAAGTATTCAGTGCAATCAAGAATTGAGATGCAAGCTGTTAGAGGAAACCTAGAATAGAGAGGGAATTTTTGGAACTTGTTACCAAAATGACCCACTTTTTGAAAGTATTTACCAAACTGACCCACTTTCGAAAGTATTTACCAAAATGACATACTCGGTTTTTTGAAAAACCGAGTTTAGCTAAAACTCACTCGGTTTTTTGAAAACCGAGTGTTACTCTTCGAAAAATCCAAGACTAACACTCGGTTTTTGAAAAACCGAGTGAGTTTTAACTAAACTCGGTTTTTCGAAAACCGAGTGAGGCAGTTTGGGAATTTTTTAAAAAAGTAGGGCGGTTTGGAAAAAACTTTCAAAAAGTGGGTCAGTTTGGGAAAAAATTCCCCCCCCCCCCCCCCCCCCCCCCTCCCATATTTTAAGATGATCTGTCTTTGATTTCTGCAATTACATTTTTAACATTCAGCCTTAGCCGACCACATTGGGTAGAGATTTCTGCAATTATAATGTAGAAGATACACACACTTTCAACGTATTGATATCTGTAAATCCAAATGTACATCTGTATTATGCATGCATCTAGATATGTGCATAAGCTATTCAAGTGCACATCCATATCATAATCAAAGTATTTTTTAATTTCTGAATTCAATCCTTTTGAATTCGTTGGTCTCTCTTCCAATGAAAAATAATGATAATCTCTTCATTGTACACCAATAAATTATTTTTGAAAAGATATCCTATAAATATAACAAGATAACTTCATCTTTGTGATCGTGAATAAAAATTTATAATAATTCTTATATGATAATGTTTTCTATAAATGTTATATCTTATTAAATTGGATGAGGGATTTCTTTTCTCAAGTTAACTACTTCTAATAAGGTTTTATATGCTATGGGTACTATATACAGTAATGTTCCTCCAATAATATAAATGCAACTTACCTTATGGCCTATCTGGCTATCCCACTAATAACTACCATCCATGATTGTTCCTACTCCATGTGCGTGTGCACATGCACATGCACATGTCTGCAGTTTCAAATTTATGTACGGCCAATGCATACATAAGCACCAAATACTTTTTGCATCAGAATGGGTTTTAGCTTGGATGTACTACTAAACTTTGAGAAAGTTATACAAATGAAGTTATTAAAGTTTAGAATATGATATGGTGTCTTAAATTATTGTGTCAGATAAGGAGGAAGCAGAGAGTGTGGCCAAAAAGTTTGGACTCTTGGTTTATAAAGAGAAATTGTATTATTACATAGCATAAGTGTTTGCTCCTAAGAAGAAATCATCCACGTTCTCCTATAGCGTTAACAACTCAAGGGGGGAAATAACATCGTAATTTGCTCTACGTACTGTTTTGTAAAACTATGACTTAATCTCTTTAATGGAACAATGTGGGCATACTCCACTTTTCTTCTGAGGGGGAAAAAATCTAAGGCTACATTGTGAAGAAGTGATGTTTTTGTTTTGCAATTGGCATGGAACATTATACAAGGATAACTAGTATTATAGTAAGATAATAGCGACATGATTCTAGGAAATAATTTATTTAAAAGTTTTTTAATAATCAATTGCTTCAATCATTTTACGTCGTCCTCTAATTGACATTTTCTGTGTGTTGATGATATTGCAGGCTGGCTTTTTCCTAATTCAGTATGCCCACTTGTGGCAGGAACATTTAGATAGGTTATTTGATCTCTTCTCCTCAGGAAAGCTTAAGGTATGTCTTCCATATTCATGATTTTTCTTTTTTCAGGGTATGTGACGAGACCCGCATATGCTTCAACTACCATATCATAAAGTAATGCTTCAACTACCATATCATAAAGTAATGGCCACTGCATCTGTTGAAGTATATTCTCCTTTACAAAAAATATCAGTATTAGCACGAGTTTTACCCAAAATAACAAGAACCAATTTATTGATGTTAATTTCACAGTATTAGAGAGAGAAATAATTTATTGATAATTATACTATCAGATATATATAGACGAGCACTGTGATAGAACTTAATATCTATCCTATGTGGGGACTAAAACTAATCTCAATAATGGGCTAAACTCGGGGCTATACTTTAACACTCCCCATCAAGTTGGAGCATAGATATTATCGAAGCCAAACTTTTCAAGGAAACTTTGAAAAAAATTGGATGGCAAAGCTTTTTGGTGAGGATGTCGGCTATTTGTTCTTTTGAATGAACATATGTAAAAGATAAGTGATGTAAAACTTAACCCTCAATAGAGAATTTTCAAGAATATTAAAAGATTAAGTTTACCAACATGTAATGCGGATCAAATTGGAAATTAAAACAGTTAATCGGTTCGATGGATTTTTAAGAATTGAATTAAGTTTAACATGCCCAATTAACCACTCAGTTCTAACAATCAATAATTATATTCCTAAGTGTTTTTAGCAAGTAAAAGCTGCAATATTGATTTGTACTCTAATTAGCAAGTAGAAGTACTCACTTTCAATATTTGTAGACGACAGATAAATCAAATAATATTATAGAGATGATAAATGGTATCATAAATAAATGAAAAGAGGAAAGTTTATCGAGTTGCGATGAAAACGTTGTGAAGTTGCTGCATCTGAACAATAGGTGGCATTAGGGGTGCGGATGGCCGTCGATGGAGGTCGCAAAGGGGCGGCGCCGAGATGTGAAGGAGCAGCGAAAGGGGGGGCCTCAGGGTGGCTGTAGTCGACGACGACAAGGAGAAAAGGGGGTCTCGGGGTTGCTGGCGATGGAGCAAGGCGGGGCGAGCGATGGGGCAGTCGACAGGGTGGCAGTGGCGACGGGGAAGGTGGTCGGTGGTAGTCGACGACGGGGTAAGAGGGTTAGGGTTGGATTTTGGGGATTAGGGTTTGGGAGGAATTGATTTGTGGATTTGGAGAATCGATTTGATGGTGGAGGTGAGAGAGGTGGTCGGAGGTGGCGACGACGTCAAGGGGCTTCGGGCTAGGAGAGAGGGAAGAAGTAGGAAAGGGGGTTGGGTTGTTCGGTTTCGGGAGGAGAAAAAGGAGGAAGAAGGAGAAAGAGAGAGCGGCTAAGGGAGAGAGGAATTAGTTTTGGGTTTAATTAATTTGGGAATTTGGGGATAGTCTTAGAGTTTATCACAAACCCTAAAAGTTTATTAGAATTTATCACAAACCCTAATAATTCTTTCAATTGTATCACACAAAAAGGAGGGATGAAGAGCAAAACTCAACACAATAATTTTTTTAATCAAGAATAACATAACTTCTCATTAATCTCATGGCCTATATATAGACTCAAAACAAATCTTGATACAAATATCAAAATATTCTATAATCTCAAAAATATTCTAATGCATAAAAGAAGTGTGCAAATTGTAAAACTACTACATAGGGCTAAATCTTAAAATAAGCTAAACAAAATTGATGTCCTCATCATTCTCTCCGAGTGGGAGAGAGCTCGACCCAGTCGAGTCAAAACTAGTGATCCTGTCATGGTGCTCCAAAAGATCTGGGTCCAAGCGCTGGAGCTCCTCATGATCACTCCAAGTATCATCCGACTTCGGCTTGTTCTTCCACCTCACCAAATACCTATGAATACCACCATCTCTTGTAGAGATTACTTGATTATCTAAAATATTATTCAATTCTTCTGTCGGTGGGTAAATAGTATCAGGTAGAAGGGTAAATATGGGAATCTCACCATTAGGCTGCAGGAGTAGGCTCATCTATAAAAGAATTTCTAGGGTTAAATTTTGAGCCTTTATAGAGCACTAGATTCTCAATATTGAAAGTCTTATGCCAAAACCTGCAGGAAGGTCACCGACATAGGTATTATTATTGATTTTATGTAGTTACTTAAATGGGCCTGCAACACGTATGTTCAAGTTCTTAACGGATCCAGCTGGAAACCATTCCAGACGAATCCGAACCATCTCTTCGTCACCAACATCAAGAGTTATAAATTTCCTTCTAGTATCTGCTATTAACTTGTAGTTAAAATTATTTTCATTAATTTGCTTGAAAATTTCTCTATGCAAGTCATGAATGTGATATACAAATGTGGGTGCACTCTGTGACTCTAGGATGTTCTAACACATGGATAAAATCTATAGGCTGCCAAGTGACTTGGGAAGGAATGGGTGACTCAGGTACATTCAATGGAGGTGATTGGATCGACCGAATACAGTGGAGATGCTGGTCATCCTCTCCTTTGTCAAAGTCGTCACTTACATGAGGTTCATAGGTAAACTCATTGTCGGGCTCATCAGTGATGACAGTGGTACCCTCAACTATATTGATCCTATTTGGGCTGGGACAGTTGCCAGCAACGTGGCCGTATCTGTTGCATTTATAGCACTTAGTGAGAGGATCAATCTTAGAATAGTCTCTTTCAGTGTTCTTACCCGTGTTGTTATTTCTAAGTGAATAGGGATTTGAAGTAGGCTTGTTTGGGTAAGGTTTGTTGTGGTGCTGAGAAGAGGGGGGATCAGGTCTAGATGGCTCAGTAAAGGTCATTCTAGAGGAATGATCTCTTGAATCGCTGGACTTGTAGGGAGAACTTATTGTAAGGGAATTCATATCGAGGACGAGAACATAAGCTGCTGCTAATGAGTCCACATTTCTATGAATTAGCTCGTTCCTCAAATCGGCTCGTAATCCAGTCCTGAACCTAGAGAGAGTTTGTTCTTCACTCTTTACCTAAGGCATTGCACTGAATAAAGAAGTAATCAAACTTATCAATATACCCTTGGGTGGATTTGCTTCCTTGATAGAG
This sequence comes from Hemerocallis citrina, assembly GCA_017893485.1. Classification (NCBI taxonomy): domain Eukaryota; kingdom Viridiplantae; phylum Streptophyta; class Magnoliopsida; order Asparagales; family Asphodelaceae; genus Hemerocallis; species Hemerocallis citrina. The sequence goes on along the minus strand of CM030364.1, from coordinate 95,717,959 downwards.
TTGGTTCCATAAATCTGACAATCGGGTGTGAAACGATAACAGTACATATCTCTTAGTGAGCTTCTCTTTTATGGCTTCCCAAGTGGCTATGGGTGCCAGACCATGGCCTCTACGGGCATGTTCAAGATTAGTCCAGTGTTGAGTTTTTTCCGTCAATTTCATCGTGACAAATTTGACTTTCAGGGCTTTGCTCATGTCAAACCACACGAAGTAGTGGTCCATGGCACAGATCCAATTAAGATAAGCTTGGGGTTCCATGTGGCCTTCAAAATGGGGAACGTCAGCCTTAACGTTCTTCTTGTATTGTTAGTTAGGGTCACGATCTTGACGTCGGCCGTCACGATCATTCCCTTGGGGGATCTGACGATTAGCATGAAGCTCAGGGGCAACAGTTTGATTTAATTCCACTTTCTCAAGCCTCTGATTGATATTGGCAAGAGTTGCTTAAATGGCAGCTAGGGAAACTAGAAATATCAGAGTTGTCCATCTCAGTTCGAGGAGGGGCTCGAGGAATTCTAGGGGTCGTGTGTAGTGTGTTTACTGAAATTTGGGAAACGTGTCATAAATGCACCTAAGGTTTTTTTTAACTGAAATGATCTAAAAGAAAGAAAAAATAAAAGACAAACGATCCTAAATGAATACAAAAATTATGCCTAAATGATGCAAGAACTAGGCACTGTTTGGTTGGAGGGAAATGGAGGGGAAGGGAGGGGAGGGAAGGGATTTTTTAATACTTTTCTTGTTTGGTTCATTTTTTAGGAGGGGAAGGGAGGGAAATGAAGGGGTGCCAAACCCCTCCTGAGTCAATTTTGGCTCCCCTCCAATATTGGGGGGATTTGGAAGGAAGAGAAAGTATGGCTAATTTTTTAATGTGACTGGACTAAATTGCCCTTTAAATCTAAATCCTAATATAATAAAAAACCTAGTTGCCTTACGACTGTTTCTCTCCCGCTGCCTCAATGCTCTTGAAGTTGGCTTCTCAGGAATCTGAGGATCCAGAACAAAAATCCATCAGATTCTTTTGAAGAAAATCCAACATTGAGACACATCTAGTTGATAGTTAAATTCTCCAACATGCACTAGATGTGCTTAAAATAAGTTTTGTATCATTTAGGAAACCATCCATTAACCAGTCCAAATATCTGACTTAATATAGACCTGATTTAGTTTGAGCTCATGCTGAACCCACATTTCATACAAAGAGTTCATTGTGACTGCAGTCTAATATCTGGGGCTAAAACGATGTATTGCAGAGAACTAGATATAATGAGAGACAGTAAAATTACAATTGCCTCGAGTTTACATACTTATCTTTACTCAAGTTTTAACTAAATTTTATCATATATATATATATATATATATATATATATATATATATATATATATATATATATATATATATATATAATTAAGGTAGGACGAAGAGAGAGAGCGCATGTAGGGGGGAAATTTTTGGGTTGGGGTAGAGTTCATATTAATAAATTAATCTGATGTGCCCATCACTCGTGTTGTGACATAGCTGCTCTCCGAGCCCAAGAGCTTGGCAAAAGTGATTTTATATCAAGCTGCACTTTCTTATTGTATGTAAAAGGGTATAAAAGTAATTTTATTATAAAATCCATTCCTTCCCCTTGTGAACCAAACAAGAAGATTATTATTTTCCTTCCCCTCCCTTCCTTTGAACCAAACAGAGTCTTCATTAAATCCCTCCCCTCCCTTTCCCTCCCCTCCCCTCCCCTCGATTAAAATCCCTCCCCTTCCTTCCTCTCCTTTGAACCAAACAGAGCCCTACTGTTTTATGAACCTAGTTCTGATACCAAAATGATCTAAAAGTTAACCCTAAATAGGGAATTTTCAAGAATATTAAAAGATTAAGTTTTTCAACATGTAATGCGGATCAAGTTAGAGATTAAAACAGTTAATCGGTTCGATGGATTTTCAAGAATTGAATTAAATTTAACAGGCCCAATTAACGACTCAATTCTAACAATCAATAATTATATCCCTAACTATTCTTAGCAAGTAAAAGCTGCAATATTAATTTGTACTATAATTAGCAAGTAGAAACACTCACTCTCAATATCTGTAGACGTCAGATAAATCAAATAATATTATAGAGATGATAAATGGTATCATAAATAAATGAAAAGAGGAAAGAGTTTACCGAGTTGCGATGAAAACGCCGTGAAGTTGCTAGATCTGAACAATAGGTGGCACTAGGGGTGCAGACGGCTGTCGATGGAGACCTCAAAGGGGCCGCTCCGAGATGTGAAGGAGGAGCAGCGAGGGGGGGGGAGGGCTTGGGGTGGTTGTAGTCAACAACGACAAGGAGAAAAGGGGGTCTCGGGGTTGCTGGCGACGGAGGGAGGCGGGGCGAGCGATGGGGCAGTTGACGGGGTGGCAGTGGCGACAGGAAAGGTGGTCAGTGTTAGTCGACGACGGGGTAAAAGGGTTAGGGTTGGATTTGGGTTGGATTTTGCGGATTAAGGTTTGGGAGGAATTGATTTGTTGATTTGGAGAATCGATTTGATGGAGGTGAGAGAGGTGGTCGGAGGTGGCGACGACGTCAAGGGGCTTCGGGCTAGGAGAGAGGGAAGAAGAAGAAAGTGGGAAATAGGGTTGGGTTGTTCGGTTTTGGGAGGAGAAAAAGGAGGAAGGAGAGAGGGAATGTCGGGAGAAAGAGAGAGCGGCTGAGGGAAAGAGGAATTAGTTTAGGGTTTAATTAATTGGGGAATTTGGGGGTAGTTTTAGAGTTTATCATAAACCCTAAAAGTTATTAGGATTTATCACAAACCCTAATAATTCTCTCAATTGTATCACACAAAAAGAGGGATGAAGAGAAAAACTCAACACAATAATTTTTTAAATCAAGAATAATATAACTTCTCATTAATCTCAAGACCTATATATAGGCTCAAAACAAATCTTGATACAAATCTCAAAATATTCTAAAATCTCAAAAATATTCTAATGCATAAAAGAAAATGGTGCAAATTGTAAAACTACTACATAGGGCTAAATCTTAAAATAAGCTAAACAGAATTGATGTCCTCATCAATAAGACTTTCTTCTCTCACTCATTTTTTGACAAAGTGATAGTCAACTTCGATATGTTTGGTGCGCTCATAAGCACCGAATTTTGTGCAATATGTGTCGTGGCTTGATTATCACAAAGGACAGGAATTGTAGAGGTAGGGTGAATACCCAAATCATGAAGAAGAGAGCGAAGCCATAGATTTTTGATATAAGATGTTGCAAAGCTCGATACTCTGTTTTCAGCACTGGAATTGTTACTTGCTCTTCCATGAAACTAGATTGCCATCGAAGAAAACACAATGACCGCTAGTAGATTCATATCATTTACTTATCTAGCCCAATCAACATCGGAGAAGCCCTACAAAATGAGAGAATTTTCCTCTCTATAGAATAGGCTTTGTCCAAGAGCCTTCTCGAGATATCTAAGTGTACGAAGAATTGCTTCCGATGAGTAACTGTAGGCACTTGCATAGACTGAATGACAAGGCTTCCTGCATATAGTATGTTAGGCTTGGTAACAGAGGGATAAGTGAGTTTCCCTGCTGACTGTCGATATCTATTGGAATCAAGTAGAAGAAGATCACTCGTGAAGGAAGACAACTCGATATTGGGATCCATAGGTGTCACCAGGTCAATAGCTTAACACCCTATCTCAGTAAGAATATCCAAAACATACTTTCGCTGTGAAACGAAGATATCATCCTTGGATTGAGCAACCTCAGTACCCAAGAAATAGCGGAGAGGGCAAAGATCCTTCGTCTGGAAAACATGTATTAAATGTCCCTTGATAGCGGCATTGCCCTGGGCGTCATTGCCTGTAATGTTGATGTCATCCACATACACAAGAAGAATCACAATCCCTTTAGGTCATCTCTTGGTGAAAGAGTGATCAGTCATACTACGAGAGAACCAAATAAGCAAATAACTTTTCCAAACTTCTCAAACCAAGCACAAGGTGATTGCTTAATCTCATACAAGAACTTTTTGAGTGAACACACAAGACTCCCCCTGTCGCTCAAAGTCAAGCGGTTGTTGCATATAAACCGTCTCACTGGGATCACCGTTGACATTCTTAACATTCAATTGATGAATGGAATGATTGGATGCCAAGAAGATGAGGATTCAAACCGAAGTGAGCTTGAGAACTGGAGAGATGGTCTCATTCATAAGAAAAGCATTTAGCAACTAAATGTGCTTTGAAACGCCCTATTGTGTCATTTGGTTTGTGCTTGTGCTTCACTGTGAACACCCGGGACTAACCAACTTTCAGGTTTGATTCTGCTGAAGGGCATCACCTCATCCTTCATGGTGTTGTCCAACCAAGCTTTTCAGAGTTGAAATAGAATCGAAGGAGAAAGTAAAGGCCTAAAACGTGGAGGTGAGTTAAACAGAAGAGACCAATTTAGCAATACGGTGTAAGGTGCATGTGCGTTTGGCTTTCCTTTAAGCAATCAGAAGATCGGCAATGTCAAGGAAATTACATCAGGACTGAAGTGGTGCCGGAGTGACCATAATGGATTCAACTGTTGGAAAAGTCGGAATCTTGGCACGCTTTCGCTTTCTGACAAACACGTGTAAGGGTTTCTCGAAATTTGGCGTATAGACATGGAAATGCAAACTATCAACTACAGGTACCAGCAAACTATACAATATTTTCTTAATATTTTCAGCACCAGCTGAAAAGAATGATATATTGTCAAAATATATTGTCAAAATACGAGAGTAACAAAAAATAACCCTTTAAAAGGTGAAAATACCCCCCTAAAAATGCATTTAATTGAACAAAGATTCAACTTATCATACCAAGGTCCAAGTGCTTGGATAAAACAAGTATAACCAAATACATGTGCATGAAGGAAAAAACATCGTGATTAAGAAAAAACTAGACTAAAAGGAGAGATATTTCCAAGAAGTTCACTAGGTATCTGATTAATTAAAATATAAGTAGTAAGAACAACAAAGCTCCAGTAAAATTTTGGAATGTGCATTTCAAACATTAATTCGCGTGCAACTATTAATAAACGTCGGTTCTTTAGTTTGGCAACATCATTTTGTTGTGGAGTATACACACAGGAAGTTTGATGAATGGTACCGTTATTTGAAAAGAAACTTCTAAAATCATGACTCAAATATTCATTCACATTATCAGATCGAAAAATCTTAATTGAAGAGTTTGATCCTATATTTCATTAAAAAACTAAGTAAAGACGAAAAAAGCTCAGATCTATCTTTGATCAAGAAAAACCAGGTCATACGTAGATAACCATCATTGAAAGTGACAAAATACTTGAATTTGTTGAATCCAGTAAATTTTGTAGATCCTGTCGATGTAATATAGAACAACACTGTTACAAAACTTAATGCATATCCAGTGTGGGACTAAAACTAATCTCAGTAATGGGCTAAACTCTAACAATTGATAATCATAGTTTTGTGCACTCTTTGTACGGTAAATACAGAAATTATCCTTAAAATGTTGAAAGTTTATGTTTAATCATCTATTAATAACCTACTTTCATGGTAGCAGATCTCGGCCGAGAATGAGGTGATAACCAATACTATATTCGCTTAAAAACTCGGTATTTGCCCATATTTAAGTCAACAAGAAAAGAAAATAATAAATTGGCTGCTTAGTAGGTATAACACGAGCGAGTGTTAATGTCACACACCACTTCCCAAAAATACGGAATACGAGCACGTACCATTGGCCCAGCAAATGACTAACGTCATCCATAAGTTGTTTATCCGATTAACTCAATAATATAATCAATACAGAACAAATGCGCAGGCAATAATAATAATCTCATGAACAATAGTACTTGGAATTAAACAATAAAAATATCCAAATACAATAATAATCCAACGTCTGCAAACAAATAACAATATTCGTAACATAAGTCAAATACAATGAAATAACAATAGTTCAATAATTAAGTCTCCATAACTAAGCAATAATTATTAAGTAGCGATGCAATCAATTTCTTCACCAATGTTGTTCTCCCAATCCATCAGGTAATTCTCCATCAACACCTGTAAACACTTCTTCTAAAAAGAGGAGAAAAATTGTCCTTAGAGCAAGTCATGGACAACAAGTAGAGAAAGCAGGGAACAATGGAATAACGGTATAACAATAAATCAATGGATCAATAGGAATCAATAAAATGGGACAAACATGATAATCGATGCAATTGGCTATAAATAAGGCTAAAATTGAAAAAACCCCCCTAAACTATTCCATATCTGCAGAAAACCTCACTCACCTTTTTATTATACTGAAAACCACACTGAACTATTTGTGCAAAAAACTCCACCTTGACACTGTTAGGGTTCAGTTAGTTTTTTGTCACGTGCTATGCACGTGACTTAGTAAATGTCCAAAATACCCACTCCCGTGCCTTCTTCCCTTCTTCTTTTTCTTCCTCTTTTCTTCAGAACCCAATCTTCCTTTTTCTTCAGATCTGCATCGTGGAACTCCCAATTCAACCCAATTCTAATCAGAATAAATTATTGCTGTTCTTCTAACTTTCTCATCTATGGTTTTCTCAATATTGTTTAGACATAGCAGTGACCCTTTTATACTTATAACCAGATTTATTTTTCATTTTCTCAAATAAAATAAATGTTCTTGATTGATGGTAAACATTGGTACAGATTTTAAGGTAATGCACGCATTTTTTTGGTTGTTTATGACCATTCATTTCAATTCAGTTAGAGATACAAGAAGGTCAGAGGTGATGCTAACCTGCCTTGCGCTCTCTATCACTACATATCTTACTCCATTGTAAGATGATATGTAGTGAAAGTAGATTATGTTGAATTGAGCTGTCCCAATACTTCAGATTTATTGACAGTACTGTACCATCACATATATATGGTGAAACCTATGTTACAAACAATCACTGTACCATCACATATAGATTAGAATTGGGTTGAATTGGGAGTTGGAAGATGCAGATCTGAAGAAAAGAGGAAGATTGGGTTCTGAAGAAAAGAGGAAGAAAAAGAAGAAGGGAAGAAGGCACGTGAGTGGGTATTTTGGACATTTACTAAGTCACGTGCATAGCACGTGACAAAAAACTAACTGAACCCTAACAGTGTCAAGGTGGGGTTTTTTGCACAAATAGTTCAGTGTGGTTTTCAGTATAATAAAAAGGTGAGTGAGGTTTTCTGCAGATATGGGATAGTTTAGGGGGGGGTTTTCAATTTTAGCCTATAAATAATGATGCAATATTTGGTAACAGTAATCAATGATCAATAACGGTAACACTTAGCCAATATTCAATATCACTAGAAACAATGAGCAACAATATGCAATGTCGGTGTTGTATCAATTCTTAAGTCTATTATTCATTTTAATCCTAACTGATGCATACAATCAATTTCGTTTAGACTTAGTGGTGGCTCTATAGTTCATGTACTCGGCAACAATATTCAATAATGACCGATGACCGAATCAATCGAGATACTGTAGTCAGTAATCTACAATTAATCGATGACCGATATGATCGATAGATCAATAGACCGATAGACTAATAGACCGATAGACCAATAAATAGGGAAACATGGGCCTCTCCTTCGAGTACAGTTCCTATATTGTCCACTATTAAAAGTCAACCCTTAAACCCCGACTTGTTAATTATTTATCAATGCAACAATACAATATGCAATTAATGGACATTGAGATGAACGATAATAACAATAGGAAAACAATAGGATGGTAACATGAAATAGGACAGTTAGAACAATGAAAATAAGGTATTATGGTCATGCAATGCAACACATACGTCAATTCATGCAACACTACGATATAGGAATAATTAAACTATTAAAAAGAGGAATCTAAAATTCTGGACAGCAAGCGCAGTCTGTACAAAAATGCAGTTTCCCGTTGACTCAGAAATCGAAAGTTGAATCCGTCAGAAAATCTGGAAACTTGACTTTCACATGGTTCCAACGCATATTTAAAGTTCAAATTCCGACAACAGTAGCTAGGTCAATCACATTGTTCTTTACAGGTTTTATGTTCAGGCAGAAATTCGATATCTTGTTGTTTTAATTTTTAGCATCAGCAAAAACTCATTATTAAATTCATTAAAAAGTACTTTTTAAGTTCCTAAACATGTTAAGCAACAATCTGAAAATTTTCAGAGCAAAATTCTATCATTTGATCAGCCTTTTTACAGTTTAAACATGAAAGGTACGAGAATCCGAAAATCTGGAATTAAAAACACAGCTGTAGTAAAACGGGCATAACTTTTGCTACAGAACTCGAAATTCAAAAATTCAGGATGTTCTGGAAACTAGAAAGATGAGGCTACAATTCTTTATCAGAAAGTAATTCATTTTAAGATTGTTTACTAGTTCAAAAACAGAAGACAAATTTCAGGCAGCAAGCATGATACAGTTTTTAGGGTATTTTTCATGAAAATAAATTAATTAAACATGACTGGTATCAATTCTTTAGTCAATAAATTGTGTAACTAGCATGATGAGTGTCAAAGCATGATAAATAAAATTAGAACACGCTCATACATCAATTTATCATCAATCAATCATCAATCGATTAAACAACATACAACCCAGCAATTGTCTCTACAATAGTTTATTTGTGTGTCAATTATATGAACAACCCTAGTATCAATTCTATATATATGCACTCATGAAAGATCCAAACTTTAGAGTCAAAAGTGGCACGATATCAAGAATATTGGGGTTAGCTCGTGTAAACCCTCAATAGACCCAACGAATAGATGAACAATGGATAATACGATAACAAAGATTTCTACTTGCAAGAATTTCAATGAAACTTGAATTTGATACAATTAACAATTCAAGTGAACGGTGACTTGCCTGTTAGACGGTAAAAACGAATACCAAGAATAACTGGATAAGGATCCCAAAACAACGAACACACGAACCAACACAAGATTGCACGTGCACAGTACGTGCAAAAGAGAACCCAATAAAACACGGCACAGAGAGACATCACTGCAACAATACACAAGAGATAAAGCAGCAACAGTGAAGGGGCTTCGTCCCTGGCGGCCGGGGTAGGCGGCGTCGACTGGCAGCGGACGGCGTCGCAGAGGGCGTCGCTGACTGTGGTGGCGTCACTGGCGAGCGGCGTCGGGGTCTGGTCTGTTGTCGTCGAGGAACAGGAAAGGGAGACAGGGGGTGTTCGGGATGGGGTTTTTGGGTGGTGGCGCTGGTGGCGGAGCGCGGGGCGACGGGAGCGATGCTCAGGAGGTGCGTCGACGGGAGTGGGGGTCGTCGGGGTTGAGGCTTGCCGGAGGAGGTTGGGGAAGATGGTGTACAGTAATTGGCGGGAAAATTGCAGAAAGAGAACAGTGAAGAGAGAGAATAGGAGAGAGATTAAGCGGTTAGGGTTTCAAAAAAAGTGCAATTTTAGGGTTTGCATTAGGGTTGTATTTATAAGGTACAATAAGGGTATTGGGTTACTGTTTTAGGGTTCAATAACAACAGTTTTGGGTCAATAACAATAGGAATTGGGTTTTAGGGTTCAATAAGAGATAGATCCAAATTAATAGGGTTCAATCAAAATACCCACAATAACAAGTGAACAGGAGGATTGACCAGAATGGCTCAAACAAGAAGAACGGAAATTTTCATGAACGAAAATTTAAATCCAAGTAAATAAATAATTCATACAAACGAATATAATATAAATTGGGCTTGAAAATAAATTGGAATTCGCCAAGAAAATTAGATCAAATACGAAAATGAAATAATTCGGTAAATGAAAAATAAATTAAATAATCAGAAGTAACAATTAATAATCATAATAAAATTATATAACAAAATAGTATTCGGGTTTGACGAACTCATTAAAATAATCCAATAATAATAGATTTATTTTAGGCTCAAATATAAATAGACGATCAATAAGAAATATGAAGTAAGATCAAAATACACCATTATTCGAAATAAATAAGATTTTTGATTAGAAAATACTTTAATAAAATCTGAAATGAATTTAGCACAAAATATTATAAAAATCAAATTATAGAAAATACATGGAAAATACTTATTATCGGGAATTGGGGTTACAGTTAAAGTGAGGGCAGCGCAGTTGAGTGGCAACATTAGAAAACTATTTTAAGTATATTTTTTGTACATTTTAATTGTATATTCTCACCTGCTTATAAATTCTATATTGTTCTACTGTAGTTTTTTTTAATTTAAAACTCATATTGGTATAACTTATAAAAGGAATATATACAAATATATATTTGTACATGAAAATGAATGTAAACATGAAACTTTTTCATAATATATTGTATATGATTTGACGAAATCATACATTGGATGTTTCCTTTGAGCTGTAGTTTTCTAATTTAAAACTCATATTGGTATAATTTATAAAAGGAATATATACAAATATATATTTTGTACATGAAAATGAATGTAAACATGAAACTTTTTCATAAAATATTGTATTGACGAAATCAGACATTGGATGTTTCCTTTGATATTTTGTTATTTTAATTATTTTTAGAAAGTTTATTAATATTTGAACACATTGAGTAACCGATACCAAATATTCAGATACACCGAGTCATACGCCCGATATTTCCTAGAATTGTTGAAAACAATACCTTGGAAGGCCGATACAGAACCCGATATGGAGTTCTCAAACCATGATTATTTTCCATTAGAGATGGAAGGTATTAGAAATTGTACTAGAGCTAATACTGGCCAAGCTAGTTGGTAGGAACTACTCCTAGAATCTTGTGGAGCCACATATAGAAGAATATGTAGGGGTTTACTGAATACCTCGAGTCCTTCACTATCTATGCATGTCAATCCATTATAAGTTCCATCTGGCAACGTTGCTACACAACAAACAGGGAGATTTAGTTTTATTCCAAGTAAATGTGCAAAGTCGCATGCTGGATTTCGTGTGTAGCCAACACATAATAGCGCCAACGAATTCGATGATAATTCATATCTATCATTTTGGAAGGATAAGAATTCCCAAGTTTAGTGAGCATGGGAAATGTTTTTTACTACAATTAGTTTGGGAAGATCTTTTTCAGGACATTAGTGCTGCTCTTGCTCATACATCTTGTGAAGGGTACATTTCACGCATAATCACTAAAATATAATGTTCAGTTTTTTTTTTTTTTTTTTTTTTTTTTTTTTTTGTATTGCTTAACTAACTCTGGATATTATAATAATAGATTGCGATTGATCCGAAGAAGTTCATGGGGCTTGGTTCCGTCGCAGATGCGGTTGAATATCTTCATTCTGGTGCTAGCCTTGGCAAGGTATTATCTTAATCCATGACACAAATAAGTGAACAATCTTCTCTTCATCCATCAATTTGTGCACCATTGTTTTCATTATGGTTAGTGATGTTTCTAATGTCTAAATTGCAGGTGGTGGTATGCATTGATCCAGCGTTTAGCCAACAAGTCTCAAGATTGTAAATGTTCCACCCCAAACTTTACAATGGTGTAATGTGAAACAATAAAAAATAATAAAACCGACTACAATTATGAGATGTAACGATTAACCGGCTGGGATAGTTTGTCTTACAGAAATCAAACAATGATACAAATTTTTTTCCCATCGTGACTGACTTTAGTAGTTTTTCAAATTGAGTGCTTCGATGTATATCATATCTGTCAAATTATTGAAACTTCAGACTTCTTCTGGTTGGAACATGGTTGACATGAATTGATGTAAGCACTTTTAATGTCCTGTTACCGTATGATTTGTTAATTGATCACAGGGGTCCTGATTGCTAAGCATTTCTGGAATGAGCTGCAAGCGCTCATAACATATTGAATATTTAGTATAGGGGAAAAATCAAGAAACCCTACGTTTGCATTTTAAATCAAGGAACCCCTAATCGTTATTTTTTATCAATAAGCTCCCTAATTTGTAAACTTTTTTTTTATTATTATTTTTGTTAATTCTGACTTGGAAAATAATGAAATTGGCCTTTTTTTAATAAAAAAAACTCCCTAACGATCAAGAAAACATTTGCCGTTAATGATGTAGGGGGTTTCTTGATCAAAAAATAACGGTAAGGGGTTTCTCTCGATTTAACATACAAAGTGTTTATTGATTTTCCCCCTCTAATATATAATGTGTAATCACACAGGGTCAATTAACTGTAAAAAAGAAAGAGCACATCTTCATACTCTTATTGTTTTTTTTGTTTTGATAAAAGATGACTGAGTCATCGATTCATTAATGCTGTATTAACAAAACAAGGCAGTACAAACTATGTATATTACGGGTCGAAATGTGCCGTAATAACAACCTCCAAAATACATCAAATTACATCAAAATAACAACCACAACACATCAAATAAACTGATACAACAAAAGCAGCGAGCAAGTGCGTCTCCTGTAGAAGCTGGAGATACGCGTGCATCTCTTCCCCTTCTTGTGTACTACTCCTCCGAGTCCATCCTCAGCTTCTTCCTGGCGCCAACCTAGTCTGCCCAATTATGAATGAAAAGAAAGATTTTATGCATCGAAGTAGAAAATCTATAATGAATGTTACGAAAGCATAAACCGTTTCGGTCTAGCCATAGACTCCACATGGTTGCTGTGACTGCTAAATCCCACGCTCCTATGTCCTCCTTCCTAATGAAACTCTCCCTCCACAGACCCCAAACGTTTGTGGTTGACCCAGGGTACCTTGAACACCCGAAACCTCTACAAACAATCTCCCATGTAAGAACCGCCTTATGACACGTGAACAAGATGTGTGAAGTGTCCTCATTTGCTTGTAGACAATAAGTGCACCTGATATCTATTTGCATGTTTCTTTTCTTCAAATTAATTTTGGAAAGGACGGCGTTATTGTGGACTAACCAACAAAACACTCTAATTTTCAACGGCGCTTGTGTTTTCCAAATGACATTCTCAACCAAGCATCTGAACCCCCCATCATTTAGCCATCTATACATTGATGCTACTGAAAAGTTTTCTGATTGATCTAAGTTCTAGCATCATTCATTGTGGTCGTTATTCATTTGGCCCCCCTCCGTTTGAATAAGCCTATTAAGCTCCTCAAACTGACCTATACTCCCTTGAGATAGCTGACCGTTAACGGTAAAACACAATTTTCCACCTTTCCAGACATCTACCACTAGGGAGTCTGGGTTCACGGTGGCATCTGCTGCCAAAGGGAATCTGTTTTTTAGAGCAGTATTCCCGCACTATTTGTCCTTCCAAAATCTAGTACTCTTCCCATTTCCAATCCTGCATGTAGTATTGGTATTGAAGATGCCCCCCTGCTTTGTGACCCCCTTCCAAAGGAAAGAAACCTTACCAAAAGCGCTCCACCCTCCAAATCGAAATTATTTTCTTTTACGAAACAGATCAAACGAATGCCCCCACCATCCTTTTCTTCGTCTGTATATTTTCCACCACCACATGCTGAGCAAAGCCCGGTTCATTTCGTGCAGGTTGATGATTCCTAACCCGCCGAATTCTCTTTTCTTACAGACTCTTCCCCATTTGACTAGATGAAAACCTCTATTTCCCTCAACTGTGCCTTTCCATAAAAAATGCCTTCTCAACTTATCTATCTTGTTAATGACCTACTTGGGTAGCTCATAGACCGACATAATATATAGAGGAATTGAGCTAATGACCGAGTTGAGCAAGGTAATCCTGCCTCCTAAGGAGAGGTATTTGCTCTTCCACCCTGCCAACTTCTTAGATATCCTGTCTATAAGGGGAGACCAATCTTCTCTAATCAACATCCCCGGTCTAATTGGTGTTCCCAAATATTTGATCGGAAACACTGCCGTTTCGCAACCTAAGATAGCTGAAATACTGGTAGTCGGCATTGATAAGTGGTCGCTAATTGGAGTGACACAGCTCTTTCGAAGGTTTACTTTCAATCCCGACCAACTTTGGAAGCAGACGAGGGCCGCTTTAATTGCTACAATTTGTTCGACCTTTGCTCTCCCAAATAATAGTGTATCGTCCGCATATTGGAGAATGGTCATCGGTTGATCAATACCCTTGATCCAAATGCCCTTGATGAGGTTGGAATCTTGTGCTCGTTTCATCATTTCAGCCAGCCCATCGGCAATGATGGCGAATAACAGTGACGAGATAGGGTCTCCTTATCGTAGCCCTCTTTTGCATCTAATTTCTTTCCCCTGTCACCCATTAAACTGGATGAACGATTTTCCTCCTTGGACACAGCACCAGATCCACGATCTCCATTTGTCTCCAAATCCTTTGAGCTGGAGGGCTTCGTCAATGCAATCCCAATTCATGGAGTCGTATGCCTTTTTGAAGTCTATTTTTAGAAGAAATCCATCCGCCCTTTCTTTGTTACCCTTGAAAACTAATTCATGGGCGTTCGCGATGCTGTTTGCGATGTCTCTTCCGCGAATGAAACCGCTCTGCGACGTAGACACACGTCGTCTAAATTTGGTGCCAATCTTTGTGCCAGGACTTTGGTAATAATTTTGAAGGATCCATTAAGAAGACTAATCGTCGGAAATCTTCCTCCGTTCGGACTTCTTGCTTCTTAGGAATGAGGATAATTGACGCATAATTTAGCCTGTCGAGATTTGTTGTTCCTTCATGAAACTCTTTGAAAATATTCATTAGGTCCGCCCTGATGACCTGCCAGTAGATTATGTAAAAAAATATCGGCAATCCATCTGAAACTGGTGCCCTGTCCTGGCGCAACCTCCTAATTGCATCCCTGACTTCCTCTTCTGTAAAACTGCCTTCGATTCCCTCGCTCCCGTCGATTCTTGAAGAACTCCATATATCCGTCGACAGGAAGCTTCTATGTCGATCACTTCGTCCTAGCAGCTTATGATACTTCTTATCTAGGTGATCTCTAATATGGTCTTCATTCTCAGTCCAAATTCCGTCAATCTCTAACCCCGTTATACTGTTTCGTCTTCTCCTCCCGCTTGCCACTTTGTGAAAGAAATTTGTATTGGAGTCCCCTTCCTTTAGCCATTGGATTCTCGACCGTTGCTTCCAATGCATTTTCTCTAATGAGAGAATTTGTTGTATCTCGAGTCTCCCATTTGCTAGCTCTTCCTTTTCAGAGTCCATAAGATCTCTGTCCTCTTGGATGGATTCCAATTCAACAATCCTATTGCCTACTGCCTCTTGTCTCGCTGTATGGTTCCCAAATTTTTCTTTTGCCCATCCTTTTAATCTCTCCTTAGCCGCCTTGTCTTTTCCACCCAAATTCCAACCGCTGAAGTTTGAGAAGTAGTGCGACCCCACGACTCCTGAATAAGTTGACGCATTTCTTCGGACGTGGTCCATGATTTTTTGAATCTAAACGGAAAATGCATCTTCCTATTGCTGTGGTCACAGTCTATAATAAGTGGTAAGTGATATGACGTGTAACGAACTGCTGATTTCACTTTTGCTAAAGGGAAAACATCCTCCCAATCGTTAGACACCAAAACTCTATCAAATTTAGCTAAAGTAAGGCTTTGCTACATGTTGGACCAGGTGAATTTCCTATCTCTCATATCCAACTCCATCAATTCCAAATCGTCTATGATTCTATTGAAAGCTTCTTGTTGGATACAATTATGGCCCCTTCCTCTAAGCTCGTCTTGGAATCTAGTGATATTGAAGTCTCCCCCTACGACCCATGGACAATCCCATCTCCTGATAAACTCCAATTCCTTCCAGAGATCCAATCTTAATCTGGAATCGTATGGACCGTACACCGTCGTCACTACCTGCTCCCAATCATCGCTTCTCCTTCTAAGTTTAATCGACACCGTGAAGTTGCCGATAAATTCATCTAGAATCTCGAACACTTTCATATCTGCCCCTGTCGCAATTCCCCCAGAATACCCCACCACCGGCTTGAAATGCCAATCGAAGTCAGTCGCCCATCTCTTCCTAGTTAACTCTTCTATAGTCTGATTCTTGATTCTTATTTCTTGCAGCCCGCAAATTGTAGGTCTAATTTTATTAATGGTGATCGAAATCATTCTTTTTTTACTCTTTTGCCTCAACCCCCTAACGTTCCAAAAAACGTAAACCATAAAGACGATGCTAATCACCTACCTACTGTCCCTGTCCCTCTTCCCTCTACGGTCGCTCGACCCTAGACGAAAGCTCCTCTAGACTCCCCCCTAAGAATAGCTACCCTTTCTAAGTGCCCCCCCCCTATTAGCGCCCATGGCCAGACCGTATAGACTAGCAAAATAGATAAGCGAATAATCATTTAGGGAATGTAAAATTGATAAATCATGATTAGGAATACCTCCACCGGACGAGTCCTACTCCGTTTCATTAGGTAGTTCCTTATCAACATGTACTTGGTTAGTCTTCTGTGCTCCCCCTCTAGTAACTTGCCTCTTTCCCTTCCTTTGATACTCCACGATTTTCTTGCTGTTGCTACAAGCACTTCCTTTGACCTCATTTTCTTCAATTTCTGTTTCAGTGGTGGATATTAAGTTGTCCTCTCGCACCCCCTCTAGTGCTCCAATAATCCCTTCACCAGTTTCATGATCTGATGATTGCTGAATAGAAAGAAACCTTTGATCATAATTTGCAACCTGAGATGACTCTTCAATTTTATTTGGATCATCCTCAATCCTCTTTGGATCCGAATCCACAAGCAGGCCGTTACTTTCTTTGGGCAAACTCTTTGACCCGGTTATAAGTAACCCACCTACGGACTTGCTTTTGACCAATGCATTCATTGCTAATCTAATTGACTCCTCAACTTCAGACTTGGTGAAATGTGCCCCCTCCTCACTTCCAACACCTAGCTCCTTACTAGCTTCCGAGCCAGTTGTCGTACAGCTTTTGAGGATCCTAGGAATCCTAGCCTTCCTCATACAAGAATTGATGTTATGTTCAGACTCCATTTCAAAACCTCCCCTCCTCGAATCCTGTGATTCCTACTTTCGGCGCCACTTCATTTGAACATTTGAAAAGTCTACCTCAGCTAATCCCTTTCCTTTCTTGTCGTATGTGTTTGGACGGTCTGGATGTGTCAGCTTAGAGATGGGCAGTCTGTGTTCTTTCGACTCCCTATAGGCTGATGGATGGCTGTGATCTAAATCACCTAAATCTAAGGGCCTTTGTTTATCTTCTACCTCCAGCAGGGGCTCTCGACCGTCCGCTTCATCAACTCTGTCGAACGCTCTATCGCCTATGAATGAGACCGATTTTTTCTGCTCGACGATCACCAGCACTTCATACGACTCTCCCTCGAAATCTACGATGATTTTGGATGGGATATTTGTAACGGCCCGGATCTCCAATACCGGACATCCGTGACACAACCAGAATCATTGCCTTCAAATGCATCTCAACACAGTAAATAACACGGAAATTTAAACACTTTTATTGCCATTGGAGTTATTACATCAATAATTACAATATCAAAAGTCCTTGAACAAGGAATACAAATTACATAACTTATTACAACTGATCGCAAGGAATATTCAGGCTCCTCTAGCAACGCTGTCAGTTGTCTTCCAGATCAGCAATCAATTGGTCATTGCTGAGAACTCCGCTGAGTGGTCTATCTGCTTTCCTAGAACTGTCCCTCGGCTTGAACCTTCTGCTATGCGACTCTGATATTTCTACACCCATTCGAATGGTAGGCACGTATACTGTCATCTCCCCTTGGGTGCCCTGCTGATCTTGGGATCTCCTGCACTTGTGACCTGATATTCATGTACCTAAAATGTGGGGTACGTCAGTAATTCTACTGACGCAATGCTGATAAAGAAACAGCGATCTCCAAACTGGCAACCACAAACCATCTTGAATGAAAAGGAAAACGTGCATCATAATTCCCTGGTGTTCGTGTATGCTATGGTCTAACAACTAATGCGCTGATCACCAGCCTTATTGTAATACAAGCAATCTTGGGACTCTGGATACGCATGCATCCCATACTACATACGTTCCAGGTCAAAACATGACATGGTCTAATCTAATGCACGAAACAAGAAGGCACACGTTGCACTTACTCTAATGCGATTCGTTGGGAAGGCATGCATCCCATACTGCATACTTTCCCAAAATCAACTTCGATGGAAATGTATGCATCCCATACTACATACCTTCCACGGAGTTCGTTTTTCTGAATATAGGGTTCAATCCCTCGTCCTGCAATGCATTCTAATTGGGTCTACTTCCTGTTCCTGATGGTATGACATGGTTGAGGAGATAAATAACAGAAATGCTTCGGGGTGCTGCCCGTTGTCACCAATCATCGTTGCCTCAGACCCTCCTTGAAAGTCGTGACAAACTTAAGATATGCGGTCCCACCGCTTTGCAGTCAACGGTCCCACCGTTCTGCAGTCAACAGCTGTGACGAACTTAAGGATATGCGGTCCCACCACTCTGCAGTCAACGGTCCCACCGTTCTGCAGTCAACGGTCGTGACGAACTTAAAGATATACCGCAGCATACCTATAGCGCCGTATCCTATACGACCCGTTTGTGTCCACTAGCCTGTGCACGGATCCCATCCGTCCTTACCACAGTACCTCAGGAACCAACATTGCAAGATATGCACCGCAGCATGTATCCCTAATGACAGGAAGAGACCACCCCATAGTATCACCACCTATCGCTAACTCTCAGAACGAGTTGGATTATAGGGAATCACCCCTAACACCAATTCGGTCATCGAGCGAAAACAATAAAGAAAACCTAATCAATGCAGTTTATAGAAACAAGTTGTTACCAAGTCACACTTGGTGTCGATCAATAATGTCGAGCCTGTCCAGCCTGTCAAACAATAATCATCACAGGATTCATCTCCACTGATTCCCAATATCTTCACTGGTCAGCGACCAGATAATTCCGGCCCGTGACCCTCAGCGAGTAGTCCAACGATGCCCCAAGGATGCAATATAATTCAATTGGAGGTAAGCACACACATAACCATCAATTCCTGACCATTGACAGACTCAGGCATCGAGACACCAAACACAATCGACCAGAACTATATCCCAACTCACTCATGTCCACCATGAGTATTAATGCACAGGAACTTATCCAAGTTCCAAATGATTTGCTAAAATATCATTAAAACCCGATAGCTCATGATCACCACACTGCCGTATGCAGAGGATTCCTCATCAATTGTCCGATGAAACAGTTCAAGAATAGCAGTAGCTGTAACCCCAGCTATGTTCATCGGAACCCAACACACTCAGAATTTCTAGAAGGGTAGGGAGATCTACTGCAATCCCCAAGTGGGCGACTCTCTCAAATATTTAAGAGCTTAAGTCCCCAAGCTAACTTAATCTTGAAGTCAATTTCAACAACAGGGTGCCAAACTTGTAACAACCACAACTTCCAACGCACAGCATGGATTTGCTTGACACCACCCATTCTGAAACTCTAAGACTCTGATCTACAACTCTCCAGCTAACCATTTCCTCGAATTCAATCATCTTGGCACCCAAATAACCCATATATATTCTCAATAGTATATTCCTTCTTGCACTTGCTGCACCTCCCCAATATTAGAGAAGTTGCTCACTCATCGGAATTGCTCGACCCCGGATCCTATGGAAAGCTGGGAGTGTTTACTGTAATTTCCTAGTTGAACACGTCCTCAGATTCAATCCTTAGGGTCCTCAAAGATGCCCATTTCCATCGGGGGCATAACAAGGAAAAATTGATTTCTCTAGCAACCATTGCCTTGACAAGACCGAATCTATCCCAACTTCGGAAAATTATAATGTCCAACCTATAAACTGGAATTATAAAATTCCAATTGGGTTAGAAATCTATGACTCCCTACTGCAAATCTCTAGTTGTCCAGTCGTCCAAATTCTTAACTGATAAGTCCAGGAATATCCATCTCTACGGACTAGACAACTTGCACTAGGCCGAACATAGCCTACTTCAAAATTCGATAATAAATCAACCTTGAGTCCAATGTGCACGAAATTTGAGATTCTTAATCTACACATGTACCATTTCATTGTGTCCAAAATTTATATTCAAATTCATTTCACACAATGATCTACGACTCCCCAAACATAACCCGATTTTCAGCTGTTCTTTTTCGGCAGGGTATTTACTGCCCTTCATTAATTACCTTTGAAACCTTATCAAATGACTTAAAAAAATTCTAAAATTTGAGATTCATCAAATAGACTCATACCCCAACCTACTCCCAAAATTTTGTAGCAAAATAATAAACGTACACAAAGTTAAGGCTTTTTGAACTTCAGCCCAAAGCACAGTCAGCTTCAGCCGACACCTACGGACCAGTCGCATTATACTATTTTTTCGGGGCATCAAACGACCTCGGAAAATTACAAAATTTAAGACTATGATTGTAGACACATAAAAGAGTGTCCACAAAAATTTCCAGCTCAAAATGCCCTGTCATTTCCGAGATACAAAATCGGAAAGACACAAAAATCCTCACAGCCAGCAGCTATTCTGGCTGCTTACTGTCCGGACTTGGACCCGCTGTTTGGGCTACTAAAATGCATCCAAATATTATGAAAAAAAATCAAGGATACTCTAAATATATAGAAGAACAATACCCCAAAGTTTTAGCTCAAGTTTCCAAACCATTTGGGTGTAAGAAATTCCCCAACATATCCTCACAATCATGCTATTTAATCAAAACTCAAAAAGAGTAATTCTCTACCATACAATTTATCTTTTCCTAGTACTTCTCATACTCAAACATGGTAACAAAATCATAGCTATCACTACTACACATCCATTCATACCAAAACAAAATAAATACCAAAGAGTTCAAGAGATCACCCACTTGAAATTGCAAGAACACTCCTTGTAGGCTTAGCTTGCTTTTCTCTTTTCCTTGCTCCTTACTTTGCTTGTTTGCTTGTCTTTGCTCCTTGCACTTGTATAACTTGCCCTCCTCAATTTTCCTACTTCTCCACCTTACTACAACTCCCTATTAAAAAGGTTCCACCTTCCTTCTTCTCCTTCTCTTTCTCCTCTTTTTTTTTGAAACAAGAATAATGGTGAACAAGTGAAAGAATGAGAGTGGAAAATGGGGAGTTTTATAAAGAATGGGAGCTAGGGTTGGGTTTGGCCGGATGGAATGTAGGGTGGGGATGGGGGGAGGTGGTGTGAGTGGAAGATGGGTGGATGGGATGAAGTCATCACTTTCAAGGAAGAAACTTCTTAGAAGCTTCTTTAGAAGTTTCATGGAAGTTTCCTATTCATAAGTCAACTTGCACATGGTGTTTTACCTCCACCATTGGATCTCCATCAAGATCCAAGGCATGATGTGATGCTAGGGTTCCTAACCCTAGGTTAGGTCAAGGAACCCTAGGTCACCACACCCCGATTCTAACCCTAGTGCACAAGCTCAATTCACATTCATTTCAAGCACTGGCTTAATTGAAAATAACCAATACATATAAATTAAAATCCTATAAAATACATGTTTTATAGAAATTATAATTTTCTCCCAAAATTATCTGGTCAAAACAATCGGGGCAAAACCATGGTTTAATCGAGAAAATATTCCGGGTCTACCTCATCGGGTTCAGAACAGTTCATATGTCTGAAATCTCTCAATTTAACTGATAATTTTCTCAAAAAATATGCAATCGTGTGCAATACTCATACGTGCACAGATTACAGTGTAAAAATAGCCATATGCTATTTTGCGGGGTATTACAATATTTTCCATGTTAGTCATCCCGATCCGAACTCTAATGAATTTTCGACCGGCATGAGTAGTCATCTCCTTATCTGCCTCGATGAACATACCGAAACTGCGAGTGACATTTTGAAAACCAGACTTAACCCAATAATGGAAAGGTAGGTTATAGAGTCTAATCCAAATAGCTGGCAGTGACTCTGCTTTGATCGCACCAAAGTCGCGTGTCCATGGCCTGAGAGTAAGGAAGAACTCTTGACCTCGCGAGTCCTTTCCTTCCATCCCTTTGAGAAGATAACAATTTTGGGACACCTCCTGAACCACCCACGTCGGCAATGGGGCAAAGAAGACAGTCAATAACTCCAAGATGTCATTTATCGTAGGATTACTGGTCTGTGCCTTTGCCACAATGGCACCCCAATATCGTCTCTCGAACTCTGCCATTAATAGTGTTGGAGTTATCGTCGCCTTAATGATCTTCCTCTCTCCTGCTACGCTTTCCTGCGTCTTACTCCCCTCCGAGTTGAGTGATGCCGAAAGCCTTGGAAGTGGATCCTTGGATACTGAGGCGGAGGACGGACGGGTAAACTTTTGGCACGCCATCGAAATATGGCCAAAGGATTTGCAAACGTAGCAAAACCAATCATTTTTGCAGTTGTTGATTGAATGCCCCGTTTGCGCGCACTTATGGCAGCTTTGGCGAGATTCCTTCTTGCGATCGCTAGAGAAACTCTGAGTTGGAACTCTTTCCGGAGCTTTCCTTGGCATGACGAGAACCCTCTCACCCTCTTCATCTTCTCTTCTTTGGTGAGTCTTCCATAGGAGATGGGGAGCGCCGTTGAGCTCTATGCTCAACGTTGCCCCTTTCGGCGCCTCTAGCCACTTCCGCATAACTCCCCTTCTTACCTTTGTCAGCTCTTACCCTTTGCTGGCGGTGTGTTGGAGATGACCGGTGCTGCCTCTCGACCAGATGACCCCTGGTCCTGTCTTCTTCTCTAGCCACCTCCTTCTCCTTCCATAGGAGGTAACCATCTCTCGCCTCACTCCGACCATTATGGCCAGTAGATGAGCAGCTGCGATGAGCACCAGTCCTCTTCCTACCGCGTGTCTCTCTCTCTCGGCCTCTCTCTCGCGCTTAGGCATAGTTGAAGTTCTATGGCCTCTACTCTTCTCGGTTTTGGCACTTTGAAGGTGGGTTCTTTGGTGTAGGGAAGTAGGAGACTCTCTCATTCTCGCCCCTTCATACTCTTATTGTTAATGAGAGAAGTTTGATTCAAAAGGGGTTTTGTTGGATATCTTGCCTTCCACGGTAATACATGGAAGAACCACCCTGTTTCATGAATGCTAATGAAAGTTAGATACCATATGATTGACAGATTTTCGAATCAAATAACTAATAATGATGCACAGAAGTTACAGAAAAGCACCAAATATAAATCACTAGCACAGACACAAGATCCTTCCAAATTTTAATCACAAAACCAATATTTTTAAGGGTAGGTTTTGGAGGCTAAAACAGACTGGGAATATTTGCACACCATACAATTGTTGTTAAGGAAGTTGGATATGAAAATAGGATTTATATTTTAGGCGACTATTGTTTTGCTCGAAGCATAATACGCTAAATAATCTTGATACCTAGCATACTACTCACAGGCAGTATATATAGCCAATACCGACTTAATAGGCTTATGAGCTGAATAGTATTTGTTCAATATGTCCAGGGTTCTGATATTCATGACCGGATCGTACGTATACAACCTATAGAATATAATAATATAATAATATTGGAATATATACGTATACGTCCTATAACCTCAATAATCTTCTCCTATATTCTAAAATGATTATACTCTCATGTTAAGTTCATAAATGATCTATAAGAAGGTTCAAAGATAATTCAGGAAGATCAACATCAAGTTTGGAATGTAACATCATTTTAATCAACAACCTGTTCGAACGAACGATATTTTTTTTTATCACTTCATAAACATCAAGTTTGGAATGTATGACTTGCAAAAACATACAAGTCTGTCAACATAAATGTGCAAATAATAGTCAAGGTAACAATAATCAAGAAAATTAAATGATTGATCAAAACGTGGGGATAACTAAATCAGTTTCAAATTAAATAGACTAAACTGAAATAATCAAGATGTTCAGAACAAACCAAAACTTCAAAAAAAACCATAAAGTGCTTAAACAAAAAACAGAGTTATAAACTAGTTCGTCTAAACTCATAATTGAAGTCTCACCCTCAAAGTAAACTATCTATTATGAAAATAAGTAAATGCTATAGCTTAAGACTTGATGAGCTACTCCTCCATTCCACAATCACGGCCATCACTCTCGTCGAGTAAATCATCATCGTCCGAGCTAAAGTTGATAATATTGTTTAAATTGCTCATATCTGTATTCCAATGATTGAATGCAATTTAAGAATTTCAATTAGAATTCACTAATGTGCAAGATAAGAAGTAGCTAAGCTCAAAGAACATAGTACAAATTTGAATCATTCATAGCAAGGATGTCAAAATAAAACAAAGCATACATCCTAATCTATATTGCAATCTTCTTTATGGTAAGAAATAGAGTAAAGATCTTATAGTTGCTAAATCATTAGAACTATACATGTTTTCCTTTGGAATAATTAATTCATCAATGAATGATTCAAAAATAACAACAATTATCAAGTTTGAAATAATTGCAAGGTTACTTTCAAATGAACATGTTATCAAGTTTGGAATAACATTAAGACAAATCAATTAGCGCAAAACATATCTACCGCAACCATCCATGCCTAATTTTGGAATAGCTAATGGCCAAACCTCTCATACAATAATAATTTCATCAAGTTTGGAATGATAAATTATTAAATATATTTGGAATAACTCCACTAGATTATCTAAGCACTTTTGATCACTAATAATGCTCAACAGTGTAAATCTTTCTTCTATATTGGCTCTTTTCAACATATTTAAAGGTCACTAAACTCAATCAATGTGCTAAAACTAAAAACACATAAATTCACTTGACATCACTCCCAAGTCATACAGGTGAGTGTTTAGTATTTGTTCTTTTTTATTACAAGTTTGATGGACCTTCAATCCCATATCCCCACTTGTTTTGAATGTTTGTTATTTAGTTAGTACTTTAGTAAGGACATCGGCTACAATATCTTTGGAGCCTACATCAAGTAATTGAATATACCTCTTTTGGTGAAGAAAATTTAACTAGGCGTGCCTAACGCATTATATTCCTCTTTTTACTATTATAGAGAGAATTTGATGCTAAAGATATAGCAGACTGGTTATCATTATAGATAGGTTGTGAACTTATAAAAAAGTTCTTACAAGGAATTTTTAATAGCAGATCATTTATTCATTTAGTCTCATTCCCTACAAAAGAAAGGGCAACTTCAGAGTCTACTAATGCTTCAGAAATAGTAGATTGCCTTTTGGATTTCCAAGTAATAGTGGTACCACCCAGCATGAAAACATACCATGTGGTTAACCTTGCATCCCCTAGATCTCATCCCCAAAAGGCATATGAATAGCCTTCAAGGTCAGGTGGACGTGATAGCTATGTGTACCAACTAGGTAGCACATCAGCATATCAAGGGCATCTTAATGCTCACTACTTGGATTGCTAGTGAAGTTACTCAGCATACTTACTGCAAATGTTATGTCTAGTGTTGTGCACGTCATAGCATATATTAGACTACCAATAAGCGTAGAGCATTCTAGTTGACGAATTGGAGTATCTAGATTAGGTTCCAAATGTTTTCAATTGCTATATGGAGTTTCTACAGCCTAACAGCCTATGTATCCCCACTTTTGCATTTGATCTTATGTAGTGTAACTAAGGGTTATTCCTTACTCATTAACGTCAACTCTCATACCCAAGATAGTATAAACCACTTCTAGATCTTCATGTCAAACACATTAACTTGATTTTGTTTACAAATGAACATGTCATCCACATTCAAGCAAATCAGCACAACTTTATTGAATAGATGTATAGACATTTATCAGACAAACATGCTTAAAATCATAGTCTTCTAACAGTCGTATCAAACTTATCATGCCATGATTTTTGCTTTGTTAAGATCATACAAAGATTTTATTAGTTTATACTTTATTCTCTTATGGTGGTTCTCCGACTTTCTTTTTGACTTTCTACTGTAAGACTAAGATCTATGTCCATGTCAGAATTAATGGTTTTAGTCTCTAGGCTCTGTGGATCCAGATAAGGTCATGCGTTTGTCCTTGAGAAAAGAATTTTCAAAATCAACGACACCCATAGACTCCATCAAAGAGTTTGATAGATCTACATATTTTTCTATAACGCTATCTTCTTCTGGACCTAAAAATATGCATGTTACAATTCTTGTTACTACTTTAGACATTCTAGGGTCAGGACTTTTAAAATATGTGATACAACACCAAGTTCTTAGGTCATTAAAGTGAGGTAGATATTTGTGCCAAATCTCATGCGATGTGGTAGACTGTTTGGCATGTAGAAGTCTATTAGAAGGTAAACAACTACTTATACAGCTTTCCTCAAAAGTACTAAATGGTAAGCCTGTGGTTAGAATCACGGAAGTTTAACATTGTTGTTAGGGTCCAGTGTAACACCCTGGGTTCCCAACACAGGAAACTCGAGACACAGCCAGAATCTTTCCTTCAAATGAGTCCAAACACAATAAAATCACAGAAAATTAAACTTTTATTGCCACCAAAAAATGTTATTGCAAGTACAAATTGCTCCACATAGAATACATCATGAATTCACATAAATTACATCCCAAAAATTTTACTGTATAACACTTATAATCGCACAGGTACAATAATCAGGAAACTCTGCAACACACTGGACAACAGCTTCCACTGATCGCTCCCCACAACTCGAGTCTCCTGCTCCAAGATCAGCATTCCTGCACTAAATAGACTGTGGGTACATCAGTTGAATACAACTGACACAATGCTGCTAAAATCAGCGGCTCCCCAAAACTCAATAACCAGGATTTGATTCAAAAGGAAAATGTGTAGACAAGTCACAAGTGTTAGTGTATGCCATGACCTTAAAGTCTAATGCACAATTCAAAATGTACAATTCAAATGCACAGGATGCACTTACTCTAATGCAATTCATTTGGAAACGTATGCATCTCATACTACATACTTTCCCTAAATGTAACTTCAATGGAAACGTATGCATCTCAATTACATACTTCCCAAGGAGTTCGCTTTCTTCTGATTGTAGGGTTCGATCCCTCGCGATGCATCCTACTCTTGTACTCTTTTCCGTTCCTAACATTCACCTAGTGGCTGTTGAGGTTGCATTTGGTCGGTCTACTTCCACCATTGCAATCAATAGTGGTGTCCCCGTTTTCCACTACACCTGGTTCCCGACAACCCCATTGCTCCGGACCTCATCCAAAAGTTGTTCATGAGCATACAGGTGGCCCTACGGAATCCCCGCTCACTGAGATGCATAGATGCCTTACTCTTCCTTGGAGAGTCTTACTCTAGCTCCCTGCCCGTACTAACAACATAGAACTTGACAAATTCGTAAGGTCCATTCCCTACTTCTGACAGGAGCACCTCCCGTTCTTACCATTAGATCCCAGAAATAAACAGACGAGACTATGCCGTTCGTCCCCCATATATACGAAACGGCACCGTACGTGTCCCCTTGACAGGCAAGTACAACCACCCGACTAGTGCCTATTCTATCACTACATAAAACTGCTTATAGGATACTAAAACTACACATCAATCCTAACTTAGAACTGGAAAAGAAACTACTGATTTTAAATGCAGAGATATAGATTACCAGCTGATTACTAGTTAGTAAAAACATAGCCTTCAACCAAAATAACAAAGCCCTAGGGAAACCAACATGGCCCCTAGACCAGGCTCAAGAGTTGGCCCAACTTGGCCCAGACTTGACCAAGCAACAATAGAGATTCGACCTCCGTCGAATGCCAGACACCCTCTTGCTTGGATCTTGACCTTGTCTTCGGCTTGCGATCAATCCCCCTTGGTTACTGATCCGCTGGCACCCAAAAACCGTCTTCATCCGTAGCATCCCGAGGTAACAAAAGCTATCAAATAATAATGGTCAAATGGATAGGTAGTCCTAGGGTGATAACCATTACCCTAGGCAACGACAAGTTAATATACATAGCCAAATATATAACAAATAGTGGACATTCACAAGTCTGATTCAACATGATCAATTCATAATTCAAAAGCTAATTAACGGCTATCTAACTCCATTTGTGGCCTTAACCTTATACAGTAGTTCGACCTAACCCTAGGACACTACCATGCCCAAGGGAACCAACGATACTTAATATCTAGCCAACCCAGGCGGCGAACCGATCACCGTGGATTGCCACCCCACCTTCCATGCTTGGAGTTGATTATGACCTCGACCCGACCCAAACATGCTGCTCCCGCTAATCATACGCTCCACAGTCTCCTGACCAGGCGGCAGCACCAATAACAACGGACATCCTTTCGTGTATGGCGAGCATGTTGGCGCACGAGTCGTCTTCCCCAATATGTTCGTGGCGACACGGCTACCAACTACCCAACGGATTGGGTAGTAACGATAGCCCCCTAGGGTAAAATCCATTATCCAAAACAACAACAAGCAACACACATACTGGGGTAGGAAGAACCTCCCTAAACAATAACACAATGCAAACTATTCTAATTTTAAGCACAAGATGCACGCAAGCACACACAATCATGTACAACCAGATTCAAAAGCTAGATAGACCCCGATTTGAAACTCAATCTAGGGTCCAGGTATGACGAAGGCACAATTTGTTCAAACAGCAAAAAGTCAAAACCACATGCAGCTGTGATGTTTTGGAAAAAATCATTATAATTCACTCACTCAACGGAATTTCATGTTTTTTTTATTCTTTAAAAAGATAATTGTGTCTAATCTAACTTCTCAGTTGAAAGCTTTATCAAATTTCTCCATTTTGAAGGCGGAAAATGACCAAAAATAGATACGCGTGAAAGCTTCCAGCATTGACAAAAACTGTCACCCAGTCAAGCGATAAAACTATTTAAAAATATCAAACGATCTCGAAAGTTCATAAAATTTGATAGTAATGTTCCACACACAGAGTAACCACTTATCCAAAATTATCCAAAAAATTCCAAGTACAAAAGAAGTTATGATATTTTGAATGGGGTGCAAATTGCCATACTGCATACTGCACTGTCTCCCGACCATGTCAACAAGATGCATTTTAAAATGTCAGAAATTCTTTTCCAAAAATTATAAAATTTTGTGGAAATGCTCCACATCGAATTAAGAAGCTACTGTAAAAATTTCAAAGTAAAAATCTATACAGATGCCAAGTTATGATTTTTCTAAGTTGTACTTGTTACACTTGCAGAGCAGAATTCCCATCTCCGAACTAGCAGCAATTTGATTTTTTGTTAAGTAGCAATTCATCTTCAAAAATTACAAAATTAAGTAGAGTTATAGTAGACATGCATATGAAGTCACAATAAAAGTTTTAGCTCTACACTCATACTAATCATGGAGATACAATTTTTCTAAGTTAAGCATGACAATTTCTCGCAGAACAGCAAGAAAACACAGCACAACAGCAACTTCGATTTTTTTTAAAATATCAATCCTCAACCAAAATTCACCAAAATTCACAAAATTCACGAAATTCAGCAAGAAAACATTAGAGAAACAATCAAGATGCTCCTATAAAAATTTCAAGCCTAAAACCCATCATGGAACAAAGTTATGAATTTCCAAATCTTCTCATGTTAAAACTTCCCAAGATTCGATCTTTCTTCCATTAACTGATAATTTCTAGCTCTAGTATAGAACTACACACATACAAAATTCTTCATGCACCCACTCTTGCATTCCAAATCAGCAACTTTCTAACCATACACAAACCATACACACAAAATTAAATTCACAACATAGAGTTTGAGGAAGTCACCCATATGAAGCTTTTGATTTCTTCTCCTTGCTTTTTTTGGCCTTCTCCTCCTAGCTCCTTGCTCTCCTTACTCAATCCTGGATTTCTTCTCCTCCTCCTAAGTTCCATGAAGATATTTAGAAGTGTAGAGATTCTAGAAATGAGAAAAAAAAGATTTTGGAAGAAGTAGTTTTTAGGGCTTTGAAGAAAAATGAAGAAAAAGTGATTTGGGATGAACTTTTGGGTTTTAAAAAAATGGGGAGAAGCTTGGGGGGGGGGGGGGGGGGGGGTGAATTTCAGCCAAGAAGGAGAGGGGGAGAGAGAGTGTGTGGGGTGAGAATGAGGGTGAGTGGAAGAGTAGAGGTGACCATATCTTCAAACTAGCACATAGTTTGAAATGAATGGATTTAGGGTTAAGATTAGTGGTTTTGGGGTTATGGATTAATAGGGATAATAATACATACATTCCCATGAGTATATGCAACACAACATACACATGAGTATATGCACACATAACAAATGCTTAAATTTCTCAAAAAAAAAAATATTTGTATGTTTGTATAAAAAATAATTTTATTAATATAGAAATACTACACGTTCCATCCCGATTATAGTTGAGACAAACATACAATTTAATTGAGAAATTATCCCAACTATGGTTCAACCATTGTACTATTATCGGGCTCGAAACATATCAAATAATATGTCCCAATACTTATTCAATTAAAACAATTGACAAAAATCCCTTAATACGTGCAACTCTGAATTGTGCACGGACTAATGTACAAAATAATTATACACTATTTTGCGGGGTCTTACATCTAGAGCCTACATTCTGCTATTACAATTGATTGAGGTGAGGAAGGAGCCATAGTTTCCGAAACAATTCCATGTTCATTATAGAACTATATGAATTTTCGAGACATATATTGTAACATCCTGGATTTTTAATCAATATTAAGTTTTCTTTTTCACGTGTTTTGCATGTGCAATTTAATATGCGTATTTTAACTTTAAAAACTATCCTCATTTCATGAATAAACATTTCTTCTCTTTTAAATTAAAGCCTATTTTAATCTCTAGGCCTAATAGTTTGATTCTAGCCCTCTTAAATAAATAAATTAATTTAATTGGAGAGCCCATGAATTTTAGCCCACCTATTTAGCCCACTAGTTATTTTTAATAATAATTAATACAACTTGTAGTGTAGACTTGATCAAGTAACAATTAATTTAACAATTTAATGTACAAACAAATTTGTAGCGTGCATAGTGTGACACGTGCTTTGCACAAGCACGTGGAAGTGAATGAGAAGGGGTGGTCGGATTTGGGCTTGGTTGTGGGAGAGATGAAGAGAGTGGAAGAGTGGTTGTGTGATCATGGGTAGTTTTTCTAACTCCCAAATGCATCCTAGCCTCTCATCTAAACTCATCTCATCCCTCTATTTGAGCGTGAGTTGTGTATAAATACCTCCCTTGTCTTCTTCATAACTTACACTAGGAATATTCACAAGAGAAAAGAAAAGAAAATAAACAATTTGTGAGAAAAAGAAAGAGTGTGTGAGGAACAGATTGAGAGATTGTGAGTTGGAGTGCTCTTGCAATATTGGAGGCCGGCCATAGCATCAAGAGGAGGAGCTCGGGTTTCACACTAGCAAGGAGGAGAAGGCTCAAGCTTCGTAGCACAAACTAGGAGGAGAAGGGGTTCATTCGTGCGTCAAGGAGTTTCTATTTGTTTCTTCATTAAGGTGGGCAATTTCTCAAACTTCCAACATGGATACCATGCTAGGATTTGAAATTGTGAATATGTTAGAAACAAGTAGGAAAAATTTACTTGTACTTGTTTGAAGAAACTAGTAAAAAAAGAAACTCTAACTTATCTACATGAAAAAGTTAGTAAAATAAATCGAAATGTGTTAATTAGGATTTGTTATGATGATTGGTTGATATATTTGCATGATAGATTGATGAAATAGGATTATATGAAAATTTGTGCTTATGAATGAGTCGTAGAAGGCAATATGTGAAAAATTGCTCTTATAAATGAATTGTAGAATGCAAAATAATGTTTATGGATTGGGGATAAATTGATAGTTACAATAAGTGTGTTTTAATTGCATTTTATGAGTGATATTATATTCATTAGATTAACATCTATTTTGCCTCTTGAAACAAAAGAAAAATATTAGTTTTGGTAAATATAAGACTAATTTAAAGAGCTTGATTTTGTAAAAGAATGAAAAAAATATTGTATGAACACATTGTGAATGAAAGAAGAATATGTTGATAAAAGATTCATCCAAAAAGAAATTCTTTCAATGTCAAAATTGTATTCATGATCCACTTTTTAAAGAACTAAAGATAAATAATCTACTATGTGTTTAAAAATGAGTTTTTGACAAACTATGAAAATATAAGTTACTGTTTTTCAAAGAAACAAGATTCTGGAAAAGATCTAGATTTTTATAAGAACAAATGGATTGAGAAAAATCGAGTTTATTAAAGGAAGAACTAGAAACAGTACAGTCTAATACAAAAATATTTTAATCCGACTCTATATCGGTTAGTCACTCAAGACCTACTGGTCTTTGGGTGCATTTTGGGAGCATTACTGTAGCTGAGCGAAGCTTTTAGTCTCGGGTTCGAGTCTCTTAAGAGACTCTGTTTTCTGAAAATTTTGATTTTAACTCAAACCCGAAAGCCAAAACTTAAGTATAAATTAAGTTCCCTATAAGACGGTTAGTCACTTCGGCATTACTGGTCGACGGGTGCGATTTGGGGCTGTCACTGTTCATTGGTGGGGGGGTTGACCTGGGTTCGAATCCGGCCTTTGGCCATTTTTTTTAGAATTTTGATTTTTTCTATTTTTGATATTTTTAAGTAGTTTTAAGTGTTTAAAATTGAGAAAAAATTATTAGAATTCTTCTAAAAATACCTAGACTTCATGAGAATTATTTCTACAGTATTTGGTTTATTATAATGAGAATTAGAAGCGATTTTTTAGAAGAAGGAATTAATGAAGTTTTCTTAGAATATAATTTTGATTAATTAAAGAAAACGATTATTTCCTTTTGAAAGAATTTTTGATATAAGGATCTAAAATGAGACTATTGATATATAAAAATTGAGTAAGATTAAATATGATATTGTTGTTTAAAATTATGCAAATTGTGCATGGAAAATGAAGTAAAAGAAACATGTTGAAATATGGAATTTGTGAACATGAACTCTCATTTTGATGAATATGAATCGAGTTTGACACTAGAGTTTAGCTAGGTCCTTACATGGCATAAATGAAAATTTTGAAAGAGAAATGTGATGATAAAAGACCAAGAGTGGGTCATGGTAAATGATTGATGTTTAAGACCGATATTTTCTATGATTGAATTTTTTCTATTTTTGATATTTTAAAGTAGTTTTAAGTGTTTAAAAATTGAGAAAAAATTATTAGAATTCTTCTAAAAATACCTAGACTTCGTGAGAATTATTTCTACAATATTTGGTTTATTATAATGAGAATTAGAAGCGATTTTTGAGAAGAAGGAATTAATGAAGTTTTCTTAGAATATAATTTCGATTAATTAAAGAAAATGATTATTTCCTTTTGAAAGAAATTTTGATATAAGGATCTAAAATGAGACTATTGATATGTAAAAATTGAGTAAGATTAAATATGAGATTGTTGTTTAAAATTATGCAAACTGTGCATGGAAAATGAAGTAAAAGAAACATGTTAAAATATGGAATCTGTGAACATGAACTCTCATTTTGATGAATATGAATCGAGTTTGACACTAGAGTTTAGCTAAGTCCTTACATGGCATAAATGAAATTTTTGAAAGAGAAAGGTGATGATAAAAGACCAAGAGTGGGTCATGGTAAATGATTGATGTTTAAGACCGATATTTTCTATGATTGATTTTTTCTATTTTTGATATTTTAAAGTATTTTTAAGTGTTTAAAAATTGAGAAAAAATTATTAGAATTCTTCTAAAAATACCTAGACTTCATGAGAATTATTTCTACAATATTTGGTTTATTATAATGAGAATTAGAAGCGATTTTTGAGAAGAAGGAATTAATGAAGTTTTCTTAGAATATAATTTCGATTAATTAAAGAAAACGATTATTTCCTTTTGAAATCATTTTTGATAAAAGGATCTAAAATGAGACTATTGATATATAAAAATTGAGTAAGATTAAAAATGAGATTGTTGTTTAAAATTATGCAAACTGTGCATGGAAAATGAAGTAAAAGAAACATGTTGAAATATGGAATTTGTGAACATGAACTCTCATTTTGATGAACATGAATCGAGTTTGACACTAGAGTTTAGCTAAGTCCTTACATGGCATAAATGAAATTTTTGAAAGAGAAATGTGATGATAAAAGACCAAGAGTGGGTCATGGTAAATGATTGATGTTTAAGACCGATATTTTCTATGATTGATTTTTTTTCTATTTTTGATATTTTAAAGTAGTTTTAAGTGTTTTAAAATTGAGAAAAAATTATTAGAATTCTTCTAAAAATACCTAGACTTCGTGAGAATTATTTCTACAATATTTGGTTTATTATAATGAGAATTAGAAGCGATTTTTGAGAAGAAGGAATTAATGAAGTTTTCTTAGAATATAATTTTGATTAATTAAAGAAAATGATTATTTCCTTTTGAAAGAAATTTTGATATAAGGATCTAAAATGAGACTATTGATATGTAAAAATTGAGTAAGATTAAATATGAGATTGTTGTTTAAAATTATGCAAACTGTGCATGGAAACTGAAGTAAAAGAAACATGTTAAAATATGGAATCTGTGAACATGAACTCTCATTTTGATGAATATGAATCGAGTTTGACACTAGAGTTTAGCTAAGTCCTTACATGGCATAAATGAAATTTTTGAAAGAGAAAGGTGATGATAAAAGACCAAGAGTGGGTCATGGTAAATGATTGATGTTTAAGACCGATATTTTCTATGATTGATTTTTTCTATTTTTGATATTTTAAAGTAGTTTTAAGTGTTTAAAAATTGAGAAAAAATTATTAGAATTCTTCTAAAAAAACCTAGACTTCATGAGAATTATTTCTACAATATTTGGTTTAATAATGAGAATTAGAAGAAATTTTTTAGCAGAAGGAATTAATGAAGTTTTCTTAGAATATAATTTCGATTAATTAAAGATAACGATTATTTCCTTTTGAAAGATTTTTTGATATAAGGATCTAAAATGAGACTATTGATATATAAAAATTAAGATTAAATATGAGATTGTTGTTTAAAATTATGCAAATTGTGCATGGAAAATGAAGTAAAAGAAACATGTTGAAATATGGAATTTGTGAACATGAACTCTCATTTTGATGAATATGAATCGAGTTTGACAGTAGAGTTTAGCTAAGTCCTTACATGGCATAAATGAAATTTTTGGAAAAGAAATGTGATGATAAAAGACCAAGAGTAGGTCATGGTAAATGATTGATGTTTAAAACCGATGTAGAGGTAACACTAATTCTAGAGTATTAATTTTATTCATGATTCAATTATCTAAGGACTGGACACATAGTGGAGATGTGATGAAAGTAAGAGAAAAATATAAGTATGAGGGCCTCGGATCTACGGTGTGAGAGTATTCATAGGTTGCCTGCTTGATGCGTCATGTCATGGCGTGGATACATCTTTGGAATTATCGGGACCGGGGCGACGCTTGTGGGGTATTTGGTGACTACGTAGTGCCATCATTTCATGACAGAGGCGAATTGTCCATAGGCTCTGCATGATGCGTCATGTCATGACGTGGGATTTCCCTCCAGGCTGTCTGGGCGTGGGCTCGTAACTCATAGAATATCTAGAATACTTACTATAGTTACCGTAGTAGTTTAAATCATGACGAGGGAATCAACCCTACACGATGAAGAACGATTAAGGGCTTGCCCTCGGACCTATATACTATGGGATGCATAGAATCCGAATAAGTGCGCATTAGTGACATTAAACATAAATAACTGCATTAAGGACTAAGTGCACATTCACACACGACATCAATAAGATAGTCCCCTTAGCTTTGTTTGTGACAAGTGTTTGCTTTCTAAGTAAGAGAAATTGATGTATTATAGCCTAGCGTTAGTTGTATGCAACTGACGTGCCCACAGTTTCTATGCAGAATAAAGTGATTGACAAGACTAAAGAATGAATGTTGCTTAAAGAAATGCTCAAGTTGATTGTTTCATTAATTTATCATGTTGTAATTTATATTTCCGCTGCATTGATGTAATAATTATTGTATAAAAGTTTTTAATTCCTTGTAAAATTGTACGAAGTGAAGTGTAAAGATCCTGTGGAACTTCGAATTCAGCCTTATTTGGAATTCGGGGTGTTACATATACTCTCCACTCTGTTACTTCTGAACCCTTTGATTTTCTTATCACGCTAACTTTTCCACACATTGTTTGAATATTTCTTGTGCTTCATTTATAGATTTTAACAAGAAGATATGACAAAATTGAGAACAATCATATATCTCTACTATATTAATGGGAGAGTTGGGGTTCAAACAAATAAACAATTTATTATTATTTTTCTGTCACCAAACAAACCCGTGCGTCGCACGCACAACTCCATCTTCATTTATTAACATGTACATCGCACGTGCAAATCAAAGTTTTCAAAGTTTTCATTTAATTTTTTTTGGGAATTACGTGTATTACACGTTTAACTCCAACCTTTTCAAATAAAACACTACTTTTTCATCAAACAAACCCGGGCACCACACGTACAACTCCAACTATATTTATTAACACGTGCATCGCACGTGCAAATAAAAGTTTTTCTTCAACATCCTTTTAAACTTAAGAGTATCGCCCGTTCAACTCCAACTTTTTGTAAAAATTAAGACATTCATTGCACGTGCTAATTACTACCGACTTACGTATATCGCACGTTTAACTCCAAGTCTTTATTAAAACGTGCACCGCACGTGAAACTTACTAGTACTATTTTAATGGGAGAGTTTGTCACTAAACAAACTTCATGTGTAACCAAACAAATACGTGCATTGTAACCCAACAAACACATGCAATGCACATGCATAACTAATATAAAGGAGGTCTTAGGTTCGATGCCAGACAACATCGGAATTTTTTTAAAATATAAATATATTTATAAAGACGTGCATCACACGTGTAAATTACTAGTGAAAGTAATAAATACTTCTTGCCCTCCAAGTTTGAAATTATTGCAAATATCGAAGTGTTTGAGTTCTAGAAGTTGCGTGCTTCTAGTTACCACACAAGAAGAAAAAAAATCTAGCTAACTTAGTTTAGCACAAGCTTCTTATTGTCCAAAAAAAAGCTTGAATCTAAATGCAGATTACAGATTATAGCTATATGTTGCATTTTACGATAATTCACATGACTTAGTGTAAAATACATGACAACATGGTCAGGGGCGAATTCAGAACAATTTTACCGGGGGGGCCAAGAAAAATTCTAGAAAAAATTCTATGACTATATGTCACGCCCTGCTTCCCAAAAATACGGAATACGGATACGCGACAAAAGCCCAGCGAATGATTTTTATCATCCATAAGCTGTTCAAGAAATCTTTACAACATATCACAATATAATCAGAGTCGGAAGCCAGAAAAGTCAACCACTTGCACATATGAACCAAATACCAACAAGAATACTTGAAATAAAATATATTAATCTCAAATAGTCATGATCTGAAATACACAAATAATCCTGGATCACATCGCCCAAATACAAATAATAATTCCAAATACATGAATACAGTTATTGTTCAAGCAACTACAAGAAATAATAATAATAAGCAGAATCTCCAGCATCTAAAACATCATCTCCCCAATACCTTCAGGAACCTGTCATCCAAAATCTACAATACAATGAATGCAGGAAAGAGGAAAAGAGAAAACACAAGTACTCGTCAATTGCAAGTCGCGGGTCACAAATAAAGTAGGATACAAGCACATGGAATGGGGAAAACTAACTAGCACATGGTATAGGTATGATGTCAACCTAGACAAACTAGCACGGTAAAAGTGTCAAGTGTACACAGCATAAATCAAGTGTCAAGCAACCAAGTATCCTATAACATGCATCAAGTGTCAAGTATCGTGTAATCATGTATCATGTATCACGTTTCAAGTCTCACGCAAGCAAGTCTCATGTATCATGTAGTCAGGTATCAAGCATGCACATATCATGCCAAGTATCTTATTCAAGTATCATGTTCGAGTATTAAGTTCAAGCATTATGTTCAAGTCTTGTGTGATTACTATCTAGGTAGCACGACATGCCGCCCACACCACATGGTTGCTACAACACCACAGTTTTGCTTTAGATTTCATAGTGGACCATAGAGGACAGTATACTCAGGAACAAGTCAAGTAATATGTATCAAGCACGAGTCACGTAAACGTGAACAAGTGGCAGCAAGTATCAAGCACGAGTCTTGGAGTCATGAACAGGTGGCAATAAGTATCAAGCACGAGTCATGTAGTCATGAACAGGTGGCAACAAGTATCAAGCACGAGTCATGTAGTCATGAACATGTGGCAACAAGTATGGGAAACACGGGCCCCCTTTCA
This sequence comes from Hemerocallis citrina, assembly GCA_017893485.1. Classification (NCBI taxonomy): domain Eukaryota; kingdom Viridiplantae; phylum Streptophyta; class Magnoliopsida; order Asparagales; family Asphodelaceae; genus Hemerocallis; species Hemerocallis citrina. The sequence goes on along the minus strand of CM030364.1, from coordinate 95,679,716 downwards.
AGTACACGTTTCTGAATTATCCACTAATCGATCTTTCCCTTAAACCCTGGCTTGATTACTTTTATTATGGTTATCAGAAAGACATGAATGTGTACAAAATAAGGTCAAACTAATATGGTATAATCAGGTTTAGGTTCAGGGAAACGAATCAGCATGCATGGATAATATACATTCACATATACGAGCAAAATAGTCTATGTTCATAATCAGGACAGCAAGACCAATCAGTACTAAAATAGGGATTCAAAGAGCTACAGACATGCAAATCAGAATCCGCCAAAGGATTTGGAAACTAGACATCCACACGCATCCAACGAGTATAATAAAGTCATATACTAGTTCACAACATCTCAGCTCAAAACTGATTTGAATACAGGTTTCATGTTCAGCCTGAAAACAGGGGAACAACTTCAAGAGCATTAAAACAGCATAAAAACATATCAAATAATTCCACGAAAAATTCTGGGGTATTCCCCTATAGGTATAAACTCAAAATAACAAGTTTCATAATATTCCAGTAAGTATAGATCGACCTTCAAAAATAAGAAGTAACACAAAAACATAGTTTTGACGAATTTGGAATTCTCAGCACTGCTATACGAAAATTAGGATATCTTGCAATCATTGAATCGAAATCCAATTCTGCCAAAACGACATGAAAATAGATAAAATTTACTAACTTTCATATTTCACAAATAATTTTCATACAATATAAAGAATTAGAGTGAAAACAGGGTTCTATACTGAACAGTGCGCAATTTACAGCATAAGTAGGTTTTAGAAAAGAACATGAAACACCGCACAAAACTTATCTTTAAAATTCAACAAAAATCTGGGAAGTCCCTAGTATCATGAGGAAACACTGAGCAAAATATTATACCAAGATATTATGTATAGCCTAGTTCTTGAAAATAAATAGTTAAGAAAATTTACACAAAACTGAATCTGGAAAACTACCGACACGTCTGTACCAAAACTATCATATCTCAGTCATACGAACTTCAAATGCAGTAAAACCAGTGGGGTTTAAAAATAGACAAAATTATCTAAAATTCACTTTTAATTTTGGAATTAAGATTCGGACTGTAGCATGGGTGAAAACAGCAATCAAAACAGAACAAGCAGCAATTATAGATTTCACACCTCAAAAACATCATAACTTCAACAATATTGATCCAAACTTAACCAAACTTGAAACACGGCCTACCAATCATCTAAACATCATGTTTTAGGGATTCTAACATGTCCAAACCTATTGTTTCTCACATGGGCAATCAGTCAAACACATAGCATACAATTTATCACATACACGAACAAAATCAAGTTTTGGGTAAACCTATGTTGTCATCCTATCAAGTTTCATGTCCTAAGTCATCTATGGCCAAATTTATCACAATAGAGACAACCCATCAAGAAAAATACTATTTTTGGTCGTCTCTAGACCCAACTACACTATAGGTGAACTTTTTGACTTGTATCAAACCAAATGAATTTAAGTACAAGTTACTTGCCTTGTTATGGAGTGAAACACGATGCGAATAGTCCTAAGTACAAAAACCACGAACGAAATCCCTTCCAACGCGATTCGAAGCAAACTCACGAACAAAAACGTCTTACGATCAACTCCTTGATGCCACGAACCAAGATACTACCCACTTGAAGAATCACCAAAGGGGAGAGTTTTGTGATGTTTTTGATGGTGGTGGTGCTGTTTGTGGTAGCCGGCCAATAAGGAAGGAGGGTGAGGGTTGTAGGGTTTGGATGGATGGTGGTTTGTATGGTGGATTAGTGTTTAATGGTGGTCAGATTTGTAATGGAGGGATGAGGGAGGGTCGGTTTGTAGGGGGGTGATATGCAGGCTGGGACTTGGAGGGATTAGGAGGGAGAGGCCGGTTGTATTAGGGAGAGGGAGAGAGAAAAAGAGATTAGGGTTATGGTTTATTAGGATTAGGTAATTATATATGGGGATTAATTTGGGCTAATGGGTAGTGGGTATCAATATGTAGTAATAGGTATACAAATGTTTAATGGGTATTGGGTACGTTTCAATTGGGGATACAATTTATAGTGAATTCTATGACTCCTAAAAATCTCATTAGGGGTCAAAACTCATAATTTTGGGGAAAACACCACCAAAACTCCATCACATTACCAAAATAAATATTAATAATGAATGTGGCCAAGAAAATGAGCAAAAGAATCCAAAATGGTGAAAACGAATAATACGGCGAACAAACGACACAAGGAGCTCAAATGAAAAGAAAAAGAATATATATTGAAAATAAATCCAATATACGGTTCCGAAAAATAAAAGGGAGATAAAAATATACAAAATGAAAAATACACTCCAAAATATATAAAATGGAAAACAGGGGTTACACTATATGTAAAAATATAGAGATTTTTTCATAATTTTTAGGGAGGCCAAACAATAAAACTTAGAATTCAGGGGGGGGGGGAATTATAAATTTTTAAGGGTTTATAAAATTTTCAATAGTGTGAAGGAGATTTTTGAAAATTCTGGGGGGCCCGGGCACCCCCGGGCCCTCACTATGCTCCGCCACTGAACATGGTCTATCGAATTACTAGAGCTAACATGGTTTAGTTCGTTGCTAAACTTAATCTGTATAACCATTTTCAAATTAAGCACTACAAAAATAATTCAAATAAGATCTAGCAAATTAAAGTTACTCTGACGCAGAAAATAAATAGAAAACAAATTTCTCAAATAATGTGCTTCCCTCTAATGGTCTTATCTTCAAGTGGTTCTGACTTTTTCAAGTACGTTCAAGCGCCTTTGATCCATCATAGAACTCCTCCATTTGTTCAATCTTCATCACTGTTGAATGACAATCGCCTGTATTTATAACTTTGCACTCAATTTGAGGCATATAGAAATTACAATGAACGAAATAAGGATTAAAACCAACAAATGGAAGAATCATCCACCATTAGGGAATGCTCCCACCTATGTTACAAACATTCTTTGCAGAAGCTATACATCAATTTTTATTCGAATTGGCCATGAGATACGCACTATTTATTATCTCATACAACACTGCAAAACAAAGATTAGTTGAAATATGCATACATAGTATAATAAGACACACTCACTATCCTACACATCTCAACATCTATTTGAGAGTAATTTGGTTTTAACAATTCTTAATACTAATTAGAGATTGGACAGACTATACTTACACTATTAGAAGTGTTACCAGATTCAACGGAGAAGCCTTGTCATATGTAGGCTTATTTATTCTTCAAGCGCATTTACTCTTCCAGAGTCGAGAGGGTTCCACAATCTCCAATAAATATTCATTGTAAGCAACCGTTCAAGGTGTTAGGAATGTGTCTTGAATACTCGTAGTTCAGATTAGAAGAAGGTAAGATGAAGTACGCAGGTCGAAGCATCGAAGATAGTAGAAGAAAATAGAGCAGCAATAGTGCAACAGAGGTGCGGTCGACCGCACTCCTGACCGCACACCCGACCACAATTGCACAGGGTTTGGCCGAGAGGAGGACGGTCGACCGGTCTTGTTAGACGATCAACCGACTGCGATGCTGTGTTCGTTTTGGGCCTCGATTTGTTAGGCCGTTTCAGCTCAATCTTCAACTCCAAGATAGATCATACGGCTCCTATTCAGTTACTTCTCCTACAGGTTATATCGGTCGACTGAGAATCAATATTAAACCTAGGGTTCTCTCTGTTCTTCTATATATATTGTAAACTCATCAATTACAAAGAGAGGCTTGAGAGAGAGAGTTCTTGGTGAGTGAGTTTAATTTTTTGTATTAAGTGAATCAGTAACTCCTTATAATCTCTTCTAGTTGAATATCAGATCCCCCCCCCTGCGGATTAAGTGAAAGCTAACCGGGATAAATTCTCATTGTGTTTGTATTGGATTGGTGGATCTACTTGCTTTCTCAATTGATTTGTCTCATCTACTTCGACTTCCTCATTGCTCTATTTAGTTCCGCTGCGACAATGGAAATTCGTTGATGCCCCAATCCCAACAACTGGTATCAAAGCTTCTGTAACCTTCGTTTCCAACTATACATATTTTACTGTGTATTTTCTGTGTCTTCGATTATTTATAAAAGTTTTCCGTTTTCTTGATTTATTTTGTTTTAAATTCATTTTTTGACCTCCTATTAAAGTCCATTACTAATCATCAATTGTTTTTGTAACTATTTTCAAATGACTATATAATTAATACAAATCTTATTCAATTCTATAAGTTTATTATTTCCTTCTTTGAATGATTATATATTTTGCCCAAACTCCATATCCATTCTATATTTTATAACTTGATTATTATTATTATTATTATTACTATTATTTGTCACGCCCCGCATCCCAAAAAGGAATACGGAATACGGATACGTGACTAAGCCCAGCGAATGATTTTCATCATCCATAAGCTGTCAGGATCTTTACAAAATCTCATAGGAATAATCAGAGTAGGAAGCAAGAGAAGTCAACCACGCATGCATATATGAATCAAAATACCAACAGGATTACTTGAAACAAAATATAATAATCTCAAATAAATCAGGTCTAAACAAGTCAATAATTTTGGGTCACATTGCCCAATACAAAATAATCCAAGTAACCAAGTACAATTATTCAAGATAAGCAACAAGAAAAATAAATAGATATAGCAAAAACTTCAGCCTACTAGAATCTTAGATCACCTACTCCATCGGGCAGCTGATCACCATAATCTGCAATTGAATAAATTGTAAGAAAAAGGAAAGAGAAACAAAATGCCCGTCAATGCAAGTTACGGGCTGCTTGTAGTGCAGGCACAAGTACAGAAAAGGGAAATGGACAAGAATAGAGTAACAGCGGAAGCAAGTATAGCATGGAAAGGATGTAACAACAAAACAGAGAACTAACTCTAGATCAAGAATAAAAACAATTAACATGGCAAGATGAACAAGTGCAAGTGGTATATAACAAGTGTCAAGTAAACACGTATCATGTACAAGTAACAAGTAACAAGTGTCAAGAATCAAGTACAAGTAGCAAGTAGCAAGTGTCGAGTGTCAAGTGATCATGTTCAAGTCTTGTATCTAGTCATATCTAGGTAGCACTAGAACTTCATGTATCCCAAGTTTTTACCACATGGTTGCTACCAAAGTTCTAAAAGTTGCTAGGCGGTAGTCGGGCGGCCGATGGGTGCCTAACACCTAGGCCTTGTAAGTAGAGCTTAAGCAGCTAGGCACTAGGCGGTTTTATTTATATATTATATATTTATTTATGTATGTATATACTTTATTTATATATTTTATCATTTTATTTTGTTTTGTTATTACCAATTCTTACTCTTGATATTTCTTCTTGTCATTGCAGGATGAGCTTTACAAAATCGAATCGGTGTATAATTATTAGTCTTTTTCTTTTTTTGTATAGTCCTGTACTCATCTATTAGATAGTATTAATCTATGACGAAGATCAGTAGTAGAGATTACCTGTTCAGCTGTTCTAGTCCAACGAGCAAATAGTGTGGGGAAGCGGGGTAGGGGGATGGGGGAGGGTTGCATCAAGAGAAGTTTGAAAGAGAAGAGGAGGACGTAGTGTTGACGTCGGAGATGAAGCAAGGCAGGCAGCAGTGTGTGGTTGTGTTAATGACTTGACTTTGAAGCTGAAGAGAGGAGAGAGAGGTTGTGTGACGTCGGTTGAAGTTGAAGCGAGCTGCGACTGCAAGGAGAGAGGTGGAGGAGGAGGTTTTGACGAATGAGTGACAGAGTGAGTGAGAGCTGCGACTGCGAGCAGGGAGGCGGAGGAGGTTGTGTTGACGACTATGAGCAACGACTGCAAGGAGGGAGGTGAAGGAGGAGGGAGCCTCCAACTGCGAGGAGGGAGGCGAAGGAGGTGATTTGGGGGTTTTAGAGAAGAGGAATTAGGGATTTAGATAATAGAATTATTTGGGGAGCTTTTTTTTACAGGAGATTTAGAGGAGAAAGAGAAGTTTAGGGGTTTGAGTGTATTAGAGTGGGTCGGGTTGGAATAAGTCGAGTCCCTTTTTTTAAAAAAAATTAAGTCCTAAGTGGGTCTAAGCGGGTCTAGCCCGCCTAGACCCGCTTACACCTATTACGCACCGCCTAGACCCGATTTTAACTGCCTAGAACCATTAACCAATTTTCTTAAATGCCTAGCCCCTAGGCGAGGCATTGGAGGGCCGCCTAGCGCCTAGGCGCCGCCTAGGTCGCTTTTTAGAACACTGGTTGCTACATTTGTAAGCCCTATTTTCGGATTTTATTGTATTTTGTTTTCTTTTGATTATTGTATTTGGATTCATTTGTTATAGTGTATTTTGTCTTTTCTTGGGTTCTTTTGTTCCCTCTTGATCAATCTGTGTTCTTTGATTGGATTCTATTCTCTTTGCAATTTGGGCTCTTTTCTATTTTGAATTTGATTTGTTCTCCTTTGTGTTCGTCTCATCTCATTGCATTTGTTTTTCTCTTTTTGGAACCAAAACTGTTACCCAGAACCCACATAATCTCATCCCAAAACCCTAATTTCTTGATCCCTATATATACCCTATTAATTAACCCTAATAATCAATCTCTCTCTCTCTCTCCGCCGTTTCTCTCTCCCCGCACCCTTCTTCTCTCTCTCTCTGTTTTCGCTAAACCCAAACCCAACCAAAAAACCCCTACCCCCGTCGCTACTCCGATCGCCCTTCACCACCGTCACCACCTTCATCATCGTCTCCATCCCCTCGTCTCCACCATCTCACCGTCGTTGTCCCCCATCGTCCTAGCCATCCCCAACCGAAACCCATCACCGAAGCTTTCACCATTCCGTAACTTCTTCACCGTTGCCCTAACCCATCTCCGTGCACCCCTATTGCCCTCGTCGTTCCTTGCCACTCCTTTGAAATCCCCTAGCGCCACCGTTCGAGTCCTGGAGTCGCCGTTGTCGACGCCCTCTGTTTCCAACCAAAAATAGGGTTCGCCGTCGTTGAGGTTGCCGTCGCCGTCGTTGCTTCCCGACCATGGTGTCGACGCCGCTTTGCCCCGCCGCAGTGCCGTGCAGTCGTCGTTTGCCGTCTCTCTCTCTCCTTGCCGGGGAAGGTGACGACCAACCATTGGTCGAGTGCCGCTCTTTCGTGTTCGGCCACATCAGATCCCCATCCGCTATCCCCTATTTGGATTGGATCCGGTGTGAGGAAGAGCTCCTATTGGTCAGATTTGGTGTTCTGTGTTCTGGGCGCATCAGATCCTGTTTTGCCGTTCTGTGTTCTGTCCTGATCCGGTGTGAAGATTTGCTCTTGGCTTTTGTTGTTGCTGTTGGTTCTTCGCACATGTTTTTGGGAGATTTTGCCCAGGATCTGATCTCGTTAATGCTATTTAATTGTATCTGCAATATAACAGGCAAGTCTCTTCTTGAACCCTTTTTATTGTTTGTGTTCAAGATTATTTGATCTCCTGCAAGTAGATCCGTCCATTTTGTTATCAAAACTGCTTTTGACAATTCCATTAAGATTATCGAGGGTTTACATGAGCTAATCCGACATACTCTTAACATCGTGCTATCTCTTTGATCTTAAACCCAGTCCCCATTATTTCATGCATATGCACATTTAAATAACTAGTTTCATGCATAGGACTGCTGATAAATTGGACATTGAAATTACATGTGCTAAATTGAAGTTGCTCGATGAATTGATACCGTGACTGTGATAATTGTATCTTAAACCTTAGAAATTGCATGTTGACACCTAGGATTCACTCGATTACTAATTTGCATGCTATATGTGATCATATGATTTATTTATTTGCCTATTCATGTTAAGACAATTTCTGGACTGCTGGATATTTCACTTTGAATCAGATTTTTAACCATGCTAATGTCGTAATTTGAAATAACATACTGAACATAAAATGCAGCCCTGGATGTCTAGATCATTTTCCCCTGGTCCAGATTTAAATTCCAATTTGTCATCTGTTAGTTATCATCACTTTACTGCAACTGTGTTAGTAATTTCAGACTCATAATTTCATGAGTACTCTGCTGTTCTATATTTTATTTGACCCTGTTAATAGTACAAGAAAAATCTGAAAAATTTGAAATAACTTACTGAACATAACTTGAAATAATCAGATTTTTAACCATGCTAATGTCGTAATTTGAAATAACTTACTGAACATAAAATGCAGCCCTGGATGTCTAGATCATTTTCCCCTGGTCCAGATTTAAATTCCAATTTGTCATCTGTTAGTTATCATCACTTTACTGCAACTGTGTTAGTAATTTCAGACTCATAATTTCATGAGGACTCTGCTGTTCTATATTTTACTGACCCTGTTAATAGTACATAGAAAAGTGATCCCGGGAACAAACACGATACTAACGATCACGAACGAGATGATCACGAACAAGATGAACAACCGAGAACAATATGAAGACGATCGAGATCACGAACACAATCGGACGGCTAGATCCAAGAGATCAAGATCAAGATGATCAGATCAGATCAGATGGCCAGATCAAGACTGATCAGATGATCAAGATCATATGGCTGGAGATCAAAGGAGGCTTTGATGATGAAGATCATGATCGCAATCACGATGGTGATCAGACGGCCCAAATTCAAAGATCAAATCTCTTGATCAGCAACAATGGGGCACGAGCGGGGTCAGGCGGCGCGACTGGGGTGTGCACAGGGACGAGGGAACCAGGGAGGCACCGCTGCTGGATACGGCAGAGAACAGGGAGAGTGAACCAGGGAGGAGCATAAGGACAATGAGATGCGGCTAGGGTTTGCTGGATGGAGATGACGGCAGATGTATGGGTATATATACATGGTTGGGTTATAAATAATAGATGGTTTATAGGGTATAGGATTAAAATGGGTTTCAAAATCTATATAATAAATTACAAAGAAAGCTATCAAGTGGCTCTCATTCAATCTCCCTTAAAATTAATGGCCCAGATTTAACCTCACAAAACACATTTTCCCCCAAAAGTTTTCCTCCAAAACTCAAATTCAAATTCCCCCTCCAAAATAACTCATTTATTTATTTATTTAATCATTTCTCTCTCTCTCTCTCTCTCTCTCTCTCTCTCTCTCTCTATATATATATATATATATATATATATATATATATATACATATATATATATATATATATGATATGGCTAAAAATGGGGTTAAATCGGAACCGTCCAGATTGGGAACGAATCTTGAAGCTCAGGGGTAAAACGGTAATTTCGCATATAGATGGACCCTAAGCGGGCACTGGATCTCCCCTTCACAGATCCAATAACCCGCGAAACGGATCCACTCCAGCTGGGTACGGGTCCCGACCCAAGACAAATCCAGATCAGCAAGAGGAGATTAGGGTCACTGATTTGACTAAATCAACGGGCCTGATTTGCAGTTATCCTCTCACCGGAAATTAGGGATCAGTTTCCTAAACTAATTATGAGGATTTTACTCCTAACGGTTTCACAGGAAATCAGGTCCCTAATCAGACTCCCAAGGCGACTATAAATACCTCCTACCTACCACTGTGACCAGGTAATCACTCTTTTTCCAACTTAAGCTCTTTCTTAATCATCACTGGTTACTGACAAGAGCGTCGGAGGGTGCATCGCCGGAATCAACCCCGGTGTATCGCACTTCCTTGCAGGTGAGCGGCGGGAATCAGTAGGCTTGGATCCGCTATTCAGGTTTTTCCACGAACTCACAAATCTCATCTGTTTACCCCCACACCAGAATCAGCGGTAACAGATTGGCGCCGTCTGTGGGAAACCATACGAATAGCAGCCTCTCCTCTTCCCATCGACTAGCTCTTCTCCAGCCATGCCTCCCAGAAAGGTCAGGTCCAGGGGGTCCAACCGTGGACCCAACCCCACCGATCAACAAGAGGAAGTCCCCGTACATCCTGCTCCGCAGCCCGAACAACTTCCTCCCCCGGTCCAAGACCATTTCCAACAGGGCCAGCCCCCTCTTCTGAATCAACAACCCCCTAATGGTCCCGCTGGTCAGAACCAGCGGAGGCGGAAGCAACCTCTCCACCCAGATCATGTGTCAGTACACAATGCCTCCTCGGATTCTATGGCCTCCCATAATCCCCGAGTTTCCGAACTCCGCAACACCGTTTTAAATCAGCAGAAGGATGAGGACCTTCGCAACCGCCTAGATGAGAAGCGGGCCTGAGAGGGAGTCTCCCACCAACATCAAGGTGAGCGATCTCCTCATCACCGAGATGGCAGGAGGTCTCTAGACCGAAGAGGGCGGGGGGAATCTCCCGAGCGTCGTAGGAGGAGGCCACATTCCCCTGCTGGTCGGCATCATCTGAGGAACGATGAGGCACCCATCACTCGTGCCGAGTTCCAACAATTCCAGGCAACGGTGTTGCAAGCCCTCAACCTTTGCCACAACAACAATAATGCCCAAAGGGTTCCAACACCCCCACAGGTCCCAAGTCCTCGCCACCGATCCATAAGTCCTCCCCCGGCTCCTAGTCACCAGCAACACCCTCATAGTCCTCGCCGATCCCAGGACTATCGACGCCGTAGTCCCCGCTCCCCTTCCTATGAAGACGAGTCCAGGGGATCGTTTGACTACCACCGGAGGGACGATGCCCTCTACCGTCGTCTCCACGAGATGGAGAGGCGCATCGGTCGAATGGACGAGGAGGAGGAGTCGAGAGGAAGGACCGTCCGTCCCAGCAGACCCCCCTTCTCTCGGACTATCATGGAGGCTCCCATCCCGAGGGGTTTCAAGCCTCCGCAGTTTGAAACAAACTCAGGGGAGTCGGACCCTGTTGATCATGTCGAGAGCTTCAAGACCTTGATGCTAATCCACCAAGCCTCCGACGCCATGCTTTGCAAAACCTTCCCCGCCACTCTCAAGGGTTCGGCGCAGGAATGGTACTCCCGGCTCGCTCCCTCTTCCATCTTCTCTTTTGAGCAGTTCGAAACGCTCTTCATAACTCACTTTGTGTGCAGTAGACGAACAGAGAAGACCAGCCTCTCTTTACTCCACCTCCGACAGGAGAGGGGAGAGAAGTTGAGGGACTATGTGAGGAGATTTACTGCGGAGGTCAGGTCCATCGCCTCCCTCGACCAGTCTGTGGCGACCGTCGCATTCCAGTCCAACGTCCTCAACTCTAATCTTCGGTCGTCCCTCGTCAAAAAGCCCCCGCACAACTTTGCCGACCTTCTCCTGAGATGCGAGAAATATATTCGGGCGGAGGAAGCCGAGTGCTTCTCGGGCTTCTAAGGATCCGCTTCCGGGTCGAAGAGAAAGACAACGGAAGAGAAAGGGGCCAAGAAACTACGGAAGGATAATAGCGGTCAGCGCCGTCCTCCTCCCATGTTCGAGAAATTTACCCCTCTCACTACTAATATCTCCACCATCCGATGGAAGTTGAAAAGGAGGGAGTTATACCTCCCGCTCCGAGGATGAATACCCTGGCCAAGAGGAGGAACAAGGAGAAGTGGTGCCGTTACCACCGGGATCATGGCCACGACACCAACGATTGCCGGGCGCTGAAGAACGAAATAGAGGCCCTCATCCAGAGGGGGCAGTTGGCTAAGTTTGTGAAGGCGAATGATCGGGGAGATCGCACCACTTCTCCGCCTCGGGGGGCTAACAAGCGCTCTGAGCGACAAGATGAAACCCCCGAGTTCGAGGAGGAACGTGTTCTGCACCTTATCCACGGGGGTCCAATGGGGGGCTCTTCCAACTCCTCTCGGAAGGCCTTCGTCCGAGAGGTCAACTCAGTTCACGGCGCCCCTCCCCCCAAAGGCCTCGGCGTCCCAGTAACTTTCTCTTATGAAGACCTCGAGGGGGTCCGGACTCCCCACTGCGATGCACTTGTCATCGACCTTCGCATGGCGAATTTCAAAGTGCAGAGGATCCTGGTAGACAACGGGAGCTCCGTGAACATCCTCTTCCTCTCGGCCTTCCGAGGGCTGCAACTATCCCGGGATCGCCTCAAAACGACCGGCTACACGCTCCACGGGTTCACGGGGGTACCAGTAACTGTCGAAAGGGTTATCACCCTGGACGTAACTGCTGGGAAGACCCCTACCACCCGATAGAGCCGATGGACTTTATGGTCGTCGATGTCCCGGCTGCATACAATGTCATCTTGGGCCGACCTGGCCTAGCTGCCCTGGAAGCCGTTCCTTCAGCGTACCACCTCAAGATGAAGTTCCCCACCCGGGCGGGAGTGGGAGAAGTCAGGGGCAGCCAAGAGACGGCTCGGAAGTGCTATATGACTTCCACTGGGGGTCCGGTGCTCTCCCTCGAGACTTTAGAGATCCCCGAGCCGAACGTCCGACCCACGTCCGAGCCGGTGGACGAATTGGAAGAAGTGCTCTTCTCGGATGAGGACCCGAGTCGAAAGTTCCTCATCAGCAAGTCCTTGCTGACTGCTCTATGTTCCGACTTGGTGCAGTGCATCCGGGAGAACCGCGACCTATTTGCTTGGTCCGCCGCGGATATGCCCGGGATTTCCGAGGAGCTTCTAGTGCACCGCCTCAGCATCGAACCGGGGGCAGACCGATTCAGCAGAAGAGGCGTAAATTCGCTTCCGAGCGACAACAAGCCATCAAGGAGGAGGTGGACAAGCTCCTAAAAGCTCGGTTCATACAGGAGGTGAACTACCCCGAGTGGCTCTCCAATGTCGTCATGGTTAAGAAGTCCAATGGTTCCTGGAGGATATGCATCGACTTCACAGACTTGAATAAGGCGTGTCCGAAGGATCCGTTCCCTCTCCCGAATATCGACACCCTCATTGATGACACCTCGGGCCATGAGCTCCTCAGCTTCATGGACGCCTTCTCCGGCTATAACCAGATCTGAATGTTCCCCCAGGACATTCCGAAGACTTCCTTCATTACCGACCAGGGCCTCTACTGTTATAGAGTTATGCCATTCAGATTGAAGAATGATGGAGCCACCTACCAGAGCCTTGTCAATAAAGTCTTCCAAAGCCAGATAGGCTGCAACATGGAAGTATACGTCGATGACATGCTCGTGAAGAGCGTCCGAGGTACCGACCACGTGGCCGACCTACAGGAGGCATTCGGCGTACTGAGAAGGCACAACATGAGGCTTAACCCGAACAAGTGTGCGTTCGGGTTCTCGTCAGGAAAGTTCCTCGGCTTCATGGTCAGCCAGCGAGGGATCGAATCAAATCCTGAAAAAATTAAGGCCATATTGGATATGGCCCCGCCCCGGAACGTCAAGGAAGTGCAGAGGCTTACGGGTCGCCTCGCCGCTATTGGGCGATTCCTTTCGAAGTCTGGGGAAAAGTGCCTCCCCTTCTTCAAGGCTCTCAGGGGGGCCAAGGGCTTCGAGTGGGGCGAACCGCAACAGGAGTCGTTCAAACAGCTGAAAGCCTACTTGGTCAATCCTCCCCTGCTCAGCAAGCCCGTTCCAGGGGAAACCCTCTTCATCTACTTAGCTGCTTCCGAGCAGACCCTAAGTGCTGTTTTGGTGAGGGAAGAAGACCGGGCTCAGAGGCCCATTTACTATGTAAGCAAGGTACTTCGGGACACCGAGCTCCGCTACCCGAAGGTAGAAAAGATGGCCTACGCCCTGGTTATGGCAGCAAGGAAGCTCCGCCCATACTTTCAGTCCCACTCGGTTGTGGTCCTCACCGACCAACTGCTGAAGCAGGTCCTCCACAAGCTGGAAACCTCAGGTCGGCTTATGAAATGGTCCATCGAGCTGATCCAACACGACATCTCCTACCAGCCCCGGACCGCGATCAAAGCCCAAGCCCTCGCGGACTTCATCGTCGAGACCACCATTCCCGAGGTCAGCCATGTCCCGAACGGACCCGCTATTTGGACAGTTTTTGTGGATGGTTCCTCCTGCAACGAGGGAAGTGGCGCCGGTATCATTCTGATGGGTCCAGACGACTTCGTCCTCCAATATGCCCTCCGTATGAAATTCAAGGCCCTAAATAACGAAGCAGAGTATGAGGCACTAATCGCGGGCCTCGGACTTGCCCGAAGTGCCGGGGTGCAGGGCCTCCGAATCCATAGTGACTCTCAGCTGGTTGTGAACCAAGTCTTGGGCGATTACGAGGCACGGGACGAACGAATGGCAAAGTACCTCGCCAAAGTCCGAACCCTCATGGCCCGGTTCGAAGAGGCACTCATCCAACGAGTCCCTCGAGAAGAGAATTCACAAGCCGACGCCCTCTCCAAATTGGCCTCATCCTCCCTCCAAGGTCTCGAGCAGACCATCTTGATCGAGGTCCTCTCGAAACCGAGCATAGAAGACGAGACCCTCGACTCATTGGAGTCATTGCCGGTCCTACTGCAAGATAATTGGATGAAGCCGTTAGTAGAATTCTTAAGGGACGGACTCCTCCCCAAGGACCCCAAGGAAGCACACCGAGTAAGAACCAGGGCTGAGCGGTACGTCCTGATCGAGGGGATCTTGTACAAGCGCTCCTTCTTGCAGATTGACGGCCGACCGTACCTGAGGTGCCTTTCCCCGGAACAGGCCGACTATGCCTTACAGGAGCTCCACGAAGGCATCGACAGAGCACATTCAGGGTCTAGGTCTTTGGCTCGGAAAGCTCTGAATTACGGATACTTCTGGCCGACTCTCCTCCAAGACGCCGAGCGACACGTTTGGCAATGTGGCTCTTGTCAGAGACATTTCAACATTCGTCACCTCCCCCAAGCCAACCTCGCCTCCCTATCAAGTCCTATCCCCTTCGCAATGTGGGGGATGGATTTACTAGGGCCATTCCCTCCAGCTCCGGGCCAGTTCAAGTTCTTGGTCGTAGCCATCGACTACTTCTCGAAGTGGATTGAGGCCGAGCCCCTTGCCACTATCACCGAGAACAAGGTGCTTCAATTCTTCTGGAAGAGCGCCATCTGCCGATTCGGCGTCCCCCGTGTCCTCATAACAGACAACGGAACTCAGTTTAGTGGGGCCGCGTTCCGAGCTCTATGTGAAGACCTTGCCATCCAACAGCGCTTCTCCTCCGTCTCCCACCCACAGTCGAATGGCCAGGCGGAGAACGCTAACCGGCAGATCCTTTCTGGTATCAAGAAGAGATTGGACAAATGTTCCAAAGGCTTATGGGTCGATCAACTCCCCAACGTGCTGTGGAACTACCGCACCAACAAACAGACCCCCACATGAGAGTCCCCGTTCAACCTCACCTATGGGTCCGAGGCAGTGATACCTCTCGAAGTCGGAATACCTTCTCCTCGCCTTGCAGCCTACAACGAGGAACAGAACGCCAGAGATCTCCGGGCAAACTTAGACCTGGTGGACGAACTGAGAGAAAGGGCGTCGATCCGCCAACAGAACTACCGGAGGAGGATCGAATTGGCGTACAACAAGAGAGTCCGACCCACCGATCTCAAGGAGGGGGACTTAGTCCTCAGAAAACTAGCCATCTCCTTCCCCAGTTAGAAGAGCAAACTAGCCCCGAATTGGGAAGGACCTTACAAGGTCACAAGGGTAGTTCGGCCCGGAGCTTATCGTCTGGAAGACCTCAAAGGCAGGGAGATTCCGAGGACCTGGAATGCCGACCACCTTTTAAAATACCAAGAAAGCACCCCGGTGCCTCTCTGAGTATCACAGGGTGTCGAACCATTCCTCTCCTCTAACTTGTAATTCCTCTCTTAAGTTGTCATATGTAAAAACGGCTCGCCGTCAATTATCAATAAAGAATGCTTTTCCGTATTTATAAAGTTGCTTGTGTCTCTCCGCCTTTATTCTTTAATTCAATCAATGGTTCGGAGTCCAATATCCGGCTCGACTCTACTTCGCAAGCTCACTCTTAAGCGAGCCAGAAGTAGTTTGCCGCTCGGAATTGCTCCCACAATCGTTGAACTCTAACGATGGTTCCGGAGTCCAACACTTGGTTCGATTCTACTCCGCAAGCTCGCTTCTCAGCGGGCTAGGAGTGGGTCACCATTCGGAATTGCTCCCACGACCATTGAACTCTAACGATGGTTCCGGAGTCCAACACTTGGTTCGATTCTACTTCGCAAGCTCGCTTCTCAGCGGGCTAGGAGTGGGTCGCCATTCGGAATTGCTCCCACGACCGTTGAACTCTAACGATGGTTCCGGAGTCCAACACTTGGTTCGATTCTACTCCGCAAGTTCGCTTCTCAGTGGGCTAGGAGTGGGTCGCCATTTGGAATTGCTCCTACGACTGTTGAACTCTAACGATGATTCCGGAGTCCAACACTTGGTTCGATTCCACTCCGCAAGCTCGCTTCTCAGCGGGCTAGGAGTGGGTCGCCATTCGGAACTGCTCCCACGACCGTTGAAATCTCACGATGATCGGCGAGCCCACCATTGGGTAAGGCTCGACTCATCTCTCAACTTCGCAAGAAGGGGGAGACCGAAGCGCTGCTCGGCACCACTGGCCGAACACTCTTGTCGCCGAACCGCGAACGAACAAGAGGCAGGCTCGGAGTGCGCCACATCGCTCGAACAGCCGAGCTCCTAGACCTCCGGTCAGCTGACCGAGCAAGTGCCTATTCGAGCCCAAAAATGGAGAAAAGTCGCTTTTCCCTCAACATTCGTGTAAGATCTCGATCAGACGGCCCAGATCTTGCCAGCGTCGCTAAACGACAAGATAGCGTTTTCTTGGGAACTGAGCCGTCTCGAGATTCGCGCCAAAATCCAACGGCCCAGATCTTGTCAGCGTCGCTAAACGACAAGATAGCGTTTCCTTGGCAACTGAGTCGCCTCGAGACTTGTGCCAAATTCCAACGGCTCAGATCGCGCTACGGTGCCGAACCCCGAACGAGAGAGGGGCCGGCTCGGAGACCTCGGCGCAATGAACACAGTCACAAACGAAACAACTACGCAGAGCTACAAAGGACGTGCTAGTTCGAGAAAGAAATGTTATTAATAATTGGGACACAGTACAAAGCGACTCTTCCATACAACAAGGTTACAAGGCCTTAAAGAACAAAAGTTACAATGCCGACCCACTACACTTGGTATTTAAAAGAAAAATCATCAACGTCCCATTCGGTCGTCAGTTTGGCAACCTCGGCCGACAGTTCCCCTTCCTCCGTCCGAAGCTCCGCCTCTACAGTCTGCAAGTGATGGATCTCAGAGAGCAGATCGTCCCTTTCGGCTATTATTTTCGACAAATTGTGCCGAATGCACTGGATCCGAAGGGCGTTGCTAAAGGCAGTCGGCGAATCTTCATCCTCTCCTGTAGGGGTCATCTCGGCGATCCTGCTCTCCATACGCCGGATCTCAACGTCTAGCTGACCTAGGATGAGCTGAAGGTGGCCCCGCTCGCTTTCGGCTCGGCGCAATCCCAGCTCGACTTCATAGAGCCGCTCTCGGCACGTCGCCGAGCGCAACCTCGTCTCTCCTGAGCTAGCCTCGGTTCGAGCGTGGTCATCCGAGCGATTGGGGTCGGCGTCTTGAGCTACCACCACGAGCTGAAAAGAGGAAGAGACGAACAACAAAATTTCAAACATTGCCGAAGTCCAACACTTCAAGAATTTTCAAAACAAACTTTCAGACTTTTATTCAAATATAGTAACTCTACATACAACAAGACCGACGCTACAACAGAGTTTTACAATAGCTAGAAGGAACATAAGACAACTTGTTTAGTGCCTCTACGGAAGGGGTACGCTTTGGTTCAAGGAAACGCGGGGGCGGCGACGCCTAACCTCCGAGCTTGAATCCAAACCAGCGAAGCGAGATCCCCCTTCGCCGCTAACTCCAACAGTGGCACCGACCGAGGCACCGCTAGACGAGATAGCTACACTACTCTGAGCGTCAGCAGGACTCCGCCTCGCCGCAGGCAAACTAGTCGCAAGTTCGTAGAAGGTAATCCCTCTCTCGCTCTCTTCGCGAGTACACGACGTACTACGAATGTTGGCCCTCTCAGGCAGAGGCTTGAGCGATGCGACCTCTTTCTCCAACTCGATAATCCTATCTCTCAGAGCATCATCTTTCATCGACATCTTCAAACGAGGAGGTCTTGACGAGCCCGAGACATTGGCGCTATCGGTTGAGAGTCGTCGATAATGGGTGACCTCGATCCCCCTGTCTATCGTAATCCTCCTAAGCTTGTCGACCTCGGCCAACAACTTTTGGCGCTCGGATGACACCTTCTCCAACTCGGAAGCTAGCTTCTCTTCTTCCGCTGAGTGTTCTTTCTCCGTTAACTCCAAGTGACGGATCTCGGCCAAGAGCTCGTTATTCTTTTGCTTGATGATAGAAAGCTCCCTACGAAGCCGCTCAGTCTCACCTTCGGGACAAGGAGCTTGGGGTTGCTTCCGCAGTTGCTTCAACTCGCGATAATACCCCCTCGCAGCTACCTTTATCTCCTCCAGCTTCAAGAACATATAAAACCGCCTCTCTTGGCTAAGGGAAAGCTCTCGCTTCGTTTTGGTCAGCTCCTTACGAAGGTACGAAACCTCCGTGATCGGACGAAACTTCACCTGAAAAGCAGAGATAAATCCGACGCCCAACACTTGGAGAAATTAAACGACTAATCAAACACAAAATCCGGGCACTAACACTTGGAGAATTTTTGGCCAAACAAAAAACGTTTTCATTCAAAACTCAAAAAGCGTTACAAAAGCGGTGGCCAGTCCGCGGTCAGGCCTTACAAAAAAAAAAGGAGACCAAAGACGCAACCAAGTCAGGGGTCGACCTTTTTGTCGCTCGGGTCTGTCGACCCCTTGGCCTTGTCCTCGCCCTCGACCTCGTCCTCGTCCTCGCCCTCGCTCTCCTCCTCGGAGTCGTCCTCCCCCTCACCCTCGGCCTCCGTCTCGGCCGTGCCTTCGACACTGTCAGCCTGTCCCTCGGGGCTGAGCATTGCCGAGGAAAGCTCCTCCTCCCCCTCCACGGGGTCGTAGAAGTGGTAGGAAGATGTGTCGAACCCCGGGTTCCGAGCGGCGATATGAAACAGGGCTCGGCCATACGTGTCCTCCATGTTCTTAAACATGTGCTGCTCGGCCTCGTCCTGGACAGCCTTCTTCGCCTTCGCCACCTTCGACCGGTGCTTGGCCATGATCTTCTCGGTCTTCTTCCGAGCTTTCTCCGCCTCCGACCGAACCTTGGCCAGCTCCTCCTTCAGCTCGGCATTCTCCTTCTCCGAGGCCTCGAGCTTGGCTGCCTCGTCCTTCGACCGCTGAACGGCATCGGCCAGCTGCGCCTCCAACCCCGCCACTTCGGCTCCGCATTTTGCCGAGAGGAGTTGCTCAGCATCGAGCAGATTCACTGCTTTTGCGCGCTCCGACCTCTCCCGGTCGTACTGTGCCGTCAGCTCTTGTTCCATGCTCGCGAACTCTTCGAGCAAGAAGTTGAAGTGGCAGAGGGTCTGAAAAGAGAACAAACCGTTAAGGTCCGGACCTAGAGACTTAGAAAATTTTGGAAAAAATGCTTCAAGAAGAAAGTGTTCGGTCCACTTACCGACATCGTGTTCCGAGCAATCTGCATTGTGGCGTCCCCGACCTCCCTGGACTTAAGGGCCGCGCGGTCCTTTGGGGTCGGCAGGTGTTTCACCGCCTACATACAAATATTACCGTCGCCCAAAAAACCGTCGACCTTCATCACTTGCCAGTCGGGGACGAAGATCTGTTTGTGCCCCTCGGTCAGAATCTTCTCCGCTTCGGCAGTGAGGAGCAGAACTTGGAGGGATAACACCTTGCTCACGTTAAACTCTCCGCTCGACGAGCCGGGAGCATCTGCCTTCGCCGTTGGGATCGGCGCATCCGAGACAGGAGGATCGGAGGCCGCGACCTTCTCCGGCTCAGGATCGGCATCCGGAACGACGACCCCCTGCAGGTCGGCGGTCTTTGGGACTGAAGGTATCTTCGGTACTCGGCCGCCCTGAAGCCCTGTCGAGGGTCTCTTCTTTCTCGTCTCCTGCTCCCTAGCCACCTTGGCCTTCGCCATCAACGCCCTATAGTCCATCTTAGAAGACTCTGCACAAACCGAATGAAAAAACTTAGAAAAATTTTCATGAACTTCAAGCAAAAAGTAAAAATACCAGAAGCGTACTGGGGTCGATCGGACTGAGACCCCCTCGGAACAAAGCCTCCTCGGTGATATCTTTCCAACTTAGCGTCGGCAGGCCGAAGAGTTTCTTGAGGACTTCCGTCTCCTCGTCACTCAGCACCGGCTCCTTCTTCGCTCGCTTGGGCAGGCCTTCCCTCGACCAAGCTATCGGAATTGCCCAGGGTGCGGGAGCTCGGACAATGAAAAACTTCTCCTTCCAATGCTTGATCGAGTCCGGGTTCTCGATCAACTTCACGCCTGTCCGCGGCGAAAGGTAGAACCTCTGCTCGTTCCTGTTCGGCTGGCAAGGGCGGTAGAGGCTCCGAAGGAGAAACATGCTTGGCTCGGCGCCGATCTCTTGACACTGAAGAACAAATGCCAAGACGTGCCTCCAAGTGTTCGGCATCAGCTGGGCAGGGCACAAACTGTACCAATTAAGAACCTCGACGATGAATGGATGAAGTGGAAAATGAAGCCCAGCGGACAAGGAGTCGAGGGGAAAAATGCACGTGTCAGCCGAAGACGACGTGCAGGCTCGGAATCCCGGTCCAGGGAGAAGTAGCCCGTACTCGGCAGGGATCTGGAATCCGGTCCGGATCCGATGCAGATCAGCCTCCGTAAGAGACAAAATGATCTGGTCCACCTCGGACAACTCTCTCGGCTCGTTCTCCTCTACCGACTTGGCAGTGCCCTGGGTCACCTTCTCCAACATCTCTTCGGAGTAGCTCTGAACACCCCCCACGCTCGACAGAACGATAGGCTGCCGACCGAACTCCCCTGCCGTCTTCGGCTGCTCAATGATCGTGACCACTCCTTTACCCTTCTGGGACTTCGCCACAACCTCCTGGGGTGGCTCAGCGACCTCACCACTCTTGCTCAGCCGAACAACGGTCTGCTCGGTCGGCTCTACCACCTCCTTTCCTTTACCTGCTCGGCTAACGACTTGGTCCGAGGCGGGGGTCTCATCCGAAGAAGTAATCTTAACTATTTTTTTTCTAAAGAGAAAGGAGAGAGACTGACCTTGAAGTGACTGTTACGGCCGGAAAAGTTCGTCGGAGCAAAGAAACGCCTTGCCGCGACAGCTAGCAGCACCACCCAGGAGCTAAAAACTTCGATGGTGAAAAGTAAAAACTTGAAAGAGAAAGTAAAAGTGAATAATGAGGTTTGGGTGAGGGAGTGAAGATTTATAGTAAAAGAAAAAGTCTCTTGGGCTTACTAACGTAAGGGCGCGATTCTTGGCCTGCTATTGAAACGTTACGAAAGCCCAAAACGACTTTGTGACCGAGCAGCAACTGTTGGCGAAAAGACAAAACGTTTCGATACAAGTCAAGTAGCTCGGCACACACGGGATCAAAATCCGAGCGACGGGTGATCCGACCCTAACATCAAAGGGCCCGGTCGGCTAACCGAGCAAGTGCCCATCCGAGCCCTAAAACGGAGAAAATTCACTTTCTCCTCAACATTCGTGTAAGATCTCGATCAGACGGCCCAGATCTTGCCAGCGTCGCTAAACGACAAGATAACATTTTCTTGGGAACTGGGCCCGTCTCGAGATTCGCGCCACCATCCAACGGGTCAGATCGCTCCGCATCGCCCGGACGAAGCACTTCGGACCCGGACACCCCGCATCTGTCCTAGGAAGCGAGAGAAAATTTGGATTAAAAGTTTTAAGGCATCGCCCTCGGCGAGCCCCCCCCGGGCCCCAGGACTCGGTCGGTTCCCTTCTCACCCGTGAGCAACTCGAGGCTTTCAACCTCGGAAGTCGAAACCACAAATCGTTCAAGGGGAGAAAAACCACCATCGCGTGGGGCCCGGTCAGAAAGCAGATCGGCACACCTCCCATCTCTAGCTCCTTCGGGCTGACAACCATTAGAAGCCGTCAGCCCGGAAGGAAGACAGAGATCGGAGGAGACCCATCCTTCCGAAGCGACTTGTCCCCTGGGTCCGGACTTCGGTCGTCACCTCTTCTACCCTGATCTCCCCTGACCCTGACACCCACATCGGGGCCGTCAGAATCAGGAGAAGACCATGGCAGAAGAATGACCACCCATCCTTCCAAAGCAACTTGTCCCCCGGGTCCGGACTTCGATCGTCACCTCTTCTGCCCTGATCTCCCCTGACCCTGACACCCACATCGGGGCCGTCAGAATCAGGAGAAGATCATGGCGGAAGAATGACCACCCATCCTTCCGAAGCACCTTGTCCCCCGGGTCCGGACTCCGGTCGTCAACACTTCTACCCTGATCCCCCCTGACCCTGACATCCGCACTGGGGCCGTCAGAATCAGGAGAAGATCACGGTGGAAGAGTGACCACCCCTCCGACGCTCTCAGGGTTAAAATTTTTCAAAAAACAGGCATTTGCCCAAGGCAGACACCTCCGATGGCTAAAAATCAACATTACTGTGACTGAAACTACAAGGGGAGTGAGGTATTTATAACCTCCCCCCAAGGACTAGCCATTATGACCCTCGGGAGGCCAAACGACGGAAGTCCAGCAGTCGCGCCTAGGGAGCTGAAACGCCTCGCATTAAATAGAAGACACCATTCTTAATGACCCCGGGAAGGTGGAACGCCGCGCAAATCCCGGGGCACCGTTAATGCTCTTGGGAACTGAACCGTCTCGAGATTCGTTCAGTCATCCAACGGGCCAGATCACGCCACCACGCTCGGACTGCCGACCCCTTAGACCTCCGGTCGGCTAACCGAGCAAGTGCCCATCCGAGCCCCAAAATAGAGAAAATTCACTCTCCTCAACATTCGTGTAATATCTCGATCAGACGGCTCAGATCTTCCCAGCGTCGCTAAACGACAAGATAGTGTTTTCTTGGGAACTGGGCCCGTCTCGAGATTCGTGCCATCATCCAACGGCTCAGATCGCGCCACGTCACTCGAACAGCCGAACCCTTAGACCTCCGGTCGGCTAACCGAGCAAGTGCCCATTCGAGCCCCAAAACAGAGAAAATTCACTTTCTCCTCAACATTCGTGTAAGATCTCGATCAGACGGCCCAGATCTTGCCAACGTCACTAAACGACAAGATAGCATTTTCTTGGGAACTGGTCCCGTCTCGAGATTCGTGTCATCATCCAACGGCTCAGATTGCGCCACGCCGCTCGGACAGCCGAACCATTAGACCTCCGATCGGCTAACCGAGCAAGTGCCCATCCGAGCTCCAAAACAGAGGAAAAAGCCGCCGAGCGACCACGACCGTCGAATCTTCCAGAAATTTGCGCTTCTGATGATGGACGATCCAGATCGTGCCACGTGCGCTAGATGACAAGATAGCGTTTTCTTGGGAACAGAGCCCGTCTCAAGATTCCCGCCACCATCCAACGGCTCAGATTGCGCCACATCGCTCGGACAGCCGAACCCTTATACCCCCGGTCGGCTAACCGAGCAAGTGCCCATCTGAGCTCCAAAACAGAGAAAAAAGCCGCCGAGCGACCACGACCGTTGGATCTTCCAGAAATTTGCGCTTCTGATGATGGACGGTCCAGATCTTGCCACGTGCGCTAGACGACAAGATAGCATTTTCTTGGGAACGGAGTCCATCTCAAGATTTGCACCACCATCCAACAGCTCAGATTGCGCCACGTCGCTCGGACAGCCGAACCCTTATACCCCCGGTCGGCTAACCGAGCAAGTGCCCATCCGAGCTCCAAAAGTGAGAAAATGGCTGCCGAGCGACTACAACCGCCAGATCTTTTAGATATTCGCGCTCGCACGAGATCAAGGGCTCAGATCAAGCCACGCCATAAATAGGTATTAAAAATTAGTTTTTATTTATTTAATCGTTTTATTTATTTAAAAATTGGAAAAAATTGCTAAAAATTCGGGAAAATTAACTAAAAATTCTAGAAAATAATTATAAATTCAGGAGAATATTTTTGAGCCCTTGAACGAACAATTATTGCCTAGAATGTACTGTTAAGGCCCCCGAACAACTGGTTAACACATCGCAAAATTAAATAAATAATCCGAAAAAATAGATTAAAACCATCGAATATTCAACAAGGCTTCGGAACAGCTTACAGTTTCAAAAATTACCTCACTACCCCCTTCGAGATTCAAATCCTCCATTCGGACTCCGATACAACTCCACTAGCCACTGAAACAGTTAAACTAGTCCTCAAAGGCTGATCACACTCAGTCTCTAGGAGTGGGGGGCTCGTGATATGGCTAAAAATGGGGTTAAATCGGAACCGTCCAGATTGGGAACGAATCTTGAAGCTCAGGGGTAAAACGGTAATTTTGCATATAGATGGACCCTAAGCGGGCACTAGATCTCCCCTTCACAGATCCAATAACCCGCGAAACGGATCCACTCCAGCTGGGTACGGGTCCCGACCCAAGACAAACCCAGACCAGCAAGAGGAGATCAGGGTCACTGATTTGACTAAATCAACAGGCCTGATTTGCAGTTATCCTCTCATCGGGAATCAGGGATCAGTTTCCTAAACTAATTATGAGGATTTTACTCCTAACGGTTTCACAGGAAATCAGGTCCCTAATCAGACTCCCATGGCGACTATAAATACCTCCTACCTACCACTGTGACCAGGTAATCACTCTTTTTCCAACTTAAGCTCTTTCTTAATCATCACTGGTTACTGACAAGAGCGTCGGAGGGTGCGTCGCTGGAATCAACCCCGGTGTATCGCACTTCCTTGCAGGTGAGCGGCGGGAATCAGCAGGCTTGGATCCGCTATTCAGGTTTTTCCACGAACTCACAAATCTCATCTGTTTACCCCCACACCAGAATCAGCGGTAACAATATATATATATATATATATATATATATATATATATATATATATATATATATATATATGGAAACATGAACTTTTATATCCCAATTTATAATTATTTTTCACCATATACCAATGGAAACATGGACTTTTATTTACAACTAATTATTGTCATACTATTCAAACTTCAGCTATATAATTGTTGATTTACTGTTTACAAGACTTTTCATATCATGTATCGTTCTGAAGACGTGCCTATGTGGCCACGGGCAAATCTAGTAATCCAATAAGGAATATAGGATAGGGTTTAAGATATTAAAAGGGTTATATAAAAGATCCAATAAAATTTATAAAATAACCAATAAAAATATGATTTATAATAAAATGTAATTTGCATTATAATATAGAATTTATTTGAAATAACTACAAATACAATTAGTACATAGAAGTGGATTTTTAATAACTAGTCAAAATCAACGTAACAATAACAATAATAAAATTTGTATTACAATATAAAAATCATAGAAAATAGTTACAAATAAAATTATTGATCAAAAATAGATTTTAATAGAAGATTCAACAATACATTTTGATAAAAGAATTTACGAAAATTTTAAATATAGAGAATACACAGAAAATACGTATTTGCGAAAACAGGGGTTACATTATTATTATTTTTGTAAAACCCATAGGTCAAAATCCAAACCTAAAATTCAATTTCAGCCCAAGCTTATTATTATTTTTATTTTGTCTTTGTAAAAGAAACCCAAGCTGAGACCGAGCCCAATATTATTATTATTATTTCATTAAATGTTAAGCCCAACTATCTAAGCCCAAAACCCAAGCCCACTATTTTCCCAACAGCCTAATAACCATCTCCTAATCTCCAGTATCTTCTCTAACTAATATCCCCATTATTTTCTCCATAATCCCCACTAATATCTCTCCACTAATCCTAATCTTCCCCAAATCCCGGCCCCACTTCTTTCCCCCTTTTACTGCCATAATAACAGACCCCACTTCGTCTTCTCTACTTCTTCTTCGTTGGGTTCCGAAACCACCCCCGCACACACCGATGCCCATCCTCTCCCCCTTGTCGGCTCTCGCAACCCCCGACTATCACCACCTGACGACTACAACCACCATCAGCATCTCCCGAAGCTCCTGCCTCACCATCGCCCCTCTGCCATTGCCACCACCCTCCTTATCAAGCCTTCACCACTGCACCATCGTCAGCCTCGCATGCCACCACCCTCACCTCCTGCCATCCTGCAATCCAGTGCCCTCCATCATCACCATCAACACCACCACCAGCACCTTCTCCATCACCCTCGTCAAACTCCACCGTTGCTGCAGTCTCCATCCTCATCACCGTCGAGCCTCACCCCTTGCCGCAATCCTCCTCAGCATCTCAGCATCACTGCCAGCCACCCTGAGCGACCCCCACATCCCCTCCATTGCCATCCGCTGTCGACGCTCCTCTCCACTGTTGCTTCCTGCAGCCTCATCCCCGAAATTCCAACCCACCACCATCGCCTGCACCTCTACTGCCACCATCTCGACCACCAGCTTATGCTACCTCCGCCACCGAGCAAACACACCGCCTGCAGCCCACCGTCGAGCCTCCCCCCACCACTACGGCCACCTTCATTGATGTCGTTGCTGTTGCCGCTTGTTGTCCTTGTTGTTGTTGTTGTGTCTCTTATTGCGGAGCACGTAATGTGCACGTGTCGCCACCATTGCACGTATTGCTGCCGTTGTCTTGCTGTTTTCACTACAGTTGTTGTTGCTGCTATTCTCACCATGTGTCGCACGTGCCGCCGTCTCCATCGTCATCGGGATCCTAATCCCATTATTCTCTCATTTTGATTAATTGTCGGTATAAGGCAAGTCTTTTTGAACCCCTTTATTATGCGCGTTCAAGAATTTCGTTGATCCCCGCAAGTGGTTCATAATCCAATCATCGTATAAATCTTTGCTTGATATTTGTTCAAGAGGTTTTCACAGATTCATCGGCGAAACCAAGTGATAATTCTCTTTTCGTGCCGTTATCTTTGACTTAAACCCATGCCCTATTATACAATTGCATATGCACGTAATATATGAATACAAATAAGAACCATGTTATAGAGTTGATTGATGATTTGAATGTTTCTATTGAATATGATTTTCGTGAATTAATTGCCATGAAATGCCTCATAAATGTTATAATTTCATGCTGATAATTAAGTGGAATTTACTGTTGATTAATTGCCATGAAATTGCATGCTTGCGTGTTCAATTATTGTCAACTCATATTAATCTAGTTGCTGGCCTGCTGTCTGTCTCATATTACATTACACTTTTGAACCAATTGCTGTAGGAATTTAATTGAATTTTGTAAACAACAATTGTAACTATGTGAGTCTACTTTTCAGAACATTAGATGGATCTAAATTCTGAGTTATAATGTGCAGGATATTAGATTTTTAATATATCTAGGTCTAGATTTCCAGATTCTCCGTTATATATGTATCAACATGAATTGTTAGTTAAAAGAAAATGTTAACAGGAGAATTAAAATTTGAAATTAATTTGGTTGATACTAGACATGAATAGGAGTCAACCTACATTTTTGTGAAATTAATTGATAAATTTTCGGACCCAATATATATATGTGAACATGACCTTTAACCTGTTGCCTGAACATAATATCAATAAAGAATAAGATTTTTCGCCTAGCTTCTGTGATTTCGATATGTCGTGTATATATGCGTTGGAACCGGAAGAGAATCTAGTTTCTAGAACCTCTGACGGATCCAGATTTTTTGTCCTGTAGCAACGGGAACACCTATTTTTGTACAGCAACATCTTGCTGTCCAAAACGTATGCTTTGTTTTATTGATTTGGTATAAACACTTTTGCTTTGCATGTAATGAGTAGAATTAGCTACACCTTGCATTACACAACCTTGACATCTTGCGTGCTCACATTAGGATGTAATAAAACATTAACAAGCCGATTGTAATCGGTAAGGGTGTAATACCCGGATGGAGTCAAAGGAGAGTGGGAGAGTGGCTTAGTGGATAGGTTGTAACGCCCCTGCCCCTAGCTCAGACAATTTATACAATTTATAAGACAAATTAGATACTATGTAGTACAACTGCCCACCACAGGTTGCCTCTCAAAAGTTGGTTAACCGATTAGTTGACTCTTAATCATAGGCTAGGTTATTTATATATTATTTTTACTATATTTCAAATCCGATATGGGATTATCAACTCCATACCCGTGGGACCCCGACCATCACAAACTATTCACACTTACCATTTACATAATGGCCACATATACTATATGTATATATTATTTTTATTTTTGTTTATTTTTTTTGAAAAGTCCGCCAACTGGGTCTATAGTCCCGATGGATCGCCGCAGCCAACCCACCGCCCGACTATAAGATATGCCCCACACTCGGTGTTGAAAGTCGGCCCTGATACCATTTGTAACGCTCTTGCTCCTAGCTCAAACAATTTATACAATTTATAAGACAAATTAGATACTATATGTAGTACAACTGCACACCACAGACTGTCGCTAAAAAATTGGTTAACCAATTAGATAACTATTAACCCTTGGCAATTACTATTTATATTATATTTTATTTAGTATAGCTCCTGATATGGGACTAAGAGCATCCACTATGGTCGGCTATTTATCTAAAAAATGCAAATTTTGGAAAATTTTACGCCACTACGGTCTGCTATAAACCTAGTTTATAGCAGAGTAGTGAACAGGAGTCGGCCATATATAGCAGGGCAGAATAGCATTTGGAAATTATAGAAGACGGTAAACGATCTTTCGTCTATCAAAAATTTTGATTTCTTTGGAATTAAAAAAGCGAATAGACGGTAGAAGATCTTCCGTCTATACAATTTGACCGGTCAAAATTGTATAGACGGAAGAAGATCTTCCGTCTAAAGAATTGGAAAACATTTTGATTAAAAAAATTAACAAACGGAAGATGTTACTCCGTCTACATAATTTTGTTTTTAATAAATTTTTTTTGGGGAAAGAGACGGAAGATGTACTCCCGTCCCTTTCCATTTTTTTTTTAATTTACATAAATAGAAGTTGCGAATTCCTAAAATACCCCTCTAACCTATTTACATAATTTGTATAGTTTTTTCAACGGCTAGCAAATAACGGTTGGATTTTTAAAAGGTTCTCTTCTCCGATACTATCACCTACATATTTATATATATAGACTCACTCCATACTCAATCCAGCACTCAACTCCTCTGTCTCCTTGAATCCTTTGTATGTTAAATTTTTTTTGCACTTCATTTTCTATCTTACTGTTATTTTCTTTCATTCTATTACGATGGCTGGTAGTAGTATTAGAGGGGTTGGTGCTAGAGGAAGGGCGTACACATCTGATGAAGATATTATTCTTTCTCAAAGTTGGGTTAATATTACTCAAGATCCATTAGTTGGTAATGATCAATCTGGAACACAATTTTGGGATCGAGTACTTGGCACGTATAAATCGATACTAGGCACTCCGACCGACCGAACGTCTGCCTCTCTAGCAAGTCGTTTTTCTGCAATTTCAAAATCAGTCGCATTGTTTATTGCGAAGTTGGGAAGTGTTACAAATAGAGCTGCAAGTGGAACAACTGAGGCGGATAAGGTATGTATAATTTAGGTTATTAATTTTTAATTTATTTTTGAAAATAAATTGTACCAATTCATAGAATTTTTTTTTTGTAGTTACGCGAAGCGAGATTGGAGTACATGCAGTCTTCCGGGAAAGCATTTAAATTTGATGAATGTTATGAGTTGCTCAAAGATCAACCAAAATTTTCATTGCGTACAACTCATGTGTTCGACTCATTCCGAAGCTCTCAATCGCCCGAGGTGGGTAGCACAGTACGTTCCCCAGGTATGCAAGATTGGACTACAGGTATTCCGACTGACGTGGAATCGCCGACCCCACTCTCTCGACCACCCGGCCGAAAAGCAGAGAAGAAAAAGGGGAAAATTTTGGCTGAATCATCGGAATACGCTGAAATGGTGGAATCCAACAAATATTTTAACTCTTTCTATAAGGATGCTCTGGATCAGAGGAACATAACAACGGTAAAGAAGATTGAGATTAAAGAAAAAGATCACGAATTGAAAAAACAATCGGAGGATGATCGCGTCATGAGCATGAACCTGAGTGTCTTATCTGAAACTCAGCGTATGTACTTCATGTCTAGACAGAATGATATCATGCGTAGTCGAGGTTTCATTTAGTATTGAATGTTGTTTTAATATGAATTTGCTAATTATGTATTCGATTTATGTCAAGGAATGTTGTTTTTATTTGGTATTGATATAAGCTTGTTTTGTAGTGTGTACAACTCTTTGCCAATTCTGTATTTGCATTGCCTCCAATATATATGATGTACTATTATTATCATAACTTACATAATAGACGATAAACAACTTACATAATAGACGATAAATAACTTACATAATAGACGATAATAGACGATAAAACAACTTACATAGTAGACGATAATAGTGAAAACAACTTACATAATAGACGATAAACAACTTACATAATAGCCGATACTTTGCTGTACTATTATTATCAGATAATATGATCAATCGTCATCTCCAAATTCCCTCCATATGTGCTCCACCAAATCTTGTCTTAGTGCATGATGTTTTTGTCTATCATGTAGTTGGACATTTCGTGCAAACCTGTTTGCACTTGTGATACTTGGAGTTCTGTTTGGTATGCTGAAGCTAGAGTCTACACTTTGATCATACCCAAAATCTTGAAGCCCTTCTTCTCGTTCGTCCTCAACTATCATATTGTGTAAAATAATACATGTTTTCATTATATAAGATAGACTGTCAGGATCCCAAAACCGTGCCGGACCTCTTACTATCGTGAATCTTGCCTGTAACACCCCAAATGCATGTTCAACATCTTTTCTTGCTGCTTCCTGCATTTGTGAAAATTTCCTCTTCTTTTGCGTATCAGGTGCAGAGTATGTTTTAACTATAGTGGCCAAGGGAGGGTATATACCATCGCCTAAATAGTATCCCATGTCGTAGTTGTTATTGTTTACAGTGAAATTTACTGGCGGGGCACAACCATCAAGTAGATCATTAAATAATGTGGACCGATTGAGTACATTCAAATCATTATTGCATCCTGGAATTCCGAAAAAAGAATGCCAAAACCAAAGGTCATACGATGCCACTGCCTCGAGAATAATGGTAGGCTCCCGAACGTGACCGGTATACTGTCCGTGCCATTCTGCCGGACAATTTTTCCAAGTCCAATGCATGCAATCAACACTACCTAACATTCCTGGAAATCCGCGAGATTTATTTTCTTCAAGAAGTCTTTGAATATCAGCGGCATTTGGAGTACGCAAATATTGAGGTCCAAAGAAATTCACAATTGCGACACAAAACCGTCGCACTGTTTTCAAAACTGTAGTTTCCCCGATTCGTACATACTCATCTACTGAATCGGCTGATGAACCATACGCCAAACACCTAATTGCTGCTGTAATTTTTTTATGTGAGGATAAACCTAAAACATGCGCTGCATCCTGTCGTTGCAGAAAGAATTGATCGTAGCTAACGGTAGCTTCCAAAATTCGGTTGAATAACGTTCGACGCATACGGAATCGACGTCGGAATAGGTGGTCGCCGTAAATGGGATTATCGGCAAAATAATCTTTCATCAGACGTCTATCCCCTTCTTCTCTTTGACGACGAATATGTCTGCGTCGAGTAACCTGTCGACTTTGTAGAATAGCTGCCGAGAACAATTGCAGGTTGTTCTGAACGCGTCTCGCTATCATGAATTCTTCCTCATCATTTTCATCAGAAGAAGTAGATGATGATGAAGAAGTGAAATGAGCCATTGGTAGAGCAGACACTTAGATATGAGTTTACAGTGAATTTGTAGAGATTTTGGTAGATGGGGGTGAGAATGATAGAGTCGGAATAGGTGCTTGAAGACATATATATAGAAAACAAATTAAATGCCTCTTCATTAACCGAAACGACGTTGGCTCTTCAAAATATGTTGCCTCTTCAAACAAGTCATAATTAGGTTGATTAAGTAGGTTGGTAGAGTAGGATGGAATCAATTCCTAATAAAACAATTCACTTTTGATTGAGTAGGTTGGTAGAGTAGGATGGAATCAATTCATAAAAAAACAAATCACTTTTATTTTTGGTCGGATTTTTAGTATGTTGGTAGATTGGTCAAGGAATCATGATAAGAATCAACCAATAGTACCCAGACAAAATAAATCAATTCACCCATCAAATCTTAGCAAAAGTTATATTTGTTTAGAAAACATTTCACATCAATGTCTAAGATTGTTATTGTAGGTTACCCAAAAAGTCCTTGGAACATAATACGACAAATTATAAGTCATTGGTGTTTACAAATTATTTCATCTTAGATACGATAATTTATTCCATGCTATCAAACTGGGTGTTTGGTACAAAATCAGGTGTTGAATTCTGTCGTGAAGATTCTGGTCGTTCCATAGAAACACTTCGCCTGGTAGAAACACTTCTCCTTGGAGCAGGAATTGATTCTCTTAACACTGTGTGGTTCAGGATGAATCGTCTTAAGATCGTATCATTATAAGTCAACTCGAGGTAGCGTTGGTATAAATCCTCCTGTCAATCGTAATGTCATATTTTAACTATCACTAAATTGAAATACAACAATAGAAAAATAAGAATGACATACTCACATATGACAGTGCATCGCGTGGTAGAAAAGAAATAGATCCCTCTTCAACATTCCTCGTAACTGTTCCACCAGAATAAAGTGGTACCTCAACTACACAATCTAGGCATTCAGGAAGATCACGTCTTGGAGCATGCGCAATATACTCGGTCGATGCCCAATTAGAAGGAGGTGGGAATGGCAATTAAATATTAGGATCAGTTATGCTAGCTGGACCAATGAAATCGACATTTGTAGCATGTGATAGAGTCGGCATTATAGCACCTATTGATACCGTTGCCCAATACTTATCGTATACACTTTGTGGTTCATCCCGAACTAATACTGATTTGTCAATAGGTGGACATAAATCATCAGCCGATACACGAGGCATGGAAGGTGGTGGGTCAACTGGGATACATATAATTCCCGTAAATTGGCGATAACAACGATCACCAAGGTACCATACACCCTACAAATGAAATCATATATTTAAGATTTAATAAATGATACTTTAAGTACTAAACGTGTGGAACTACAAAGTTTTTAATAAACAGTAAGAAATGAATCTAATAATACCTGCGAGGCATACTGAAAGATAACTCGGTGCCGAGACAATAAGTGCGCAAACCCATTAATACCCACATATTCGTGGGACGATCTGGAATAAGGCTGCCAGATAATAGATGCAGAGGACCGCATCTCCAATTGATGTCTGGCAATGGAAATATTATACCGAACTTGGTCTGTTATATTAGTGTCCAATTCATCTTTGTTCCATCGTGTAATTCTTGGCCATTTATCTACGATATGTTCCGTTTGTACAGTAATTGGAGCACAAATATTTGTGTATTCATACGCCCAATACTAAATAAGAAAATCATCTATTAGTTTACAAACAAATATTTGAAAACTTGTATCTATTACTTTTTTTAAAAAAAAGTTATAAATTTTAGGTGTTTACCTCTAGTACTTGTCATGGCCCGTTAAAAGACTTCACTTTTAGTCTGCTACAGGAATCTAGAGACATATATAGCAGTGTCATTGCTTGACCACCCCAATCGTATGTACCCACTTTTTCAAGATCTTCTATTGCTGCAAGCCAACCAGATCTTATAACGCAAGCAGCATTAGAGAAAAGAAACTCACAGAGGAAGAACATGATGAATGCTCTAGCAATCTTCAAGGCTAGAAGGTTATCCTCTTGACCTGCCTCGATTATACTCATATGGAAATACTTCTTAAGAAAAGATGAGCGTATTCCTTGTCCTTTCCAATCAGCTGCAGTAATCTCTGGAAAAACTCGATCCTGTACAACCTCGAAGGGATAAATATCATCATTACAAGGCGGTACTTCACCCGACCCGATAGATATCCCCGTTAGCATTGTCCAATCTAACGGGGTAAAGCCCAACTCACAGCACGGTAGGTGAAATGTGTGTGTGGTATCCCACCATCTCTCAACCAATGCCTCTACAAGCTTCATCGATGATTTCTCTGTATTAATTGTCAACAGACGCTGCCACCCCGTTTGATCGATTATTTGTTTCACAGCTGGAATAAGAGAACATCGCTTGTATGCTTTGATTGGACCACTCCAATTTTCTCTGAAATTGCAAAATCCACCAGCAGGCTGCTCGGTAATATATTGATGCACATGTCTGTTATCATCAACCAGTCTTTTCTACCTACTTGGATCGGCAAAATCATTTGATTCGGAGATTGGCTCAACCTCCGTACTTGTGCTACCATGATCCGATCCGCTTCGAAGAGTAGATTTTATTCTGCCAATATATCTTCGGATCGACATTTTTTTTTGAAGTGGGAGAATTAAGAATTGAAGAATAGATGAAAGACCGAGAGTAGGAGAATATTTTTTGCTTGAAAAATAAATGAATGGCCGAGAGTGAGAGTGGCCGAGAGTGAGAGGAGGAATTTTGATTGAAGGATTACACTTGAACCACATCAATTTAAATAGGCAGTGGAGTGGATTAGAAACAAGGGGTTAAATAGGCAGTGGATTAGAACCAAGGGTATCCTAGTAATTAATCTATCAATTATATGACAAAACACCCAAATAAATAAATTAAAAAATACCAAACCTACTCAGACGGAAGAACAACTTCCGGCTGAGTGGTTTTTTTTTTTAAAAAAAAATTAAACTCTCAGACGGAAGTTCTTCTTCCGGCTGAGGATTATTTTTTTTAAATAAAAAAAATTAAAACCCCAAACGGAAGAAGATCTTCCGGCTGTTTTTTTTTAAAAAAAATTAAATTAAATTTATCCGAGACGGAGGATCTTCTACCGTTTGAGAAATTTTATTTTTTTTTCCTCCATCAAACGGAACTTCTTCTTCCGTCCAGACAGTTTACGTAATAAATTTTTTTATTTTTTTAATAGACGGAGGATGTTATTCCGTCTATATATTTTAAATATTTTTTTTTGTAAATTATAGCTTTTACCATAATGGCGAAAGCGATTATCTTCTAAAAGCGAATATCCAAATAGCTCAAATATAGTATGAACTGTAGTGGATGCTCTAATACTTAACATCTTTCTCTTGCTCTAATACTTAACATCTTTCTCTCCTTCACGTGAGTACACAGCCCACGGCACAAGAGAGCGGCAGCGGGCCCCAGGTGACACGTCACCCATGTGAACGTCCAATGCAAGCAGACTTTTTTTTTGATGAATCGGATAGAGCCAAACGGCTCCAGCCATCAAAAAATATATATTAATCAATAAAACAGTAATAAACAATACAAATAGTCAATGGTTTTACAAGATGTAAAACAGAAATAAATGAGCAAGAAAGAATTACAAGAAACGAGCAATTAAGAAATACAATAATAGATCGAACGTCAGCAAAGCAGAGGGAGGAACCACAGCAAGAAGCACCACGCCGATATCCGAAAGCGGAACAAACCGGCCCTGAAAAGCGTGCAGCGAGAAGGAGTCAAAAGGCAGTCCGTCGTGCTCGAAAAAACCCAATAATAACGACGCAAGGAAGACGTCCTGCCGCTCCAAGATGGAGGAGCTACACCCACAAAGGCTAGCACACGCAGGACCTAAGGAAACCGCAAGCGATCAAGAAGCCAGGGCCACCACTAAGCTAGATGATGGGAGCGATAATAGAGGAATAAACCAGCAGGCGGCCAGAAACTCAGGAGATTAATCAGCCTCACGCAAATGCGCAAGGCCCAACCTGCAAAGAAAAAACGGATAGCCCAGTCCGAGGCGAAAGAGAAATGCCAAAACTCAGATGCGCTCATGAGGAAGCGCCGACCCTGAAGAAACTTTTTTAGCTAATAAACGCGCACTCACGCGAGTAGGCACGTTAGAATAAAGTTTCTTCTTATAAAATCTCTTAGCGGGGGGAGGTTCGACTACCACCAGTGGGAGCGTGGTCCTGCAATGGACAGGCCCGGTAGAGACAATATCGTTGAAGTACTTAGAGGGGGAAAAGAGACTGGTCGAAACAGTCGACAATAAAGGTCTGAAATTAATTTGAAAAGAAAGACGAGAAATGAAGGATACTCCACGAGTCGATTGGTGCACAACCCCAATCGAACTAAGAAACCAAGAACGGCAAGCCCTAGGTGAAGTACGTAAATCAAACTTCTTATCCCGATTCAAACGCGTAGAAGGCCTCACAGCGCTAAAATGGGGGCGAAGCTGAAAACAGCCTAACCGAGGAAGGGGAACAATTTTCGTGAACTCCGAACGATCTATAAACAGGGACGCAACCTTAGGATATTGACGAGGCGCAAGAAGAGCATCATGAGCAACGAAGGAAGGAGTGGGGGGAGTAGGTGAATAAGGCACCACTACAGAGGCTCCTAACTCTTTTCCGGACTCTCGACTACTCTTCCTCGCAAGGCATGAAAAAAGCATGCTCTTGAAGCGGGGACAAATAAGAAGGGAGAAACGTTCAGCCGGAAAAGTTCTAGCCAATACGTGATCCTTATCCAGATACTTAAACAGCGGAGGCCCCACAACTTTAGAAAGGGGACGAGCCAGATAAGAACCCAACCGAGGGAAGGAAACAAATATCGAATGAACCTTTCGATCCTTAAAAAGACTAGAAATATTGTGAAGCTGAAGAGTGCCAGAAGAAACATCACACTCTGAGAGAACATTGCAAGAATTCGTAACTGGATAATGAGCATCCGCAGTGGGGACAAAATTCTTTTTAGACTCAGAACTAAAGTTCCTCTCCAAACATGCTTTAAGCTTGCCTTTTAAGAGAGGATAGTTAAGAAATAAGAGAAGTTTGGCCGGTAATGGTTTGCCTCTGGGTAAACCAAGAAGTTTTTGAAGGGAGTAACATCGCCTACGAGAGTGCCCGTGCTTGTCACAAAATAAGCACTTCATTTTGTTCACGCACTCTCGTTGGAAATGCCCAGGCAGAAGGCACCTGAAACAAACCAGGAGCGGTGCGGACCTACAAGACGAAAGGTCCAAAGGGAAAGAGGGGGAGCAAGGAGAGCGACCCAGTTTAATGGGCCTATATTTTTTATCGTCCTCGACCCAAGATGGGCACAAAGAGACCATGGCTCAAACCCAGGGAAGGGCAGTGTATACTGATATAGAGAGGATCAGTTACTGCAAAGGTGGCTAAAATAGCCAGGCTAACGGATCACTAAAGGATCCAGCACCAAAAAGCAAAGGTAATAACACGCAATCGACCAACCAGAAGGTAAGAATCAGAGGGTCGGAAAGATCCAAACCACAATGATACAGAACTAATAGGAGTTCAGAGAGAATAGATGATAAGCTACAAAGAGATAAGTAAGAACCAATTAAGCTAAATAAACTAAAACAGAATAAGACAGAATATAACAGAATATGACCGATAATTTAGATAGAACAAAGAGGGTGACAGATCGCAACTGATCCAGGGAAAAGCTACCAAAACAATACAATGAACAGGAGCTACCCAAAATCACGCAACAGGGAATCGGAATGGTCCAATCCCACAACGAATTTGAGCTCACAAAATAACAGAACTGTGAAGTTAAGCAGAAACTAGAACAGCACAAAATCTCAGCCCACCTACGACAAAGCAGTGCACGGTGTGGAAATGAGGTCCAAACACCAGCCACACTCAGAACCAACACCCCAACAACTCACAAAAGATACAACAAAGAACTAAAACAGCCTTAACCACACACCCAAAAAAGAAACCAACCAGAAATAAAAGTTAA
The DNA here is from genome assembly GCA_017893485.1 of Hemerocallis citrina. NCBI lineage: Eukaryota > Viridiplantae > Streptophyta > Magnoliopsida > Asparagales > Asphodelaceae > Hemerocallis > Hemerocallis citrina. Next base: position 95,642,023 of record CM030364.1, on the reverse strand, counting down.
CTACAAATGCAATCCAAACTCACAGTGATCGGCTAAAGAGAGGAGTGGAGCGCTTGAGTAGAGGCCGCGTCCCGGGAAGGAAACTCACCGTGAAGGGAAGATCCGGCGAGCGGACGAGGAACGGGCGACACCTGAGGGAGGCGCAAAAATTCTGATCGGGGTATACCACGCCGGCCTAGGGGAACAGATGCGCCAAGGGAGATCCGAGGGGCGCTCGTAGCGAAACTCAGCGAACGGGGAGCACCGTACGCATCTCCGAGGGGGAGGAGCGGTAACGCGAAGGAAACGGAAGAGAGGAATCGCTGGGGGGCGGACGAATCGACGAGGACGCCGATCACCGAACTGAGGGCGTCACGAGCTCCTAGGGGAGCTCAACCGGAAACAGTCTCAACAGGGAAGAGACAGAAGGGGCACGAAAAGGACGAGGTCAAAAATGGTGACACGAAGGCTAAAAAGGAAATGGGTTTGGAGAGCTCGGAGAGGCGAGTAACTTTAATGAGGGGAGGTGGAGGAGGAGAAGAGAGGAGGCGCCGGATCTGAGAGGAATGGCTGACGGAAAAGGGGAGGAGCAAGTCGCCAGAGAGATTTTGAATTTTTTTCTTTCCCGTAAATAGTAATTCATGCAAGCAGACTTAATCTGCTTTCATTTTGTCACGTGGGCCCCACTTTTGAAATACCATTTCAACATGTTATCATATAACCATCCATGTATTCAATTTATTCAAACAGCCAATAAATTCCTTTTTACTTCTTTTCAGGATATTTTTAACATCTATACTATTATCAAGCAAAGCCTCATTTTAGCGATTTTTTACTATCATATCCCCATATACATAAAAAGCTAAAAAAAATCTATATAATTAATTCTGTAATTTTCACTTCACATTTAAAGTCTCCATAAAATTCTTTTTCCTCAAAAATCGAAAACGTCTCTTCCTCTCCCTCCATCAAATCCGTGCATTGCACGTGCATATCCCCAGTCCATATTGCACGTGCTAACCCATAAAACGTGCATTGCACGTGCAGATTACTAGTATATTTAATATATATTATTTATTTTTTTAAAAACTACGGGGTATTACACAGTGTGTATGTGTAACACCCCGTGATTTTTTTAAAAAATAAATAAAAATAAAATTAATATATATGTATAGTACATGTGGCCATTATATGGGTATAATCTAATGGTTATTAGCATAGTTACAAATCCGGCGTTCGAGAATAATTCGGCAAGATTTAATATTCGGAATTCGGTAAAAATTTGGAAAATTCGGAAAAAAATCAGTATAAGTTCAGAAAGAAAGAAATGCAAAATTTAATACATCTTAATAGTTAGTACCCATCACCAAAGTAAAAAAAATGTTTATTAGTAGTCTGTGAATGTAGTCACTGTATATTGTATAAGATAAGAATCAATAAGTTTTACGATCATTTAGTTGCTTTGATCATCAGTTTTATATGACATCACACTGCATACCACAAATTACACATACACCATAATTAGTTCTGAAAACACTGATATAACATCACCTAGTTCTCAGTCTTGTTTTGTTTGTTAGCTACTTAACCTATGCACCAAACAACCAATTACAAGAGTGCTTCATAAGAGAATATCTTAGACCATTATAAATTAGAGACATCAATTACAAAATAATTTCAAACTCAAGTTTCCAGGTTCATGCCATACTTCAATCCTCACTCCTCTTGGTTCCATATCTTCTTAAAAATTGGATAGCAGCAAGTTCACACAACAAATGGTTCATTTTATTGATCAACAATTGCAATGAACATGGACACAGATGAAAATGATAGGAGACCGAGAATCATACCTTCTAGTGATTGAGCGAACGAAATTCTTTTGACTGCAATAGGAAAAGAGGAATCGTCGCTCCTTCTGATTTGGGAAAAAAAATCTGTGCGGCTGTAAAGAGAAAACACATGGGAAGAGGAAAGCAAGACGCTACAAGGAAATATGGTTGAATACTTGAGTTGGGTTATTGAGTATTATTCACGAATAATTCAGCAATTCGTGATTTTCGCGAATTATTTGCGCACTTCGCAAATAATTCGCGAAGCGACGTATAATTCGCGAACTAGTTCGACTGAAAAATTATTCGCGAATAAATTATGAATTTGCCGAATTAAACCCAAACTTTGTGACTACAGTTATAAGTGAAATAAATGGTAAATGGTAAAAGTGTGAATAGGTTGTGATGGTGGGGTCCCACGGGTATGGAGTCTTTGGACAACATGGCATGCTGTTGTTGGGTATTTGACTTTGGTCAAAAGTGCACCATGACGTGGCTTCTCCAAGGGGGGCCCACCATCAGGTTTCTCAAACAGTAGGGAGAGTATAAGACTGATAATCCCATATCGGATTTGAAATATAGTAAAAATAATATATAAATAATATAGCTTATGATCAAGAGTCACTTAATCGGTTAACCAACTTTTGAGAGACAGTCTTTGATGTATAGTTGTACTACATACTATCTAATTTGTCTTATAAATTGTATAAATTGTCTGAGCTAGGGCAAGGGCGTTACAAATGGTATCAGAGCCGACTTTCGACACCGAGTGTAGGGCATGTGTTATAGTCGGGCGATGGGTTGACTGCGTCGACAGCGATTCATCGGGCAATTCACCAAGACTATATACCCAGTCGATGTGTTATAGTCGGGCGATGGGTTGACTGCGTCGACAACGATTCATCGGGCAATTCACCAAGACTATATACCCAGTCGTGCTCAGCGAGGACGGGGTGTGTGTAACACCCCTCGTAGTTTTCAAAAAAAAAATATATATATATATATTAAATATATGTTGAAAATATCTTGAAAAAAAGTAAAAAGGAATTTATTGGCTGTTTGAATAAATTGAATACATGGATGGTTAGAGCATCTGTAGTCGTTGGGGAAAAAAATATGCATATATAGAAATAGCAAAAGAAATTTTGCTGCAGTCATCTAAAAGCTATTTTTATGAACAAATCCAAGGGACGGCACATGAAGTGCCGTCCGAGGGATTAACGTCATTCAACCATAAAAATTCGTCCTCGGAGTGCAAATAAAAATTGCAAAAAAATTATAAAAAATTACAAAAACATTTTACAAATTACGAATAAATTACAAAAAATTACAAAAACATTTCAGAAATTGCAAAAACAAATACAAAATTACAAAAACATTTCAAAAATTGCAAAAAATATATATATATTTGCAGAAATCTCCGGACGGCACATGAAGTGCCGTCCGAGATAATAGGAGGCAATGGACGGCACATGAAGTGCCGTCCGAGGGATTTAAGCCTTTTGGGGGTTTTTTTAATTGAAAAAAAAAAAATCAAGGGATGAAGTGTCGTCCGACGAAAAAAATATTAGTTTTTTTTGTGGGACGGCACTTCGAGTGCCGTCGCTCATATATGGATAAATCTCAAATCCATTCTCATTTATAGCAAACGACTGTAGCGAATTATGGACAATATGGAAATTTGGCAAACGAGTGCAGCTCGTTTTTGAGCCAAATATGCATATTATCGATATTTAGCAAACGACTACAGATGCTCTTATATGATAACTTGTTGAAATGGTATTTCAAAGGTGGGGCCCACGTGACAAAAATGAAAGCAGATTAAGGTACTGTTCTTTTTTTTTCATCTTATAAGAGGTTACCTCTTATAAGAGATTTACAGTAAAAGCCTCTTATAAGAGCCTCTTTTTGAGGTGTTCTTTTTATATAAAAATAATCTCTTATAAGAACCTCTTATAAGAGATTTCTGTTCTTTTTTCACCTCTTACAAGAGCCTATATTACCCCAACGCCTATATTACCCCAAAGTATAAAAATAGTGAGATAAAGGACAAGAAAAGATAAGTTCAAATTACTAATATATAAACTAGTTTAATGGCAAGTTAAATTCACAAATCAGTGTAAATCATCAATTATAATTCCGGGCTACTATAAACTTTTAATTAGTATGAAAAGTAGTATGTATAAATATAAATAATAATAATTTATTTCAAAGAAGTTGGATTAAAAAAATTTAAGGTCAATGGGCTAATATAAATTCTCCCTTAGCTGTAAATAAATTAAAAAAAATATTTTAAAAAAAATTAACAAAAAAAAAAAACCTGACCGGCTGCAGGATTTGGACATGGTGGCATCACAACAGGACAAATCAACTAGCCACAACTCAAGTAATGTACTTACTGGACGTAAATATATATATCTTTAAATAAATCAGTGTTTCGACAACATCCCTAACATAATTGTTCGAGATTGTGAAGAATGAATTCCCACACTTTTTCTAGGATAGCATATTACAGTCAACTACGTATATGATTACACTTTTTCTAGGATAGCATATTACAGTCAACTACGTATATGATTACACTTTTTCTAGGATAGCATATTACAGTCAACTACGTATATGATTACACTTTTTCTAGGATAGCATATTCCGGGCTACTATAGACTAATATATAAACTAGTTTAATTAGTAACAATTATAATATAGACTTTGGGGTAATATAGACTTTTTAAGTGATAGAAGTCTTATAAGAATTTGAAAGAGGCTACTAGAAGTCTTTTAGGCTTATAAGATATTTTGAGGAAAATGTCTTGTAAGAGGTAAAAAAAGAACACTAAAAAAACTCTTGTAAGTGGGGGACCAACTCTTACAAGAGGTAAACCTCTTATAAGAGGAGAAAAAGAACACTACCTAAGTCTGCTTGCTTTGGACGTTCACATGGGTGATGTGTCACCTGGGGCCCGCTGCTGCTCTCTTGTGCCGTGGGCTGTGTACTCACGTGAAGGACAGAAAGATGTTAAGTATTAGTCCCATATCGGGAGCTATACGAAATAAAATATAATATAAATAGTAATTGCCAAGAATCAAGAGTCACCTAATCGATTAACCAATTTTTTAGAGGCAGCCTGTGGTGGGCAGTTGTACTATATAGTATCTAATTTGTCTTATAAATTGTATAAATTGTCTGAGCTAGGGGTAGGGGCGTTACATAGGTGGTTACTTGCTCATGGGTGGTTGCTACAACTTCCCAATGTATCCTATCCATTTATCTACAACCATCTAATGCAATCCTAGCCCTCCATTTCACCCAAAAATTAGTATAAATACTCCCCTTGTATGCATACAATACACTAAAAAAATTTGTAAAGAAAAGAAAGAAAGAAAATAGGTTCACTAGTGCTAGGAGGAGGAGATTCTAGGAGCTTTTGTAGTGTTTTTTTTCAAATAGGTTGGTGTTTTTCTATACTTCTAATCTTAGACATCATGCTAGGGATTTTTGATAAATGAGAATGCCAAAAGAACTAATAAGATAACTACTTGTTGGCTCTAAAAAGGACTTGGTAGATGATTGAGTAAATGCTTGATGAATTGCATGCTATTTGTTATAAATCATGTTTAATGTAGTAAAATTGCCTTATTGCTATGAAAATGTGAAATTGGAACCATGTTAATTATAGGAAAATGCTTATGAATGGTTAGTAGATGAAATTATTAATTTTGTGCTTATTGAACCATTGTGGCACTGGTTCAAGGAATGCAACTATGTCTATGAGTATTTTGGATAAAAGAGGAGAAAACAGGAATTAATACTTCTTTAATAAAGTTATAATGCAAAATTTGGAGAGGGTTTGCTAAATTGAAATTTTGCAATTGTAGGCATAGAATGCAAATTAGAGTGAAAAACACATGTTTTAACGTCAAAAAAATATTTTTAAAACATTGATTTGTTAATTAAATATAAACTTAGTATTCTAGAAATTTTTAGGGCTTTATGTGAAGAAGAAACAAAGTTATGAGCTTCTGAAAAATGAAATAATTTTAATAAACAGAGACTCGAAATAAACCTATTTTAATCTAATCCTATATCAGTTAGACACTATGGTCATACTGGTTATAGGGGGGCACCAGTTGCTTTACTGTACCTATGTGGTATCTCTTGTGTGTGGGTTCGAGTCTCGACAGAGGCTTTTTACTTTTAAAATTTGATTTTTCCCAAATTCCGAGAACAAAACTCAAACCCCAATCAACTTCCCTTTATAATATTTGGGCACTCTGTCCCTTTTGGCTAGCATGTGGGGTTGGTTTCGGTGACTGTGCACCTTGGCTGTGTGTGTGCAGGTTCGAAACGGGTTGAGGCCAAATTTTTTGGAAAAAATCATTTTTTTTATATACACTGGTTATATTTTTGAGTTTTAAAATATAATAAATACTGAGAAAAATATTAGAAAATTTCTGAAAATACATAGACTTCATAAAATTATATTTTTTTACATATGGACCTTTAAAATGAGAAATAAGAGGGGGGAAAAAATAAGAGTGAAGAATTCATCTTAGTTTTGATCTTTTTGAAATTCTAAAACAAAGTAATGAAATTTTTTATTATAGAAAGATTTGAAAAGAGATAAATTGAGATTTTTCACTCATAAGTGTTGAGTAGAATTAAATGAGAATTTGAGTATGCAAGTTGTGTATGGAAGTATGAGGAAAAGAGAACTTGTCGAAATGTGCAATTTGTGTGAACAAATATGTTACTTTCTATGAATATGAAAGGAGGACTTAGACTAGAATTTTAGCTATAACTCTACGTCGGCAAGAATGAAAAATATGGAAAAGAGGATTTTGATATTTTGACCAAGTTTGGGTCGTTGGCAATGATTGATGTTGAAAAGACCAATGTAGGAGTAATGCTAGATTCTAGAATATTGACCTTTAATTATACATAATGATTAGATACATAGTGAAGATGTGATGAACGTAAGAGAAAAACATGAGTATGAGGACCATTGGATTGGCGGCGTGAGAGTATTCACAGGATGTCCCATGATGCGTCATGATTAGGGCGTGAATACTACTCCAGAGTACCGTCCTAGTGGCGACGCTTATGGGGTGATCTAATAACTACGGGTGGTACCATGTCTATGGTAGGAGGAGAATTGACCACAGGATGCCTGCATGATGAGTCATGTGTCAGTGCGTGGGGTTCATTCCAGGGCGCCTAGACGTGGGCTCGTAACTCATAGAACACCTAGAATACTTACCGTAGTTACAGTAGTAGGTTAAGTCATGATGAGGGATCGAACCCTACAAGATGAAAAACGGTTAAGGGCTTGCCCTCGGACCTATGTAGTATGGGCTGCATAGACTTTGAACAAGTGCGCATTAGTGTCATATAATGTAAACAACTGCATTAAGGATTAAGTGCACAGCACAACACGACATCAATAGAATAGTCCCTCTGTAGCTTTGTCTGTAATCAAGTTTGTGGTTTGTTTAAGTATTGAAAATCGTTATACTGTTCAGCATAGTGAGGATGACCGTGTATAATATTTCGTCGGTTGTAAGCAACTGATCGCCCACAATTTTCTATGCAGGATAAAAATACTGGCAAGATTAAAGTATGCATACCGCTTAAAGATTGATTCAAATGTTGTATATTTTATTCATGTAATTATTATAAAAATTGCTTCCGCTGTATAAATGTAAATGTAAACGTAACTCTGATATAACAAAAGTTTTTATTTTCTTGTAAAATTGTACGAAGAGAAGTGTAAAGATCCTGTGGTACTTCGAATTCAGTCTAATTTGGAATTCGGGGTGTTACAAAGGGTCCCTTATTGTTTACATTGATTATTGTTATGGAAGGGTGGAGTATCGATTGTTAATTATTGATTGTACATTATTGTTATTGTGCCGAGTACACGAATTGTAGAGTTCACCATCGCAGTCTAAAACGATCACTATTTGCATGCACCAAATTTGTGGTATGGGACACAATATTACGTGCATTAGATAAGTTAATAAAATGAATAGTAACCCTAGATTGACATTTGCATGCTTAATCCTGAACATTGTCTTCGACATTGATCATTAATTGTAACTAGTGATTATTGCATAATTAATTATATACCCTTGACTTTATCACAACCTTGTTATTGCACCTTGACTTTGATCTAGTCCCTTGTTCTTGATATACCACGCTTTTCTTATTCTTTGTTTACCACTACTTGCTGTCCATGACTTGCTCTAACAGACAATATTTTTCTACTTTAAATCACGAGTTTGCAGGTACTCAAAGAATAATACCCGAAGGACTTAGTGAGCAACACTTTTAGGGGGCGTTTGGTACAAGGATTTTTTTTGTTTCCTGAGAATCTTAACTTGGGAATTTAGTTTTCCATGTTTGGTATGCTAATTTTTAAATTCAAATTCCCAGGAAACTAACATTCCTAGGAATTTTTTTGCCACAGTTCCCACAAAAATTTTCCCATGAGGGGGGTGGGATTCTTAGATTCCCCAGTGCTTGGGAAAATGTTATTTCTTTAAAATTACAATTTTATCCCTAAATAAAAAAAAATCCTAAACCTGGCTCTTCATATTTCTTCTCCTTTTCCTCCCCAATAAACCCATCCCCTCTTTCTCCCCCAAAAATCCGAGCACCCAACTTGGCCGCCGTCGATCAACTCGTCGCACTGTCGAACCCACTTGTCACCGCCGATCCCCGAGCACCCCAACCATCTCTCGCACCGTCGATCCCGAGACTCTCTCAAAACCTTTAATTTCTTTCGGCATCAGTAAAGGGAGCGAAGGGAACTTTGCATAATCAAGTGCTTGAGCAACCCCATTCATCTTGAAACTCCAACCTTGAATGCAATGGTAAGTATGAAACGCACCAGGTGCTGACGAGAAACCAATTTACATGGAATCTAGCATCACACTTGCCAGATCAACGGTAGAAGATAAGAGAGGCTTAGTAGGTTTAGACATTTGTGCTGAAGATACGGTAACATTCAACTGCTTATCTTCACCATTAAAATCTACCCACACTTGCATTGATTGGCAGCTAATAAGACTCAAGTTCTTAAACAAACCAGTGTTATCTTCATAGTAACCTATAGTATATGAACTGTTTGACTTCAGGTCATTAATATCAATTCCAACATGGTTCTCATCGATATCTTGGAATTCTGGATTCTGAATGGTATCAAGCTCAACTGCAAAGATGTGATCGGTTGATATTCCATTATTGTTTGCATTGAAGAGGCCTAAATACTGGCCCGCCTTAGCAGTAGAAAGATCATTTGTGCCAGAGATGAACAAGGTAAGGCCATGGCCACTGAAATTTGCGATCTCAGGGACAATAGCAAATACAAAAGTTGTAGAGAATGAGAAAATTTTACCAGTTGTGGACTTGAAGTGAAGAGGTAACGGATAAAAGGCATGACCCATCATACGCACAGAGGTGTTAGTATTACTTGTTAGAACATTTGGAACTTTTGTGTTTCTAAGTATTTGTTGGAGCTTCTATGTACAATTTTGTGTTGCTAAGTAAATTTTTTAGTTAGTAGATTGTGTGGCACAATTTAATCATGGTGTTGGAATGCCAAGCAAATGTTTTGATATCCTGCAAATATATTGTCCTCTTTCAATTTTAAGTCATGTTTCCACTTAAAATTGTTTGTATTTTGTGGCCCAGATTTGCAACATTTTTTTTACTCAGATATTTCATCAAATAGTTTGTTTTATTATTTGAGGATGAGAGGGGTATTTTGGACAATAAGATTACGATTCCCATGAAATATGTAGCTCAACCAAACATAGGAAATTAAGTTCCAACTAATATTCCCAGAGATGTTTAAGACCTACCAAACATGTTTTATGATTCTTAGGAATCATAAATCCTAGGAATCATAAATCCCAAGATTTATGATTCCTGGGAACCAAAAGAAAATTCTTGTACCAAACGCCCCCTTAGAGATTGGAGCTCAAGGAATAGACTGCATTGATTATCTATTTATGCTATTTCATTTTGAACATTGCTATTATTATTGTACTTTGTTTCTGGGCCTTGTTGACCCGAAGTTTGTTTTTACCCCAGATGTTCGATATTATGTTATGAATTATTTTATTGGTTATTGAAGTCTTCATTTATGTGATTATTTTCTCTTGTGTAGTTGTGATTATATTCATATTGTTGAGTTAGACTTGTACAGCTTATAGATGATGTTACGTTATTTGCTGGGCCTTGGTTACGTGCTCGTATTCCCGTATGTTGGGAAGCGGGGCGTGACAGCTTCAGGTTGTCGAGTCACTTGGTTAAGATGACATGTCACAGTCTTTTAAAGATCAAGCAGTTTGATGGTAAGATCAATTTCAATCTTTGGAAGGTTGACATGTATGATGTCCTTATTCAAGAACGTTTGCAGTTAGCCGTTAAAAAAAAAGAAAGGCCAACTGATGTGAAGGAGAATGTTTGAGAAGATATTCGTGAAAGAGCTATAAGTCTGATCCGACTAACATTGGCAGATGCAGATTTCTTGAAGAAACTTATGCGGCGAGTTTATGGGACTCATAGCTGACTACTCTGGTTTGCCGTTATTAGATCGGATGCATTGGAATAGGAAGTTATTCTGTTTGTCAATGAAGGAAGGTACCGATCTCTAAGACCACATCACAAAGTTCAATAAGGTTCTATCTGAACTCAAGGCGATAAACGCGGATGTGTGTGGGGAAGATAAAGGTTTCAACCTGAAATATTCACTGCCGGATTCTTACAAGCTTTTGATCACTACCATGCTACACGGTAGATCTGCCAAGGAGAGTATTTTGGTAGATGGTGTAATCAAAGCATTGAAGGAAAATCAACTTAGGAAGGAGACCCATAAATTATTGTCTACTTCAAGTTGTCTAGAACTGGAAGGCCCTTCGAGGGAAAGAAAAAGTGCTATGCAAAATAATTTGATCCGTTGCCGATATTGCAAGAGGCCATGACATATCAAGAAAGACTGTTGGAAATTGCAGAATCAGGAAAGCGCCAAGAATGGGAATTCAGCTGCTAATGTGGTTAGTGCCTTTGATTCAAGAGATTCGTGTCTTCTTATTTCAAATTCTTTAGAAGTAGATTCTAGTTGGTTTATTGACTCAGGGAGTTCTTCTCATATTTGCTCCGAGATGGAGTTGTTTTCTACTTATAAGTCTACTACAGGGCGTTGTGTGAGAACGGGAATTGGAGAGATTTGTGAAGTAGTAGGTAAGAGGACAACTGAGTTGAAGATGCTAGGTCTAAACATGTTCACTTTAAGGGATGTTTTGCATATTCTTCTGCTAAAACGGAATCTGATTTCCTTGGGAACTCTTGATACACACGGTTTTAGGTACACAGCTCGAAGTGGAGTTTTATCTATTTTTCTGGATCGTCGTAAGGTGATCAGAGGTATGAGAGTGGTTGGACCAAGCCAAAATAATCTCCACAAGCTTTGGGGAATCCGAAATACTTGCGCAAGTGTTGCTCCTTTTCCTGTTATTCCCAAGGTCATCTAGTTTGCCGCAACTAGCATCATCAAAGCGAGACTACGATGCTCGATTCGAATATCGTCGGAGGTGGAGAGTGCCTTGATGTAGGTGGAGTTCGTGCGGAGGTTGGAAACTTCGTGATTACACCTTAAAGGGGTATATTGATCGGTGAGATTAGATAGAGATTTGTTCAACTAGAAGAAGAAGCTATTGTTCTAAGTGTTTTTGCAAGTGGAGTTCATTAGAGTTTGGAGATGAATAATCACATCATGTGATAACACTCGTATGCAATCCAATTTGTTAAGAATGTGTCTTGAATACTCATGGTTTAGATTAGAAGAAGGTAAGATGAAGCATGAAGGTCGAAGCGTCGAAGAGAGTAGAAGAAAGCTGAGCAGCAATAGTACACAGGAAGAGTTGCGGTCGACCACACCACCCAACCACACACCTGACCGCAGTTGCACAGGGTTTCACCAAGAGGAGGATGGTCGATCGGTCTTGTTGGACGGTCGACCGACCGTGGTGCTGTGTTCGTTTTGAGCCTCGATTTGTTAGGTCGTTTCATCCCAATCTTGAACTCCAAGTTAGATTGTACGGCTCATATTCAGTTACTTCTCCTACAGGTTATATCGAACGACTGAGAATCAAGATTAAACCTAAGGTTATCTCTATTCTTCTATATATATTGTAAACTGCTCCAATACGAGAGCAGAGTACTTCATTGATATTTTCTCCATTGCAGAGAGAGGCTTGATAGAGATAGTTCTTGGTGAGTGAGTTCAATTCCTTGTAAACTCCTTATAATCTCTTCTAGTTGAATATCAGATCTCCTTATATTTTCCCCCAGATTAAGCAAAAGCTAACCGGGATAAATCCTCGTTGTGTTTGTATTGGATTGGTGGATCTACTTGCTTGCTCAATGATTTTTCTCATCTACTTCGACTTCCTCATTTCTCTATTTAGTTCTGCTGTGACAATGGGCATTCGTTGATGCTCCAATCCCAACACAAGGTTCCTACAATCGTTTAAGATAGTCAATTCAAAAGTTGAATTCTGTACGTTAAAACTAAAGCTATGACTTTGGTTTATCAAAAAATATTTCTATTTTGAGTTACATTACACAGCAGGAAGTTTAATATGGTATAAATCAAAAACTAAATATCCAATAGACTTATTTTAGATTATGAAGAACTCCCAACATTGTCAAAGTTTCCTGATCTCGGATTTACCCGCGCAGCTTCAGTATAACGAACTTTCCCAGCAATACAAAGGTCTGATTGGGGCGTATGACACTTAGTTTCAAAAGTGACTCGAAGATCTACTAGCTCTGTTCAGAAATCATTCGATGATTCATCCGTATTCAGGGTCAAAATGGGTGTGGATCTTATTTGGGTCTGAGTCAGACCTTAACAATTCAGGTTTGCCGCAGAAGCCGGTTGGATGAGCTTAGCTACCAGTTAAGTAAGGTTCGGGTCAGATTCGAACTCAAACGGTTCGGGTTAATCGGGTTGGATTTGATTTTGGTCGAATTCCATGGACCGGGTCGGGTTTGTGCTGCAAACGACACAGGTCTGGTTCAGTTCATATTCGAAAGCAACACCGGGTCAGATCCAGTCGGGACTTGATTGGTCGACTTCGATTTGGGTCGAAACCCAAAATAGGGGGGATATGGTGCAACCCCCATTTTCAATTATACGGAATTATATTTTATTTTTCTTCGTATTATTGGATCTTAAATTCTTCTGTAATTCTCTTTTTTTCTTTTAAACCCGATTACATACATTCAGTAAGTATTATTTTCACCCTATAATTTGTAAGCCCAATCTAATTCTATTCTCAATCATTTTCTTATGTCTTAGCCCACTTTATTTTAATTTCTTATTTTATTATGAGCCCATAGTTCATTCTTAGCCCAATTCAATTCCTAACCCAACTCAATTATTTTGTCTTATTTTCTTGTGTAGCCCACATCCACAAGCCCACTTCTACCCAAACAATTCATGACAATTCTCAAACTCTTCACCTTCTATGACCTACATAATTCCTCTCTAGTAACATATTAACAAATCATAACTTACCCCCCACTAACAATAAATAATTCCCCTTATTATAATAAAATAACGATATTATTATTATATTTCTAATATATATTATAACCTCTCTCCCAGCACTCTCTCTCCTTGACTGACTCTCTCTCTCTCTCTCTTCTCCTTCTTCCTCTCGTTCTGGATCCCGACCACCATTGCCGCCTTCACAGCCTCCTCACCACCGCCCTCCTCCAAAATCGTCGACACACTGTCCCTCCACCATCGATCACCATCCTGTACTCCTCCCCGTCGCAGTCAACGCCCCCGTCACTCCACCGAGCCTTCCGTCACCATCGCTTGAGCCACTCACCGTCGCCTCTTTCCACAGCTCCTCCCTGCACCCCAATCACTCCGTCGCCCTCATCCCGATCGCCGCCTTCCACCATCCTCTCGTAACCTCGACAACTAACCACTGCTAGCACCTCGTCCTCCGCCCTCGCTGCACCTCGTCGAGCCCCAGTCCTCCACTTTCACCATCATCACTCTGCCTCTACCTCAACATCCTGCATGACCACCCGTTGCCCCTGCCCTCGTCGCCATCGCCTGCTCCACCTCCTCCTCCCCATCGACTGGCCGCAGCACCCTACCGCTGCGACTTTGACCCCCTAGCTCCACCCTCCTGCCTCCTACAAACCAATCGCCATTGCTCCACCTTGTGCATCCCCTAGTCCCCCGATGCTCTATCGCTGCACCCCTGTGCTCCGCCTCCTTCCTGCCACCTCCACCGTCGACCACCACTGAGCTCACCTCCAACCTCATCGCCACCAGCCACTGACCGCCGCCCCACTACTGACCAATGCACCACCATCACCTAGCCCATGATCTTCCTCCCTGTTCTCGACCTCGTTGCCTCCTTGAGTCACCATTGTGGTTGCTGTCATCATCTTGTTGTTGTTGTTCGTGTCTTGCTGCCCTGTGTTTGGCACATGATTTTCGTGTGCACATGGTTGCGGTGTACACGTGTTGCTTGTTACGTAGTTTGCACGGGCTCATTGTTCCGTCGTCCATACGTGTTGCCGCCATCGCTCATCCCGCTTCCGTTCATCCTCACAAAAGGCAAGCATCTTGTACAATCTTCTTGTTCTTGTGCAAGCACCTTCTTGTTTCCCCAGTTTTTCCCTTTTTTACATCCATGTTAATCTTATCTGTTTCCGTCGATTATTGTTGAATTCAAATTATCCATTGTTCATCGTTCCTTAAATTTCCATCAACTCGAATATCATAGAACCACATGAGAAACTGTTCGTATATGCATACATTACACAAACACAAACTAGAAGCACAAAACTATAAGAGAGAAGGATTTGAATGAATTATGCTTGTATTTGATCATGTGGTTATATTCATAGTTTCATATCGTTAAAAGTACTAATATTCATCATGTTCATAATAGACACCATGCTGATTTTAGATATGACTGTATGTTCAATTTTAACCATAAAGCTATACACTTGCAAATGAAAGATTGTTAAAATCAACTTAGTATATTTCTGTACTGCCGTCTGCTCCAACTTGGAGTGAGAATTCGGCCAAGTTACTGATGATATCATCTAAAACTTATTAAATAGAATTGTAGCAAACTGGTCTAGTTTATAGAACATCTGACCGATCCTCAATCCGACTTATAGATTGTAAAATATATAGTTTCTACCAGTGTACTGTCGTAGTTTCTGATTACTGCTTATTAGTTGCCATACCATGTTCAACTGATCGAAACAGTAGGTTAATATAAGAATTAAAATCCCAAATTTACAAGAATGTTAGTGAACACTGTTAGGAACTCATTTATAATTTTTGTAAGAATTTTAGTGTAGTTTTTAGTTGAATTATACATATAATAACTTGATGTTGAGTTGCTGCAAGAACAGTAGACTTATAAGAATCAACCAGTAGACATAGTTATTGTTGTCAAAATGTATCGTGTGAATATGTATCGAAACTGGCAGAGAGTCTAGTTTCGAGAATCTCTAACGGATTATGATTTGCTTTCCTGTAGCAGCGGAAAAGTTAGTTTTTGTACAGCAAGATACTGCGGTATAGAATTATGTTCTCATACTTTTAATTATGAATTTGGTAACTTTGCATCTATGAATTGCATTACATACCGATCTTTGCATAACCATTGATACCTCATTGTTACTGTTCCTTGACACCGTTCTATCAATTGCATATTCATGACTCATTGTAATAAAATAATGACAAACCGAGATAAAAGGGAACGACTTAGTAATGGACAATATAGTTTACTATACTCGGAATGGGGGCTCATGTTTCCGTGTTACAAGTTTACCAACCAAGTTACCGACCAAGTTTACCGACCAAGTTTACCGACCAATTTACCGACCAAGCTTACCGACCAAGTTTTATAGTCATGAGAAGACCCGAGTACATGACCTATAGCATTCACCACTATAGTTAAAACGTTACATGATTGTATGCATCCGAACCTGTGGTATGGGAAACAAGATTGCATGCATTAGATAGATTAATAAAAGACTAATAGACATAAGAATAACACTGAGCATCGACACTTGTATTTTGATTATTGAATACTGTTTATCGATAATTGATTATTGAATATTGGTTACCAATCATTGCATTATTGTTTACTGTTTATCGATCATTGCATTATCGACTATTGGTTACCGACCCTTGCTTTCTTGATCATGTTATCACATGTTATTTATTGACTCTGATATCGTTCCAATTTATTGTTCCTATTATATCGTCATTTTATTGTTTAACTGCTTGCCACTACTTGCAGCCCGTAGCTTGCTCTAACGGGTACTCTTCCTCTTTTTTTCGAGTAAATGTTTATACATGTACAGATGATGAGATACTGATGAACTTGACGTATTGTTATTGTATTTCATATTCTCAGGCTATTTCTGTAAGTTCTTGTATCTCAGATATTGGTTATTCATGCTATTATTGTTCATGTGATGATTATTATTGTATTGTTGAGCTTACCGGTATTGTACATTTTATGGATGATATGAGTTGGTATACTTATATCATCTGCTGGACCTCAGTTACGTGCCCGTGTTTCTGTATAACGGGAAGCGGGGCGTGACATATGGTTTATGTTGAACCCTAGCAGTGGAAAGACAGCGGCGCCTGACAACATAGGAGGGCTGCGAGTTAGCGGCTGCTACGGCAGACAGCAACGACAAGGTTGACGACGATGTTGGTGGTTCTGTGATGATCCCAACTCAAGATACTATGTTCGTACATGGGCTTCGATGATTCAAAGACGATGACAAGGGACACATGATGTTGCGCTCATGTAATATCCCTAAGGTGGTGGGCTTAGATTATTAATTGGTGGGCTAGTAGGAAGTAGTGTATTCCTAAAAGATTTGGGTCTATTAGTTGTTTGGGCTTGTTGAATGAACTTGTTAAAACTTAGTGGGACTTGTAGGATGGGCCTAGTTGTATAGTTTATATGTATATGGTATAGCATTTGAGTGTGATAGTTAGAAGTTTAGTCCCATATTGGATATGTGAGTGAGTGAAGAGTTATTTAAATAGAAAGTCAATGAACCCAAGAGTACCTACTAAGCTAGCTCTTTTGCGTGAGGCAATGCCGTGTGGTGGGGTCGTGGTTAGGTTCTGAGCCTTGTAGGCACGCCTAGATGCGTAGGTTGTTGGGGTTATATACTGAAAGCATGACTTTTAGTTAAACTTTATTTCTTAGTTAAACTGTAACACTCCTCTATTTTATAATTTCAAAATAATCGTTTATATTTCTTTTATTGTGAGTATATATTATTGTTATTGTTATTATTATGCATAAATATGCAATTTTATTTTATATATATTCTTTAATTAATTTATTTATTTGGTGTAGCAGGTTTTATTGAAATTTATTATGAAAAGAGAACTAGAAGGGCATAAAATAAATGTTTGGTCAAAGAAGGGGCTTATAATTAATTTTCCATTTTTCTTCTTCCCCTTTCCCTTCATTTCATCAGACGCGAGTTCTTCCCCCACTTCCTTTCGGTCGAAACCCATTCACACCCCTCGACCGAAACCAAAACCCCATCCAATCTTCACCTATTACGAAATTAATTTTAGTGTTTTAGCTAATTGAAGGGTGTTCTTCAACCCTACAGTGTTGGTTTTTGATATCATCAACCCTACGGTGAGTTGGATTTTATTTAAATTGTATGTTATTGTATGATTTGCAAATTTTTGGCTGTGAAATGGTGTAGCAAGGAGAATAGGCAATTCTCTTTATAGTAGAAGCGATAGATTTTGCAATTTAGAGATAGAAATTAAATTGGAAAATAATTAGGGTGTTGGATTAGTAATTAAAAGATAATAGGAGTAGTAATTGATGCAAATTGACAGAAGAAATTCCTGTGAGTTATGGGAAATAATTAGAATAATTTTTGAAAGATTTTATGGGCATAAAACCCAGTTAGGAACAATTGGAATGCGTGCATGTATCATGTGCACGCCAGGCGTTCGATGAAATGCATGTAAGGGATTATAATGATTTTAATTGTTAATTATGAGTGATTTGGATATTTTTAATCTTAATTAGTGTTAAAACTTGGTAATAGGAAGGAGAAGTGAGTTTGGGGGAAATAGCGGAGAGCTCACAGTCGGTCTTCACGTTTTCTCAGGTGAGTATGATTTATTTTATTTTATATATACGATGTGCTATGATAAATTTTAAATCATGGTTTGCTATGTGCAATGCGTAAAGTATATCGCATAAATTTATAAGTATTATACGGAGTAAATTATGGGGTGTAAGAAATTAATGGCATGTATATTTATGATATGAGGTGGTAATATTGGCAAGTATGTAAATATGTATGATATAGGGTTGTAATATTGAGAATTGGAAAATTATGATAATACTGATATATTGTGAATATGGAAAATGAACTGAGGTACTTATATATATATATATATATATATATATATGCTTTTATGGTAATTTAATGATGTATGCATATACGACAATGTAAAGGAGAAAATATAAAGATGTATATATATACTGAATGAATATATTACGGTAAGATATGAATATATTACTGGAGAAATGAATATATTGCGAGAGATATAAATATGTACGGGAGATGTATAATGTTACCGCTAAATCCGGTGTGGGGGCAAACAGATAGTATTTGTGGATTCTTATGGAAACTGAATAACCAAACATTAACCTTCTCCGCCGGAGTTGGACCGTTGACTCCCGCCGTTCACCTGCAAAAAGTGCGAGACACCGGGGTTGATCCCGGCGACGCACCCTCCGACGCTCAAGTCAGTAATCAGAGAAGATTATGAGAGAGAGTAAATTGGCAAAAGATTGATTACCTCTTAATGGTGGTGGATGGAGGGTATTTATAGCTGCCGTTGGGATCAGGTTAGGAATGTAATCCCTAATTCCCAGTGAAAGGATAGAGCGAATCAGGGCCGTTGATTAGGATTAATCAGAAACCCTAATTCTATCCTGCTGGACTGGGTTTACTGTGGGTTGAAACCCTCACCCAGTTGAGGTGGATCTATTCGTGGGTTACTGGGTCTTTAGGGAGAAGATCCAATACCCACTTCAGACCCGTTTGTGGGTGAAATTACCATATTACCCCCATGACTTCAAGATTCGCGCCCGATTTGGATGGTTCCGATTTAACCCCATTTTTAGCCATATCACGAGCCCCCCACTCCCGAAGACTGAGTTTTATCAGCCTTTGAGGAGTAGTTTTACTGTTTTAATGGCTTGCGAAGTTATATCGGAGTCCAAACGAGGGGTTTTGAATCTTTGTATGAGGTATTATGGTGATTTTCGAAGCTATTTATGCGCTCGAGGTTACTCTTGAGCTCTCTTCGACTTCTGGTGATTTTTCCTAACTTTGCGAAGTGGTGATTTGTCATTCGGGGGTCTTAATTAACCTTTCTAAGCAATAATTATCTACCCAGGATTTCAAAAATATTTCCCTGGATTTATAATTATTTTTTTAGAATTTTTAATTAATTTTCCTGAATTTTAAATCATTTTTTCGCAGTATTTAGGTAGATGATTTGATGTTATTTACGTCGTTTCTTGGCTTAGACGCTCCGACTTCGTCGCCGACCCCTTCCGAACTTATGCCATGAAGAAGGCCGAGGTCCATGGGGGTTCGGCACATTCTGCCAAAGCGCACAGATACTTCGGCCAGGCTATAGGCGCGTTCGGCGGATCTTTGCCGGAGTTCGGAGTGATTTCCTTCCTGTAAGAGGGTCGGTGCCGAAAGCGCTCGGCAGCATGTGCCGAGGTCCACTTTTTTCATGTAACATGGTCGATGGCGAGAGCGCTCGGCAACATGTGCCGAGGTCCAATTTTTTCCATGTAACATGGTCGGTGGCAAGAGCGCTCGGCAGCATGTGCCGAGGTCTACTTTTTCCATATAACATGGTCGATGGCGAGAACGCTCAGCAACATGTGCCGGGGTCCAATTTCTTCCATGTAACAATTTTTTCCATGTAACATGGTCGGTGGTAAGAACGCTCGGCAGCGTGTGCCGAGGTCCACTTTTTCCATGTAACATGGTCGGTGGCAAGAATGCTCGGCAACATGTGCCACGATCCAATTTCTTCCATGTAACAATTTTTTCCATGTAACATGGTCGGTGGTAAGAACGCTCGGCAGCGTGTGCCGAGGTCCACTCTTTCCATGTAACATGGTCGGTGGCAAGAACGCTAGGCAGCATGTGCCGAGGTCCAATTTTTTCCATGTAATAATTTTTCCACGTAACATGGTCGGTGGCAAGAACACTCGGCAGCATGTGCCTAGGTCCACTTTTTCCATGTAGCATGGTCGCTGGCAAGAACGCTCGGCAGTGTGCCGAGGTTCACTTTTTTCCATGTAACATGGTCGCTGGCAAGAACGCTCGGCAGCGTGTGCTGAGGACTTGGGTTGCATTTTTTGGCAACATAGGAAACGTCAGGCTGAGTTGGCGGCTGCTGAACTTCTGACAGATGTGACAGTCATTAATGCGATGGTTGCTGATCTTCTGACTACTCTGACAGATGTGTTAGCCATTAATGCGATAGTACAGCTAGGCGCGGTAAATAATGTGACGGTTCAGGTCATTTTGTTGCCTTGTGTAAATGGGCTGGCTCTGTGGGCCCATTAACCTCGTTTCGTGTGCCAAGCTCTATAAAACTTCACCCCCCCTCTCATTTCTCACTTCTCTGAATTTTTACTCAGGCGGTAATTTCTACTAGTGAGAGCTCACGGTGATCGTCGATTGCTTTTCCGGTGAAAAATTCCGACCGTTCCCATCAACTGAAAGGTAATTTATACTTAGTCATTTTTCAAGTATAAATATGTCTCTTTTTCCTGTCTCCGAGCCCTCCCCTTCTGCCTCCGAAGTCCCTTCTCCAAGTTGCCAAGATAAAGGCAAGAAGGTATCTGGTCGAGACAGTATAGTGGAGGATCAGAAGCGCATGGGGCCGTTCGGCAGGTATCCAGGGCCACTAAACGGGCTTCAGCGGGTTCGAGAGCTTCTGGGGGAGGAGGCCGAGCGCATTATTCACGGGAAGGGGAGAGCCTTCAAGGAAAACGAGGCAAGAGAGACCTCCGAGGCCGATGAAACAGTATCGATCCTTAGCCTGGAGGATTTAGTAGTGATCCAGAGTTGCTTCCGAATTCCGGAGGAGTATGAGCTTATGCTAATGGGTCCCGGGGTTAGGGCAAATTCGCCGATGCCAGTAAACATGTGTTTCTGGCCGGTCGATGCCTTCATCGCCGGGGCTCGGCTACCTCTCTACCTGTTTGCGATCCAAGTGCTGAGGTGTTTTGGGGTCAGCCCCATTCAACTGATGCCGCACGCGTGGAGAGTTATCAATGGGTTCGTACTCCACTGCCAAACGGCTGGGATCGAGCCAGATCTGAGGGTACTCCGGACTATCTACCGGCTTCATCAGCAGAACCGGTCAGAGTTCCGGTACTACCTAGCTCCGAGGTACGGAGGTCGGCTCGTCGTCTGCCCTGACTCCATCAAGCACTGGCGAGATAAGTACCTTATAGTGCGGAGCGCGGAGGCGTGGCCCATACCTACCAGTTTCGTGGAGGAGGTGTCGAGGCGAGTGAGAGAGTCACCGGTGCTTCACCCTCAAGAAGAGGAGGCAGTGCAGACTCTTCTAGATAGGCCGAAGTACGATTGGAGAGAGGTGACCGAAGACATTCTCTTCAGGGGAGGGCTCAGCCGCGTAGATCCCAGTACGCGGCTCTTTCTACGTTCTCATTCATCATTTTTTTTTTGCTTATTCCAACTTGTGTCTTTAACCGGCTTCTTATTCGATGCAAAGGCAATGGATTTCGACGCGGTGATGGCGCAGAGGGCCGCCCTCGGCAGTAAGGCGCTGAAGAAGCGCAAGAGGGTCTCCACCAAGCTGCCACCCGCGAAGGCTCTGAAGGGCACGAGCGTAGCCGAGGGGGTGGAGCCTCCGGCTGTGGTGACCCCGACCCCGGCCATAGGAGTAGCCTCGGCGCCGACTGTGGCAGGGGACTTCCCGATCTCCGCAGCTCTCGGGATGGAGACGCCCCCGCTGACGGTGACGGTCGAGGAGATCCTGACTGAGGAGCACAAGAGGATCCACATTCCGGACTGGCAGGTTCGGAAGCATGATGGGTTCCTCGGTGACTCCTTGGCGAGTATGCAAGTGGTCAAACACCTGGCGATGCCAAAGGATTGAGCCGCCATGGAGGCCGGTCTGGCGGGCGACGACGCCATTGAGATCGCGCGCTCGGCAGTTTCGGTAAGTGTCGAATTTCTGCTTTTGTTGGTTACTTTTACTTTTGATTTTTCTAACTCTTTGCACTTTTTGTTGGTTTGTTGTAGATCGTCGTCCACTTTGGTCATCTTTTGAAAAAGATGACGGAGTTGGAGAAGGAGCTGAAGCAAGAGACCGACCGGACTTGGACCGAAAAGGCTCGAATCGGCACAGAGCTCGACAAGCTGAGGGTCGAGCTCGAGGGGAGGTCGACGAGGCTCGAGTACCTCGAAGGTCTGGTTGCGAAGCTCGAGGCCGACCTTCTGTGGCAGAAGGAGGAGTCGGCCAAGCAACTGGCCGAGGCGGCAGAGACCAAGGATGCCGCGGTAAAGGGGGCCGAAGAGTCCACCATGGCAAAGGTGCAAGGCTTCCTTGCCCAAAACATGGCCAAAGCCTATGCCCAAGCCATCTCTCAGGTGTCTGAGCGATACCCTGAGGTGGACTGCTGAGGGTGGAGGCTGTTCTCGAGCCATGTCGAGGGCTTCGACCCTGAGTCGGAGGAAGAAGAAGAAGAAGGCAGCGATGACGACGACCACGAGGTTGAGGTCATCGGCGAGGTGCAGGTTACCGAAGTGACCCCGCTGGCGATTCAGGTCCCATCGGGGAGGTCTGTCCCCGTCCACTCTCGACGCCCCGGGAAAGAGGTCGACCCTTGATTTCTCCTCTTTTTGTTTGTTTGTTTTTTTTTGTCTTTTGAGTTTCGTCTTGTCCTGTATTCCTAATTGCGGACTGGACACTGCACTTTTGTTATGAATGAAAAGAACTTTTGAGCTCGATCTCGTCTTTTTCCTACTATTTGCTTGAAATTTTGACTAAGTGTTCAAACAAAGAATTTTTGACTTTGCTAGATGTGTATAACTTTGTTCAGGGATCGGATGAGGAGTAAACTTGCGACTATTTATTGAGCTATGATGTTTGCTTTGCTCTTTTTAGCTTGCCGAGGTGACCAACTCGGCCGAACACCCTTGCTCCGGAGAGGAGTCTTGTTCCGAGGTCGGCTTGGGAACGACGAGGCTGTGCTTGGCCAGGTGTCGAGAGCGCCTTTATGAAGTCGAGCTAGGGTTGTGCAGGGCTGAGAGCGAGCGGAACCACCTGCAGGTGATCTTGAGCCGACGAGACATCGAGATTCGGCGACTAGAGGGTCGGCTCGCTGAGATCCCTCCCATAGACGAGGAGGATGGCTCGTCGACAGCCTTCACTAACGGGCTAAGGCTGAAGTGTCTCCAACTTTCTCTATCAAAGATGACAGTGGAGCGGGACGATATGCTCACCGAAGTTCACCACTTGCAGATTATGGAGGCTGAACTTCTGGCAGAGGAAGAGGAGCTGACCTCGGCAGTGGGCAAGCTGATGGCCGAACGCGACGAGTTGACGGTGGAGGTCGACGCATTGAAAAGAGCCACAGTGGACAGGGGCATCGAGGTCACCCAGCTCCGCCGAATTATCGCCAACCGCCCCAGCATTCCGAGGTCTGCCATACCTCCTCGCTTTGAGAAGAATGTAGCAGACGACTCTCTGAAGCAAAGGATCGCCGAGCTAGAGTCGGAAGTGGCTCGCCTAAAGCCACGTTCGGGGCCAATTAACGTCAGGAGCACTTCATGCACCTGCGAGGAGGGTGAGCGAGGCATTTCGTTCTATGAGCTCACGACACGTTCACCCTTAGGCCGACCAAGTCCGGGTGATGCCCAAAGTGGCATGGCGATTTCATCGAGCGGAGCATCCGTCGGTGCAACTGTCAGGAGCAGCACCAAAGACACGTCTCAATTCGCCGGTTTAGGGACGAGTACCGGGGTCAAGCATCGCCGCCCTCGAGTGTCTCTAAAGCGAAACATCCCTGTGCCAAGGAAGCGTTGAAGTTTTTTTTGTTCTCCTAGCTTAGTATTTTGTTTAAGTGTAACGAGTCGGCATTGTAGTTTTTGTTTTTGGAAGTCTTGTAGCTTAGTTGTAAAGAAGATGCCGCTTTGTAATTGTCTCCCCACACTTAATTGAAATGATGTTCGTTTTTCTTTCTTGAACTTGTGCGTTTCTGAACCCCTTCTGCTGTTGTGTTACTCGTGACTATCTTTAGCATGCCGAGGTTCGAAGCTAGATTTTTGCTCGTTTGGGCCTCGGTGCCAAGAGCACTCGGCATTGCGTGCCGAAGTCTAGAGCTAGATTTTTGCTTGCTTGGGCGTCGGTGCCAAGAGCGCTCGACTAGGCGTGCCGAGGTCCCGACCAAGGTTTTTGCTTGTTTGGGCGTCGGTGCCAAGAGCGCTCGACTAGTCTTGCCAAGCACTGCTTCGAATCTCTTGGCTCGTGAATCTGTGAGAGTGAGTTTCTTGCAGTGGAGAGCCGCCTTTTGGAGGATTACTTCAACTTTAAACGAACCATAAGAAGCAGAGGTTAGCTCCTCAGAGTCCTGGGCATTGGTCGACAATGTACGAGATTCTAGAGGTGATTTCATAGTCCAGTATTTGATCAAGGACTAGGTGTGTCGCAGATTTTCAACTCTGCTTCGTCATAAAACCAAGAATTGTCCAGGCCGGGAAGTCACCGAAGCTTCTAACAAGTTCATGTTTGAAGCTAATATCTTCTCTTGAGGAAACACGAAGAATATAGCAAATTCATATCGATGACCTTCCAATCCGCGAGGATCAAGAGATGCGGTGTACCGAGACTAGCATACGAATGGTAGACTTAGCATCAACTTCTCCTATGTTTAGTATAGTTGTAGGAATTTCGCGCGTGGCGGCGAAGCGAGAGTATATTTCAACGGTTGTGGGAGCAATTCTGAATGGCGAACCACTTCTAGCTTGCTTAAGAGCGAGCTTGCGAAGCAGAGTCGAGCCAAGTGTTGGACTCCGAACTCGTCGTTTGGGTATGTTTCAACGGTTGTGGGAGCAATTCCAAATGGCGAACCACTTCTAGCTCGCTTAAGAGCGAGCTTGCGAAGCGGAGTCGAGCCAAGTGTTGGACTCCGAACTCGTCGTTTGAGTATGTTTCAACAGTTGTGGGAGCAATTCCGAATGGCGAACCACTTCTAGCTCGCTTAAGAGCGAGCTTGCGAAGCAGAGTCGAGCCAAGTGTTGGACTCCGAACTCGTCGTTTGAGTATGTTTCAAAGGTTGTGGGAGCAATTCCGAATGGCAAACCACTTCTAGCTCGCTTAAGAGCGAGCTTGCGAAGCGGAGTCGAGCCAAGTGTTGGACTCCGAACTCATCGTTTGAGTATAAAGAAGGTAAAAACAGAGAGATACAAGCAGTTCACAAGATATGAAGAAAAATGTTCTTGATTGAAAACTAATAGTCGGCTGCTTCTAAGTTGCGAGCCGTTATTACATTGGAGAAATAAAGAAGCAAAAGTAAAATACAAGTGAAGGGAAAGGAACGGTTCGACATCTGAAGGTACTCAGAGAGGCGTTCATGCACTCTCTTGGTACTTCAAGAGATGGTCGGCATTCCAAGTCCTGGGAATCTCTCTTCCTTCAAGGTCTTCTAGTCGGTATTTCCCGGGCCGAACCACTCTGGAGATCTTGTAGGGTCCTTCCCAATTTGGGGCTAGCTTGTTTTTCTGATTGGGGAATGAGATACCTAACTTTCTGAGGACCAAGTCCCCTCTTTGAGGTCGGTGGAAAGGACCCTCTTGTTGTAGACCAGCTCGATCCTCCTTCGGTAGCTTTGTTGGCGAATCGAGGCTCTTTCACGGAGCTCATCAATCAAATCCAAATTCGCCCGAAGCTCTCTAGCATTCTGCTATTCTTCATAAGCAATAAGATGAGGAGAAGGTACACCGACTTCCAAGGGGATCACAGCCTCGGGCCCATATGTGAGATTAAATGGCAACTCCCCTGTAGGGGTCCGTTTCGTCGTGCGATAATTCCACAGTACGTTAAAGAGCTGATCAATCCATAAGCCTTTAGCGGATTTATCCAGCCTCTTCTTAATACCGGAGAGGATTTGTCGGTTGGCATTTTCTACTTGACCATTTGACTGCGGGTGGGAGACGGAGGAGAAGCGTTGTTGGATGGCGAGGTCTTCACATAGAGCTCGGAATGCGGCCCCTGTAAATTGTGTTCCATTGTCCGTTACAAGGACTCGAGGGATGCCGAACCTGCAGATGATGCTCTTCCAGAAGAATTGAAGTACTTTGTTCTCGGTGATTGTAGCCAAGGGATCGGCCTCTATCCACTTTGAAAAGTAGTCGATTGCCACGACTATGAATTTGAGCTGGCCGGGAGCTGGGGGAAACGGCCGTAGTAAATCCATTCCCCACATTGCAAAAGGGATCGCACTTGATAGGGAGGTGAGCTGAGCTTGGGGTAGGCAACGAATGTTGGAATACTTTTGACAAGAGCTGCATTGCCAAACGTGTCATTCGGCGTCTTGGAGGAGGGTAGGCCAGAAGTATCCATAATTCAACACCTTTTGGGTGAGTGATCTGGACCCTGAATGTGCTCCACCTATGCCTAGCTCTTGTAAGGCATATGTGGCTTGTTCTGGGGAAAGGCACCTCAAGTAGGGTCGGCCGTCTATTTGAGTGAAGGAACATTTGTACAGGACCCCCTCAACAAGGGTGTACCGCTCCGCTCTGGTTTTGACTCGACGAGCTTCTTTTGGGTCTTCGGGGAGGAGCACGTCCCTTAGGAATTCTATCAGAGGTTTCATCCAATTATCCTGAAGTTGAACTGGCAGTGACTCCATCGAGTCGGAAGTTTCTTCTTCAATGCTCGGCCTCAGGAGTACCTCAATCAGGACAGTCTGCTCGAGACCTTGGAGGGAAGAAGAGGCTAACTTGGAGAGGGCATCTGCTTGGAAATTTTCTTCTCTGGAGATTCGCTGAATAAGTGCCTCTTCGAACAGAGCCATGAGATTTTGGACCTTGGCTAGATACTTAGCCATTCGTTCATCTCGTGCTTCGTACTTGTCTAAGACTTGATTTATGACAAGTTGAGAGTCACTAAATATCCGAAGACGTTGTACCCCTGCTTTGCGGGCCATTCCGAGACCGGCTATAAGGGCTTCATACTCCGCTTCATTGTTGGAGGCCTTAAAGTTGATGCGAAGGGAGTATTGGAGAACAAAGTCATCTGGGCCTGCCAGAATGACCCCGGCTCTGCTTCCCTCGGTGCAAGAGGATCCGTCCACATATACCGACCAGATGGTAGGCCCGTTTGCTGCTCGACTGACCTCGGGGATGGTGTTCTCAATAATGAATTCAGCTAAGGCCTGAGCCTTAATCGCAGTCCGAGGCTGGTATGATATGTCATGCTAGCTCAGCTCGATCGACCACTTCATGAGGCGGCCAAAGATCTCCGGCTTGTGGAGGATTTGCTTCTGCGGTTGGTCGGTAAGAACGACCACCGAGTGGGATTGGAAATACGGGCGAAGCTTCCTAGCTGCCATGACCAAAGCGTATGCCATCTTCTCCAGCCTTGGATAACGGAGCTCGGCATCCCGGAGTACCTTGCTCACATTATAGATGGGCTTTTGAGCCTTGTCTTCTTCCTTCACCAAGACAGCACTGAGGGTTTGTTCGAAGGCAGCTAAGTAGAGGTAGAGTGTTTCCCCGGGGATAGGCTTGCTGAGGAGAGGGGGGTTGACTAGATAGGCTTTAAGCTGATCGAACGACTCCTACTGTTATTGAACCCATTCGAAGCCCTTAGCCCCCCTGAGAGCCTTGAAGAAGGGAAGACACTTCTCCCCTGACTTGGAAAGGAAGCGCCCTATAGCTGTGAGGCGCCCGGTTAGCTTCTGAACCTCTTTCACATTTTTGGGAGGAGCCATGTCCAATATGGCTTTGATCTTCTCGAGGTTGGCTTCGATTCCTCTCTGGCTGACCATGAATCCCAGGAATTTTCCCGACGAGACTCCGAATGCACACTTGTTCAGATTGAGCCTCATATCACGCTTCCTTAATACATCAAATGCCTCCTGCAGATCGGTGACATGGTCGGCGCCACGGATGCTCTTTACAAGCATATCATCAACATACACCTCCATGTTGTGGCCGATCTGATTTTGGAAGACTTTGTTAATGAGGCATTGATAGGTGGCGCCTGCATTCTTCAACCCAAAAGGCATCACCCTGTAGCAGTAGAGGCCCTGATCGGTAACAAAGGAGGTCTTCAGGATATCCGGGGGAAACATGCGGATTTGATTGTACCCGAAAAAAGCGTCCATAAAGCTGAGAAGCTAATGGCCCGAAGTGGCGTCAATTAGGGTGTCGATGCTTGGAAGAAGGAATGGATCTTTCGGGCATGCTTTATTCAGGTCGGTAAAATCGATGCAGATTCTCCAGCTCCCATTGGCCTTCTTTACCATCACAACATTTGAGAGCCATTCAGGATAATTGACCTCCTGTATGAACCGAGCCTTAAGAAGCTTGTCCACCTCTTCGTTTATAGCTTGTTGGCGCTCGGAAGTAAATTTGTGCCTCTTCTGTTGAACCGGTTTGGACCCCGGTGTAACACTCAGGTGGTGGACAAGGAGCTCTTCGGAGATTCCTGGCATGTCGGCAGCTGACCATGCGAAGAGGTCACGGTTCCTTCGAATGCATTGGACTATGTCTGACCTTAGGGCAGATGGGAGGGTCTATCTGATAAAGAACTTGCGGTTTGGATCTTGCTCAGAGAAGAACACTTCCTCCAATTCATCCATCGGCTCGGACGTTGGTCGGACACCATCTTGGGGGATTTCAAGAGTTTTGAGGGAGAGGACTGGACCCCGAATAGAGGTCATGTAGCATTTGCGGGCCATTTCATGACTGCCTCTAACTTCCCCTACTCCTGCCCGGGTGGGGAACTTCATCTTGAGGTGATAAGCAGAAGGGACGGCTTCGAGAGCAGCTAGGCTGGGTCGGCCTAGGATCACATTATAAGCAGCAGGGACATCAACGACCATGAAGCCCATCGGCTCCATTCGGATAGTAGGAGTTTTGCCAGCGGTTACGTCGAGGGTGATCACCCCTTCAATAGTCACTGGCACTCCCGTGAACCCGTGGAGTGTGTAGCCGGCGGGCTTAAGTCTGTCCCGGGATAGTTTGAGTCCTTTGAAAGCAGCGAGGAAGAGGATGTTAACGGAGCTGCCATTGTCCACCAGGATCCTCTCAACTTTAAAATTCACCATATGGAGGTTGATGACTAGTGCGTCACAATGGGGGGTTCAGACACCCTCAAGGTCTTCATCTGAAAAGGTGACCGGTACTCCGAGGCCTTTGCGGGGGACATGCCATGTACTGAATTGACTTCCCTTATGAAAGCCTTTCGGGAGGAGTTGGAGGTGCCTCCCATGGGGCCTCCATGGATGAGATGTAGGATGTGTTCCTCTTCAAACTCTGGAGTTTCATCGCGTCGTTCAGGACGCTTGTTAGCCCCCGAGGGGGAGGAGGGAGATCGGTCCGGTCCTTTCTCACAAGTTTGGCCAGCTACCCCCTCTGGATGAGGGCCTCAATCTCGTTCTTCAAGGCCCGACAATCATTAGTGTCATGGCCGTGGTCTCGATGATAGCGGCACTACTTCTCTTTGTCCCTCTTCTTGCCATGGGTGTTCATCTTCGGGGTAGGAGGTATCACCCCTTCCTTCTCAACTTCTATGAGAATAGTGGAAATGTTGGCGTTAAGAGGAGTGAATTTTTCGAATCTGGGGGGAGGGCGGTGCTGACCGCAATTGTCCTTCTGGAGCTTCTTGGCTCCCTCTTCTTCACCTGCCTTTCTTTTGGTTTCGGAGGAAGGCCCCTCAAAGTTGGGGCGACGCTCAGCTTCCTCAGCCCGGATATACTTCTCGCTTCGGAGAAGGAGGTCGGAGAAGTTCTGCGGGGGCTTCTTTGCGAGGGAG
This sequence comes from Hemerocallis citrina, assembly GCA_017893485.1. Lineage (NCBI taxonomy): Eukaryota > Viridiplantae > Streptophyta > Magnoliopsida > Asparagales > Asphodelaceae > Hemerocallis > Hemerocallis citrina. The sequence continues at coordinate 95,612,037 of CM030364.1, read as the reverse complement.
GAGCGAAGGCTGGAGTTAAGAACATTCGACTGGAATGCTGCTGCAGCGACCGACTGGTCGAGGGAAGCGATGGACCTGGCTTCCACGGTGAACCTTTTCACATAGTCTCTCAGCTTTTCACCCTTCTTCTGGTTGAGGTAGAGTAGCGAAATACTGGTCTTGTCAGTTCGGCGGCTACTCATGAAGTGGGTGACGAAGAGGGTCTCGAATTGCTCGAAGGAGAATATTGAGGATGGGGCGAGGCGAGAGTACCATTCCCGGGCCGGACCCTTGAGAGTAATGGGGAAGGTCTTGCACAGCAGAGCATCGGAAGCTTGGTGGATTAGCATGAGGGTCTTAAAGCTTTCGATGTGATCAACGGGTTCAGACTCCCCGAAATAAGTCTCGAATTGGGAAGGCTTGAAACCTATTAGAACGGGCGCCTCCATGATGGTTCGAGAGAAAGGAGGTCAGCTTGGACAGAGGGTCCTTCCTCTAAGCTCTTCTTCCCTGTCTAGCTGACCCAAGCGCCTCTCCATTTCGTGGAGACGACGGTAGACAGTGTTATCCCTTCGACGGTAATCAAACGAGCCTCTGGACTCGTCTTCGTACGAGGGAGGGCAGGGGCTACGACGACGATAACTCCAGGAGTGACGAGGACTAGGAACGTGCTGGGGTTGCTAGGAGCTGGGGGAGGAGTTAGGGACCGTTGGCGAGGACTTTGGACCGGAGGAGGAGTGGGGACCCTCCGAGCATTGTTATTGTTGGGTTGAAGATGGAGGGATTGCAAGATGGTTGCCTAGAATTGCTGGAATTTGGCACAGGTGATAGGAGCATTATCATCCCTCGGTGAGCGAGGCCTTCTTCTATAGTACTCGGGGGACTCTCTCCGTCTTCGGTGAGGCGGAGACCTCCTATGTTCTCGGCGATGAGGAGATCACTCATTTGGACATTGTTGGCGGGAGACTCCCTCTCGGGCCCGCCTTTCATCCAAACGGTGGCGAAGATCCTCTTCTTTATGTCAATTGTTAAGGGTGTTGTGGAGGTCATCGAAGGCCCGGGGATTGTGAGATGCCATGGAGTCGGTAGAGGGGTTGTGCACGGAGACGTGGTTATGTTGAAGAGGTTGTTTCGCAAGATTGGGACGGGAGCCCCCCGCACCGGCATTCTGAGGCCCGGTCTGACCCCGAGGGGGTTGGAGATTCTGATGAGGAAGTTGGTCCTGCTGCGGGGCCTGATCAGGTTGAGGAGGAAGTCCCGCTGGCTGGACTGTCTGGAGGGGGATCTCCTATTGTGGTTGAGGAGGAGTGGGTCCACGGTTGGACCCTCTGGATCTTAGCTTTCGGGGAGGCAAGGCTGGGTAGATCTGACCAATGGGAAGAGGAAGGGCTACTATTCGTTACTTCCCACAGACGGTGCTAATCTGTTACTGCTAAATCTGGTGTGGGGGCAAACAGATAGTATTTGTAGATTCTTAGGGAAACTGAATAACCAAACCTTAACCTTTTCCGCCGGAGTTGGACCGTTGACTCCTGCCGTTCACCTGCAAAAAGTGCGAGACACCGGGGTTGATCCCAGCGACGCACCCTCCGACGCTCAAGTCAGTAATCAGAGAAGATTATGAGAGAGTGTAAATTGGCAAAAGATTGATTACCTTTTAATGGTGGTGGATGGGGGGTATTTATAGCCGCCGTTGGGATCAGGTTAGGAATGCAATCCCTAATTCCCAGTGAAAGGATAGAGCGAATCAGGGCCGTTGATTATGATTAATCAGAAACCCTAATTCTATCCTGCTGGACTGGGTCTGCTGCGGGTTGAAACCCGCACCCAGTTGAGGTGGATCTGTTCGTGGGTTACTGGGTCTTTGGGGAGAAGATCCAATACCCACTTCAGACCCATTTGTGGGTGAAATTACCATATTACCCCCACGACTTCAAGATTCGCGCCCGATTTGGATGGTTCCGATTTAACCCCATTTTTAGCCATATCATATAAATATATTGAAAAGGCTACAGTTATAAAGTTGTGTATTTTGTTGATAAAGAGGATACATGAGGATAATACGGGGGGTGTATATATATTTACATATTGACGATACTATCTGGTTAAAGTCATGCTTATGCATATGAGATATAAATATAGTTATATAACCATGTTATGAGAATGTATATTTATGGAGTAGTGTATTCATATGAATGATATTAATGGCTTGCATATGTTTGTGAAATTAATGGAGTTATATATATTTATGTTATAAAGAGTAATTATATTATAAAGGAGAAATTTATGTTATAAAAGAGAAATTCATGTTATAAAGCAGAAATTTTATAATAAGGAGAAATTTTATTGTCAGGAGAAATTATAAAGGGGATATATTTATATATGGAGGTATAAAGGAGATATATATATAGATATACGAAGATATAAAGGAGATTAAATGGTGAAATGATATGAGATAATGTGATGGAATAAAATGATGAGATGAAAATGATTATAAAAATAAATGATTATCAGTGCCTACAGAATCATGGAGGTTTGTGCTAGACCTCCTAATACCCAAGTTATCGTCTTGGGGTGCGGGGTGTGTGTAAGACCCTTGGTGGGTAGCGAGCAGACACGTAGTACCCTTGGTAGGCAGTGATCTATGTTTTGACCGTGCTATCGGCTTTAGTCTTGTTGGATGCGTAAGACCCTTGGTGGGCAGCGGTCTGTAAAACCCTTGGTGGGCAGTGGGTAGACGTGTAGGACCCTTGGTGGGCAGCGATCTGTGTTTTGACGGAGCTATCGGCTCTAGTCTTGTTGGATGTGTAAGACCTTTTATAGCGCCCCAAATTTTCAATATAATAAACTCAGAAATACGTGGCACAATTCCCAACATCTACCTCAATGTAATAGTAAACATAGCCAAATACAGAAAAAAAATATAATTTTTATTACATAAATTCTTTACATAGCACAGCAGAAATTAAACACCTTGAATTACACTTTCTTTCTTTTATAGCACATTCTTTTACAATTTGCATAAGCCACATTATCATTCTACCACATGCATCCAAATCCCAAGCTAACGGTACCTACCTGTAAAATATGAGGCTAGAGATAACCCTTACCCCCAAAACTACAGGGGTCATCCATAACGGTGTGAGTGACATCAAAATAAATACAATATAAATAAAATATAAAGAATAAATTCATAATCAACACATTCCCACAGCAGTAACAAACGGAATATGAAATAACAATAAATAAAGCATGAAAACAACAAGTGAACTAAGCTAAGTGTCAAGTGTAGGAAAACATAAAACATCATGCATAATACAAGTCAAGAAAACGCAAATGCAGTATGAAGACTCTCTAATGCATACTTGTCGGATTCTATGCATTCCGTACTACATAGGCCCGGTGCAAATCCCTTATCGTTCTCTACTTTATCGGGTTAAATCTCTCGTCATGCAACTAATCCTACTACGGTGATAAAAACAAGATCTAGAATACTCCGCGAATAGGCCTGACAACCCTCGATGTGCAAGCATCATGTAAGCATAGCTCAAAAATCGGAGAATCACCTCCCTGCCGTGTAGGGATGGCAAACGGGCCAGGTCGACCCGTGAACCGCCCGCGACCCACTCGGTTAACCCGGCCCGCAAAACCACGGTCTGGTTTTGGGTCGAACCCGTTAACGTTAACGGGTCGACCCGGGTCGCTAAAATAACGAGTCGAACCCGCTCAACCCGGCCCGGTAACCCGCAAAAAAGGCCCAACCCGCTCACCAACCCGTGGGTTGCGAACTATTTGACCCGTACGTTCGACCCGCTCCGGGTCGACCGTTGACCCGCGGGCCCAATGGCTAGTTACTATTCAACAGAGCCATTTTTTTGTGTTTATTGTGTTTTTTTTTGTTTTTTTTTACCCTATAAATACCCCCCAAAACTCAAACAAAAAATCCACAACTTACTCTCTTACTCTCTCTACTATTATTACTCAATTTATTTCAATTTGTGAACAATTGAACAAACAAGCTAGCAAGTCATATACACGATCAAATTCCGATCGTATCGAAGTCAAAATTCAGCAACGCCTTCAAGTCTTCAACTCTCCTCCAACTCCAAGTGATCAAGTCTTCTACTCTCCTCCAAGATCTCATCGAGTCTTCAATTCCGGATTTCTACTTCTACTTCTATTCTTATTTTCACGGGTTTTTTTATATACGCGTATCTACGGTGAACGGTATCAAAATTTCATTTCCCTTTTCTTCGATTTTTATTATTTTTGTAGTTATAATTTTTGTTATCTTGTTTGTTTGTTGGTTTTTTTATCTTCTCTCTCACAACCCTCTTGTTTTCTAAATTTTTTTTGTAACTTATCGCTCCGACATTGTGTAGTTTTTTTTACATACACTACTACATATAAATATGTCTAGATCACGCGGTAGCGGTCGTAACCAAAATGGACAAGATTCCACCGGCACTTCCCGTAGGCCACCAATTATCCCACATAGTAAGCCCGCCAAAGAGTACCATGATCCTCATACCCAACAATGGGGTACACACGATGAGTTTGTAAGAGACATACAATTAGAAGAACAACAACAACAATAACCAACCGAAACAACACAACCCCCAGCGGTAGAAAAAGTAGAGGGGAAAGTAGTGATTGGCATAAATTTTACAATTTTATCCCGGACGAAGTAACTCCAGGTATAGGTTTGAGAGTTTGTAAAACATGTTCTAAGCAATACAAATTCAAAAGGGGTGATGGCATGGATACAATTAAGCGACACATCCTAAGTGTTCATAAAGGTCTTCTTGTTGACCTACCAGGCCAACAAAAAATTCACCCTAGGACCGGTCTAGTTGATAGTCACCCTTATGATCCCGATCTTGTTCGTCGGGAAATGGCTAGATTAGTAATAAAGGAAGAGTTACCATTTTCCTATCCCGAGAGTAGGGACTTAGAAAATTTTAATCAAACGGTCTTAAACCCTCATTTTAGAAGAATCCCGAGAAATACTTGCAAATCGGATTATTTTAAAGTGTACAATGAAATGAAGGACGCTTTAATTGCAATTTAATAGAGTTTAACTTGTAGAGTTAGTTTAATTTCGGATTGTTGGACGGGTTGCAACAATATTCCAATGATGGGAATAACCTGTCATTGGATCGACAATGATTGGATTCTTCAAAAAAGAATCATATCACTTGCCACGTTGCCCTATCCCCATAGTGGCGTTGAAATAGCAAACCGTATTTTAGAAATTTGTGATATTTTCATATTCGCGATAAAATTATGTGTATTAGTTTTGATAATGCATTTAACAACAATGCATCAATTAGTATTTTAAAAAAAGAATTAAACCCTTCATCTGACAATATTTTTCATGTTAGATGTGCATGTCATATTTTAAATTTATGTGTTCAAGATGCATTAAAAATAGCCGATCCATATATACTTAAAATTAGAAATTGTGTACATTTTATTGCATTAAGTGGCACCGTATTTCAAGAACGGAAAAATTGGTGTAGGATTTCAAATGTACCTTTTAGAAAATTTCCAAAGGATGTTAAACACCGATGGAACTCTACTTTTGATTTACTACAGGTCGTTACCGAATATAATGCATGTTTAAATGATTTTTGTATCGCAAAAAATATGCCAAATTTTCAAATGACTCCCCCCGATTGGTATTATGCCGAATCTTTATTGAAATATTTTGAACCTTTCAAAACCGCAACTTTCAAATTTTCAAAATCATATGAATCTACTTCTAGTAGCATTTTTATTTCAATAGTTACTATGATGCAAACTTTTAACGAAATGGTAAATGATGCTTTTGTTGGTGATATTGTCAAACCTGCATACACAAAATTTTTGAAGTATTTTAATCCTCCTCATATGTTGTATTGTGTTGCTACCGTTATGGATCCTCGTATCAAATTAGAAGGTACGAAGAGTTTGACTGAAGTATTTTTTGCATTACTTGGGGAGGATGTAGAAAAAGAAATTGATTGCGCTTCTTTTTTAGTTAAATTTGAATCTACATTAAATAACTTGTATGATTATTATGATAGATGTTTTGCTTCTAGTAGTACAACTTCTGCAGTTAGTTCTTCTTCTGGTACTTCTAAAGGTAAGGGTAAGAGTAAATTTGATGATACAATATTTAATTTACTTGCACAAATTCAATTCAAAAAACCTAGGACTAATCAACCAAATGAGTTAAATTGGTATAACCAACAAGATTCTGAGTCTTCTACTTCTTCACTAGATATTTTACAATGGTAGAAAGACCATGAACACACATATAGTATTTTTAAATATATGGCTAAAGATCTACTAACTCCTCTTGTCTCTACAGTTGCTTCTGAAAGTGTATTTTCTACAAGTGGCAGGGTTCTAACTGATTACAGGAATCGCTTGAAGCCCGATTCGTTAGAGATGCTTGTTTGCACTGAAGACTGGCTGAAGGCCGAAGATAGGACACAAGAAAAATCATTATCTACGTCCACAAGTGGGAGCAACTCACCGGAAGAAGAAAAACAACAACAACAATAGCAACCATAATTAAGAATTCAAGACCAACAACAACAAGTCAACAACTACAAATTGAAGGCCATCAAATTGAAGATAATTATAAATAGATAAAAAATTTATATTAAATCTTTGCTTGTTATTTCAAATTAGGAAAATTGAAGTAAATTGAAATTGTATATAAGAAATATGTTAGTGTATAAAACAAATTTGTGAAATCTTTATTTCTTATTAGAAATTGTGAAACTTGTATAACTTGAAATCATATGAATAATATATCAATATTTTTTGGCAATTTTACTCTTTCAATCTTATTATTATTATTATGATTTTTAATGTTTATTATTATTATTATTATTATTATTATTATTATTATTATTATTATTATTATTATTATTATTATTATTATTATTATTATTATTTTAAGTATTTAAAAAATATAAAAATAATAAAAATAATAAAAAAACCCTTATCTAAACGAGCCAACCCGCAACCCAACTCGGGTTGGACCCGAAAGGGTTCACGGGTTGGGCGGGTCGCCATTTCAGCTCTTCGACCCGGCCCGGCCCGGTTAAGCCTCCAACCCAACCCGAACCCGCCCAAGTCAACCTCCAACCCGGGTGGGTCTAACCCGGCCTGGCCCGGTCGACCCGAATGCCAAACCTACTGCCGTGTACCCCACGAATAGGCCTACAAACCCTCGACGTGCATATACACAGTACATCCCGTGAATAGGCCTGCCGACCCTCGACACGCGAATGCACCGTATGTTCCGTGAATAGGCCTGCCGACCCTCGATACGCGAACATACCAACTATCCTCTCGGGACACAACAACACATAGTCCTGGAACGCATCCGTCGGACTAACAATAGAGCATATACTTACGTTTCCCAAGTTCTATTACATCTCCACTAGTGTCTGTCCTTAGGTTGATTATTATTAATTAAAACACAATTTCTCCCTCTCTAGAGTTGGTGTATCTTACCAGACTTAATTCCATCAAAACAACCCTAAGACCCAAACTAGTCAAAATCCACAAAATCTCATCTGCCGATTTAAAGGAATCCCACTCAACGTCTAGAGACTCACAAATCGAATATCAATACAAAACCTTTCATTAAAACTCTTAATTTCATCATCAATTTGTTTATATTAAGAAAACTTCTTTAAATCAAATAAGCCAATTTATCTGAATACTCACAAAATTTCCAGAAGTAAAATATGAGATTTAATCTCTCAAACAACTAAGTTACACATTTTGAAGTCATGGAAAAATCACAAAACATCAATTCCTTCGAAATCCATACATAATTCACTTTCTAAAGTTATAGAAATACCAACTAAAACCCATTATTAACCAAAATATAAATCTCTGTATAATACAGTAATCTGTAGCAAAAACTTCATCTAAAACAGTAGATCAATAATCCATAAGTGCGAAGAAACAATCGTTCAAGAAAACGATGAAAAACTCAACAAAACACTCAGCAACACAGCTGACGGTCGACCGACATGTTAGTTCAAAAAGACAGCGGTCGACTGTCATGTGAAATTTCCAAACCCAAAAGAATGTCAGTCGACCGTCACCCATAGTTCAAAATGGGGCAGTCGACCGACATGTTCAAAAAAAAACAGTGCTTTAAGTTTCATGCACCTTTCAACTGATACATGGTTTTAACTCTTTAAAAGCATAAATTTATAAAACAAAAATCCTGAGATGATCAAATACAACTTATTTAACATACTGGAGTTTATAAATTAAATCATACTCTCATCAAATTCACAAAAGATCAATTTTTCAACAAAACTTCTTCAAAACAGAAACTTATGGATATATATGTATATATGTGTATATATATCAGCAAAATCAACAAGAATCATGGTATAAGAGTAGTGCAATGTTCAATTCAATCTCAATAACAATATAAACCACGATCCAATCGAAATCTTCACAAAAACACAAAGAAATCCAAGTCTCGATTGTATACAATCAGGCCCGAAATCAAAATTCAATGCAACATTTTAAAACTTGATCTTTTTTTTACTTCAAAACCTTACTTGCACTTTATTAAACACATATATACTGATTGAATCAATTAACCCTTGATTATGTGCATCTACAACATGTATTAGTCAAGTTCTTCTCATCCACGCATCAAAACAGATTAGGTATATGTATACAAACAGTAAAGAACCCTTAAATCTCTATTCATCTATATCCACAATACACCATACCATCTCATTACATGTAATCAAATCAGCAAAAAATTTGAAGGAACACATCATACCCATGGTTCCTACTAAGTTCTTAACAATCTCAAGTCATCTATATAGAAATTTCATTCATCAATTGCATAACATTCATAAAAGTTCTATTTTTAATTATTCATCCATCATATATTCATTATATCATCATACAACCATCTATTATGTATTCTACTAGACAAATCTTCATATTTAGCATGCATAGAACAATAAGAAATCAACATATATCACTCACCTCAATGAAGAATCAACCGAAATAATAAAGAATAAGAAAAACTCCTCCTTTCGCAAAAATTCAAGATCCTCGCTTCGAAACTCCAAGAAAACCAATAATAAAATATAATTTTGTTTTTTGCAGCAAAGATACGACTTCCACTACTCTTTTAATAGGTCGAAATTTGGGTATTAAGGTTTTGAGAAGATTTTGCAAAATATTCCTTTAGAATATACCTTTTTAGAATATACCTTTACATATATAAATCCTTTATACTAGGTAACTAGATTAACAATTTAATTGAGATTAAAAATTAAAATAAATTCCCCGGATCTGGTCGGCATCAGATTTAAACCAGAAAAATAAATTTTGTAAATTTTGACCTCTAAGTGGCAAATTTGCGAAAAGACCCTTCATTAACAAATTTGTGAAATAAACCAAATCTATTAAAAAAAATAAACCTCTTTACCTCTGAGTTGTATAGCCATCATGCTCAGCCCAGAAAACCAAAAATTTGGAGTTTTTACTCCAAGTGGTAATTTTGCACAAAAGCTCATCTTTTTTAAATATTTGCAAATATGCCAAATAAATATCAGAAAAATTCAAAAAATTCCTAAATAATACCTACTAATAACTATTAGGTTTCCGCAAAATAATTTCTGACTTTGAGTTCCTCAAGAAAATATTTGCACGTGTTTTGTACGTGCAAAAAGATAAATTTCAGAAAAATTATTTATTAAATCACCAAAAATCACTTTAATTCATTTATTAATCTCAAAAATATTATTTAAAATTCTAGGGTGTTACACCCTTGGTGGGCAGCGAGCAACGCGTAGGACCCTTGGTGGGCAGCGGTGCGTAAGACCCTTGGTGGGCAGCGAGCAGACGCGTAGGACCCTTGGTGGGCAGCGATATGTGTTTTGACAGAGCTATCAGCTCTAGTCTTGTTGGATGTGTAAGTCCCTTGGTGGGCAGCGAACAGACGCGTAGGACCCTTGGTGGGCAGCGATCTGTGTTTTGACAGAGCTATCGACTCTAGTCTTGTTAGATGTGTAAAACCCTTGGTGGGCAGTGAGCAAACGCGTAAGACCCTTGGTAGGCAGCGATGCGTAACACCCTTGGTGGGCAGCGATCAGTTTGGTGATGATGTGGGCACTGGTTTACAAATTAATAAAAGATGTATTTATGTGTTATAAAAGGAGAATGAAAAGTTTAGAAATTATGTTATGAGAATAAATATGAAAAGCAAGGAAATTGTATTATAAGATTGAAAAGTAAAGTAAGCTATAATATGAAGAGGAGATCAAAGAGTAAAGTAAAACCCAAGCTATCGGCTTGAGGTGTAAGGTTATATTACCCAGTTTATCTGGGGTGCGGTGTGTATTACCCAAACTATGTTTGTGGTGCGGTTTATTAGCTGATGAGAATGAAAGTTAAAGTGAGTTGTATTATGAGATGTGAATAGATATTAAAGTAAGGTGTATTATAAAATAAGAATGAATGTTAAAGAAAGATGTATTATGAGATGAAAAATAAAAGTACGTAATATTATGTGCCGAGAATTGATATTAAAGTAAAGACATGATGCGACAGGGGATTAGTACGCCTCAGGATTGTGTCTAGGAACTACTCGCCAGCTATTTTGGTGGAAATGGTAGGAACTACCTGCCTGGGCACAACTCCAAGGCGAATCGGTGGGGTGTTGATATGAAAGTTGTATTATGAGAAGGAATGAAAAGTAAAGTACATTGTATTATGAAATAAATATAAGATAGTAAAGAAAGTATATGATGTGAAATGAGAATGAGAAATTAAAACAAGTGTATTATGAGTTGAGAATAAAGAGTAAAATAAGTTATATTATAAGATGAGATTGAGAAAGTAAATAAAGTGTATGATATGAAATGAATATGAGAAAGTATAGAAAGTGTATAATACGAAATAAGAATGAAAAAGTGAACAAAGTATGTTATGTGAATGAATATCAAAAGTACAGAAATTGTGTTATGAGAATGAATATGAAAAGTAAAGAAAATGTGTTATATGTATGTGAAGGAATATGAGAAGTAAAGAATATATGTATGAGAATGAATATGAAAAGGAAGGAATCTTATATGTAAATTAATATGAAAAGTAAAAGAAAATGTGTATATGAATGAAGATGAGAATTGAAGAAATTGTGTTATGAGTATGTAAATGAATATGAAAAGTAAATAAAGTATGCATGAGAATGTGAATGAAAAATAAAGGAATTGTGCTATGTAAATATATATGAAGAGAGAAGAAATTATGTTATGTGATTAAATATGAAAAATAAAGATATGGTGGTATGTAAATAAGTATAAAAAGTGAAGGAAATATGTATGTGAATTAATATGAATAAATTGAAGAAATTTTGGTATGGAAATGAATATGAGATGTAAAGAAAATGTGTATGTATTATATGAATGAATAGTAAAGTAAATTGAACGATGAAATTTAAAATAAAGTAAAGTAATATTCCAAGCTATCGGCTTGAGATGTGATGTTATATTACCCAAGTTCTACTTGGGGTGCGGTGATTATTACCCAATTTATCTGGGGTGCGGTGATTATTACCCAGGCTATCGGCTTTGGGGTGGGGTGTTATATTACCCAAACTATGTTTTGGGTGCAGAGTATTATCTGATAAGAATGAAAGTTAAAGTAAATTATAACATGAGATGTAAGTAAAAACAAAAGTAAGATATATTATCGATAAGAATGAGAAGTAACTTAAGTTGTATGATGGGATGAAAATGATTTATACAGTAAAATATATGATAAAATGAGATAGAGCATTCCAATAAGCTATATGATGAAATTAGAATGAAAACAAGGTAAATTGTTATATATATACTAAGAGGGAAGGTGAATGTATTACGGAATGTTATGATATGTGTTATAAGATATGATTGAATGTGATGATATGCGATAAAATAAATACATGTGATGAGATGCGAGGAAAATTTATGTGATATTATATGATTGAATGAATGTGAAGTTATGTGATGAGAATACATATCAATATATTGTAAGATTGAACGAGTGTGATGTTATGCAATGAGAATGAAAATAAATATAGTATGAGATTGAATGAATGAAAGGCTATAAGATTGAGTGACTACGATGTTAGAGGCGAGATTTAATGTGAATATAGTATGCCTTGGAATTGTGTCGAGGAACTATACGCCTGCTATTTCTATGGAAATGGTGGGAACTACCTGCCGAGACACAACTTCAAGGTAGGGAGAGTGGATATGAATATGTAAATGGGTTGAAGATTCAAAAGAGTACTTGGTGCAGGAATCACTTTTGTTATGTTTGTATATTCAAATTCCTGGTTAAACAAAATTATCATGATATTGTAAGTTCTTTCAATTTTCTTTATACAGTTTAATTTATTTGCTAAATTAATAGATTATACTCACACCAGTTATGACTAACCCCTGTTGTTTTCTGGGGGTTAGGAGAGTTCCTCCCTGAGGGTGGACGACCCTAACTCTCCGGCAGGTTTTGATTAGCAGCAATGTGAGATAGTTGTTGTGATTTTGGTAGTTATACTTTTGCTCGTAGTAGAATGGAGTATGTATCTATCTATTATACTCATTTTATTTTAAGTTATGTAGAGGTGGAGATAGTGCTTGGGTGATAGTTTGTATTATGAAGGAATATGTGTATAACTGTAAGGAATGATAATATATATAATGATGTGATGAAGTATAAAATCCTGTACCCACCTCGTCGTGAAGTACTGGGTTCTGTGGTTGGTTTTTGAAAGGTTTTTCTAAAGTTTTTCTAACAATCTTATATGTTTTCAACAGGATTTTTGGTTTTTAAATTTTATCTTGCTTATTATGATGAATTATGCCCCCATAGCCCAATATATTATCGCATGTATGTTGTTGAATGAATTGGCCTGGGAGGATTGATATATATTATAGGTACTTTGATTTATGTAATTGTTTGCAGGGAATCTCTGTAAAAGGGCTAATATTTCAGGAAAAATTATGCCGAAATTTTAATTGAAAACTATGAATATTTTCCTAAGTAAGAAATGGTGTAGATAAGAAATAAATTAAGTTAGAAAGCATTTGAAAATAGAATGGTTAAAAATTTATATATAAAAAATAAAAATAAAAATAAAACAATTTGGGGTGTTACATAAACTTTATTTCCTTACATTTTGAATGAGAATCATATAGGTAAATGTTTGCATATTATAATTTAATTTATGCATGATTGTCTAGATAGTCTATATTGTAAATAATCTGGTGTGTGGTGTCACACAAAAGATCATATTATTGGTTCCTTGTACATTATAAGAAGGGTTCACAACCTAGATGGATTTGGACAAACCAATGGTATAGTTGTAGTGTGATCTAGACTTAGTCTGTCTATATGGTTACACTAGTATACTTACTGTGTATTGAACAGGGCCACTCGAGGTTGTTCTCTTTGTATTGACTACATGAGAGAACACACACCTCCATTTATTATGGATGCTTGTACTCTTAATCCAGATATAGTAACAGACATGTGCATACAATGTACATTGCTTTAACTCATTAAAGAGTGGGATTCATTTATGGATCAACAACTTCCATGAATTTGATAATGGCATTGTGTGTATGGTGGGCTATTGTTTATAGAAAGAATCCATGTCCCGATACATTCTTGGGTGGATGATGTCCCCATGAGGAGCTCATAAGGATTGTCCTGTAAACCCTGTAGGGGGATTTTATCCGATATGGCAGTAAGGTTGAGTGGTACTAGTCAAGGATAAAAGATGTCGATTAATGTAGTTGTCAGTAACTTAATTTAATTGACGGATTCGATATCTTAACATCGAGAGACCAACGTGCATATAGTAAGAAGGAGTTGATACTGTAATTTAGGATTAGGAAGGTAGTGCAACAATGACTCCTTAGTGGACCGATTCATTGTTGACGGGCCTGGGTTGTGTGTTCGGGCCAAACATGGATTTCCCAGATCTGTCAGAAGACAGAACCCTAATTTCTCCTCTTGGTCCCTGTCGTAGCCTATATATACATCTTTATTCTCTGGCCAAAACAAAGGCTTATGAAACCCTAGCAATAGGCGACCAAAGAAAAGAAAAGTTTGGAAGATCGAAGACCACACTTTGTCCAAAGCGAGGTTAGGAATACGACAAAAGATTTTGAGATTGATGGGACTGTCAACGTCGGTATTATCTTTACCGATACTATAACACCTCGCAAAATTGAGTTATGACAATTTTGCCCATTGGTGTTACGCACTTGTATTTTGTACTGTTACGAGTAATATCCGTAACGTATTTTAATATAAATGTCCTACATATTTATGCATTTCAATTATTTATACATTTTTCGTTCTCTCAAAATTCATTTTTATCCTATTTTGACCCAACTCAAATATTAATTTTAATCTTTGTGTTTTTACGTGTATTGCACGTGTTTTCAATACACATGTCGATTACGTATGTTTTACCGTTACATGAAATATCTGTAACATATTAATATACATGTTCTACGTATTTTATATTTTGACTATTTTTTGTCCTCTCAAATTTATTTTGTATTAATACGTGCAACGTACGTGTTTGCAGTGAACATGTTGGTTTCTAAAATTTTCTTGAGTCATGAATATTTTTCTTCTCATTTTTCTAGTCACAATTGTATGATTTATTTTTAATTAAAATCCATTAGGCCTAAATCCGTTTTGTAGCCCACTAAAATTAATTTAAAGCCCTTGACTGATTTTGTGTGCACTAAAGTGTACATTTAAAATATAGTTAGTTTAGTACACTTGTCATGTGTAACACACACATCTAACATAATAAAAATAAAATTTGTATGAAGACTGTGCACACACATTGACTATACGTGCACGTGTTTCTTACCACGGTTAAGAATGAGGGAGAGTGGGAAGTTATTTTGGGAAGTGGTGAGCTATTTTGATCACACAATTTTCCTATAAATAGTCCCTACTTTTGTTATGAACAACACAACTTAAAACAAAAACAAAAGAGAGAAAGTGGGAGAAGAGCTTGCAGGTTGTGATAGGAAGAGGCCAGCTATTTTTTAGGGAGCTTGGAGCTTTGGATCATTACTTTCTAGGAGTTCTACTACTAGAAATTCTACATTTGAGGTGGGTATTTCTTCAACTTTCTAATATAGTTTTATTAGTAGAATGCTTGACATGTGTGAATTGTTAGATGCATGATAACTTATTTAGATTGAATAATCATGTTTATATTATTTGTTATTGATTGAATGTGTGAAATTATGATATGTTGATTTGGGGGCATTTTCATAAGTTTCTGTTTTGAGTTCTAGTAACACTTCAAAAAATCATAACTATTAAACTAGATAGAATCCAGAGCTAAAAATTTTATAGGTGCATCTTGTATATGTCAGGAACATCTCCTTAAAATTTCATAATTTTGGGATGTCGTTTTCTATTTTAATAAAATCTAAACATAGGGCTGGCAGTTGACTAGTTGCTGAAAATTTGTGTACATTTCGGATTTTGATTATTTCAGTATCTTAGCTGAAGTATTTTGAGAAAAGTCAAAACTAAGAACTTCAAGTAGACTCGTTAAAATTTCTTTGGAGTCTAAGAAATCAATTTTTCAAGAAGAAATGAATTTATAATGAATTTTACAAGCTTGAACAGTGGCAGTCTGTATAACATTTCGACCCGACTGTGGACTTTGAAGGTTTCAGGGTTATAGACACAATATTTGGAGAAACTTATAACTAAAAAGTTTTAGTAGACTTGTACATCTTTAATTTTATCTAAAGAACACAAACTTTCATGAAGTATAGAATTTTTTGTGATTTTTGCAAGTAGCATGAGCTGCAGTTTTCGGATTGTAAAACTATTGTTTTGCAAATGAATTTAGACGAAGTAATGGAGGATGAATGTAGATGGTCGTAACTACAAAGTTGTAGTAGACTCATTTATGATTCCTATGAAACTAATAAATCTATTTTTGAATTAGTATTGGAATTTATATGATTTTTTCAATACCAGTGGATTGATATCTTTTATCTAGTTGTCCTAAAAAATTTACAACGTATAAAATTGGATTTAAAATTGGGATGTTAGTAAGATGTAACTTACGAGGAATTAAGAGATAATTAAAGGATGAAGTTAGAATATTAAACATTTGATGTTTATAAGGGTTTTTACTCATCAAGTGTTATTGAATGTTGCTATAAGAAGTTGGTTACTTCATGATTGATAATAGCAAAGAGAATAAATAAAAGAAGTTAAAAGATGTTTAATGAATGGAAATTTTTATAAGAGGTTATAGATAACATAGAAATGTTGTGAATATTTTGGAATGTGTGGATTCTAGAGACTGAGCGAGACCCGGCAAGTTATGATATATGAAATTTGAGAAGTAGCCAGTGTGGGTTAACTTTCTCTTTGAGAAGTAGCCAGTGTGGGTTAACTTTCTCATTGAGAAGTAGCCAGTGTGGGCTAACATTCTCAATGTTTGATTTAAGTCTGGTTGGTAAGATAGCTCTAGGTCTTGATAATTATAATTAAACCTAAGGAAAGTCACTAGAAAAGGAGATGTGATGAAGCTTGAGAAAACGTGAGTGGGACGGCTCTATATAGTCGGGCGGATGTATTCCGGGACTATAATTACAGTCGGGTGGATGTATTCCGGGACTGGGCTCAACATGGTCGGGCAGATGTATTTTGGGACAAAGGTTACAGTCGGGCAGATGTATACCGGGACTGGGCTCAACATGGTCGGACGGATGTATTCCGGAACTATGGTTACAGTCGGGCGGATGTATTCTGGGACTGCGAGTTTTATGCGAGATGAGTCTCAATTACTTCCGGGACTGTGAATAATCGGGTGGATGTACTCCGAGATTATGTATAGTCGGGCGGAAGGGAGACAAGTCTCTAGTGTTCTGAGCTAGAGCGATGCTTACGGGATGTTTGGCAATGAAGGTTTTGTATGGACGAGCGGATGTACTCTGGGATTGGAACCTATACTTGTGAAATGTCTAAATCTTGTTTTCGTCACCATCGTAGGATTCCATAAGGAGAGATTGAACCCTGTAATGAGGAGTACGATAAGGGCTTGCCCTCAGACCTATGTAGTATGGGATGCATAGAATCCGAACAAGTGTGCATTAGTGTCATCGTAGTGTAATGTTTGCATTAGGCATTAGGTCATATCATACACTGACATGTTTAGGATGATCACTTCCCGCATTTTTGTTTCGCATTCAAGTTTGTGTTTGTTAAAGTAGATAAATCGTTGTATTATAGTATTACGTCAGTTGTATGCAACTGATGTGCCCACAGTATTCTAGTTGCATGACTGGACTTGGTATGGGCTTGAAGTCACTATGATGAGTTGTTACAAGATTGAAAAACTTTCATTATTATAGATTATATTGTAATCATTTAATTCCGCTATGCTGTTGTAAAGAACATCGTTGTAATAAAAGTTTTAAATTCCTTGTAAATTTGTATGAATTTGAAGTAAAAGATCTTGTTTGTGCTACGAATTACATGTGTTTGTAATTCGGGTCGTACAGATACCTTCTCCTCGTCGTTGTAAGGTAATGATTGCTTACCTTCTATTTCCACTGCACTAGGGTTAGAAAACAATCATGTCATGTTAATTATTTATCGATCTATACGCATAACCAATCAGATTCCGAGGAAATTACTTCCAACATAGATGTGTAAGCCGCTGATCGAACTCGAGGAGTTACAACTCGATTCCTTGCGGTGCAGAGGAGGGTCAGCGCTCGTAAGTGTCAACGATGGGGCAGGATGCTGCCCTTGCGTTGGTCAACAGCTCCAGTGGGACCCAGCAACATCGACGTGGTGTGGTGACAATGGTGTTGTGGTCGGTGACGGCAATGATTGACGTCGAAGAGGTCGACAAGGTCGATAGAGGAGAGAGGAGAATTTTTTTAGGATGACAACGACGAGGATGCGACGGCGAATCCAACAATCTCTCTCTCACTTGTTATATAAAATTAACCTATTTTATGCTTCGAGATTGTAAAGGATGTTGAATACGAAATTATGGTTTATGCTTGTTTTGCTCGAAGCATACTACCCTAAATATTCTGGATACCTAGCATACTGCTCATAGGAAATCAATACTGACTTGATGGGCTTATGGGCCGAATAATATTCATTCAATAAGTTCAGGTTCTGATATTCATGACTGGAACTTACGTATACAGCATGTGTCCTATATAACATAATAATCTCTAATATTATAATGAGAGAGTTGGGGTTGTGTAACCAAACAAACATGTGCATTGTAACCAAACAATCCCGTGCAACACACGCTTAGACTAAATCCAAATTAATAAACGTGCATTGCACGTGTAGTATAAATCCAAACATTCAATCCCAAAATTAAACCCTATATATCTGATTTTATTCCTCTTTCTCTCTCTCTTGCAACCTGCACACCCCCCCGCTCTGTTGACCACCTCCTGCACCGTCGACCACGCTGACCGTCATCCGCAGCAAAAGAGAACTTAAATCTGAATCTCTATTTCTACTCCTAAAAGCAGACTAGGAAACAATGGATCTATACAAGCTTCAAAACTTCGGAATTAGGACATTGATAAATTAGGTACTATCACTAAGTTTCAATAAAGTTCACAATTCATTATTTTTGTGAAAGCATGGATGATTTTCTTGCTTGTTATTTGTGTGATGAAATGCATGTGGGAATGTTAAAGTTATTTTGGCATCCAAGTTGAAATGGAAGATAAGAAGGTGAAGAAAAAGGTCGTCTTCTTTCGTGTGGTCGGAGTAACAATAATTTTGGGTTGTTTTATATTTAAAAAATGCTGCTGGTTCGGAAAATGAAAAATGGGGTATTTTTTGGGATTGTGTAACCAAACAAATACATGCATTGTAACCAAACAAACCCGTACAATGCACGCTCAGACTAAATCTAACATAATAAACGTGCATTGCACGTGTAGAATACATCTAAATATTCAATCCCAAAATTAAATCATGCATCTCATTCTATTCCTCTCCCTCTCTCTCTTGCGACCCGCACCCTCCAACCCCCTGGTGCTCCGTCGACCACCTTATGCGCTATCGAGACTCTGTCCGACATCTGCGGCGGAAGAAAACTTGAATCCGGATCTCTATTTCTACTCCTAAAAGCAGGCTAAGAAACAATGGATCTATACAAGCTTCAAACCTCCAGATTAGGACATAGATGAATTTGGTACTATCACTAAGTTTAAGTTTACTGAAGTTCACAATTCATAATTTTTTGTGAAAGCATGGATGTTTTTCTTGCATGTGATCAGTTTGATGAAACGCATGGGGAAATGTTAAAGTTATTTTGGCATCCAAATTGAGATGGAAGATAAGAAGGTGAAGAAAAAGGTTGTCTTCTTTGAAATTCAAATAATTTGGACATGCAATTTCATCTTTTAGATGCTATTCATAAGATTTTTTTTTCATGTTACTCCCAACAATCAATTAGAAACATCATCCTATATTGAACAAAAAACATCACAGATACAAAAGAAAGCTTAATAATTAATAGAGATTATAAACTAATCTCATAAAAAGAAACCAACAAGCAAAGTATGCATAGTTGTCAAGTCTTTAACTTGAACCATGTTTAAATTATATTAGAGATTTAATTGGCTTATAATAATAATAATATAAAAAAAAAATAGTATGTGAGGATGATAATTATTGTTACGAGTTAATGAGTTAATAACATGTATATGTTGTATTAGAGTTACTGCTTTCTAAGAAAGTGATCATATTGATTTTAACATTTAATAGTTCAACATCGTTTATAAATTTAACATGGTATTTTTTCGTCGTATAATACTTTTTGTTTTGATATTATATTATGAAATGCTCCTATACTTTTTATAGGCGTGCATCACCTCAACAATTCTA
The DNA here is from genome assembly GCA_017893485.1 of Hemerocallis citrina. Lineage (NCBI taxonomy): Eukaryota > Viridiplantae > Streptophyta > Magnoliopsida > Asparagales > Asphodelaceae > Hemerocallis > Hemerocallis citrina. Next base: position 95,592,087 of record CM030364.1, on the reverse strand, counting down.
AGCCCAAAACAGAGTAGCAAAAAGAATTATACATTTACAGGCTCGTCTTTGCAAACAATAGTTACATTCTTGGCCAGGATCTAATCTTTTTCTTTTCAAATATAAATTTACACACACTATATTGAGGAAAAGAAGGGGGGGGGGGGGGGGGGGGGGGGGGGGGGGGGGGGGGAAGAGGGTGGTGATAAATCCTACCTCCTGTCAATATTAACACTACAAACAAGGCACACCGAAATCTATGAACAAAACGAGAGGCTTAGTTAGAACTTAGAACCTTCATATTACACTTGAGCCACCACAATTTCAATTGAAGAAATCGATCTAACTGAACCTGTTCCAGCTGAGCCATCTCGCTCAACACAGTATGATATAAGGTTTTTCACCACTTGTCGATATCTTCTCCTGTAAGTTGGAAGCTTTGATATGCTCCTTGTCATACCCACCAACCTGCGAAAACCATAGAATCAGTTTTTTCTGCAAACAATATTGGAAATTCTTTCAACAAAATTATTATATATATGAGCAATGCTCCATTGCAAACCACTAAAGCCGTTATTCGGAACAACGGCTTCGTTTATTTTGAACCTTATATTCGGAACAACGGCTTAAGTGGTTTGTATACCCATTTGCACGGGACCCGTTTGCAATGGAACATTGCTCTCTCTCTCTCTCTCTCTCTCTCTCTCTCTCTCTCTCTCTCTCTATATATATATATATAAATATAAATATATATTGGAGATTCACAAGAGGGAGCTTAAAGCATACTACAATAAGTCCCAGTTCTTGGAGACAACAAAAAACAACTTGCTTGTTCTGATTGATGGAAGTAGTGAAAATGCAGAGTAGAGGGCATAATTTATGTCTGCTATTAAGAGAACCTTCCAAGGGGGCGAAGATTAAAGAGAAACAGCACTTGAAAGGGGAAAAGGTGAGATCCCGAGGTAGTTGGTGGTTTCAACTTGAAAAAGAAAATGGTTCTCACACATTCCACAACTTGTAGGTATCACGCCTTTTTGATAAACTTTTATTTGACTTCATTTCTACAAATGGAGTTGGTTATTAGTTTCAAATTATAGTTGTTTGACATAATGCCAGCACACTAAACCTGTTCATCTATATCTCTGCATCTTACTCTCAGCAGTCTAAAAGTTTGTTATCAAGCCAGTATGTCTCTATGATGTATCATATGCTCAGCATGTCCATGCTTCTTTTATGGCTCAACATGTCCATGCTACTTCTATAATGAGGTATATCCAAGGCTAAGGGTAGTAAGGAATGTATATAACTCAATTAGTACAGCAACAAAATCCACATGTGTAATGGAATCTGTGCATCTTTTGCAGTAATTCAATAATGGAGAACTCATCCGAGAGTTCAGATGATTGCATACCTCCGACTAATTGCTTGAATTTGAGCAACCTTAAGAGCATCCTGAGGAATCGCCGATCCTTTGTTCCCTGATTCCATACCTTGAGCATCACCAACAAAGAGAACCAACTTCTCTAAAAACCTCACCTCGTCTTCCCCCATCTGAATGACCCTGATTTGCTCCTTTAAGACCATTATAGGTTGGAAAAACCAGTCTATTAGTCGATCTTGAGGCCGATTATGCTGGTTAAGCTCGACACCGGAGATAAGCAATAGTCCACCAGATCCGGCTTCGATAGAGTAAAGTAGACACTGCAAAAGTGCATATGAAGGCAGGCCAAAGCAGACTGTTCCCTGGCTGCCTCCTTTGGAATTCAACCACTCACTTAAATCGGCCTGTGTTATAATATTTGCATCTAGAAGCTCCTTGCCTTTCATTTCACAGCTCTTCATTAATTCCTCCCATATCTGTGGCATCAAATTCCATCAAAGTTATAGCTTGAAAGGTTGAAGACTCCATTACACATAATTAACATTGGTTTTGAAGAATAAAAAATATATGGGAATTTCAGAAATTCACAATCTACTTTCTTTGTAGATTTCATTTGCTGTTACTACATTTTCCTTACCAGCTGTTCTTAGAATAGAGTAATTCCAATATACAAGCATCAGGCTAGTACCATTGTTAAAACTTCATAAAGGAGACTTCCAAATTTTAGATTTTTCTAACCTTCATCAGGTTACAGTTACAAAACAGGATTACCTCATCGGTAATGTATAGAAACTTCAAAAATCCGTTAATTCTCCAAAATAAAATTCCAAAAGAGAAAAACATTTCATACTCCCAGATCATAATAGCCCTAATAATTTTGGGTAATCTTAAAGATTTAGTAATTTTGAACCTCTGCAATTGATAGTTATATTAGGTTGGCAAGGTTTAAAAATTCATTCAACACTCCAAGCTTGTAAACGAATAACAAGGTTCAGATATGTGTACTTGTGAAATAAATTTTTTGGTGAAAAGGGTAGATGGGTTTATATAAAATAATTCCAAACCATGGCTAATTATGTTTTCAAATTTCAACAATGACCTAATGACCACTATGCTTATTGGGAGCTTACATTCCAATAACGGCTAAATATATAAAAAGTACACAGTTTTGGGCCAGTTTAAAAAAAGTACACAAAAGTTTTTTTTTTTTTGGACACAATGTTTAATTTAACTCCACTGGGTTAGTTAGGGTTAGGGTTAGGGTTAGTTCGGGGGGGTTTATTTAAACATCTGATTAGTTAAGTGATGTTTTTTTTAAACACAAATAAAAGATGAATGTAGTTTTTTTAAATACAAATGAAAGATGAAAGTGGTTTTTTTAAACCCTACCCTAACCCAACCCTAACCCTAACTAACCCAGTGGAGTTAAATTAAACATTGTGTCCTTTTTTTTAAAAAAAAAACTTGTGTACTTTTTTTAAACTGGCCCAAAATTTTGTGTACTTTTTTTATATTTAGCCTTCCAATAACTGATCAAATTAATTATTAAAACAACTGTTTTTTAAGATTGTTTTTTTTCTTTTCTTTTTTCTTTCTGCAGGAATACTGACAAAGCAGATAAGTTAGTGATATTTCGAACTCAGAGAACTAATTCTGACAAAGGATGAGGATGCGGTGTTTACTATTAGAGATGTAGTTGTATTAGTTTGTCATATTCCGGGTAAAGCTCGTGCTTGTCTAAGCTACCTATATTAGAGCTCATTGTATCCAGTTAATGATATAAGAAATAATAAAACATTTCATGGTATCAGTGCCCCTAGCCAGCCCCAGTCACCGCCATCGACAGCCACCTGCGGCCTCGCCGTGGGACCCAACCACCACCCCATCTCCTCTCCAAATCCTAACCCCCAAACATCCCGATCCCCATCTTCTTCTTCTTCTTCTTCTTCTTCTTCTTCTGGGTTGGTTTAATTGAGTGAATCCAACCCAGATTCAGATCCAACCCAACCCAAAGAAGATCCAACACGCAACTGACCCGATCCGCACTCACACCTGCATCTGTTGTTGTTGTTGTTGCCCTAGATCCGACCCGATCTGCACCCGCTCCTGCCTCCACTGCTGTTGTTGTTGTTGCCCTGGATCCTTCCCGTCGACCTCCACCTCATATTCACATCACCCCCGACCCAAAACTCCAGTCCAGATCCCAAATCCAACCAAATCTAATCCAGATTCCCACCCCAGATCCAAAATCCAACCCAATCGCATCTAGGGTTTCAAGATTCTCGATGTCTCGTGTTTATGTGGACAATTTGGATCCGCAAGTGTCAGAGAGAGAGAGCTTGAGGATGAGTTCCATACCTATGATATTATCAGAAGTGTTTGGGTTGCTAGGAAGCCACCAGGTTATGCTCTTATCGACTTTGATGACCGTCGAGATACCCAAGATGCAATCTGTGACTTAGATGGTAAAAATGGATGGAGGGTTAAGCTTTCCCATAACTCTAGAGGAGGTGACGGTGGCCATGGTCGTAATGCTAGTAATAAGAAGCTTGTGCATATTAATGGAAATTACCCTACCATGCATTATCAGCGCTATCAACAGCCAGTCGCACATGTAGTCTCCAATTCAGCCACTTTTCAGTTATATAAAGATGAAATTCAGGTTATTCAGCGTTACCGTGGTTCTCAATAGCAGTCACATTTTTTCTCTCACATTAGCCAGGTCAGGTATAACAAGCTTGACCACTTCAGCTCCCACATCATGTGTAATAGATTCAAGAGCCTCTGATTATGTGAATGGAAATCTAGGTCTATTATCCTCTGTTATAGCATTTGTAGTCGTTGAAGTTAAAAAATGGGTATATGGATATTTTGGAAATAGCAAACAGCGTAAACGCTGCAGTCGTCTATACTAAAAAAATGGGTATTTTTGGACGAAACAGAAGATGATCTACCGTCGGAAGAGAGTGAAGCAAAAAAAAAATCTCAGACGGCAAGCAGATGATCTGTCGTCTGTTGAATTTAAAATAAAAAAAAAAATTGTGAAGGACGGGCCCACACAAAAATTCTAGATTTCTTTTTTTCTTTTTTGGTCCACAGTGTGTGAATGAATTTTTAAAAAAAATTAAAGGACGGGAGATGATCTCCCGTCATTCAACTTTCCCATTTTTTTGTTTTTTCCTCAAATGTCAACATCTAAGTTGACTTGGGGTTTTTTTAATCTATATTTTTTTCAATCGGTAAATCATATACCGTCAGAGACTTTCGCAATTAAATAATTCCTCTGACACGGCAGATGATTTACCGTCCGATACAAAGACGGTAAATCATCTTCCGATTTCTATAATATGCATATTGCCAAGTCTGCTACCAAATATAGACAGCTACTGTAGATCGAAAACCCAAAAAATGGGTATTTAGAAAACGACTACAGATGCTTTTTTCCATTTTTTGCATATATAGAAAACGACTACAGATGCTCTTAGTAGGTCCTTCCATTCACCCGTCAAGCTCGTCAATGGTTCTACCTCCCCAGTTGGGGGGTTGGGCATGTAAACCTTAGTCCCACTTTACCACTCAATTCTGTTCTTTATATGCCAAAAATTTTATTTAGCTCGATACCTGTTAGCAAATTACTAAAACATTGAATTGTTCTTTACCTTCTATCCTGATCATTGTGTTTCAGGAGAGCTTGGAACGGGGAAAACGGCTGGCACAGACTGCATTTTTGACAGCCTCTATCATCTTGACAGCGTTCCAACCTCCTTTGCATGCTTGAGTGGTTGCATGCCTTTGCATACACATTGCCAATTGGAACATTCGTCCATACAAAGTCTAAAGAAGATGATACCAGAATTATCTACTCTAGAAAGTTATCTTGTGAGTCATGCCGATCTGGTAAACACTTGGATGCGCCTGATCCTCCTAGGATTAATAAACGATCGAGTCGATCTTTCAACTTAGTTCATTATGATGTTTGGGGATCTTGTCCTATTGAGTCTCAGTTTAGTAGTTTTAGATATTTTGTTAGCTTTGTTGATAACTACTCTCAAGCAACTTGGTTATATTTAAAGAAATCTTGGTCTGAAGTTTTCCCTATTTTTAAATCATTTTACGCTGAGATATGAACCCAGTTTGATGTTTCCGTTCAAATTTTGCGTAGTGATAATGTCAAGGAGTATTTTACTTTTGAATTCACTAGTTTTTATGTCCTGTTGTGGGATTCTTCAAGAGTCTTCTTGTCCTTACACCCCTCAATAAAATGATGTTGTAGAGTGCAAAAACCGTCACTTGTTGGAGGTTGCAAGGACCATGCTCCTTCATAGACAAGTTCCTCAATGTTTTTAAAGGGATGCATCCTTACTACATGTCATCTTATCAACCGCATGACCTCATCTGTGTTAGACGGTCGGACACCATTCTCCATGTTTCCATCTACTGATCTATTTTCACTGCCTTCCAAAAATTTTGTTGTTAGTTTTGTTCATGATCACCATCCTAGTCTCTCTAAGCTAGATCCTCCTTCTATTCGGTGTATTTTTCTATGGTATTCGCGCTTCCAAAAAGGCTTAGTCCAGAGTTGTGCCGTTTCTTTATTTCTGCTGATGTCACCTTTCTCGAGTCTTAATTTTATTTCTTTACCACTTCATCTTGTCTAACTCCGCCTCCATCTGATGAGAGTGATACTGAATTTCTTACCTACACTGATCTTTCAGTCTCTACTTCTGATTTTGTGAAACAACGGTTGTTACCACTGCCCACAAGGCATGCAATCACTCGAGCATTCCAACGATGCAAGAACACCGCTTCCGACTCAGTTCACGCTACTATGCCTATTGTTTTCTCGCCTCCAGACATTGAAATACCATTGTCTGAGCCTACTTTACTATTGTTGAGCCTACAACTACCCCTCTTGTTACATCCACTGAACCCACACCTATTGTTACCCTAACTAATGAACCCTTTGATCCTAATCTTATCATTGCCATACGTAAAGGGAACCGCTGAACTGCACATCCTTTATACAGTTGTCTTTCATAAGCTGACATGTTGTCTGCTCATTCTGCTTTTGTCTCTACTTTGGATATATATCATGTTCCCAAGTCATTAAAAGATACTATCACACCCTGAGATGATTGCTCTAAAGGAAAATGATACCTGGGATCTGGTTCCCTTTCCATCTGGCAAACGTTGCGTTGGTTATAAGTGGGTGTACATTGTTAAAGTTTACTCAGAGGATTCTGACTCGCCCAAAAACTTGATTGGTCGCTAAAGATTATTCACATAACTATGGCATTGATTATAATGAGACATTCTCTCATGTGGCCAAAATGCATTATGTTCAAATCATTGTTGTCTTGGCTGCTTATTTTCATTGGCCACTCCAACTTGATGTCAAGAAAGTCTTTCTCAATGGCGTTCTTGAGGAGGAGGTTTATATGGAGCAGCCACCCAATTATGTTAGTAAAACTGAGCTTACAAAAGCATGTTGCTTGAAACGATCTTTGTACGGACTTAAACCCTCTTCCCGTAGATTGTTTGGCCATTTCACTGAGGTTATCACAAGTTTTGGATTGAGAATGAGTGATAATGATCATTTTGTATTCTATCGACATCATCAAGGGAAGATGATCATTTTAGTTCTATATATTGATGATATTGTGATTATAAGTGATGATCAGAATGACATTCAAGATGTAAAGTTGTATATTCAACAAAAGTTTCAAACTAAGAATCTCAAACGATTGAAGTATTTCTTAGGATCGAGGTAGTTCGATCTAAGGATGGAATTTCCTTATCACAGAGAAAGTATGTATTTGTCATACTTACTGAAAGTGGTATGTTAGGGTGCAAACCATCATCACATACTCTGATGGACCCTAACTCTAAGATATTGCCAGATCGGAGAAACCTATTGGAAGATCCAAGAAGATACAAGAGTTTGTAGAAAATATGAATTATCATACAGTTACGCATCCAGATATTGCATATTTAGTGAATATAGTTAGTCAATTCATGGCTTCACCTCGTATGAGCCATTGTGATGTAGTTATGAGAATTCCTCGGTAATTAAAGAGTACTTCAAGCGGAGGATTGATGTATACTGATGGTGGACATTGTCGAATTGTCGGCTACTCAGATGTTGATTGGGCTAGTTTCCCGACCAGTAGAAGATCCACCACTGGGTATTGTGTGTTTGTTGGAAAAAACTTAATTTCATTGAAGAACAAGAAACAAAATAGTCTCTTGTTCGACTGCAGAGTCTGAATATCGTGTTATGGCTAATCTCACATGTGAAATGACTTAGAGCAAACGGTTGCTTACTGAGTTTGGGGTTCTCCAACAAGAGTTGATGCGTATGTATTGCAATAATCAGTCTACCATTTATATAGCCACTAATATTGTGTTTCATGAACCAACCAAACATATTGAAGCTGACAAACATGTGGTTTACAACAAGATTAATGGCACTCTATATGAGCCTCCTCGGATAGAGGCTAAACATATTAGCATTGATCACCACCTAGCTGTTGCTCTCACAAAGCCCCTTGCGAGAGTCAAAATATAGTTCATCAATGACAAGTTGGGCATGTATGACAAATATGCTCCAACTTGAGGAGTAGTATTAGAGATCTAGTTGTATTAGTTTGTTATATTCAGGTTAAAGCCCGCGCTTGTCTAAGCTACCTATATAAGAGATTATTGTACCAGTTAATGAGATAAGAAATAATAAAACATTTCACTCACCTGTACCATTTTAACTTCCTGGATCACCTCTCTAACGGATCTTGAAGGACCCAAACTGGGCACAAACATTGCAGGTGCATTTAAAGAACTTCCTCCGGCTTTTCCTCCTTTAATAGTATTACTTCCAACAGAAGATTCTGCTGAGTGAGATACTTTTTTTTTCCTATAATGGGGCCTAAATTGGTGGGGTGTGGTGGGGGGAAGCAAATATTAGTAAAAAATTATTCCCACAACGGAAAAAGAAAGTCCCGAACAAATAAAACATCCTAGTTTGAATCAATGAAGTCTTACTTTGGAAGAACAGAGCCTTCCCTCAGATAAAGCCAATCATTTGTTTGTTCATCAAACTCTGCAACCACAGCAATAACATAATAAACTCCCCTCCGGAAGGATCTTTCCTGTACCGAATTCTACACGTTAAATGTCACACAAATCTTGCGGAAAGACAATTTTAAGATTCTAACTACAAAATGATACAAAAGGCTTTCACCTGATATACAATAACTGATCCATATAGGCCGACGAATATGCTTGAAACAATCGACAATAGGACACTCCCAATAACAACCAGAGGCCAAAATAGGATTGCTACACCAGCCATAGGCACACAGGCAGTCTCAAGAAAAGGGCCTTCTCGACTGATGAGATCTTGTAGAAGTCTTTGCCAACCCTTGAAAAGCATATAAGGGCTCTTTATCAGTGCTATGACCGTGAATAAAGGGATATCCACAACTAAGCCCAAAAGGGCCACGACAATACAAGAAGGCACCTCCACCAATCTGCATATCATTTTAGTAATCAGATTGGACACATGACAGATGAGTGTAAGTTGTGGTTTGCATGAATAAATCACACATATATTCACAGAAGAAAATACTAGTCATTAAAATTTGAAGTAAATATAACACTTCTGAACTATTAGACATGTTTGGTGCATTTAATGCACTTATTTAGGATGTAAATATAAATTCCATAACCCTCATCACAACTTTATGAGATCCGGTGTACAGGCAGGAACACTCACACTGTTGACTTCTAGTTTGGTGTGCACAAAACGTGCTCACTAATAAGTTTGAATTTAGTGTGTCAGATTTTCAGGATCAAAGATTATCAAAAAGAGATCCAAAAAAGATTCACAAATATACAAACAAGGAAAGCAATAAATAATAATGGCAAAAGATGAAGATATTCAAGAAGAATCCTTGATTAATTGGTCCACAAGCAAAAGAGGAAGACATCAAGAACTGTATTTTTCTTTCTAAATTCGTGACATTATAATTGTATAAGATTGATTTAAGAAGGATTAGTTTATGGTAAGAAAACAGGGTGGATTCGGAATAAACAGCGCGTGACCGGTCGACTGCACTTCGTGACCGGTCGACCGCATGGCCGTCGACCGCAACTTTAGTTGTTCGAGGAGCAGTCAACCTTTCACCTCTCTACTTTACGTCAGAGAGCTGAATGGTCGACCGCACCAATATGACAGTCGACCGCACACTGCACTGTGTATATTCCTGGAAAGTATCGTTTCCATTTTTGGATTGATACTCTTTTCCGTCTATTAATATTGACGAATCCACTCTGTCTTTCTCACCTAATTACTTCTGAAAAAAACTCTTGAGAACTAATCCTTTAGTAAATCAATTCGAGTGTGAGCGGTTATTTGGTTGTATTCTTCAGTCAAGATTTCTAACGATCTTGAGGTTTTCTTTTCATTTCTTTTTCACTTCGGTGAGATTGACGGAACTTGGATTAGAAGTTCTGTGGGTGTAATAGGTCTCTCGGCCTGAATCCGATAATCACTGTACAAGGGTTTTGAGTATAGTGGAACGCTTGTAGCGGAGAATTGCTACAAGTAGGTGGTGTGGACGTAGACCTGAGGGTCGAACCACGTTATATCGCTGTGTCATCTGTGTTTGCTTTTCTTATCACTCGTCTTTACTTTGTTTTATTTTTTTTAATTCCGCACGATCACCCTATTCACCCCCCCTAGGGTGATTTACAGTGGTATCAGAGCAAGGTGCTTATAAAAAGCTTAAAAGCTTAATCAAAAGGTCCCATGGCCGAAATCCCTCCTCCCCAAAACTTGTACTCATCGGAGCCTTTCGTCTTCAATGGGACAAGTCTTACACGATCACCATTTTTTTATGGAAAATGCTATGACGTCTGGAAAGTTCGTATGTCTCATTTTTTACAGATACTCGGAGAAGAGGTATGGAATGTATGTATCAACAAAACAGAAATCCCGGTGAGCGATGGAAAGAAGCAATTCACACCGGCAGAGTTATCCCTCAAAACAGCAAATTCCAAAGCCATGACGGCTCTTTATGCAGGGTTGAACAATGAAGAGCTAATGCGATGCGGGCGTAACTGCAAAACAGCCTATGAGATCTGGAACAACATGCTGAAGTAGCATGAAGGAACCGCTTCCGAGGTAAAAGCTAAAGTGAATTTGTGTTTTTTATAAATTTGATGTGTTCCGCATGTTGCCAGGTGAAAATGTGGACTAAATGCTCGCCCATTTCGATATCATTGCCCACGAGCTAGAGAACTTGGGTAAGGGGCTTGATGATTACCGAAGGGTCAGAAAGCTCATAAGTTGTCTCACGCTAGAGTGGGACGTTAAGGCCGCGGCAATGAAAGAGACTCTCGAAGAGAAGGGATTTGACTACTCTACATTTCAAGGAAAGCTAAAAACTTACGAGATGGAAATGATGGAGACAAAAAGATACAGGCAAAATATCGGAATTGAACCAAAGACCGAGAAGAAAACCATTGCACTAAAGGCAGAAAAGGTCCGATCATCAAAAGCTGATTCAGATCATGAGGAGTCAGACGAGGACATTGCTCTATTAACAAGACAATTCGTAAGTACCTCAAAAACAAAAAATATGGCAGGTATCAAGAAGAAAGAGAAAAGGAGAAGGAGAAGGAGGATGTGTGCTACATGTGCAAGAAGCCCGGACACATCCGTGCAAACTGCCCCAGTCAACAAGACAGGAACAGGGAATATTATCGCTCAAATCCAAGTCAGAAGAAGGCCCTAAAGGCAACTTGGCTAGACTCAGACTCATGTGAGGGAGAGCAAGGTTACGATGACGTCAGCTTCATGGCTCTTAGGAGTGGTAAGGTGCAATCACCCCCTCAAGAAGAGGTAATTGAACAACCAACTTATGATGAACTTGTAGATCTGTGTAATGATCTGAAAGACTATGCCAAAAAATTAAGTCGTGAACCTAGGCAATATAAGCAAAATTCAAATGAAATACATGATGCTTGCATAACAAAAAATCACAAACTGAAAAATTAGAATGCTCTTATTTTTGAACAACTTGAGTCATGTCAAAAAGATCATGATATTTTGCTAGAAGAAAATGAGACTTTAAAACAACAAATTTGTGAATCGCTAGCAAAGCATGATGATCACTTAAAAGAGATTCTGGAGAAATCTGTTTATATTGCTAAGCTCACAAATGATTTAGATGAATGTAAAAGAAAATTTGATGAAGTAGTGGAAGAATGTAATGAAGCCCTCAAACAAAATAGGATTCTTGATGCCACACTAGATACTCTTCGTTGGAACACAAAAGACAATGAGATAACTAGAAAAAGATTGTGTAAAAAGGTAATTGAGCTTGAAAAGATTGTTGAAAAACATGAAGAGCCCAGTTACTTTATTACAAAAGATTCAAGGTCCTATCATGATAATCGAGGGCTTGGTTACGAAGAGCCAATACATCATCAAAAATGTAAATCATCAAGTGACACACACTTGCATAAAATCCAACTAAAGCATAAATCAATCCAAAGCTATGCAAGTATGCATGACCCAAGGCATAGTCGAACACATGTAATTTCTACTGTAGACTAGAGCATATTTCTTATAATTGTTCACTAAAAATGAATACTTACCTTGTGTGGATGAGAAAGGATACAAATGCAGGTTCAAAATAAATCTGGGCACGCAAAATTATACCTACTAATCTTGATGTAGGTACCCCAACGCATTCAAGACTAAAAATCGATGGTACCTTGATAGTGGATGCTCAAATCACATGACTGGTGACAGCAAATATTTCTCTTCACTATCAAGGGAAAAAGGGAAGGACATCATCTTTGGAGATTAGCACTGGTCAAACCATTGGTAAAGGTAAAATTAACTTTGGTTCCTCATGCTCCATTGAGGATGTTCTATTGGTAAGAGGTCTAAAGCATAACTTAATTAGTATTAGCCAACTATGTGACAAAGGGTACACTATCACTTTTGATAAAAATACATGCACTATACTAGATGACAATAAATCTTGTTTACTTCTTGCTAACAGATGCAACAATGTATATGTCATAAATTCAAATGAAGTAGCACAGAATAGTATGAGATGCTTTGTTGCACGAAATGAGGATGGATGGCTATGACATCGAAGGCTTGGTCACACGGCCATGGACAATCTTAATAAACTTGTAAGCAAGGAGCTTGTAAGAGGAATTCCCAAAATCAAATTCAAAAAAGACAAACCGTGTGAATCTTGCCAATTTGGTAAGCAAACGAAAAGCTCTCATAAACCAAAGAAAATGGTATCTACTTCTAAACCCCTTGAACTCTTACACATGGATCTTTTTGGTCCATCACGAACACGTAGTAATGGTGGTGCACGATATGCTTTTGTAATTGTTGATGATTATAGTAGATTTACTTGGGTTGCCTTTTTGCCACAAAAAGATGACATAGTGTATGTATTTCTTGTCGAAGAGTGGAAAATGAGAAAAGCCTCACCATTGTTACTATTCGTAGTGATCATGGTGGGAAATTTCAAAACGAACTCTTCACATCATTTTGTGACAAAAAGGGAATAAAACATGAGTTCGCATGTCCTCGCACTCCCCAACAAAATGGGGTTGTTGAAAGGAAGAATCGATCTCTTCAAGAAATGGCTCGTACCATGCTTAGTGAAAAAGATTTACCCAAATCATTTTGGGCAGAGGCTGTCAATACAGCATGTTATACCATAAACCAAGTAATCATTAGAAAATATCTCGAGAAAACTCCTTTTGAACTATATTATGGCAAAACTTCCAACCTAAGCTATTTTCGTGTCTTCGGATGCAAAGTATTCATTTTAAATACCTTTGATAACTTGGGGAAGTTTGATCGCAAAAGTAATGAAGGTGTTTTTCTAGGATATTCTCTTAGTAGCAAAGCATATCGCGCATTCAACAAAAGAAGACACAATTCAGGAATCTATTGATGTTATCTTTGATGAAACTAATCCCTACTCCAAAGAAATATTGCATGTTGTTGATGATGATGAGACAGGGGTTCCTGTTGAAAAGAAACAGGTTCATCTTGAAGAAGAACCACAAGCAAATGATCAAAATCAAGTGGTGCTTCAAGACAAAGATGAACCCAAAAATCAAATCAATGAGATTCCTACACAACAAATTGATGCCATGGAAGATGAAAATATACAGCATCAAGGTTCAACAAGTGAGAGACGTCCCGCATGGAAAATCATGTCTAGTCATCCTCCATCTAATATACGAAGTGATATGTCCAAAGGGGTAACTACTCGCACTCAAGCTCAAAATTTTATATGTTTTACCGCCTTCGTTTCCATACTTGAACCTAAAAATATTAAGGAGGCCTTGCAAGATAATGATTGGATCATTGCAATGCAAGAAGAACTTAATCAATTCGAACGGAATCAAGTATGGAGACTTGTTCCTCGACCTCACAATAGGACTATACTTGGCACTAAGTGGGTGTTTAGAAACAAGTTAGACGAATCCGGCTCCATCACTAGGAATAAGGGTCGTCTTGTTGCACAAGGTTATAATCAACAAGAGGGTGTAGATTTTGATGAAACTTTTGCACCAGTTGCTAGGCTTGAAGCCATTCGTATTTTACTTGCTTTTGCTGCATATATGGATTTTACTCTCTTTCAAATGGATGTTAAAAGTGCATTTTTAAATGGATTTATTTCGGAAGAAGTTTATGTGGCACAACCACCAGGATTCACTGATCCCACACACCCGAACCATGTTTTTTGGCTTGATAAAGCTCTTTATAGTTTGAAGCAAGCCCCTCGTGCTTGGTATGAACGACTGAGTTCATTTCTTCTTCACATAGGATTTTCTAAAGGAAAAGTAGACACTACAGTATTTATAAAGCATGTTTTTAACGACATTTTAATCGTTCAAATTTATGTTGATGATATTATATTTGGATGCACTAACGAAAATCTGTGCAAGGAATTTTCAAAGCAAATGCAGGATGAGTTTGAAATGAGTATGATGGGAGAACTAATGTACTTCCTTGGACTTCAAATACAACAAAGAAAGGATGGCATATTCATAAACCAATCCAAGTACGCAAAAGATCTTGTCAAGAAGTTCGGACTTGATAATGCTAATGCTTACAAAACTCTGATGGCCACTACCACTAAGCTATCTAAAGACGAATCTGGTAACAATGTTGATATTTCTACTTACAGAGGTATGATCGGTAGTTTACTTTATATTACTGCATCTTGTCTGGATATTATGTTTAGTGTTTGTTTGTGTGCACGTTTTCAATCGTGTCCCAAAGAATCACATTTGGTTGCTATTAAGCGTATCATTCGATATCTTAAAGGCACACTGAACACTGGCCTTTGGTACCCGAAAAATAGAATTTTTTCTCTTGTAGGATACTCGGATGCAGATTATGCCAGGAGCTTGACAGATAGAAAAAGTACTGGTGGTACATGTCATTTCTTGGGCGACTGCCTTGTCTCATGGGCATCCAAGAAACAAAATTTTGTTACTCTCTCTGCTGTCGAAGCTGAGTACATTGCGGCAGGAGCATGTTGTGCGCAGGTATTATGGATGAAACATACTCTCGAGGATTATAAGGTACTCTTTGATCATATTCCAATAAAATGTGACAACACTAGTACAGTTCAAATGACCAAAAATTCTGACCAACATAGCCGCACGAAACACATTGATATTAGGTCTCATTTCATTAAAGATCACATTCAAAAGGGGAATATTTTACTTGAGTATATTTCTTCTGAATCGCAACTTACTGATATTTTTACAAAACCTTTAGACGAAAAACGTTTACTTCTTGAGAGGCGCACTAAATATTATTGATCTTTCTGCCTAAATTTTTTTTTGGTCGGTCGACTGTACGGTCGACTAGCATGCTCTCGGTTTCTTGATTACTTTTCGTCTCAAATAACTTTTGCTTATTGCGGTCGACCGGTTCGTCCTCTGTGGGCTCTGTTGGTTTTGCGGTCGATCGTACGGTCGACCAGTATGCTCTCTGGAAATCTTTTGAAAAACTGCAGAGTACGGTCGACCGGGCGGTCGACCGGTTCTCTCTCAGACCTATGTTTTCAAAATCCTCTAAAATTACTGTTTCTCTCTCGAAACTTTGATTTTCTTTTGTTGATTTCATGTGTATTGGGGAGAATCTCGAATCTATAATATTATCAAGAGCTCTCACTGTATAGCAAAGAGTCTCGCTACCAACAATATCATGTAAGAAGATTCTCTACCATTTCGTTAACAAGATTGTATTCATTATAAAATCATTATCTGCTTTCAATTTTGGCATTCTTATTGATGATTTATTTCTACGAACTTTACAAATTTTATTTTTGAGCTTGTCCCCTCTTGGTGTGTTCCAAAAAAGGGGAGAATTATAACTCTTGAATGTTTTCAATATGACTTCTCTTTCTATTTTATATGAAAATCTTCTTTCTCTTTTATTTATATGTGCTAAATTCAGGGAGAGTATTCATATGTTGTGCTTTAAATTTTCAAACATTCATGCATGTTTTGTTCACACCAAAAGGGGAGATTGTTGACTTCTAGTTTGGTGTGCACAAAACGCTGTTGGATCCTGTAAGCAAGGCAAGAAACACTAGAGGGGGGTGAATAGTGTTTTATAAAACTTAATTGCGGAATTTAAAAATTATCTTATGTTCAGTCGACTGTAAAAAGAAGTTCAGTCGACTGAGGCATCAGAGTAGAAGAGTATTTTGATACTAGTCTGAAAAGTCGACTTAATACAGAGAGGCAGTCGACTTGCCAGAAGAGTTTCTGAGAAGATTGAAATACCAGTCTGATCAATCGATTTAAGATGGGAACAGTCGACTTACCAGAATGGTTTTGAGAGAATTGAAATGCAAGTAATAAAAGGTTCAACAGATCCAACCACAGAGTACACACGATGTATCCTGGTTCGGTCCTCCCGACCTACATCCAGTCCCCAAGCAACCCACTTGAGATTTTCCACTATTCTTGAAAAATATACAAGAATACCCTACGGCGTTAGACAACAACCTTGTCCAACCCGTAGTCCTCTCTCACCACTAGAGAGAGCAACCCACTCTTCCACCAAGAGTGAAAATCTGACTCTACACCCTAGAGTCCTACTCTCCAACCGAGAGGAAAAGAAAACAATAAAATTGTTTACAATCAACCTATAGCCTTATTGTGATTATGATTTTGTACGCGGCTATTCAGTCAACTTCTGAATTCAATCCAAAACGAATTCAATGTTATGTTGGATTGAACTCAGAGAACCAAGTCTTAAAAATTAAAGTGTTTGAAAAGAAACTCTCTTTGAAAGTAAGAACACTTAAAACTTTTTCTCAAAAGGCTTGGGAACCCTTCCATGGTGATTCTAAGCCTCTATTTATAGAGTAGAATCCCTGGAAGTTGTAAAAATAGTTCTTAAAACTGTTTACAAACGGATATATCTTTTTGAAATCAAAAAATCAAATTTTGAAATCAGAAATCTGTCAGAATGGCTTGAACAGTCGACTGGATTGCCGTTATGAGTCAACTGGCCAGAGTTTGAAGAAGCTCAGACAGTTTTGTACAGGTACAGTCGACTGGTCCTTAATGGCAATCGACTGGTACTCAACAGCTGACCTAGTTTAAACTGTTTTGACCTTTATTTTTGAAAACCACACAGTTATAAAATTATATGTGTGTGTCTGTAACAAGGCTTTTACATCAATTTAAGACTCAACAAAAGAAGATTACATTTGATTTTACAAGACACAAAATATAAGACATTGAAGCTTTGATCTTGACTCGAGTCTTTAGTCTTGAGAGAAGCTTTAGTCATTATCCTTGTATGAAGCTTTGTTTGATCATTCTTCAGCTTTAGAACAACTTACTTGATCAATTTGCTTTGAGGCCTTTGTGTATCATACATGATAAACTTTGATACAACCTGTAATATATAAGAGGTAGCACAACAACTCTGCATTGTATTGTAATCATCAAAATCAAGAATCAACATTCTCCCCCTTTTTGATGATGACAACACAATAGCTTACAATGATGGAAATAAATATTATAAATGCTCACATGCTCCCTCTATCAAATGTACAACATACATAGGTGTGAAAACATGCACAAAAACTGCACAAAAAATATACACAAAGATATGCATCACAAAATAACACAAAGCAACACAAAGCTAGCTATATTTCTCCCCTTTTGTCATCAACAAAAAATGGAGGAAAAACATGCACAAAAAGTACATAGCAAAATGACAAACAAAGACAAATTTATACATATAAAGGGAATATTCTTAGTTCAAACGGTTACATAACAAATAGAAAATGCAACAATAAGTAGGAAATACATAAAAAAATATATAAAAAAACAGTAGCGCATCAATCTTCATCATCTTCATCTTGGCCACCATGAGAGGGAGGAGGAAACTGAGTGGTGAACAGTTGGGTAAGATGAGAAATATTTGAGTCAAGAACATCTTGATGATCCATGAGAATGTCTTGACGATCCATTATATAATTGACAGCATGATAAATACTATGAGGATCATCAAAATCTGCTCGAGGATGAGAGGAACTAGAGGCTGAAGACAGACGGGCTGAAGTAGCTAAAGGAACAGGAGGGGAAGTCCTAGAAGGAGACCTAGGTGGAGAAGAGAGAAGCTTCATCCGTGCTAAACTTACACGATCAAAAGACTCAATGCTTTACTACATTTGTCTCAGCATCGAGATCAACACCATAAGCACAAAAGACGCGAGTAAGAAGGGCACCAAAAGGAAGAAATGAAGTATGAGCCTTATGAAGCCTAGAGAAGTTGACACGACCCCAGTTGATATTAATTTTGCCAAATATTGCATAAACGGCTTGTTGCAACTCCATGGAATACTGATCATAACTCACTGTTTTGGGAATGATATTGTATGATAGTATGCGTGCAACAAGTTTTGCAACAAGGGTAATGGACCTATTGGACATAGGAGGTCCATGATTCGGCAAATAAATTTTAGATAAAGTGGTGGCATCATCCATCTCAATTTCTCTGAAATCAAGCCCTTCATCATCTAAACCCAAAATAAGATTGATTCTTTCGGAGGTGAGTTTCATCTTCTTATTTTTGACAGAAGTATAGATGAAAATCTCACTACCATCATCCGATTGAACAACCTTCATATTTGTATAAAACAAATAGATGAGTTGAGGTAGTAATAGGGTTGATTTTCTAAGGACAAAAACTCATAAAGACCACAATGTTGAAACAAAGTCATGAGATTAAATCTATCAAGATCAGGAAAATTTACAAACCGACCCGGAAAAATCATAATGGAACACATTATGTACCATTTTTCAACAAGGTCGGGACTTCTAAGGAATTAGATAAAGTCCCTAGAAGATGAACCCTCCTCTACATGAGAGGTTTTTTATCTCTTAGGAGCCATGAAAAACAAAACTTTCAAACAAAGAAACGGGAAGGAAATATAGCAACAAAAACTCAGAAAGAAGCAGAGAGCTTCAAGAGAGGTTGAAGCACCACACGAAAATGGAAGGATTTGGGCTTCAAAGACTTAAAATCGGCAGCAACAGCAGTAGCAGCAGTCGACTGGACGATTTCGGCTGAAAGAGAGAAGGTAAAGTAAAAGTGAAAAAAAGAGGTAAATTTTTAGGGTTTGTAGAGAAAGTTGATGGTTGAGATCAAGAGGAAATGCAATCAACGGCTAAGGGTGGTCAAGGTGAGCAGTAGAAAGTGAAAAGACGCCTCAAAAGGTGTGCCAAAATTCGAATTTGAAGAAAACTGATTCACAACAGTCGACTGGTATTAAGGGGCAGTCGACTTAGTCGAGAGCAAAATAGAAAACCGAACATAGCATTAATACAACGGGTCAGTCGACTGGGTACTCTGCACAGCCGACTGTCCAGAACACAAAACTCAGACAAAAACTTAGAAAAATAAAGATACTTGGCAGCCGACTGAAAAGTAACTTGTAAGTCGACTTACCAGAGAAAAAATTCCAGAAACATCATGAAAACAACAAATCCCTAGTTCTCTCATTAAGGTGATAAATGTATCTTCCTTAAGAGGTTTGGTAAAGATGTCAGCTACCTATTTATTAGTAGAAATAAAGTCTAAAGAAATGTTGCCCTTTAAAACATGATCACGTAAAAAATGATGTCGAATATCAATATGTTTCGTACGTGAGTGTTGAACCGGATTTTTAGATAAGTTAATGGCACTGGTATTATCACACATTATTGAGGGTTTTTCAAATGAAATACCATAGTCTAACAGGATTTGTTTCATCCACAAAATTTGGGCACAAGCCAAACTTGCAGCGATATATTCAGCTTCTGTAGTAGATGCAATACCGAATTTTGCTTCTTACTGCACCAAAAGACTAGTGAATGACCCAAATAGTGACATGTCCCACTAGTGTTCTTGCGGTCAGTTTTACAGCTGGCAAAATCCGCATCACTATATGACAAAAGTTGAAAGTTATCGGTGCGTGGATAAATGACCATATTCAAATGTGCCTTTAATGTATCTTAAAATACGTTTCACAGCTTTTAAGTGAGACTCTTTAGGACTTGACTGATATCTAGCACACAAACATACACTAAACATAATGTCCGGATTACTAGCAGTTATATATAAGAGTGAGTCAATCATACCTCGATTGAGTTTTTGATCGACACTCTTACCTAATTCATCTTTGTCAAGAGTAGTGGTAGCAGCCATAGGTGGTCTTACTACTAGTGTTATCCATGTTAAACCGTTTGAGTAATTCCTTAGCATATTTTCCCTGATTAATAAATATGCAATTATGTGACTGCTTAATTTGTAGTCCAAGGAAATAATTGAGTTCACCCATGTGACTCATCTCAAACTCGTTTTTCATGGTATTAGCAAACTCTTGATATAGATTACTATTAGTAGAACCGAAAATTATGTCAACATATATTTGTATGATTAAAATATCATTCTTAATTCTTCTAATAAACAAAGTAGTATCTACTTTACCTATTTCAAAACCTGTTTCTAAAAGAAAAGTCTTCAATCGATCATACCAAGCACGAGGTGCTTGTTTAAGACCATATAAAGCCTTTTTCAATTTAAAAACATGATCTAGGAATTGCTCATGTTCAAAACCTGGTGGTTGTTTAACATAAACATCTTCCTTTATAAAACCATTAAGAAAAGCACTTTTAACATCTATCTGAAAGAGTGTAAAATTCATAAAACAAGTAAAAGATAATAAGATACGAATTGATTCTAATCTAGCAACAGGAGCATATGTTTCATCAAAATCTATGCCTTCTTCTTGATTGTATCCTTGAGCAACTAGTCTAGCTTTGTTTCTAACAACTTGTCCTGATTCATCTAACTTATTTTTGAATACTCATTTGGTACCAATTATAGTATGATCAGGAGGTCGTGGAACTAAATCACATACATCATTCCTTATGAATTGGTTTAACTCATCTTGCATGGCATTCATCCAAAATTCATTCTCACACGCTTCTTGTATATTCTTCGGCTCAAAATCCGACAAGAAGGCTGTGTGAGATATCATGTTAACATGTGATCTCGTCTGAATACCATGTGAAATGTCACCAATTATTAAGTCATTAGGATGATCTCCAACTTCAACAAAAGACTTTGGTAAAGTTGGAGACATCACAACAGGATCAGTCGACTTGACTAGTCCATCAGTCGACTGATTTACAGCAGTCGACTTGACTTCCTTATCAGTCGACTTATCTGCAAGGTTAGTTTGCTCTAAAGATGTAATTACTTTATTTAAAGGTGATGAATCAGTTTCATCATCTTCAATTAAAGTCGATGAAGACAGAGATTCATCAAATGCAACATGCATGGATTCTTCAATAGTCATTGTTGACTTGTTGAAGATTCTATATGCCTTACTCCTATTTGAATATCCTACAAAGATACCCTCATTAGATCTAGGATCAAACTTATCTAAATTATCCTTAGTGTTCATAATAAAACACTTACATCCAAATATTTTAAAGTAAGAGACCTTAGGAATTCTATCAAAAAATAGCTTATAACATGTTTTCTTTAGCTTAGGACTAATCAAAATTCTATTCAAAACATAACAAGCTGTAGCAACGGCTTCAGCCCAAAAATACTTAGGTAAGTTGCTTTCAACAAGCATGGTACGTACACATTCTTACAAAGTCCTATTCTTCCTTTCAACCACTCTATTTTATGGTGAAGCTCTAGGAAATACAAACGAATGAGTTATACCATTCTTGTTGCAATATTCTGCAAATGTTTCATTTTCAAATTCTCCGCCATGATCACTTCTAATAGTGACTATGGTTAGAGACTTTTGATTTTGAATTCGTTTACAAAAATTAGCAAATTCTACAAAAGTATAATTCTTATGTTTTAAAAAGAAAGTCCAAGTGAATCGTGAAAAATTGTCTACTAAAACAAATACATACTTACTTTTATTTAAAGAAGCAACTCTAGTAGGGCCAAATAAATCCATGTGGATTAATTCGAGCGGCCTACTAGTAAAAATTACTTCTTTTGTTGTAAAAGTAGATTTAATTTGTTTACCTAGTTGACATGCATCACATAACTTATCATTTTTAAATGATAGTCTTGACAGCCCTTTAACTAGGTTGTACTTAGATAATTTAGAGAGATTTTTTATATTCACATGGCCAAAACGTTTATGCCATAGCCAAGAATCATTATTAGAAGCTACTAAGCAAAAATCATTCGAAAACTTATATGTTTTTAAACACAATTCATAAATGTTATTTTTCCTAAATCCTTGAAAAATTATATTTTGCATGGTAGAATCATAAATTAAATATGCATCTTTTTCAAACATGATTTTATAACCCTTATCACATAGTTGGCTAATACTTAACAGGTTATGCTTAAGTCCACTAACTAATAAGACATCTTCTATAGAGGGGTTAGTGTGCTTACCGACCATACCAATTCCTATGACCTTTCCTTTGTTATTGTCACCAAATTTGACTGTTCCTCCATCAAAGTCTTGTATGGAAGATAGGAGGTTGACATGACCAGTCATGTGCTTCGAGCATCCGCTGTCAAGTTTCCAACGATCTCTCTTAGGTACCTATAAAATATTCAATGTGAATATGGTACCCTTTTAATTGGGTCCAAAATAGATTAGTTTGTGGAAAACCAAACCTATGAAGAGTTTGATTTTCCACCATAAGCAGAAATATTATTAGCAAAATTACATACAGTAAGCATATAAGAATTAATGTAATCAATTCTATCTTTCGAACTCAGGTTGACTGGAACCCATACATATTTGCTCTGTCCAGTCGACTTTTAGTACCTTTCAGTCGACTTTTACTGTTATTCAGTCGACTGGGAGGTAGGATAGGTCGACTTATCTAAGGTATTTGTCTCGTTGAATGAGACTCAGTACCTCTGGACAGGTGACTGATATGTGGAGTCAGTCGACTGGTCTGAACTGTAGATTTGCCTTTTTCATGAAAAGTTACAGTTTTAGGTTTTTCAAAAAACTCATAAAGTTTATTCTTAACACTAGAAATAGATACAGATTTGTTTACACTAGTGTTCTTAGAAGAATGAGATTTTTCAAGGGACTTTTTAAAACCAAGTCCAAACTTTTGATTATATTGCACTTGATTTTGAAGAACATCATTTAAATTCTCTTTTCCTTTATTAAATTTAGATACGTTCTTGGATATCTCTTCATAATTTTTCTTTAGAGACTCAAGATCCACATCTAAACTAGAAAGACGAGAATTTAAGGATTTTACTTCTCTATCAAGGTTAAGATTCTCTTGAGAAAGTGTTTGATTAACTTTCTCTAAGTTCTTAACTCTAATCTTTTCTTTTTTAAGTTCTTGAAAAATCTCGTTGAAAGCATCAAGTAAATCATTAGAATCATAGTCATTACTTGATTTTGAGACGCCATAAAACATACGTTTGCAATCTCGTTTGTCTCATCAATTTCTTCTTCCGACGAAGAATCACTATCATCCCAAGTTGCTTGGTATGCCTTTTTGTTCTTCACGAACTTGTTCTTTGTGTACTTGTCCTTCTTGAAGTTGGACGTCTTTCCCTTAGATTTTGCGTTCTCTAGTGAGCAATGCTTCTTCATATGGCCTGTCTTGTTACACCTGAAACAAGTTGGAGGTTCATTAGATTCCTTAGATTTTGAATTAACTTACATTTTCTTAGGAACTTTTTGAACTTTCTCGTGAACATGACAATCTCTTCCTCATCTTCTTCTTCATCCTCGGAGTCCGACATGGCTTTGAACACTAATGTCTTCTTCTTTGATTGTTTTGGTTCGGCAACCTTCTTGCACTCTTCAAGTTGTACCTCATAAGCCATAAAATTTCCTACAAGATTTTCAAGAGAAAGTTGTGTTTAATCATTAGCCTCTTCTATGGCGGTGGTCTTCTTTTCCCATTCGGGGGTTAGTGCACGAAGTACCTTCCTCACCATCTCGGCTTGAGTATACGTCTTTCCAAGTGCCACAAGTGAATTGGTAATGTCCGTGAATCTTGTAATCATCTCAGACACATTCTCATTCTCCTTCATGCAGAAAATTTCAAACCTGTGGACAAGAACAGATATTTTAGATTCTTTTACTTTATTTGTTCCTTCATAAATTACCTCGAGTGTGTGCCAAATTTGATGTGTAGTTGTTGCATTGGACACACGGTTGAACTCCTCCTTTGTAAGGGCACAAAATAGCGCATTCATCGCCTTTGCATTGTTTATTGTTTAGTTCTTCATGTCATCGTTCCATTGTGCATATGGAATGGTAGGAACGGTGTACTCGGTTTCTGTCGTGTTCCATATTTCATAGTTGATGAACTTAAGGTAGATCTTCATTCTACACTTCCAATAGTTGTAATTGGTTCCATCGAAGAGGGGTGGCCTTTGTGTAGATTGGCCTTCATGGTATTAATTTGCATTAGAAGTAGTTGTCATTGCACTCAACCAGACTCTGATACCAAGTGTTGGATCTTGTAGGCAAGGCAAGAAATACTAGAGGGGGGTGAATAGTGTTTTATAAAACTTAATTGCGGAATTTAAAAATTATCTTCTGTTCAGTCGACTGTAAAAAGAAGTTCAGTCGACTGAGGCATCAGAGTAGAAGAGTATTTTGATACTAGTCTGATAAGTCGACTTAATACAGAGAGGCAGTCAACTTGTCAGAAGAGTTTCTGAGAAGATTGAAATACCAGTCTGATCAGTCGACTTAAGATGGGAACAGTTGACTTACCAGAACGGTTTTGAGAGAATTGAAATGCAGGTAATAAAAGGTTCAAGAGATACAATCACAGAAATTCCAATCACAGAGTACACACGATGTATCCTCGTTCGGTCCTCCCGACCTACATCCAGTCCCCAAGCAACCCACTTGAGATTTTTCGCTATTCTTGAAAATTGTACAAGAATACCCTACGGCGTTAGACAACAACCTTGTCCAACCCGTAGTCCTCTTTCACCACTAGAGAGAGCAACCCACTCTTCCACCAAGAGTGAAAACCTGACTCTACACTCTAGAGTCCTACTCTCCAACCGAGAGAAAAAGAAAACAATAAAATTGTTTACAATCAACCTATAGCCTTGTTGTGATTGTGATTTTGTACGCGGCTATTCGGTCAACTTCTGAAGTCAATCCAAAACGAATTCAATGTTATGTTGGATTGAACTCAGAGAACCAAGTCTTAAGAATTAGAGTGTTTGAAAAGAAACTTTTTCTCTTTGAAAGTAAGAACACATAAAACTTTTTCTCAAAAGGCATGGGAACCCTTCCATGGTGATACTAAGCCTCTATTTATAGAGTAGAATCCCTGGAAGTTGTAAAAACACTTCTTACAACTGTTTACAAACGGATATATCTTTTTGAAATCAAAAAATCAAAATTTGAAATCAGAAATCTATCAAAACGGCTTGAACAGTTGACTGGGTTGCCGTTATGAGTTGACTGGCCGAAGTTTGAAGAAGCTCAGACAGTTTTGTACAGGTACAGTCGACTGGTCTTTAATGGCAGTCGACTGGTACTCAATAGCTGACCTAGTTCAAACTGTTTTGACCTTTATTTTTGAAAACCACACAGTTATAAAATTATAAGTGAGTGTGTGTGTGTGACAAGGCTTTTACATCAATCTAAGACTCAACAAAAGAAGATTATATTTGTTTTTACAAGACACAAAATATAAGACATTGAAGCTTTGATCTTGACTTGAGTCTTTAGTCTTGAGAGAAGCTTTAGCCATTGTCCTTGTATGAAGCTTTATTTGATCATTCTTCAGCTTTAGAACAACTTGCTTGATCAATTTGCTTTGAGGCCTTTGTGTATCATACATGATAAACTTTGATACAACCTGCAATATGAGAGGTAGCACAACAACTTTGCATTGTGTTGTAATCATCAAAATCAAGAATCAACAAACGTGCTCACTCATACTAATAAGTTTGAATTTAGTGTGTCAGATTTTCAGAATCAAAGATTATCAAAAAGGGATCCAAGAAAGATTCACAAATATACAAACAAGAAAAGCAATAAATAATAATGGCAAAAGAGGGAGATATTCAAAAAGAATCCTTGATTAATTGGTCCACAAGCAAAAGAGGAAGACATCAAGAGCTGTATTTTTCTTTCTAAATTCGTGAGATTATAATTGTATAAGATTGATTTAAGAAGGATTAGTTTATGGTAAGAAAACAGGGTGAATTCGGAATAAACAGCACGTGACCGGTCGACCGCATGGCAGTCGACCGCAACTTTAATTGTTCAAGGAGCAGTCGACCTTTCACCTCTCTACTTTACGTCAAAGAGCTGAACGGTCGACCGCACCAATATGACGGTCGATCGCACACTGTGCTGTGTATATTCTTGGAAAGTATCGTTTCCATTTTTGGATTGATACCCTTCCCTGTCTATTAATGTTGACGAATCCACTCTGTCTTTCTCACCTAATTACTTCTGAAAAAAACTCTTGAGAACTAATCCTTCAGTAAATCAATCCGAGTGTGAGCGGTTATTTGGTTATATTCTTCAGTCAAGATCTCTAACGATCTTGAGGTTTTCTTTTCATTTCTTTTCCACTTCGGTGAGATTGACGGGACTTGGATTAGAAGTCCTGTGGGTGTATTAGGTCTCTCGGCCTGAATCCGAGAATCACAGTACAAGGGTTTTGAGTATAGTGGAACGCTTGTCGCGGAGAATTGCTACAAGTAGGTGGTGTGGACGTAGACCTGGAGGTCGAACCACGTTATATCGCTGCGTCATCTGTGTTTGCTTTTCTTATCACTCGTCTTTACTTTAATTTTTTTAATTTTTTTTAATTCCGCACGATCACCCTATTCACCCCCCCAGGGTAATTTATAGACACTTGAAAAGCGACACCTCTATTATGAATTTAAATTCATCAAAAAATGTTAAATCAACTAATCTTCTAGTCATACATACATTCATACATGTAAAGTGCAATGTTATAAAATATATAGGATATAGTATAAGTGAGTACAGTTTCCACATGGTCCAATAGAAACACATGTCGGATCCACCAAAATGATGATTTAAACGTTAATTGTTATAGAATTACTATAACACTTAAACCTTACTAGGGAACTTCTAATGTGATCTTAGAACTTAGAACTTATAACTCATGATGGTCCCAGATGAAGCAAATCTTATAGGACTGAAAAAGTAATAAATCAAAAATTCATTAAACTATTGACCCAAAAGTTTCACCAAATTGGGCAAATTCCTTAAGCCCCTGGCCAAAGATTCTCTTCATTCTAACCTCTTTAACTAGTCAACAAACACTTTTAGCCCCTAGCTACTTAAATTCTTCCTATTAGGCCCCTTATAAAGTATTTCACGTAGAAAGGTCGGATAATTTTGGACACAATAAATTAGATGTATAATTATATTTATGGATTTTCTAAATTACCCCTACCTATTCAACACTAAAAATCAGAGTTTTTATTTCTCCTCTTTTCTTCTCACCGGTTCTAACCCTTTTCAGCACCAATTCCCATTGGAGCTACATCTTGATTACCGAAGTTCGCAACAACAACCTCTCCCACTCTATTTTATTTGGCGTTGTCACCTCCCAATCCTGTATCAAGAAATTCCTCTCGCCGTCTCTCTCCTTCGTTGCCATTCGTATAATTCGTCGCCGGATTTCTCAAGAGGGACCTCTGCCACTCTGAATATTTTTGCTAAAATACATACTTTTTCTTGAACTAAAAAAACTACACTTGAGCTGTTTTATACTAAATTGTGCTGTTTTTGTTGAATACGAGCTAGTTTTACTGAGATCTATTGTTTTTTGTTGAATACAGACGATTTATAATCTAGATGTATTGTTTTTGTTGAATACGATACGTTTTTAACTAATATGTACTGTGAAAATCTATGCCACTAAACTAAAATATCGAAGTTGTAGAAGGGTTGAGAGAAATTGCACTTATTTTTTAACACGCCCCCTCAAGTCGAGAACCCATTTTTTATGGGCCAAAGAAACGAGATAAATACCTAATAAATTTTGGGCCAAGATCTGGATAATACGCAACGGTATTTTTTTTATAAATCCGCATTTAAATTGCGAACCAGTGAGATTCGAACCTGGATTGCTCTGATACCATGTGAAATTCTCTGCCACTATGCTAAAACTTTTAAGTTTTAGCATAATGGTAGGGAATTTCACATGGTCGGAAACTTCCCCTCAAACTCACGATGGAATAATCAATGTGAGGTATAGCGGTATCTGAATGCGGAAGCGGGACTGTAGAAGTTGAAGAACCTGCAAGAAAGATTTTTTTTTTTTTTGATTTTTTTAATTTTTTTGATTTTTTGATTTTTTTTGAAAAAAAACAGAAAAATGGGTTTAGGGTGTAGGTTTGGGTTCGGTTTCGGTTAGGGATTTGGGTATTGGGTTAAACAGGTCGGGTTTGAGAAGGGGTAATAGGGTATTAGGGTTTGGAATGTGGGTCGGGTTGAATCTGAAATAAGGTAAATAGGGTTCGGGTCGGATATAGAGAAGATGTACGATCTGTAATAGCGGCTAGGTTTTCTGGGAAAGGTGGCAGCTGGGGTGAATTTGGAATTGAGGCTTGATCGGATTCAATCGTTGTCGATTGCTCTTCGACAGCCTCTAAGATTTCGAGTAGCGGGTGTGCTGCAGCAGGGATGATGATGCAGCAGTGAGGGGGATTTGAGGGGTTCGGTGGTGAAGCAGCAGTGAGGGGGATGATGATGCCTTTGAGAGGAGGGATTTTGGAGTAACGAGATTTTGGGGAGGAAGACAGTGAAGTTGGGTAAAAGAGGATTGCCAGAGTTCGGAGGATGCTGTTGCTGGTCGGAGATGCAGCGGGTTTCGATGGTGAGGATTTTGACGGCTAGGATTTCGACGTCGGGAATTTGGGTCACTGGAGTTGTAGTTAGAGTTGGTGTCGCCGGAGATGATGCCCGGATTAGGGGTTGTATGGCGAGGGAGGACGTCGAGGTAGATGTTTTTTATGTTGGGTATTTGGACGTGTGATGTCGACGATGGTGGTGAGTGGTGTCACCGGAGTTGCAGTGGTGGGTGTTGTCGGAGTTGGTTGCGGGTTGATATTTGGAGAAGATGAAGAGGGTGTCGCCGGAAGTTGGAGGTTGTTGCCGAAGTTGTTGTGGATTAGGGTTAGGGTTTTGACGACTGATTTGATTAGTGGGGGAGATGAGAGAAGGCAGCAGAGATTAGGGTTTTAGGATTTGATCGGGAGAGATGTCTAGAGGTGGAGTGATTCGGATGAAGACGAGAACCACTCCACCTCGACGACAAGGATAAAATTAGTATATGCCTTATAAAACTATAGGCTCCGATACCATGTTAGAATTAGGGATGGGAAGGAATGAATTCTTATTGATTATTGAATGAATAAACTGAGTACAATATGTCTCCTATATATAGGAGAGAAGGGAAGACTAAACCAATACATTATTCGATATGGGACTAAACTAATCTCTCTCATAATATAATATCTAATATAATATCTAACATGTACTACTCAGCGTTGAAATCTACTAATTTTATTCTGAAATGAAAATTTTGTACATGTGATATTTGGTTTTTGAGAATTGCAGGATGTTTCTTAAGAATTGGCTACCTTCAGATAAATCCACGAGTTCATTTAGTTGATACAAGGTTATCATGTTGATGTTTAGAATGTAAATTTTGAAACATTGAACCATTTTGGGCAGATTCGTACCGATCGGATGGAAGAATTCTTTATGAACAACTTCTTGTTATTTTTATTTGTTTCTGTTTCAGTGGAGACCTAAAGGAAGAGAATAAAAAAATGGGGTAGATTAAATTAAATGGGAGTTTAAGTGATTTGGTGAAAATTTTGGGTTTTGTTATGTGAGAAATAATGGAGGAAGAAAAGGAAATTTGTGGAATAGTTAATTTGTGTCCATGGAGAATCATGGATGAGGGAGGTGGAGTTTGGAGGAAGATATTTAGTTTGGAGGGGAAAAGATAGGTTTTGGAAGGAAAAATAATATATATTTATCATGGTTTTAAATCTCGGATTTCGGACTCGTCCCGGCATGGGGTGTTTCGTCTCGGATCGGAGATATCGGAGGAGATCTCGGTGAAATGTAATCATATCGGATGTTCATTTCCTATACTCAATATATAAAAAAGTTTGTTACAAAATAAGATGTTATATGTCCTACATGTCATTTATCATATAAAATACTGTATAATGTAACTAATAACATGAATTAATTACGGTAAATCTTCACATAATTTAACAATAATATAGTCGAGAATGTAATATAAGTATATAACTAAATTGAACTTGCATTGATTAGAAAAAATGTAGTAGTTAATAAACTTACTTGACTTTGCATATATACAAACAATAGCGATACGAAATCCTCACATTATTTTAGCTTAAGGTCCTATATTGAAAGACGTATATGAAAAAAGTAAAACAAATATTTTTAATA
The DNA here is from genome assembly GCA_017893485.1 of Hemerocallis citrina. NCBI lineage: Eukaryota > Viridiplantae > Streptophyta > Magnoliopsida > Asparagales > Asphodelaceae > Hemerocallis > Hemerocallis citrina. The sequence continues at coordinate 95,561,673 of CM030364.1, read as the reverse complement.
TATTCACAATAACATGTGTCTATTTCGGCTGATATTTCAATATTTTGGCAATATTTCGGTCGATATTTCGGTAATTTTGGCTAAAATATATACATTTCGGTCCAAAACGATGTAGAATATAAAATATGTGATTTCGTATCATCAAGCTAGCTGAAACGAAATTTCGGCTGAAATTTCGGCCGTATCGGAGGAAATTTAAAACAGTGATATTTATATTATAAGATTTATTGATTTTTGTAAATATTAAAGGGTAAAACTGGGTTTTTTTTAAAATACAACCGAGTCCTTATTCCAATAGTATATACATGTGTACTCGGCTTAACAGGAAGAATTTAAGTACCTAGGGGCCAAAAGTGTAGGTTGACTAGTCAAAGGGGTTAGAAGGAAGAGAATCTTTGGCCAGGGGCTTAAGAGTAATTTACCCAAAGGGAATACATGTTTGCATTCTGGAGAGAAACCAAATGTGTGTACGTATCTGTCAAGAACGTAAATGTAGCCCATCTAATATTATCAAATTTGAGTTTTCCACAATTAGAATTATAGAAACAATTACTTTGCTTAACTCACCTCCTAACAAAGAACAATTCAGTCAGTTAATGCTGTGAAGAAGTTATTGCATTTTGCACATGTAAAGTTGACTACCTGATTGAATGAGATTGATGATCGCCTGAAGACTCCCGAAACTCTTTCAAGTAAAGCGGGAACGAATGGTAGCAAAAATCAGCAAAATCTCTAACCACTGTGCAGCTCCCTTTGATTGTACCCCATGTACCATCCTAGTCGATCAATACACAGTTAGTTGATTTCATTTATAAAACCTGTGACAAACAAAAAAGTCGTGATGTATGAATGTTTGTTCTCTATTTACCACAATGCTATGGAAAAACCTCTTCGCTTCACTGCTTTGGCGGAAAGCTTCAAAAGTAGACACCCATGGTGCAAAGAATCCATAACCAATTCCAACTAGGACACTGGCAGAGATGCCAAGAACCAACCAGAGGCCAAATAGAACAGGAAGAGCAAGTAGAAGTGCAAACTTAAGAGCAGCATTGATTCGATTGGTCCTGTACTTATTCAATGTAGCCTAAATAAGAAATTTTAAAATATGTCCGGTTGTCAAATTAACATAAAATCTGTGCATATAAAATCAAGCTATCCATACATTATCCATATGCATACACATGCTCTTAAATAAATACATTTTTCTAAAGATATACGTGCCTATATGTATTTGGGGCTAAATCACCCTAATTCATTTCATTAGGGCTTCTGATTTCATAAAGCATTGAAACCCCCTTTGCTATCATATTTAAATGTGTCTAACATTGTAGTCACCAGTAAATTATGTATCTCAGGTTTCTCTCAAAAAAACAAAAAAAAGTATCTCAGGCACTACTTCTCACCAGACAATAAGATCATGGTTATCAGTTAGATGTAATGAGTGTCTAATAGAAGGTTTAAAATATCAGTATCAATATGGGTTTCTTCTAGCTATTTGTTGTATCAGTATACTAGTATAGGTAGGTAGTTCCTAACCTTTTAATTTGTGGTACCATTTCTATATCTGATGTTTGCCGGTTAAGTTAGAGAATAGTAAGTACAACCATCACTTAATTGCTTGTTTCACATAGAATGTTAAACTCTCACATGGATTTTACCTTTCAATAATAAGCAAATTAAATCTCCACCAAAAGGCAGTTTGCATGCTCCAATTATCAGATATATTTGGAACATTAAACTAAGGGATATAATGTTAAGAACAGATAATTATAACAAGAAACCCAAGTTCCTCAACCCTGATCGCCATTTGCCAATTTTCATGTCCACATTTGTCTCTGAGGCTAGTATCACCAGTGACAACGCTACCACAATCGCAACACCCATCAAACGGACTAGTTGAAGCATATAAAACCGAAGATTGTCTTTAACTCATTTCAAAATTCTTGGTCTAGCATATCTATAAAAAAAATTGACATGTGCATGTCTCATCAACAAAATTTAGTTACAATGGCAGCTACAAGATTCCGTCAAAGGCAGAAGGGCAGAGCCACTGCCAGGATGGCGATGCCCATAAAATCAAAGCAGCTTCTTACATAGTACATTAAACACCCTAAGGGGGCGTTTGGTACGCCGTAATGTATAAGGGAATCTAGGATTACCGTCTTGATTATCTGGTTTGGTAAGACATAGATATAGTTTTGTAAATAATTTTAAATTCCCAGGATTATCAAAATAATTAATTTGGAAGGATAAACATTCCCCTTGAAAATGGTGGGATTTGTGAATTCCTCTACATAAAAAATGAGTGAGATTATTGCATACCTAAAACACCCTCCAGATTTCTGGCTTATCATATAACCCGCTCTTGTTCCCACCAACCAAATTCACCCACTACCGCGTTCATCTCTTACCAATATAGCTGGATACGCATAGGACGTGTTCATGATATTCACTTGTCATAGATTTGCGAGGTATTTAGAGGATAAAGATATCTGTAGCTACTTCATGTTGGAGATGCCGATCCTTTACGACGTAATTTTCAGGATAACCTGAGCTTTACTTTGCGTTGGGACTTTGATTGAGACCTCTGCTACCTATGTCGATATGTCATTCAGGTTTGGAGTTTTAATTTGCTGAAACTGAGTGCATTTTGATGTGTAATGTAAAAATCCTACTGAGCTACTGTTTCTGTTCTTTTGAATTTTGTCAAACTATATCGACATTAGATGGCAAAATTTTATTCGCATGTTGTTTTAGGTATTGGTGATCCGGATGATTACATATCAAGCGAGGCATCATAATTGGAATTAAGTTTTTGTTTAACTGGTAGTCTGTCTTTAACAATTTGATGCTTGGAGCATCCAAAATCAATTATCTAGAGCAGAGGAATATCACAAACAGTTTGATGCTCTTGTTCGTTTTAAAAGTAGTGAATGAAAGAAAGAGAACAAAAAGATCCAATTTTTATTCCTCTTCTACTTCTTGCTCTACTTCTCAAATAACCGATCGCCAGTCTCGATTTCGTGCCCTAATCGGAATATAGGGTTTCGTTCGCACTCCAAATCGAGGTTGGTGTTCACCCTTTTTTTGAAATTCGAACAAATCAGGGTTTAAATGGTGTAGTTTTTAATATTTAGGGATTTTGCCTGCTTGTTCTAAACCAGGGTTTTGATTTTGTTGTTTTAGGCGGAAATTTTGTTGTGTAAACTCGTAAAGTTGGAATCTTGACTTCAGGTTCGACATTTAAAATTGGTACTTTTATTGGTTATTTATGTGTATTAGTTTTGGATATAGTAATTTGTAGCAATAATAGTCATGGGTTGTTTGGAATAGAGATAAGTGGAGTTTGTTGTAATACCTGTCAGATAAAAAACCACAAAGAAACACCATAATGAATGTGATTAAAAAGATTCCTAGTAAATTTTAGGAGAAAACTACTCGACAAAACTTGTAAAATTAAATGGAGCTCAACAGGGTATTTTCGATAATGTCTACTACAGAGATGGATTGATGGGAATGAATTGTTCTATACCAAACACGGTAATAAAGCATTCTCAGGCATGTAATGGCGTATACCAAACACAGTATTGCAACATTCCCGAGAATCTTCATTCCCACCCTCATATTCCTGGGAATCCACCAATTCCTGGGAATTCTCCAATCCGCGTACCAAACGCCCCCTAAAAAACCAATTGAGCCCTCAAAATCAAGTTGAACCTACCAAAACATTTTATTTATTTTTTTGGGAATTTTGTAATAATTGACATAAACATCTTACGCTAACCTAAATTAATCCAAGTTCAATGTCACACGTACACAATCATTGATTCCAAGAGCAGAGTCATAATTATAATTATATATATATATATATATATATATATACACACACACACACTAAAATTAGAAGGAAAAAACACAAAAAAAGAGGGCAAACTAAAGAACTTACATAAGAAGAGAATACACAGTCCAGAAAACATGGTAAGGGAAGAGACCCAGAATCACCCCAATGTTCCCCAGTATCAGAATCAACCCAGCAATAGGACCCACCACAACAGCTGCCATTAAAAAGAAAAGTAAGAACATGGGCACCCAAAATTTACCAAGAAGACAACTTTCTAGTTGAAGAAAGAGCAGGAAAGAAGAAAAGCCTCACCTTTGAGAAACCCGATGAGGAGAGCACAACAGAAGGCAAAGACAACGTAGGATATCCTCAAGCCTTGCTGTATGGATTCAAGGGGAGCTGAGTAGTTGGTCTGAACCCATTGGGTCAATGGATTCAAGGGTGATGGAGATGACATGGTTTGTTTAACACAGAACCCAGGTTTGATTGATTGATTGAGAAGAAGAAGACGAAATGAGGAGGAGAAGACCAAAGACAGAAATATTCAAAGGGTACACAAGATAAACAAAGCTTAATATATATGAGATGAGAAGACGAGGGGAAAGAGGGAAAGCAATATGTGTGTTGTGTATTATAAAATTGTCTGGGTTTGTTTAGATAAACCAAAGTATTATGTGTTTTTAGGAAAACACCTAAACTTCATTGTTTTTTACCAAAATCATAATTCATAAATTGGGTCTGTAAACCTAATTTTTTAAAAAAATTGGACCACTAGTTTTCTCCTCCTCCGTCTGTGTTTCCCCCAGATCCGACCCATCCTCTCCTCCTTCGCCCCTCCTCCCTTCGTTAATAGTCGTGGGCTTGCTCTCCTCTTTCGACCCAGATCTGTTTTTTTGGCGTCCCTCGGTGGCCATAAGCGCTCCCTCTCCCTTCTCCGACCCCTCTTTGGTTTGCTTGCCCCCAGTTTTCCAGGGCTTCTGCTCGCTTTGCTGGACATTTCCCCTTCTCCTGTGGTAGCAGTGTCTTCTTTAGTCTGGATCTGAGCGCTGGTGTGGGTTTCTGAGCTCCCGCCTAGGCACCTAGGTCACCAGTTGTGCCATCCATTTTTGTCCTCCAGCCTATCATTGTGAGTAGTTTTTTTATTGCTTTTATTGCATACTGGAAGGGCTTGCGGTCCTGGCTCAGCGACTGTAGTGGTGTTAGTCGTTTCTCTTTGTTGTTCATATGAGTCTGGCTAGCTGAGTTCTAATCGCTTGGTGTTGGCGTTGTTGCAAGTAACCAGGATCTCAACTCAGTTTTTCCTAACGTTCTGATTGTGTTGGGTATACCTTGTGTTACCAGAAGTTCTTTATCGCTCCGTTTCTCTTGGTTTGCGGTAGCCGTTCAGCTCGAGCATTTTTTCTTCTCTTCCTCTAATTCTGAGAGGGCATTTTTGGGGATTTTTTGAGCCACGGCTTAATCGCTACAGTAGAGGTTTTTGGTTTTTTGTATTTTCTAAACCCGTTCTCGTTCTCTTTACTCCGTTCCTTGGCCCGTTTTTCTGTGCCTTGGGATGCCATGAAACTCATCATGGATTGAAGTGGTAAAAAAGAAAAATAAAAAATCGTTGTCTTCAAAACTCTCTACTGGGTCTGGTGAGCCATCTCAGCCCATCCACGATCCACTCCCCTCTTTACCCCTTAAGCCCGCCCACAGGAAACTTCTAGGGCGCTGTCCACCTTCTTATTCCCGCCCTTTCCTCTCCCCCCTCACTTCTGACTCCAAACTTGCGCTTCGTCTCTCTCACCCCCAACCTCTTCGTTGCTGTTGTGTCCAAGTTGACCATATTAGAGCGTTTTTGTCTCACAACATGAGATGTCTATTCTGCTTGAAGTCCGGTCACTCCCGAAATTGTTGTTTCTCCTTACAACAAATTTTGGGAGTGTCGGTGGGAGTACCCATCTCAGACCAGGTCATTGCCGTTCTTGACTTTCCCTCTCTTCAATCGAAGCTAGCAGATCTTCAAGCCCCAAAGGCCAAGCGCCCTAAGGTCTCCTCCTCTTCTCCCCTTCTCCCTACTCCTCCTGTTACACAACGTTTCCCTGTTGTTGCCCCAGTTGTCCCTCATAAAGACCCTACTTCCTATTCAAAGAATTCCAAGTCTCAAGTCAATTTGGTTTTCATCCCTGACTTGGAATTTTCCGACAAACTGAGATTCTTTGAGCAATACGGGATTGTCTCTTTCAATGGAGGTGCAGTTTCTAACTCTACCTTAAATGCTTTCCTTAGCAATTTTTGCAATGTGCAATAATGGATGTGGGCAGTCGATGTTTGCTCCAATGGTGAGGTGATTATTAATTGTCCCTCCTTGAAAATTCTAGAGGATCTTATTGCTAGCAACTCTCTTTCGATCGGAGCTATCCAAGTTTCCGTTCGTAAATAGATCAATCGTGGAAGTCCCCCTCCCCCATTAATCCCCTCTGCTATTAAAGTTACTTTGCTAGGCCATCCACCTTTCAACGTATCTCACCGAGTCGTTTCTGATTTCACCAAATGTGTGGGGGAGCTTCAGCACATCACCTCCTCGACTAAGTTGGCGTCAGGATGCCTTCAAGTAGATGCTGATTTCTTTTGCCCGTCGGTAAAAGATAGGATTGATACGTTCACTTTAAGAGACCAGATATCGTATTTTCTTGTCTCGGTCTCTTATTAAGATCTGGTGGCAACTAAGCCATCCTCTGCTCCTGCGACCCTGCCTGTTGCCAATCCCCTCACTAAAGCTATTGTTTTGCCCAGTTCATTCTCCGTTGGTACCTCTTCTCAGTCTACCACTCCCTCCTCTCAGTGGAGGAAGTCGCACAAAGATCAACCCAAAAAAATTAAGCCGTTTCAGCGCAGACCGGTTCTCACTCCTTCCAAACCCAAAAGCTCTCCGTCTAAAGCTCCCAATTTGGTTTGGATTAACCCAGATTTGGCTACGGGGAAATCTCTTCCAACGCTACAGGGGACTATGCCTGAAGTGTCCTCTCAGCCCACTGGGCAGCTTGCCTCTGAGGCTCCTTCATCTGTTGTCCCCCGGTGCACTCTACATCTCTTTCCATTAAGCAAAATCCTTTTGAGGCTGCCGAGAAGTGGCCCGTTTGGGATGCGAACCCGCAGTATTCTTCTGACTGGGAGAAGTTCATTAACTCTGTTCATCGCACCCATCCTTCGGGTCCTTCCTCCTCCTCTATGACTACTAAAGCCGTGTCTGTCGCTAATCGAAAGGTCGATGCTTGGGTAGATAAAGATGATCTTTTAAAGGATGAGTTGGTAGAGATGGATCGCTTGCACTATCAAAAGCAGGTATTATCTCCGACTAACTCACTGAGTTACCAATTTCAGGCTGCTCTAGGTTTGGAGTACCTCAACTTTATTGCGTTAAAAATTTACCCTGTTTCGGTTTCATTGATTTGTTTCAACCTGGTTGTTGACATTGGTAATTTTTTGTTTCCTCTCCCTCCTGTTTTGGAGATGCCCTCGTTCACCATTAGTTGTAGAGGTGCTAAAATCCATCCCTCGGAACTTGCAGCCATCGGCCCAGAGCCTTCGGCATTGAAGCCAGTCTGTGCCCTTGGTTCTGCTGATTACTCAAAGGTTACGGTGGGCACCAGAGCAGAGACCAGTCCTGTGAGCAATCATTCTAGTAATTTTTCTTCTGAATGGAGGAAAGAAAAGATTAAAAATGTTATTAAACCGAAACTTTTCTCGGTCATCCGTTCTAGTGCTCGTATTTGAGCTAATAGAGAATCGTGTCTTGTGGCAGATGCTCAGTCCCCTATTGCGAGTCATTTCCGCAAGATGGATTCTGCTCCTCCCTCTCCTTTGTCTTCAGGGAAGGAATGTTTAGGCTCCTTATACCAAATACATTTTGACTCTCTTTCCCATTTAGAGATGCTTAGCATGACTAGGAGGATGAGATTTCTAGTGGACTCTGATAACTTCGTTGATTTTGAGGCTATTCGCGGTCGCAAAATTTCAAGAGCTTTTGAGGCCAATGTGTTTAATGATTAGCATCTCTTAGAACATACGTGGGCTTAGGTGTGTGTGTCCAAACAACAAGCGTTGTTTCAACTTATCTCTTCCTCCCATTGTGATCTGATCTCTATTCAAGAATCAAAACTTGAATCCCCTTCGACTTCTCACTTACGTTCGATAGGCGGATCTTTAATCTCTCACTGGATTTCTCTAGATGCTTTAGGCACTAGGAGAGGTATCCTTCTTAGTTTCAAGGAAGCCATTTTCTCTCACATTTCGACTAGTCGTTTAACTTTCTTCCTTCTGTTTCGCCTTCACTGGTTCAAATTCAACTGTATTCTCACAGTGGTGTCTGTTTGTGGTCCATCGACTGCGGATCGGGGGGAAGCCTTCTTGAACGAATTTCACTCCTTCCAACCCTCCATTAATGGCTTCTGGCTTTTTTGTGGTGATTTTAACGTCACCAGATTTTCTTCCGACAGATCCGAGTCGTCCCATTACTCATTAGATTCAACCCGCTTTAATGATTGCATTCGCTCCCTCCAATTGACTGATATGCCACTTAATGGTAGATCATTCACTTGGTCCAATATGAGGTCTCCTCTGACCTTGGCTAAGCTAGATCGTTTTCTGGTGTCCTTGGACTGGATTAATTTCTTCCATAACTCGTTCGTCTCGGCTCTACCCAATCCTTCGTCTGACCACGTCACCATCTCTTTATCTTCTAACTATAACTTCTCCAGATCTTTCAAGTTCCGCTCTGAAAAATTCTGGTTGCAAGATCAAACCTTCGTCAACCTCATCACAGAATGTCTTTCTTCAATTACAGGTTCGTCAGGTTTAGGTCGCATTCTGATTAAGCTGCATGCCATTAAATATGGTAGCAAAATTTAGCATAAAGAAAGATACGCCAATGATAACTTTCTTTAAAATGTTTGCCTGGCTACCATTGACTCCATCGATCATATGGAGGAGACTATCCCAATCTCAGACTCCCTTCGCTCCGAGCGCGCTTCTTGTAAAGGAAGCTACGCTGAGTTACTCCACAACGATCACATTAAATGGGCTCAGCGAGCAAAATTTCGTTGGCTTAAGGAAGGTGACGGTAACACCGCTTTCTTCCATAATTTTGCATCGCATAGGCAACGATGCAATAGAATTTCTTCTATCCTTGATAATGACACTAAATTATCGTCGACTCCCGACATTCATCCTTCTTTAAAGATCTGTTAGGATCTACTAAACATCGCTCTATCCATCTAGACTGGCAACAGTTGTATGGTCAGCAGACTTTTGATCTATCCAATCTGGAAGATCCTTTTACTCTAGAAGAAATCAAGCGGGCGGTGTTCTCCTTGAAAAGCGATTCTGCTTCTGGACCGGATAGCTTTTCGGCTTTCTTTTTCCAAAAATTTTGGGATTGTCTCAAAGAGATCTCGTTCAAATGTTCTTCGATCTTCATCGGGGGGATTTTCCTTCGATAGGGTCAATTATGCGCACATTGTCCTAATCCCAAAATTTTTAGGTGCTAACTTGGTCTCTAACTTTAGGCCGATTAGTCTTCTCAACTCTACCTTCAAGATTATCATGAAAGTGCTCGCCTCTCGTCTAAGTGCCATTATCTCGCCTTTAATTGATTCCATGCAATCTGGTTTCATTAAGGACCGCTTTATCCTTGATAGTGTGGCTTCGGCCCAAGAAATCATCTCGGATTGCCACAAGTCGAATTCGGAGGGCATTCTTTTAAATTGGACTTTCAAAAAGCTTATAATAACGTTAGCTGGGATTTTCTTGTTGAAACTCTTCTTCATCGTGGTTTTGGTCCGAAATGGATCGCCTGGATCAAATCCAGTCTTTTTGCTGGCACTTCGTCCATTCTTATCAATGGGACGGAAGGTCACAAGTTCAAGTGTAAGCGGGGCCTTCGGCAAGGTGACCCGATTTCATCCCTGCTTTCGTACTTGTTGCGGATGTGTTTAGTAAACTCCTGCGTAATGCATGGGACGCGGGTGTTATTGATGGTCTGGATAGTTCTCGTAGTTTTTGTGGGGTGTTGAACCTTCAATACGCGGATGATACCATTATCTTTGCAAAACCCAATGGGTACCCTTTACATAACCTAAAGTTACTTCTCTGTCTTTGAAAGTGCATTGGGTCTGGCCATTAACTTTCAAAAGTCTTCTGTTCTCTGGCTTGGGGGTTCCCATAACCGACAAACGGAAATTGCTCATTTCTTTAATTATGCTTCTGCTTCCTTCCCTATCACTTATCTTGGTATCCCCTTGAGATGGGGTAAGCTTCATAAAGCGGACTGGATGTCGATGATTGAAAAGGTTGAATCGAGACTCAACCGGTGGTCTGATAAACACCTGTCATGCGGGGGTAGACTCATACTCGTTAACTCCGTTCTCTCCTCCATCCCTCTTTATATGATGTCTTTCTATTACCTTCCGACGTGGGTTATTAAGAGAATTGATTGTATCAGAAGGAATTTCTTTTGGTCTGGTTCGAATTAGTTTAAAGTCGACTCTTACCTGTGCAACTGAAAGCTGACCTGCACTTCTAAGACAGCTGGAGGTTTGGGGGTTCTTAATCTTAGACACCAGAATTTGGCTCTCTTAGGCAAATGGTTATGGCGATTTCTTAAAAAGGAGCAACTGCCTTGGGTGCGAATGATAGCTTCCAATTGTTTTCAACGGTCCAATATGACGGATTTTAACACTATTCTCCCTCATAAATCCTCCTTGTTCTGGAAAGGGGTCTGGAAAGTAACTAACCCTTTTCATTGTGGCTTGTTACACCTGTGCGCTATTGGCACCAAGACCAGATTCTGGCTTGATTTATGGTTTGGGAACATCAAACTCACTAGTGCTTTTCCTAATCTCTTCCAAAAGGTGTCCAACCCCTCTGCCAGGGTAGCTGATTATGTAATTATTATCAATCACCAAAAATTCGGGTCCATTCCTTTCCTAATTGTTCTCCCACCGACGCTTCAGTCAGAACTTCAAGAGTTGTTCGATGGTATTAACTTTATCACTGGCACCCATTTGAAGACTTCAAATGGAGATGGACCAGTGCTGGTAACTACTCGGTGAAATCCTTCTATAATTTTCTGAATTTTGGGGGGACTGTCTCCCCGAGTGCTAAGTATTTATGGAGCAACTATGCTCCTCTAAAGTCAAAAATTCTCACTTGGCTAGCACTAAATAATAAACTTCTCACGGTAGATGTTTTAATAAGATGAATTTGGCCGTTGGTCAGCTGTGTGTTTTTTGCTCAGCTCACCATGAAGACGCCGAGCACCTCTTCCTTAAGTGTGCTTTTATTCAACCGCATTGGCTGATTGTAGTAAGTGCCTGGCAAGCGCATGGTATCCTTGACGTTTTCTCTTCGTGCTGGATGTTTCAATCCCCCAGGAAAGAATTTCGTAGTTCGTGGTTTCTTTCGATTATGGCGATTATCTGGGTTATTTGGACTGAACGAAACAAGCGTATTTTCAAGCAGGTCGCTGCTTCGATTGATCACATTATTGATGATTTCTTATTTTTTTCAAAATTTTGGACTTCCACTTTATCGGCGGATAAAGTGGCAGTGTTGCAACTTAATCGTCTCGACGAGGCCTTTATTTTTTGGCGTGCTAATAGTTCCTTTTTGTAACATTAGTTATTTCTTTGTTATTAATTTTTATTCCCCTGCTTTACAGATTTGAGTTTGCGGTTTTGGTCGATGGGCTTTCTTTGGGAGGGCCAGCATTTTGGGTGTTTGAGGCGGTTTTTTTAGTCTCGTTTTGAGGTCTGGCTTTCCTCCCTATTTTTGGCTGTAGTCTGGGCAGAGCGGTATGTTTTGTTTGCGTTCTCTGGTGGTCTCCTTTTGTTGCTCTTGGTGGTTCTCCTTGGATGGACTAGTCGAGGAAAAGTTGTGGTCTGTTTTTTGGGCTTCTCTCGGGCTTTGCTCCAGATTGTATAAGATTTTATTTTGTTTATGTTGTGATGTAATTCTAATGGTTCTGTTCTTGTGTTTGGTTTCCCCGTTGGCTGTTTGTTCCCCAGTGTGTATTGGATCATATGCTTTTTTACCTGAGCTTTAAGTTGTGGTCAGGTTGCGTAGGGGTGTTCGTTCCACATCATAGTGGTGGACGTTTGCTTCGGTTTTTTTGTTGCTCGGTATTTTTTCTCTCAGTTTTGAGGTGGTTAGGGTATGCTAGTTGAGGAGTTATGAGTTGGTGCTCCCACCTGCTTGTGGTTGAGGTTTTTTGGGCTGGCCTCCAGGGTGGAGTGGCTGGTTTTGAAGCGGAGGCTGATACTCTCCGTTTCTTTTGTTGCTGATTCCTGTCCTCGCCTTCTATCGCGAGTCGAACTTGTTCTCCCTCCCATCTTTTTTTGAGCTTGGATTTTTCCTGTCTAGTATTGCGCTTCCCATCTTTTTTAGCCGCTTTGAGGATTGTGTGTTTGCTGCATGTCAGCACCTCGGGGCTGTTTTAAGTCTCTTTGGCCGGAGTTTTCTCTCTTCGCTAGATTTGTCCATTTCGCGTTTCTTTCCCAGCAATCAATGAGGGGGTTATGCTGTGGTCGTGCTTTCTTTACTACTTTCCTTCGTGAGAGAGTGTTTTTTAGGGGCTTACTCTCTTGTTCTATGTTTTCGAGAGTGAAGTTAGGCGCTATGCTGATCGCGTTTGTTGTTCAAAGTTTTGTGTTGTTCCTCTCGTGTTTGCTGTCCTCAGCCGGTAGTGTGGCTTGCTTCAGTAGCTGTTTCCTTGGGAATGGGCTCGCTAGGTCCCTCCCACTTTGAGTATTTACTCGCTGGCTACCTTTTCAAATGCGGCTCGTTTTAGTTTGTTCGGCCTCCCTCTCCGAGGTCAAGTTCTAGCTTGGCGATAGTTCGAGTCGGCTTGCTCCATTTCTAGCTTGACGGTGGGTGGAAGGACCGTTGGATCTTCTCGTTTTTGAGCCCTCTTGAGCGGGGACTATGCGGCTTGGTCTTGCTAGGGCTCCACTTTACTGTTTGTGTATTAGGTTTTAGGTTTCCTTTTATCGTTGTCGTTGTAATTAGCTTTCGGCTCTTTCGGACTTGGTTTTTGGCCGCTGCAATTTTCGATTCCCTTATTTTACTTCTTGTAAAATGAATCGTTGTATGCTTCTTGGCTTATTAAATATATTTTTTGTCTGGCTGGTGCCGCAAGACGCTATCCGTTTCATCAAAAAAAAAATTAAACCTAGTTAAATGTTGTCTTTGAGCAATTAAGGTTTGACGAGAGTGTTGGATTTCTGTCAAACATTATTACCAAGGGTAGGGCCATAGTTGGAATTGTTTACCAAGATGACCCACTTTTTAAAAGTATTTACCAAACTGAACCACTTTTGAAACTATTTATCAAACTGACCTACTCGCTATTTAGTTCAAATGAACTCGCTATCTCATATAACGAGTGTAGTTGCACTTATTTTTCGGAGAAATTTTGAACATACAATTTTTATCTGAAACATATATAACTACACTTGTTATCGCAGATAGCGAGTCTAGTTCAACTGACATTGCTATTTCAGATAGCGAGTGTAGTTGTACTCGTTTTTTAGAAAAATTTTAAACATGCAATTTCTACCTCAAATGTATATAACTACACTCGCTATTTCAGATAGCGAGTCTAGTTCAACTGATCTTGCTATCTCAGATAGCGAGTGTAGTTGTACTTATTTTTTACAAAAAAATTCAAACATGCAAATGTATAGACCTACACTCGCTATCCGAGAGAGCGTGTTTAGTTGAACTAGACTCGCTATCTTAGATAGCGAGTGTAGTTGTAATGTTTCATGTTCAAAATTTCTTTGAAAAACGAGTACAAGAACACTCGTTATCTAAGATGGTGAGTTTATTTGAACTAAACTATCTATCTCAGATAGAGAGTAGAGTTGTATACATTTCATGTTCAAAGAAATTTTGAAAATTGAGTACAACTATACTCGCTATCTGAGATAGCGAGTCTAGTTCAAATGAACTCGCTATCTCAGATAGCGAGTGTTGTTATATGCATTTCAAGTAGAGTTAATATAAAATAGATTTATAGTGTGTTTTATGAATGTATTTTTAGTTAGTTATTACTTACCTCATCCTACCATTTTTAACTGCAACCAGAAATGCTAATTATGCAACTAATTAAGCTCGTACCACTGTTTCAAGAAACAAATATGTAGTCAATTGAAGACTGTAAAGCTTTGCAGCTACTATCAAACAACAGCTATAGTTATTATTATTGCATGTCATAACAGTTGAACGGCAATATTACATGCAATAGTGTTTGCTAACTCAAAATCCCAAACTCATCATCCAAGATCCCAAATTGTGCATTTTAGTTAATTGTGCGTATTTAGTTGAGTTTGAGATATAACAACTTTATTTCTATCTGAGATATTATATGGCATAATGTATGTGTATTTAAAGCCAAGTCATTATGTATACAGAGAAAATTTGAGATTGTTAACTTTTTTGAAAAATAAAATAACTAGGCTAGCTATCTCAAATAGCAACCCTGGTTCAAAGAGGCTCGCTATCTGAGATAGCGACTGTGAGAATTGCGAGTTTCTAGAGACTTTGAAGTCTCTGAAAAGTTATAAATTCTCACAGTCTCTATCTCAGATAGCGTCCCTAGTACAACCAAGATCGCTATCTCAGATACGTATGAATTTTAGTGACTAGTACAATTCGGGATCATGGATAATGGGCTTAGGATTTTGAGTGTGGGAGTAGAGAGCGTTGTGAGTGATGAAGTGGATCTCAATAGATTTTGGATGGATTTTGTTGGTGAAATAACGAATTTGGGAGGCTAAAGATTTTGGGTTTATTTCGGAGTTGGGAGAGAGAATGGAAAGAGAGAAGTGAAGAGAAATAGCGAAACAGCGAGCGAGTCTTTAAAAACTCTCCAATCGGCACTTGCTATCTCAGCTAGCGACTGTGTTTATCGTTATCTCAGCTAGAGAGTGTGGTATAAACACTCGCTATCTGAGATAGAGATTCTAAACTTGGTATTTTTTCTTCAAGTTTTTCTCAAAGTGGTGGATAAACACCTCAACATATTATCGCTATCTCATATAGCAACGTTGTTTTCACCAAACTCGCTATCTGAGATAGCGGGTCTAAACTTTGAAATTTTCTTCACATTTTAACACCTCAACATACACTCACTATCTCAGACAGCAAGGTTATTTTCACCAAACTCGCTATCTAGCAAGTAGGTCATTTTGGTAAATACATTTGAAAGTGGGACAGTTTGGTAAATACTTTCAAAAGTGGGTCATTTTGGTAAACGATTATGGTCAGCTCAACCTCCAATTCTGACTAGTCATCGTTCCGGTGTCCCGCGGAGGAGAATAAGCTTCTTGGTTGTTTCCCGCAAGTCACGTAAAGAGTTTCTAGAGGGATCAACTCAACTTTATAATATCATATCATATTACAATTTCGTCCCTGACAAAATCTTTATTGAGTAAGGGTTTCTTCATTACCTTTCTTGGTCATAAATGAATATATTCAAGTAAAGCCAAAATATTGGAATTTTTTTATATGCCATTTTTTTAAATATTTGCACTTATAGGACAGTTGCCAAAATATTAGTATTTATGGACTCAACAACTAAACTCGTTATTCCCAACGGCGAGTTTAGTTGTTTCATGCTCGTTGTTGGGACACGTCGAGTTTAATGCTATTTTTTTGAGAAACTCGTCGTTTCCAATGACGAGTTCAGTTCAAAAAATTTCAATGAATACTCGCTGTTCCCAACGGCGAGGACATTTATACTAGACTCGCTGTTGGGAACAACTAGTTTAGTTCAAATATTTCAATGAAGACTCGCTCTTCCAAATGGCAAGGACATTTACACTAGACTCGCTGCTGGGAACGGCGAGTTTAGTTCAAAAAAAATTTCTATGGAGTTTTTTTTCCGAAAATTCACTAAGTCCAACAGAATGTTTCACTCTTTGAGAAACTTCCTACATCCTTGCCGTTCCTAACATGGAGTCTAGTATAAATGTCATCGCCATTGAGAACGTCTAGTCTTCTTTCAAAATTTTGAACTAAACTCGCTGTTCTCAACAGCGAGTCTAGTATAAATGTCCTCGCCGTTGGGACGGCGAGTCTTCATTGTAAATTTTGAACTGAAGTCGCCGTTGGAAACGACGAGTTTTTCAAAAAAATTGCATTAACTCGCCATGTCCCAACGATGAGCATGAAACAACTAAACTCGCCGTTGGGAACGGCGAGTTTAGTTGTTGAGTCCACGAGCGTAAATACTTTAGCAACTTTTTTTTTTTTGCAAATATTTTCGAAAAGTGTCTAATAAAAAAAATTCCAAAATATTGAGTATATAACTTTACATTTCCTTTACAAATTAAAAGGAAAGGATATTTTCCTCTGAGTTATAGGTACGCCAATTATTTTTTTTGATGAATCGGATAGGGCCTTACGACCCCAGCCATCAGAATTTCATTATATAAATGCAATAAAACGTCAATTTTACAAGCTGTAAAATGAAAAAAACACGCAAAGATAACAATAATAACATGGATAACAAAGACACAGCAGCGAGAAGCGAAGGAGAGCTCTGATGCTGCATCAGGTCCAGAACAGCAAACGCAATCAACAGAACAGTGCCCGCATCGAAGAAGTTGGAGCACCAGCCGCCTCCAAAACTATGAAGAAGATTCAAACAGATCTCCCAAGCCACTGTCCGCATGGATGAATCTGCTAGCCAAAAGAAGGTAAAAAAACCCACAAGGCCAGGACCAAGCTGCTGGAAGAGAACCTGAGATAACATCACAATGCAAGCAAACAGAGAAAAACCGCAGAAAAGCAACTGACTAGGAAGAAAATACCCAAGAACATCTCAGAATCAAATGCAATCTCCGAAAAGACGCAGCCTAAATAAAAACCATCTGAAGGAACAGTATAACAGATAATGCAGTAATCATCACACATAGAGCGACAATAAGTAAGCTATGATCAGATCCACATATAACTTAATAATAAAGCTCAGAGCATCAAAAAAACATAGTCCTCCCAAAAAACCAGATGCTTAAATCCTTGAACGGATTGAAACATCTGATGACAAACCTTCCCAGTAAAGTGGATACAATAAGACTGGAAGATCAATACAGAAGCTAAATATGCTGATGATAAGACTTCTAGGTACGCCAATTATTAATTTCAGCTCATGGACAAGACTTCTAGGTAAATTAATCTTTGTTTGTATTTTCAATAGAGAACAAGGGGGGAACTGTTATCCTTGCCAATTTAGCCAAGGAGACAACTCAAGACTCAAATCTCGATCATCCAAAATTAATATCCATACCTTAAATCATCTATATGTCTATATCTTAAAAGATATGTATATACAAGATTTTAAAAGCATTTAACGAATTTTAATTGTTTAATAAGCGACAAAATATCAATATTTTATAAAAGACCTAAAATTACATCATAGGGCACATGACAATATATACATATATATTGTGATGTATGTCATATCCTACTGTCTGTTTGAATTTAATTCTTGAATGGTCTAAATATGAATTTGAGTAATCTCCCTAAATAAGTTGGCTATGGTGATGCACTGGTCCCTTTATTATCTTTTGAACATGGACAATAATATTATGTCTACAAAACTAAGGATTGATTGTCACCTACTCATAAGGTAGTAAAATTTAACAATATGAATTTTGAATTTTGATATATTGACCCAAGTACTCATAAGGTAGGGTCTACGCCACTCTAGTTGTTACGAAGCATGAAGTTGAATTTTTTTCCGAACTGTCCGACTTTTTGAAAGTTTTTTCCAAACTGTTCTAATTTTTTTTAAAATTTCAAAACTGCCTTACTCGCTTTCTGAAAAAGCGAGTTTGGTTAAAAATAGGTCGTTTTTTTAGAAAGCGAGTGTGAAACTTTTGATTTTCGAAAGTGTAGACTCGCTTTCTGAAAAAGCGACATATTTTTAACCAAACTCGTTTTTTCAAAAAACGAATGTGTTATTTTGGTAAATACTTTCAAAAGTAGACCAGTTTGGTAAATACTTTCAGAAAGTGGGTTATTGTGGTAAATATTTTTTTAAGAAAGTGGGTCATTTTGGTAACAAGTTCCTCTTTTCTCATCCTGTTATTTGTTCTTTTTCTTTTTTGGTTGATGCATTTTGTTGAACAGTTGATGTGCATTAATATTTGAGGTTGGTATTAGAAATGGATAGTTGGATCAATTTGTTGGGTGTCCTGCAAATGAGTTTTTGATTTGGATGAGATTAGATCTATAACGAGGAAGAAATTCTTTGTTTTATGGATTTGTGAAAAAGGTGAGGTCATAGCTTTGGGGTTTTCGTTTTTCGGGGGATTTGAAGAGGTTCTTAACTGAATATTATTGGGAGCTTGATTATTATTCCCTATCTGTTAATAGGAAAGCATTAGAATTAGGGTCCTTATTATTTTAAAATATGAAATTGTCACTTTTGTGTAACAAAACTTATACTTTTTTTTATAAAAAAATGAGTTTATAATTTGTTCTTTAGATTTAATTGCAAAATTTGACGAAAGACATACTAAGGATTACAAAAAGTCTTTATCCTGACTATAGTTTTATCATATAGGAATTTGATACCTAATAGCGGTTGATGATAGTCTCTTTCTTCAAGTCTTGCGTATCTGACCATACTTTGATGGAAGCAACTGAACTTTAGCCTTTATACTCAATAGTGTGAAGAAAATGTTGATGTTATTTCAAAAAAAAGAAGCCAACATCTGTACCATACTTGTTGCACCTTTGCATGCACTTAACTAATGTTTTTTAGCTGAATGTGTATCTGACCATACTTTGATGGAAGCAACTGAACTTTAGCCTTTATACTCAATAGTGTAAAGAAAATGTTGATGTTATTCCAAAAAAAAGAAGCCAACATCTGTACCATACTTGTTGCACCTTTGCATGCACTTAACTAATGTTTTTTAGCCGAATGTGTGTGTGTTTTCTAAGGCCTGAGTTGTAGTTGTCTCACATTCATGACTTCAAGATATAGTTCTTGTGACTTACTACTTGATTGGGAAAAACTTTTTGATCATGACACTTACCACTTTTTGAAGTATAGTCAGGACAAAGACTTCCTGTAATTCTTAGTATGTTTTTCATCAAATCCTGCAATTAAATCTAAAGAACAAATTATAAACTGTAGGATAATGGCTCGATTCTGGTTCAGATTGTTTTGGAGTATCTGCAGCAAATGAAAGTTACAGTATCAGGCGACTGATAGAAGGATCAGGCGACTGTCCAGAGAGTTTTCGAAGGCTAAAGATACAAGCAGCAGCAGAGGATCAGGCGACTGATCGGTCGACTGCCAGAAGGATTGCCAGTCGACTGGTAAGTCGACCAGTCGACTGTCGACGGGATTTTGAACTAGATCAGGCCCAATTCGAAAAGGCCCAATAGTTTCCCTATAAATACACTTGTTAGGGTTTTGTAATCTGTGACGAAAATTAGAGATCCCTATTTCGGTTTTGCAGCCGTCATTATTTGTAAGGGTTTGTTTTCGCCCATTGGTGATAATTTGAAGAAGAAGAAACCCCAACCGCCCCGTGGATGTAGGCATGTATTTTGCCGAACCACATTAAATCTGTGTGTCCTATTGTGTTGGTTTGTTTTGTGTTTTCTCGCTGGTTCTCTCTTTGTATTCCGCATTGATTTGATTATTGATTAGTTTGTACCGCGCACAACAAGTGGTATCAGAGCAGTTGGTTCGACCTAGAGGGAGATGGCGGGTGATGCAGATGCAACCAAGGAGGTTGTGGGATCAAGTTCATCAAGAACAACGATTCACAACGCAAAATTTGAAGTTGAAAAATTTGATGGGACAAACAATTTCGGGATGTGGCAATGTGAGGTTTTGGATGTTCTTGTTCAACAAGAACAAGATGTTGCTTTGGAAGTTGAAAAACCTAAGGATATGTCCGAAGCAGATTGGAAGAAGTTGAATCGAGTTGCGTGTGGGACTATTCGGCTCTTTATTGAGAAGGCTCAGAAGTATGATTTGATGAGGGATACCGTTGCTGCGGTGTTGTGGAAGAAACTCGAAGACAAATACATGAGGAAAAGTTTGGAGAATCGGCTGTATTTGAAGAAGAGACTTTTTCGCTTCACCTATACGGAAGGTATGTCTATGAATGCTCATGTTGAATCATTTAATAAATTATTGGCTGATTTGTTAAATTTGGATGAGCAAATTAAGGATGAGGATAAAGCCCTAATTCTGTTGAATTCATTACCTGAAAGTTATGATCATTTAGCAACTACTTTATTATATGGAAAAGATACTGTGAAATATGAAGATGTTGCAAATGCTTTGTTGAATAATGAAACTAGGAGAAGGGATAAGATGGTTGATAGAGAAACTTCTGAAGCGTTGATTGTAAGGGGCAGGACTGAGACCAGATCTGAGTCCAAATCTGGGAAAAAGGGAAACAAATCTCGTTCCAAATCGAGAGGAGTTTCGAAGGACAGGAAAATACCGGCCAAAGATGAATGTGCTTTCTGTCATGAGAGGGGACATTGGAAAAAGGATTGTCCAAAGCTACGAAATAAGGGAAATTCGACTGCAAATGTGACTGTTGATAATTTAGAAAGTGGCGAGGATTTTTCTTTTGCACTGGCTTCTAGTCCCTCACTTTATCAAGAAGTATGGTTTCTTGATACAGCAGCCTCCTATCATATGTCTTGGAAAAAGGAGTGGTTTACTTCTTTGGAGTATATGGATGGTGGTGTAGTTTTGATGGGAAATGATGCACCTTATAAGAAGGTAGGAATCGGGAAGATTGAATTGCTAATGCACGATGGTCTTATTAGGGAGCTTTCAGGTGTATGGTATGTTCCAGATTTGAAAAAAAATCTGATTTCACTAGGTGCTTTGGAGGCCAGTGGATTGAAATTTGCTAGTGAAGGTGGCATTCTGAAGGTGACTAGCGGATCACTCGTGGTGATGAAAGGGCAAAGAAAAAGGAACTTGTTTTTCTTGCAGGGAAAAACATATTTGGGTGAGGCTGCCAGTGTAACTGAAAGGCCTAAACAGGTTGTTCCCGACTCTACTAGGTTGTGGCATATGCGACTCGGGCATGCAGGAGAAAAGGCCTTGCAGGGACTTGTGAAGCAAGGGTTACTTAAAGATGCTAAAGGGTGCAAGTTGGAATTTTGTGAACATTGTGTTTTGGGTAAGCAAACTAGGGTGAAATTTGGTACAGCTGTACATCAGACAAAGGGTATCCTTGATTATGTGCACACAGATGTTTGGGGCCCTACTCAGACACCTTCTATGAGTGGAAGACACTGGTTTGTTACTTTTGTGGATGATTACTCCAGACGAGTTTGGGTATATACCATGAAGCACAAAGATGAAGTTTTGACATTGTTCACAAGTTGGAAGAAGAAAGTTGAAAATCAGACTGGTAGGAAGATTAAGGTTCTTAGGTCAGATAATGGAGGGGAATACAAGAATGATCTGTTTCTGAAGTTGTGTGAAGATGAAGGGATCCAAAGGCACTTCACAGTGAGGAAGACTCCACAGCAAAATGGGGTTGCAGAAAGGATGAATAGAACCTTATTGGAGAAGGTGAGATGTATGTTAGCACAGTCTGGGTTGAAGAAGACATTTTGGGCAGAAGCTGTTATATATGCAAGCCACATTGTCAACCGTTTACCATCAGCAGCACTTGAAGGCAAAACGCCTATTGAGGTATGGAGTGGTAAACCTGTATCTGATTATAGTTTTTTGCATATATTTGGTTGTCCTGCTTATTTTCATGTAACTGAAACTAAACTTGATGCAAGAGCCAAAAAGGCTATATTTGTTGGTTTTAGTACTGGTGTCAAAGGTTACAGGTTGTGGTGTCCAGAACAGAAGAAGTTAGTAATCAGCAGAGATGTCACTTTTGATGAGACCAGCATGATCAGCTCGGGACAGTCGACTGGTGGTATAGGACAGTCGACTGGTGAGCAGCGGATGAGCGGGACAGTTCTCCAACAGGTGAATAACAGAAGCTCAGGGCAGTCGACTGGTGTATGCCCTCAGTCGACTGGTCTTCAGGAGCAGCAGAAGTGCGGGAGTTCGGGACAGTCGACTGTTGGCAATTATCAGTCGACTGATAGGAGAGTTCTCCAACAGGTGGAGTTAGAAAAGTTGTCAGTTGAAAATCCTGTTCCTGTCCAAGATGATGATGATGTGGTTGATACTGAGAATGATGAAGGAGTTCCTATCCAGCAGGAAGAATCAATTGCAGTAAGAAGGCAAAGAAGAGATATCAAACGACCGTCTCGCTTTACAGATACAGTTGCATTTGCTCTTCCCATTGTGGATGATGAAGTTCCCTCCAACTTCAAAGAAGCCACTAGAAGTTCAGAAAATGCAGATTGGAAAGTTGCTATGGATGAAGAGATGAACTCTCTTCATAAGAATAAGACTTGGGATCTAGTGCAACTACCAAAGGGGAAGAAAGCAATTGGTTGCAAGTGGGTGTATACGAAGAAAGAAGGTCCAAAAGGCAGTGTTCGGTTCAAGGCAAGACTAGTTGCAAAGGGGTATGCTCAACAGGAAGGAATTGACTATAATGAAGTGTTCTCTCCAGTTGTGAAGCATCCTTCTATTCGGATTTTGTTGGCATTGGTAGCACAGTTTGACCTTGAGTTAACACAGATGGATGTGAAGACTGCGTTCTTACATGGAGATCTAGATGAAGAAATTTATATGTTGCATCCAGATGGGTTCAAGACAGCTGGGAAGGAAAATTGTGTTTGCAGGTTGAAGAAGTCTCTCTATGGTTTGAAGCAATCTCCAAGGCAGTGGTATTTGAGGTTTGATCAGTTTATGAAGGTGCAGAGATATTCCAGAAGTGAGTTTGATCATTGTGTTTACTTCAGGAAGTTGCAGGATGGCTCTTTCATATATCTGTTATTATATGTGGATGACATGTTGATTGCCTCTAAGAATGCTAAGGAGATTCAAAATTTGAAGAATCAGTTGAGTTCTGAATTCGAGATGAAGGATCTTGGTGAAGCCAAGAAGATACTTGGGATGGAGATAGCTAGAGACAGGGCAAAGGGCACAGTGAGTTTGACACAGAAGCAATATCTTTTGAAGGTGCTGAAACGGTTCGGTATAGATGAGAAAACTAAACCAGTCAGTACACCCTTAGCCAGTCATTTCAGAATTAGTGCTTCTCAGTCTCCAAGTACAGATGAAGAGAGACAGTATATGGCAAATGTACCTTACACTAGTGTGGTTGGCAGTTTGATGTATGCCATGGTTTGTACTCGACCAGACATCTCTCAGGCGGTGAGTATGGTTAGTCGATATATGCATGATCCAGGCAAAGAGTATTGGCAAGCAGCTAAATGGATTTTGAGGTACATAAGTGGCACCACAGATGTGGGTTTGAAATTTGAAAGGGATGACAATATTAGCAGGTTATTGGTTGGATATGTTGATTCAGACTATGCAGGTGATCTAGATAAGAGGCGGTCTACTACAGGCTAATTTGTTTACTATGGCTAGAGCACCTATAAGTTGGAGGTCAAATTTGCAGTCCACTGTAGCGTTGTCTACTACTGAGGCTGAATACATGGCAGTTGCTGAGGCCATGAAGGAAGCCATTTGGATACATGGACTTTTGAAGAGCTTGGGAATTCATCGGGAGAAGGTGGAGGTACACTGTGACAGTCAGAGTGCTATTCATTTAGCGAAGAACCAAGTTCATCATTCGAGGACCAAACATATTGATGTCCGTTATCATTTTGTGCGTGATTTGATAAAGGATGGTGATATTCATTTGGTGAAGATTGGGACAGCTGATAATCCTGCTGATATGTTGACCAAAGTTGTTGGAGCAGCCAAGTTCAAGCATTGCATGAACCTGGCTAATATTTTGCATGTTTGATGATTTGGAATGGGCGGTTGGAATAGTGCTTCGCTATTTGTTCGCCTAGTATGTGATATCATACTAAGGTGGAATTTGGATTTGTTGTTACATTTGATGATGAGCATTTGGAGTATTTGTGGAGATTGCTTGGGCTACTTGGAAGATCTTGCCAAGGTGGAGATTGTTGGATAATTGGTGGAAGATCTCGATCTCGCCAAGGTGGAGATTGTAGGATAATGGCTCGATTCTGGTTCAGATTGTTTTGGAGTATCTGCAGCAAATGAAAGTTACAGTATCAGGCGACTGATAGAAGGATCAGGCGACTGTCCAGAGAGTTTTCGAAGGCTAAAGATACAAGCAGCAGCAGAGGATCAGGCGACTGATCGGTCGACTGCCAGAAGGATTGCCAGTCGACTGGTAAGTCGACCAGTCGACTGTCGACGGGATTTTGAACTAGATCAGGCCCAATTCGAAAAGGCCCAATAGTTTCCCTATAAATACACTTGTTAGGGTTTTGTAATCTGTGACGAAAATTAGAGATCCCTATTTCGGTTTTGCAGCCGTCATTATTTGTAAGGGTTTGTTTTCGCCCATTGGTGATAATTTGAAGAAGAAGAAACCCCAACCGCCCCGTGGATGTAGGCATGTATTTTGCCGAACCACATTAAATCTGTGTGTCCTATTGTGTTGGTTTGTTTTGTGTTTTCTCGCTGGTTCTCTCTTTGTATTCCGCATTGATTTGATTATTGATTAGTTTGTACCGCGCACAACATAAACTCATTTCTTTTTTAAAAAAAGTATAACTTTTGCTACACAAAAGTGACAATTTCATATTTTAAAATAATAAAGACCCTAATTCTAATGCTTGCCCATTAACAGATAGGAAATAATAATCAAGCTCCCAATAATATTCAACCATGACCTCACCTTTTTCACAAATCCATCAAACAAGAATTTCTTCTCCGTTATAGATCTAATCTCATCCAAATCAAAAACTCATTTGCAGGACACCCCAACAAATTGATCCAACTATCCATTTCTAATACCAACCTCAAATATTAATGCACACCAATTGTTCGACAAAATGCATCAACCAAAAAAGAAAAAGAACAAATACCAGGATGAGAGAAGAGGAACTTGTTACCAAAATGACCCACTTTCTGAAATTATTTATCAAAATAACCCACTTCCTGAAAGTATTTACCAAACTAATCCACTTTCAAAAGTATTTACCAAAATAATACACTCACTTTTTGAAAAAGCGAGTTTGGTTAAAAATAGGTCGCTTTTTCAGAAAGCGAGTCTACGCTTTTGAAAATCAAAAGTCTCACACTCGCTTTCTGAAAAAGCGACCTATTTTTAACCAAACTCGCTTTTTCAGAAAGCGAGTGAGGCAGTTTGGGAATTTTAAAAAAAAGTATAGCAATTTGGGAAAAACTTCAAAAAGTGGGACAGTTTGGGAAAAAATTCCATGAAGTTCACGCTAGATTACCGAGTTGAATACAAGGGCACAATGAAAGTAGGTTGGGCTTTCTATTCAAAATTCCATCTCCAACCAAGAAGAAATATTATTGGAAGCGGATAACGAGACATTGACCTCATCTGAAGATCAACGATTGGATCAGGGACGAAACCAGAACAACTTTGCGGCCCCGGAGGGCCATAAGATGAAACTTAAAATTTAAGGGGGAATTTCAAAATTTTGGGGGCCCCACTAATCTTCATTCCTGCACTGGATCTAACTAACAAGAAAAACCCGAAGTGTTCTTACATTTAATAAAGGAATGGGAAATCAAAGAATGAAACTACATCAGTAAAATAGCTTAGATAAGAATATATATATAGGAAAGTGAGCCTCATATAGAGTATGAGAAAATTTTCCTCATACAAAGTGATTATACTCACTTGGTGGGGCCCTTATGGAAAATTTACTCCGTCCATTATGTTTATCATACTAATGGATGTATGTGTAGAAAAAATCAAGAGGTGTGGAGGTCATTCACCCATGCATCATGTGGTTGAAAAATGAACGATTTCAAAGTAATACAAATCGAACCACAAATTGGACTCTCATGAAGCATGGGTGAATGACTTCCAGACCACTTGATTTTTTCTACACATACATCTATTAGCATGATAAAAATGATGGATGGACTGGATTTTTCATAAAGGCCCCACCAAGTGAGTATAATCACTTTGTATGAGAAAAATTTCCTCATACAAATATGAGGCTCACATTACTCATATATATATATATATATATATATATATATATATATATATATATAGCCCCTAATAAACCGAAAAAGATAAACAAAAATACATCTCAATTGGATTTGAACCCGCAACCCAAACAATAGCCAACCGCACGATGCAATCGACTGCACTTTATGTCGGTTAACTGCAATACTTCACTCCAAACTAGAAATTCAGCGTGTTCGACTATGAAGCCCGACTATCGACTGCCAATTGCCAATCGACTTTTTTTTATGTAGTCGACTGTGTTTTCATGCCGGTGTGATGCTTTTGCTGATGCGCTGTTGCTGCACTGCGACTTCTCTTGATGCTTCATGTATTCTCTTTTTAACTTCAAATCATGTGCTTTTGTGTGTTTGAGTCCACAAATCCTAACAATCTCTCATTTGGATCAAATACATAATTTCTAAAATACGTGTATCTTTTTCTCGCATTATCTCTGTTAGTCTCTCACTCCTTCTGGAAGTCCAAGTACCCCTCACTCACATGAGAGCACCCCCTGCCCCTCCACCACGTGGAGGGTACCAACACTCCTTATAAATTCATGAATGACATACCCCACCATCTATCACATAGGGCACGAATAACGAAGAAACACTCCTTCCTTTCTACTATTTTGTATTCCGCGTCACAAGACTCACAAATTCGTAGAATCTCTGCTAACACCTGACATGGTTTAAAACCTCTTAAGGCCAAGACACTATACACTCGAAACATCCATGGACGACACCTCTACAATATTCGCAAACTGCAAAACACCATGTATAGCCCCATGATGACCAACTCGATCATACTCATCGATCACCCTGCATATTGATACCAACGCTCTCAACATTACAAGAGAGACTCAAAGTTCCTGCCATATCACAAAGAACCCTTGCCGCAACATATTCTTGCTCTCCTCTAGGATCCATCTAACCATGGTCATCAACTCCCACTAAACATGCAACCTTTGCATCCGCCCCACACTCTTAAATATCAGTTGTACCCCACATAGCCTACATCTTGATTCCAGCTGAGAGTCAACTACAGTATAAAGACACACCTCGTCTCGCAGCAAATATAGTGATCTCTCACGCTTCCCTTTTGCTAATTCTTCTGAACCTGCAATTATACATCACTCTCCACTACCAAATGTAGTCGATAAACTAAGTTCCTATCGAGATAAAGATTTTCTCTCAAGTTTGGGACATGCATCGTCTCCCACAAGACATCTCTAACCTATCACCGGCTTTCATGCGAACAGTTCCAGTTCCACCACAAGGCATCGCTGACCATTACTGTAACCCCTGTTTTCATAAATAAATATTTCTTGTATATTTTATTTATTTAGAATAATTGTGTACTTTAACGTTAATTTCTATTTCTATATGATCGGCTATTTATAATATATATTGTTTGGATTATTTTGATAAATTTGTTAAACTCGAATCCCATCCTGATATATATATTATTTTATTTACTGTTATTGTTATTATCGTTATTATTGCTGTTATTATTATTATTATTATTATTGTTATTAGTATCATTAATAAACTTTTTGGTTTATTAATTTTGGAAATCTTGTAGACCGTAATCTATATTTTGTGATTATTGGAATATGGATTTGCATACATCTTGATTTAATTAAATTAATTACTGTTTAATATATTTTAGCCCAAATTAATCCCGATTTTTATTTATTCCGTGAATCCGTATATTCTATTGTATTATTAGTATTTGGGTATTAACCTAATGTATACTAATTGATTCATTGTACTATTGTACTACTATTTATTTATTTAATTATTTGTTTTTAATCTAAAAACCATTTTTCATACCCAATAACCCTACCATATAAAACCCTAACCTATTCTACCCTAACCCTAGCTAATCCCCTCTTACTGTGCTAACCTAATCCAACCGCCGCCAACCCTACCCTCTCCTGTTCATCTCTACCGCTCAACCTCTTCCCTGCTCCTCCTTCGATCATCCACGCCTGAACCTATCGCCTCCCCGAACCCATCAACCCACTCAAGCACCGAAGCTTCCATCTCCTCATCAACTCCACCATCATCCTCCGCGTCCCCGAACAGCTCTTCGACAGCCATCGCCGCCTTCTTCTGCTTTCCCACCGAAAACAGAGCAGCCGCCCTATACTGCTCCTCGCCCTCCTGCACACCCCAAGCGCCGCCGTTGTAGCTCCTCTGCCGACCCTCCACCGCCTCAATCTCCCTGTCACCGCAAGCCCTCGCCATTGCACCCCCGCTGTCTCGCACCGCCACCATTACCGACCGCAATCCCGGCTCATTCCGATGTCGACCCCTCTGCTCGACCTCGCGACTCCACCCTCGTCACCGCCAGTGCACCACCTCCCCATGCGTGCTACTGCCTTGCCTTGCCGACAAAGCTCTGCCAGCCACCAGTCGAAGTCGCCGGTCGAAGCTCCCGCTATTGTCGCTGTGTTGATCTGAGGAAGAAGGGAAGGAGATTCATTGTTTGAATCTCGGCCGTCCGATTCCATCGTGATTGGGATTTCTCTTTGTGTTTGCTGATTTATGGATTGGGATTAGCTTTTGGTGCTTGCTGTGTGAGAGAGAGGATCGAATTGATTGATTTAATCTCAGCCCTCCGATCTAATCAAGATCCGAGCCATCATCATCATAGCATTCCGAGCCATCCGATTGTCTTGATCTTGATCACCACCAAGATCCGCGCCGATTTGATCCATCTGATCTCGGTCGTCGATCAACGTTCTCATCCAATCAAGGCAAGTATCTTCTTGTACAACTTATTATTCCAGTACAAGCTTTTCTTTGAAAATACTACAAGTAGGTTATAGTTGTGATTCCCTGTTGGCTTATCAGTTGATGATCTCATTTTACGCCTTATCAATTACATGCTCTAAGAGTCACAACCTTTCGTTGATATACTCGTTCACAACTAATATAATTATGATACATTTCATGCAAAAAGTATCTTTTTGGTTTCTGTCCTGTCTTTACTTGCTGTTTCAACCCCGATAACACCAGAATCTGGACCTGAGTCCTAAATATGAAACTTAGCCCTAGATGTCTAGTTTGCTACCCTTTTGACGGAATTGAATTCTGAGTTACGGTTTAGGAGATATCGCAATTTTACTGCTGCTGTGTCTGTAATCGCATATTCGTAAAAACTGCTGCATCACTTTGTTTTACAATTAATTTAACTATGCTACCTGTAAGAATGACTTGAAACTTTGCACGATGATACTAGACACCCTATAGAACATTCCCAAATTTTTCTGGAATTAATTAATGAAGTTTCAAACCTATTCCATATGTATAAACTCAATTTTACAAATTCTCGATGAACACAAGTCCTGTGTAGTTTGCTGTTTTGACACCTGTTGCTATAACTTTTATGTATCTTATTTATATGCGTTGGAACCGGACAGGAGTCAACGAGAATCGCAGTTTTGGTGCAGCAATGTCATGCTGTCCAGAATTGGAATTCTCGTAGTTCTTGATAATTTTAATTTGTGTTGACCCTCGAATATGCCTTCTAATTATCTTAAACTTGTTCCATGTTCTTGATCATGTTTACTTTACCTGTTTCACATACTTTCATTCTTGGTTGATAATAATAATAAATAACAAGCCGGGGTTTAAGGGAATAACCATAGTAGTGGACAATATAAGTAAGTGTACTCGGAAGGGGGCCCGTATTTCCCAGTACTTGGTTCATGAACTTGTTGTATCTTGATCGTATTCATGAACCCATTACTTGGTTCATGAACTTGTTGTATCTTGAGTGTATTCGTGAACCCATTACTTGGTTCATGAACTTGTTGTGCATTCATGAACTCATGGTTGGTGCTTGAACTTGTTAGTGCATTCTCGAACTTGGTTCGTGAAATTGTTACATTATTTTTGTATTCATGAACCATGCTTGCTTAATACTTGATGCCTTAGTACACCGCTCTATAAAATCCACCATTAGGCCTAAACGAAACTGTTTGTAAGTAGTAACCATGTGGTAAAATTATGGATGCATGAAGTGCTACCTAGATAGAATCAAATATTAGATTCAAGAATAACTTGTCACTTGTACACACTTGATAACCTACTTGATACTTGTTACTTGACACCTGTACGTGATACTTGTTACTCGATACTTGATACAATTATATGTTCACTTGTTACTTGTTCCACTACTAGTACTTATTACCCAATCTTGTTACTTGAGTTGTCTGACTTACTAGTTAGTCTCTTGAACTCCACTACTTGTTGCATCCCTATCATATCATGTTATACGCACTTGATTTCAAATCTTGTTTCATATTTCTTGCACTTGTTTTCATACCCTTGCTTGTACTACTTGCGGTCCTAGCTTGCACTAAGGGCGTTTGTCTTTGTTTTCTCTATTTTCTTTTTTATATTTATATATACAGACTTTGGAGACGAGTTGCCTGCTGAAATTGGTGAGCAGACGTTCTAGGCTTCGCTTGGGAAAGCTTTCTTTAATTACTTTGTATTTGAGTTTATTAAATTTGTTGCTACTTAAAACTTGTAATGGGCTTGTAGTCCTGAAGTTTTCTTTCTTTTGATCCAGATCTTGAAATTATTGGGATATTTATATTTGTTTCAAATGCTTTTCTATTGATTAATAAATTATTCATGCATGTGTGGTTGAGTATATTCTTATTATATTTCTTGTTATGATGCTGAGTCGATCCTACAGCTTATGAATGATGAAAATTATTCGCTGGGCTTCGTTACGCACTTGTATTCTGTATTCCGTATTCCTTTGGAAAGCGGGGCATGACAATTACCCACAATCACATCTCCGGAAGAACATTCTTTGTAGTCCTCAAACACCTCCATCTTCGAAGTGCAATGAAAAGAAACAACTAAGTCAATACACCAATCTCGCGTGTCTAATTCCACCCAGCTGACAAACATAACTCTTCAAGCTTTGTTTCCTTGACCATTACATTGGCTTGCTTTGATTGTTCTTGCTTCTTCTTCATAAGAGACTTACAACTATGCATCATGTGCTTATAGAAATACCAACACTCATGTTGTAACACCCCGATTTCCATACACTGGGAAACTGTAACTTAAGCCAGAATCTTTTTCTTCAATTAGCCACAATACACAGAAAAATAGGAAAATTTTAAACTTTTTATTCAACACAAATGTATTACAAGTTCGAATATTATAAAACTACAATACATTACATCAGTGTTACAATAATACCTTTACAAGCCCCAAGTGTTACAACTTTCAACAAATTTACATCAAAGTACAATGAATAAAGAACAACACTTGGTATTTCACTTGGATGATTCTCAACAATAAATAAATTACAATATATATTATAATTGAAATAAATCAACACTTTCTTCTTTTACCTTGAGTCCTCCTGAATCCTGTACTTGTAGCTTTGCAATCCAGTACATGCAATCCAGTACCTATTGAAGTGGGGACGTCAGTATATATACTAACGCTTTAAGGCTGATGACTAGCAACGATTCTCAACTTTAAACAAACAGATTGATGAAAAGAGAAACATGTATATATAATTGATGTGTCAATATATGCTATGACTTAGAATCTAATGCAGGATTAACTAATGCAATGATGCACTTATTCTAATGCAAGGAAGACTCTGGAACAGTATGCAGCCCATACTACATATGCCCCATATCAAGCCGTTTCTTCATATATATGGATTTGAACCTACGTCATGAATTTTACTTTTGTACCCATCCTGTTCCTAACACAATACTACATGACTGATGAGGTTGCAGGTACGGTCTAGTTCCGCTACTGCATTACAATAGTGGTGTTCTCGTTTTTCACTATTGCCCGGCGAACCGGATCTCGCTCAAAAGCCAACACGAACCACAAGATACTAGCCAACCTTCTTCCGTGCCCTCAACTTGTCATGAAAAGGCATAGAACCTGACAAAATTGTATGTAATACCCCGTATTTCTGAAATATATATAATGAAAAAGGAATTTGACTTTGTCCTATGGAATTATTCTATAGGGAGGATTTATATAAATGTATGGATTTGAAATGAAATGGATTCATTTGAATTCGGTTGTGTGAAGGTGGGGGGGGGGCCCACCGGTTGTATGTAGAAGAACAACACATGAGTGCTGTGCTTCTTGTGGAGTGACGTGGCACCTAGGGGGAGAATACTCCCTGGGGTGTGCACGGTATGGAAAGGGAAAGGAGTGGGAAAGTGTCCCACATCGATAGTTTCAAATGATAAAATATAGTATAAATAATAAATGCCAAGGATCAAGAGTCACCAATTCGGTTAACCACCTTTTGAGAAGCAGCCTGTGGTGGGCAGTTGTACTACATAGTATCTAATTTGTCTTATAAATTGTATAAATTGTCCGAGCCCGGGGCAGGAGTGTTACAAATGGTATCAGAGCCGACTTTCGACACCGAGTGTGTGAGAGCAGTGAGTTATGGACTCCAGGATGATCGGCGGAGTGAGACAGACAATCCCCAGAAGTCTGGGACGATGGACAGAGATCCACAGAATGATCCGCAGAGTGGGATTGGTCTCCAGAATTCCAAAGACGAGAGTGACACTCACAGAAATGCTCTACATCGGCTAGAAAGTAGATCCTGCACTAGATTGTGCATGCCCCGTACTCATCAGCGAGGACGCTGATTTCTGAAGGGGGGTGTATGTAATACCCCGTATTTCTGAAATATATATAATGAAAAAGGAATTTGACTTTGTCCTATGGAATTATTCTATAGGGAGGATTTACATAAATGTATGGATTTGAAATGAAATGGATTCATTTGAATCCGGTTGTGTGAAGGTGGGGGGGGGGGGGGGGGGGGGCACCGGTTGTATGTAGAAGAACAGCACATGAGTGTTGTGCTTCTTGTGGAGTGACGTGGCACCTAGGGGGAGAATACTCCCTGGGGTGTGCACGGTATGGAAAGGGAAAGGAGTGGGAAAGTGTCCCACATCGATAGTTTCAAATGATAAAATATAGTATAAATAATAAATGCCAAGGATCAAGAGTCACCAATTCGGTTAACCACCTTTTGAGAGGCAGCCTGTGGTGGGCAGTTGTACTACATAGTATCTAATTTGTCTTATAAATTGTATAAATTGTCCGAGCCCGGGGCAGGGGTGTTACATTATAGGTTCTATTTCTTTAAGAAAACCTCTCGTTCTTATCATGGTAGTTCATGTAACACCCCGAATTTCAAACAAGGATAAATTCGAGATTTCACAGGATCTTTACTTCACTTCGTACAATTTTACAAGGAATTTAAAACTTTTCATTCACAATACATCAGAGTTCAATTACAACTTGGTTTTACACAGCGGAAGAATGAAATTTACAACAATGAAATACAACTTGTATAACTTTAACATCATTTGCAACATCTTTAACTTCTAAACAGCAATAGCATATCCACTTTATAACTCCATGAATAGTCCATTACCTGCATGTCAATCTGTGGGCACGTCAGTTACTTACAACTGACGAAATGTTATGCACGGCTATCCTCTCTATGCCGGGAATAGTATAACGATCTCATACTTTAACAAATCACAAAAAGATTGAATGAACAAGTAAAGTGTCAAAAGTGATTATTCTAAACATAAGTGTATGTCATGCCTTAATGCCTAATGCACACATTTCTATACTAGGATGACACTAATGCACACTTGTTCAGATTCTATGCATCCCATACTACATAGGTCTGAGGGCAAGTGCCTACGTACTCCACATTGAAGGGTTCGATCCCTCGCTATGAGACTACCCAGTAATTAAACAAGTTTTAGAGTTATTTCACAGATACGGATCTCAGCCTCCCTGGCTATAATAACAGATCCCAGTCTCCCTGGCTATTATATCGTGAGAATAATCCCGTAAATGCCCCTCTAGCCCCGGTATATACATATTCTTTGGAGTATGGTAAAC
This sequence comes from Hemerocallis citrina, assembly GCA_017893485.1. NCBI lineage: Eukaryota > Viridiplantae > Streptophyta > Magnoliopsida > Asparagales > Asphodelaceae > Hemerocallis > Hemerocallis citrina. The sequence continues at coordinate 95,527,723 of CM030364.1, read as the reverse complement.
ATCCGCCGACTACCCTAAGTCCCGGATAAAATACAGTCCATCTCCTACGGAGCAACCACAGTCCACCAACTGGGTCTATAGCCACGGAGATCCACCGCCGACTATATAGAAGCACCCATTTACGTTTGCACAAGTTTATTACATCTTCACTTAAGTGCCTAATTATTTTTAGTTCAAGACATGAATATGTTATCACCCTAGAATCAGTTTTACCTCATACCGGATTTATTCACAAAATACGAGATCGCCCGACGGCATTATCTCTAAATCAAGTCTCAAAAATCTTTCTTTCAAAATTAACGGTAACCGAGGTCTTACTAATTCTAAATCATAAACCTTTCATGTACAAGAAACATGGGTACACATACCCTTTAATAATCATGTCTTAACTCAAAGTATTCCTTATCTTCAAACTATTCACAACTTGGTGTATGTCTTGTTAGCATCATTCAATTCATTCACTATCTTTCTAAGACATCAATTCTTTTCATGAGTCTATGGCATAAATCCAAGTCTCTTTTTGGGAAAAATTAATCACATAAAAGTTCGCGACTACAAACAAGCATATTTACATGATCTCGTCAACAAATAAACATATTTACATGATCTTGTCAAGTCAAGCAATTATAAATAATTTATTTCCAAACTTTATATGAATTCACACAAACTTTTAATCTCATTTAGCATTCTTACTCAACAAAAGGGATTGTTTATAACGAGATAATCATGTTACATATTTTTCTTTTATTCAAAAGAATTATTTATTCAAAAAAATAATTTTGGAAACAAAGTGCATTTGCCACTTTAAAAAAATACAAGATAAGAAATTAAACTATTCTTAGTAAATTCTTTGTGCAACTTAATAAGGAAGAGTGAATAATATTTGTTTCTTTCCAAAGTCCGTAACTTCCATAAATAAGCAGTTTTTGAGAGAAACAAAAATAAAAGAAAAGAAAATGGTGGCAATAAGTTTCGAACCCAAAACCTCTTATAAATAGTATTCACTGGCTAACCAATAAGTCCAATTATATTTTCTGTTTAGAAGTTGTATTAATGTATTTTTGTTAATACTAATTTGAATTTGGTTTCTTTTAATAACACTTGTTCACCCAATAATCCAATCATTTAGGACATTGGAATAAATCTCACTTTCGGACTGAGATGAAATCAAGAAATAATAATCAAGTAAATTCAAATTTATTTTTATAATCTATCTTCATTTTCAAAAATAGATTTTTCCTTTCTTTACAAAAAATTTGCATTTCTTCCCAAACTCGAAAATTAAGGATCATGTTTCTTAAAACTGGTTTATATCCATCATTATACTAATTAAAATTTGTGCTAAAAATCAAACATGTCTCTTAATCAACCATGGATATCTCAAAGAAATTCTTTCATGCAAAAGTTTGTATTTTCAACATATGTCGACATGTAATAACAAAAATTATTCTTCTCTTTTCTTTTTTCTTTCTTAATCATCATATCTCTAAAGTATATGTCGAAATATAACATTCTTTAACAATTTCTCATAAAAGAAAAAAAATCACATATTCGACAAACATAAAATTTGCAAACACTCTAATATGATTCATATGATTAATTCTTTAGTTGCACTCTTCTTTTCAACTAGCATGGTAACAATCAATACTAAGCTTCAACATAGACATTGCATGTTATGCTAGCATGGATTCTTATTTACACATATCACATTCAATTTTATTTTACTACTTATTAAACTATTATCATACAAATCCTACTTTTGAAAGTAAGAAATCACCCACTAACACAATATTAATCTATTTGTCAACAAAGCATGATTCACTATTAATCTCACCACAATCATAGTATAGTTATTCTATTTTATCAAAACTACTCATTCATTTCTATTAGCATGTACATTCTAAAAAAATTTAGAAAGTAGGAGAACACCCACCTTTTGTGAAGCTTGAACAATGAAAAGAAAAGAGAACACCACTTCTAGCTCCAAAGATTCCTAGCTCCTAGTAAGGCTTCTCCTCCTAGCAATGGCCTCCAAGCACAAAACTCTCTTCTCTCTTTCTTTTCTTTCTTTCCTTTCTTTCTTTTGATAATGTTTTTGGTGCAAGATAAAGGTAGGAAATGGGGCTCTATTTATAGGATTTTGGGAGGGTCTAAAGTGCAAAAATTCCACCCTAATAACTCTTCAAATTTATTCTACAACTCTCCACTTTCCTAACTCCTAAAACTTACAACATTTCATCTCCCCACTCTTCATGAACATAAAGCTCCACTTCTCTCTCTCCCTTCATGAAAACCGATCACCCCTAGCCTACAAAAAGGTTCAAATACATTTGTGTGTGCATGCACACATGCGCAAACAAATATGAACACATTTCTATAACTCTAAATGTGTACTAATACTTGTAACTTGTCATGTATTAGTACATGTTTAACTAAAAATGTGATTTTAATAATGGGCTTGCTACATGGGCTCATTTCTAATTAATTAATTTGATTATCTAGTGGGCTTGCTACATGGGCTCATTTCTAATTAATTAATTTGATTATCTAGTGGGCTTGCTACATGGGCTCATTTTATTCTATAGGTCCATGAATCACAAGAAGGCTTAATCAAAATTTATGCATGCTAAAAATTTGTAATTGAGAATAACAAATGAGAATAAAATTTGCACGTGCATCATACGTGCAGAAAATCAAAAAAAATGCTTTTTAATCAAATAGGGGGAAAAAATAGATTTCCATTTTATAAAAAGATTTGTAAATATAAAATAAATAATTGGAACCCAAAATTATTATCCGTAGCAGCGGAAAATATGTAATTAATACGTGTATTGAAAATACGTAGAAAGCACGTAGAATACAAATATCGAAATATTATATTTTTGTTGACTCAAAATAGGGAAAAATCAATACTAAAAATATATAAATAGTCGGTAATCAAAATACGGGATGAAAACACGTTACAAAATACACGTGCGTAACACACGAGGGCAAAATTGTAATTCCAATTTTGCGGGGTGTTACAGTTCAGGAATTAACAGCCGAGATACGGATCTTGTGCTCCCAACTAATCATGAAAAAGCACTACCCGTATCCCTTTGAAAGGGGAATACATCCCAACAACACCACCTAGTGTCGGCCTATAGGAGAAGTCGGATTATAAGGTATCACCCCTAACACCAACTCTCACCCTTCGGTAATTCATAAATAACAAAAATGGTTAAGTAACAGTTACTACCCTAACGATGTCACTAACCCTTACCAATCAAATAAGGCCGTACAAGCTACAAGGTACTTTCAACCTAGAGTCGTACTCTCAACTGGCCATGAGACGGCACCAAAAGATTCAAACGAGCGAGACATGTCACTATGCTTCCAACTTATCATGAAAAAGCACCACACGTGTCCCTATTCAAGAGAGTGTAATAATTGTTGACAGAATCTACCAAGACTCAACCTAGACTTCACAAGACCTCCTCGGATTCACTCATCGCTTATCTATTCAAGATAATTACTCTGTAGGAGCCCAATAAGCTATGCATGAACAAACAACTACATACGAGCTAGGTGAGCTACGTATGAGTCAGGTAGAAACACTGCGAGAAAAAAAAGAACCAGTTCCAAATAGTCTTGTGACTTCTCTTCAGAGGCAGGTAGAAACACTGCGAGAGAGAGTCGGATTATTGGAGGCTCAGCTGGCAAAGCGCAATGACGACTATTCTGTTCTCAGTCATCGGGTATGGGAACTCGAGAAGAGGAAGAATTTGACAGATGTGCTGAAGGATGAAGTTGATGAACTACGGGGAGAACTTCGAGAAGCGAAGAGGAACCGTAGGAGTTAGACTGTTGTAGCTTCTACTATCTTTCATTTTGATGTCAAGAAATGTTTTTCAATTCGAATGTATAAAGTTTGGAATTCAATGAAATGCAAGTTGACTTAAAACTCGTGTCTTATACTTCAAATTTAATGGATCTTTTGCATCAGAATATGTCTAGAAGAGGAGCTAGAAACGGGAAAGGTCTGGATCTGGAAACGGAACTTGCGAGGGTCTATCAGACGCTCAACGTCGTGGCTATGAATCAGAACCAAGGAAGGGGGCCTGTGAATCCGGTGCCCGAAGCGATTAAACTAGTGGAATCGTTCAAGCGAATGAAACCACCTGTGTTCGAAGGGAAGTCAGACCCTGATGCGGCTGACAACTGGATTCTTCAGGTGGAGACAATCTTTGAAGTGCTGGAGACCCCTGAAGGCGGTAAGGTGAAGTTGGCGACTCTACAATTTGAGAAGGACGCGGCTGTTTGGTGGCAGTCGATGAAAAGGACAATGGGAGGCATAGTACTTGGCTGGGAGAAATTTCTGGAAGAATTCCACAGTCACTATTTTCCCTCCGATGTTCAAGAGAAGAAGGCTATGGAATTTCTATCACTATAGCAAGGCGGCATGTCTGTGAGAGAGTACGAGACCAAGTTTACTCAGCTCTCTAGGTATGCTCCTGAAATAGTGATGGATGAAGCAAAGAAGGCTCGTAAGTTCGAGCTGATGGAACTGCGATGATTCCCAGGACCACGGATTGGTGTGCGTATCGATCATAAAGCTTAACAGATTTAATACGTGATCTAACTCTTTATAGCGGAATCTAGGGTTCACGAATTATACCTGCGATGAGAAGAAGACGATAGTTTCTAGCAACCTCGAGCCGTCAGCGACCCCAAGATCTTCTGCACGTATTCCTTCCTCGGGTTGGACGTCGGGTGGGCGACGGTCTCCCAACCTTTCTTCTCCTTGGCTGACCTCTCTTTCTCTCCTTACGTGAATCACGAATTTGGAGAAAACTTCTTATCTCTGATAATAATATTACGGCCAGAGAATAGAGGATATATATGTAAGGCTACGGCAGGGACCATGAGGAGAAATTAGGGTTAGGTCTCCTAACGAATCTGGGTATCCCGTGTTCAGCCCGAACACACAACCCAGGCCCATTAACAATAGCTCGATCCACTAAAGAGCTATTGTTGCACTACCTTCCTAATCCCAAATTATATTTATGGGCTCCTTTTATTATATGCTCGTTCAGCTCCCCATGTTAAGATATCGAATGTCCGTCGATCAAATTAAGTTACTGACAACTATATTGATCAACATCTTTTATCCTTAAGTAGTACCACTCAACTTTATTTGTCATGTCGGATGTAATCCACCTGCAGGGTTTACATGACAATGCTTATGAGCTCCTTAAGGGGACATCATCAACCCGACGTATCGGGACATGGATTCCTTTTACAATCAACAGTCCATCATACATACAATGCTATTACTCAATTCATAGAGGTTGTTGATCCATAATGAATCTCACTCTTCTTTGAGTCAAAGTAATGCACACTACATATATATGTCTGTTATTATATCTGGATTAAGAGCATAAGCATCCATAATAACAGAGGTGTTTGTTCTCTTTTGTAGTCAGTACAAAGAGAACAACCTCAAGTGGTCCTGTTCAATACACACAAAGTGTACTAGTGTAAACCTATAGTCAAGATAGACTAATACCAGCTTACACTACAACCTTTCCAATGGATTGTCCAAGTCCGTCTAGGTTGTGAACTATTTATATATTCCATAGGGAACTGATAATATGATCTTCTGTGTGTCACCTCACACCATATTATCAACCTTATAGAATATCAGATACTTGCATTAATATTATAATAAACACAATATGCAAACATATGCCCATATGATTCTCATTCAAAAAAAATAAGGAAATAAAGTTAATACAAAAGTGATGCTTTCAGTATATAACCCTAACACGAGCATGGATTGAGGCCGAGCTTGAGGTCCCGGATGATACCTCTTGGTATCAGGAGATTTGACAAGTTGGTCAAGAGAGCAGCAGCGACGGAAGCAGACATGGAGCAGTTTCATGTTGTTCAGAACCGGAGGAACAACTAGCAGTCTGGAAAGAGGCCCGCCAATTCTGGGAGTTTCAAGGGGCAACCATCTGCATAAAGGTTCAAACCGACAGGGGAGAACGCTATTAGTGTGGCTGGAGGACCTAGGAACAATGTGGTGAGACCTCCTGCGGTAACTTGCTACAACTGTGGTGAAACGGGGCATTACAAATCTCAATGTCTGAAGCCACGGAGTGGTAATAGCAATGCACCAACGCAACAGACTGGAAAGAGACCGTACCAACCCGGACGAGTATTTGCCTTGACGGAAGCTGATGCTGATGAGGTTGATCATGTCATCACTGGTACGAGGGCTGATGTTTAGAGATTTTTTGTCATTTTTTCCTGCTGTTTAGTGAAACTGTTACGTAATGAGTGTGTATTATGTAACAGGAGAACTTTATCTTAATGGAATGAAAGCTGTTGTGTTGTTCGATACTGGATCCTCTCATACTTTTGTGTCTCCTAAATTTGCTAAAGTGTTGGGAGATGAACCGAAGATTTTTCCAGGCAAGATCTTGGCAGTAGCTACTCCATCAGGGGAAACTTTAACCACTGATCGGTATTATGCTGATTGCGAGATTGTGATTGGAGATCGAATCTTTGGGATTGATCTGATCGAGCTGACTATCTTGAGAGTCGATGTTATCATTAGCATTGATTGGATGTCCGTGTACAGTGCAAGCATCGAGTGTAAGACCAAGACGGTAACAGTGAAGGCTCCAGGTGGACCTGAAGTCACTTTCCAAGGGAAGAAGAAGTGTTCTAAGCTGGTGGCAGCTATCTGCAAGGAAGAGACTCCTGTGGAAGTGCAAGGGATTCCTGTGGTTCGGGACTATCCGACTGTATTCTTGGATGATTTTTCTGGGTTACCCCCACACCGTGATGTAGAGTTCAGCATCACCGTTCAACCAGGAAGTGCACCCATTTCTAAGGCACCGTATAGGATGGCTCCAGTGAAACAGGATGAGGTGAAACGGCAGATTGAGGAACTGTTGGAGAAAGGCTTTATTCAACCTAGTGCGTCACCTTGGGGAGTACCAGTGCTTTTGGTAAAGAAGAAGGATGGATCGATGAGAATGTGTATCGATTACCGGGAGCTGATAAGGTCACTGTTCAGAATAAGTATCCTATTCCTCGAATTGATGACTTGTTCGATCGTCTACAAGGAGCAACTGTTTTCTCCAAAATAGATCTTCGATCAGGATATCACCAGGTTCGAGTGAAAGCTGAAGATGTCCGCAAAACTGCATTTAGAACTCGACATGGGTATTACGAATTCTTAGTTATGCCATTTGGAGTGACGAATGCACCCGCAATCTTCATGGATTTAATGAACAGAGTTCTAAGGCCGTTCATTGATTCTTTCGTCGTGGTGTTTATCGATGATATTCTCGTGTACTCCAAGTCAGAGGAGGAGCACACCAATCATCTGGCAGCAGTTTTGAAGAAGCTGGAAGAGCAGAAGTTGTATGCCAAGTTATCCAAGTGTGATTTCTGGAAATCTGAAGTGGCATTCCTAGGTCACATCCTTTCTAAGGAGGGAGTGGCAACTGACCCTCAGAAGATAGAGGCAGTGAAAGATTGGGCTAGGCCTACTACAGTGAAGGAAGTCAGAAGTTTTCTTGGAATGACTGGATACTACAGGAGATTCATTCAAGGTTATGCTCAGATAGCCGTGCCGCTTACTGGACTGACCAAGAAGAATGTGAACTTCAAGTGGACTGAGCAATGTGAGGCGAGCTTTCAGGAGTTGAAAGAGAAACTGACTACTGCACCTATTTTGGCTCTGCCTAGAGCAGGTGTTGAGTATGATGTTTATAGTGATGCTTCACATCGTGGGCTTGGTTGTGTCTTAATGCAAGAGGGAAAAGTAATCGCTTATGGGTCTAGACAACTACGACCGCATGAGAAGAATTACCTGACTCATGATCTGGAGTTGGCTGCGATTATCTTTGCTCTGAAGCAATGGAGGCACTACGTGTACGGTGAGAAGTTGAATATGTACACGGACCATAAGAGTTTGAAGTATATATATCAGCAGAAGGATCTGAATCTGAGGCAGCAGAGATGGTTGGAAGTGCTTGAGGACATGCGACCTGAGATCAAGTATCATCCTGGGAAGGCTAATGTTGTTGCTGATGCACTTAGTCGCAAGAGCAGTTTAGCCAGTTTGATTACAACTCAGAAGCATCTGATTGAGGAATTGGACCGAGCAGGTATTGAGGTTGTCTTGCAAGGATTGGAAACATCTTTAGCTCAGTTGAGGCTTCAGCCTACACTGAATGCAAGGATCATTGCAAGTCAGGAGGTTGATGCTGATATTTTGGAGATGAAGGAGCAGGTTGGTGCTGGCAGGTTGCCCGGATTTCAAATCAGAGATGGAGTGCTGTGGTTCGGAGATAGGCTATGTGTTCCAAATCAGGCGGACCTGAAAGAGAGTATTCTTCAGGAGGCGCATGCTACTCTTTTGTCAGTACATCCTGGGAGTACTAAGATGTACAAAGACATCAAACAGCATTTCTGGTGGTCAGGTTTGAAGCGGAATGTGGCTGAATTTGTGGCGAAGTGTGAGGTTTGTCAGCAAGTTAAAGCCGAAAATCAGAGACCCGGAGGTCTATTACAACCGTTACCTATTCCGGAATGGAAGTGGGATAACATCAGTATGGATTTCATTACGGGATTGCCTAAGAGTCCTAAAGGCAATGATGCGATTTGGGTTATAGTCGATCGACTAACCAAGTCCGCTCACTTTTTGACGATGAAACTCACTGCTTCGATGGACAAGTTAGCTGAGTTGTATGTTGGCGAGATTGTCCGGCTTCATTGTGTTCCGTCAAATATTGTGTCTGATCGAGATGCGCGGTTTACTTCGCATTTTTGGAGGAGTCTTCAGACAGCTTTGGGTACCAAGACAGATTTCAGCACTGCTTTTCATCCGCAAACCGATGGGCAGACCGAGTGAGTCAATCGTATTCTTGAGGATATACTTCGGTGTTGTATACTAGATTTTGGAGGCAGTTGGGAAAGGCATTTACCTTTGGTAGAGTTTGCCTACAACAACAGTTTTCAGACTAGCATCGGGATGGCGCCGTACGAAGCTTTGTATGGCAGGAAGTGCAAGACGCCTGTTTGTTGGTTTGAAGTTGGGGAGCGTCAGTTGTTTGGTCCTGAGCTTGTGCAACAAACCTCTGAGAAGATTGATCTGATCAGGAAAAGGTTGGTAGAAGCTCAGAGCAGGCAGAAAAGCTATGCAAACAACCGGAGAAGGGACCTTGAATTTGAGGTCGGTGACTTCGTCTTTCTGAAAGTCTCCCCCAGTAAAGGTGTGGTTCGATTTGGCAAAGGCGGGAAGTTAGCCCCGAGGTTTATAGGCCCGTATAAGATATTGAAAAGGATCGAAAAAACTGCTTACCGGCTTGAATTACCGGAAGAGTTATCTCAGGTGCACAATGTCTTTCATGTGTCTATGCTGAGAGGTTATATTCCAGATCCGAGTCATCATTTGCCTGAAGTGCTGGAAGGTTTGCAATTGGATCTGAACTACATCGAGTCTCCTGTCGAGATTGTTGATCGTCGAGAGAAAGTCTTGAGGAATAAGACGATACCGATGGTCAAAGTAGTTTGGAGGAACCATTTGGTTGAAGAGGCTACTTGGGAGTCTGAGGAGAGAATGTTGAAGGACTATCCTGAGCTTTTTGCTTGATTGTATCTTTGTATCTTTTGTTCTTGTTGTTGTGTTGTATTTTGTTTCTCACTCTTGACTGTAGTTCCGGGTACGAAACTATTCTAAGGAGGGAGTGTTGTAATGCCCTGATTTTTCATTTAATGAAAAAGTATATTTATTTGCACGTAGTGTGCACATGCAATATTTTTGATAAATATTTTCATCAAGATGAGTAAAGATATTTAAATATGTGCTTTCAATTATTTTATACAAAAGCCTTCTTTTTAATTAGACAAAAAGCCTTTTCTTTAAAAGCCCAAAGTTAATTTAATTTATCATTTTTATAATAATTATTTTGGCCCATAAACTAAAGCCCATGGACTATTTTTTTAAGCAACTTGTCATGTAGAATACAATTTAAAGACTATTTTAGTTTTATACAAAATTTAATGTACAATTTTTGGGCCTAGTTGCATGCACATGCACTACACGTACACGTGCAATATGCACACTCCTAGTAGGCCGGTTGTGATCTTTTTGGAGGGAAATGAATATTTGAGTGGTGATCATGGTGTGGTGGTTACTAGGTTGTGGGTAGTTAATGTAACTCCTACTTTCATCCTAGCCCTCCATCTTATAACCAACTACTTGATCCTAGCCCTCCATTCCATCAAGATTTTAGTATAAATAACCCCCCCTCCCTATGGCTAGTTATTCTTGTGCCAATTATTCTCTTCCAAACCTATAGTTCAAATACCTTAGTGATTGCGTGAGTTAAAAGATTGAGTGTGTGATTCGCCGGCTTTGTAGTGCTCGGTGGGCTTGTGTGGTACTCGGGTGTGGTGCTTTTGGAGGCTCGAGTGCGCGCTTCTAGGAGGAGGACCGTTCGTGTGTAAAGACTCTTGTTTAGGAAGTTGCTAATTGTGTTTGTCTCTCCATTGAGGTGGGTAAATTCTCCATATTTCTAAATTAGAAATGCATGTTAGAAAGGAATGAATGAAGCATGAAAATGATTAAGAAGAGCACACTTTAATTGGGAAAAATGACCTCTTGAATGATTGAAACGTGGATATACAAATTATTTTTTGGGTGGTTCTATTATTTGAGTGTATGAGAATTGATTGTGATCATGGATTGATTGAAGAAAACACATTTATTGCCATCAAGGATTACATACAAAAGTTAGTAGATTAATAATGCTATTTCATGTGTTAAATAGATCTTTTGTATTAATGTGGGCATGAATAAATTAAAATATGAGTTTGTATGTTGGATAAATGATTAAGGACAGAGAACTAATGTGAAATTTGTTGATAAAGAGATTAGAATGTTAATTGCTAAGAAATGTCGAAAAGAGAAGAAAGTGTGGTAGTGATAGTTCATATTTCGAATTAATGGTATGAAAATATGTTTTAATTGTTGAAAAAATTATTTTTTCATACTGATATGTAAATTAGACAAGAAATAATCAATCTGGAATTTTACAGTAATTTTCATGAAAGCAAAATGAAATGAGAACTAGTTGAACATCGAGACGTTTTAACAACAGAGAAAATTGGTTCAAAAAAAAATTAAGTTGTACTTTGACAACCTGAGCACGTAGCTCAAGTGGTCAGAGGGTGCGTTGGGTTCCCTGTGAAGGCCGGTTCGAACCCCTGTGGCACACATTTGTTTCACTAATTTTTTTAAATGTATAGAAATCAGAGGCCGAGAGTATTTAATACTCTCAGCGCCCCTTTATACCGCTGGCGCAAGTGGCCGGTTGGTCTGTGCCTTCGGCTGTGTTCTCCCTGGTGCTGGGTTCGATTCTTGACATCGGCAGCTTAGGGAAATTATTTTTTTGGGTGTTTTGGTGGTCCAAAAATTATGAAAAAAATATGACTATTCTTCTAAAATTGTATGGGACTTTATAAAAATAATTTGAGAATTATTTGCATGAAATAAACTATGATTTGGGAATAAAATGCATAAATAGAACTATGGTTCTATATGTATATTGTTGTGAAATTATATCTTGCAAAAGGAAATTGAAATGAAAGATTAGAAGATTAATATAGTCGAGAAAGAAATTTTTTTGTGTGATGTGATGCAATTTATTCTCATTGAGAATAGTGTGGAAATTATGAAGTTGTAAATGTTCACTTTTTATCGAATAATTTGTGATGTGGGTTTTTATGTGAAAAATAACATTTCATGAGTTACATGATGAATAGTTGAAATTCATGTATAGTTATAGACTATTTGAACGAATTAGAAATCATGATTTGAAAAGAGAAATACTTTTGAGTATGACAAATCAACAAATGAATTTATGAGTTGGAAATGCTCGAATTGGAAATTGTGAATTGAAAATTGAAACAAAAAGAGTAGCTCAGTCTCCCCCGGCATTTTGGAAATAAATGAAATGAAAATTGAAAAGAAAGACCAAGGTTGGTCATATTTGAATGAATGAATAAGTCCGGTTTAGTGGAGAGGCTAACTCTAGAGCTTTGATTTTTGTTCATGATTTTAATAAAAATTAAGGATTAGTACATAGTGAAGACGTGATGAAAGTAAGAGAAAAACATTGAGTATGAGGGCCATTGGATAGCGGCGAGAGCATATCCCAGGATGTCCCATGATGAGTCTGGGCGAGGATACTGCTCCAGAGTACCGTCCCGGCAGCTACGCTGTGGGATGTTTGAAGACTACGGGTGGTGTCATGTCTATGGTAGGAGCTGAATTACCACAGGATGTCTGCATGATGAGTCATGTCAGCGATGGAATTCCCTCCAGGGCGCCTAGACATGAGTTCGTAGGTCAGAAAGCATCTAGGACACTTACCGTAGTTACAGTAGTAGATTAAGTCATGGCGAGGGATTGAACCCTACAAAGATGAAGAACGATTAAGGGCTTGCCCTCGGACCTATGTAGTATGGGATGCATAGAATCCGAACAAGTGCGAATTAGTGTCATGTAATATAAATAAATGCATTAAGGACTAAGTGCACAATCACAACACGACATCAATAGGGTAGTCCCTTTAGTTTGATATGTGACAAGTTTGGTTTGCTAAATATGGAAAATAAGTTATACTATTTCCGGCATAGAGAGGATGACCGTGTATAATGATCGTCGGTTGAATAAACTGACGTACCCACAGTCTTATATGCAGGTAAATGGCTTGATACAGATTAAAGAGGAACAAATGCTTAAAGATTATTCAATGTTGTTGTACATTTGTTTCATTGTTGTAAATTTTACTTCCGCTGTGCAATGTAAAGTGTAATATTGATGTAAACTCTGATGTAAAGTGAAAAGTTTAAATTTTCTTATAAAATTTTACTAAAGGAAGCGGAAAGATCCTGTAGAACATCTCGAATTCAGTGTATTTGGGATTCGGGGCGTTACAAATTTCATCTCATTAACCGAATTCTCATTCTAATTTTTAATTTTGTGTGTGCAGGGAATTATTCAGTTTTTTGCTGACTCGAATTTTCTGTGTGCATGGGATCTAAGTTCAAAGAGGTATGATTGTTTTATTTTTGGGTTTAAAAAATTTTAATTTAGTGATTTATTTGATGAGTTTTTTATTGGTTTAGATTTAATGTGTATGCAAGTGAGAGATGGATTATTTGGTGGCCTCAATTTGGGCTTCCAAACCATAGCACGACAGGTAAGCTGACCAGCAACCTAAAATAATTTGGCAAATATGCAACATTAATTTCTTTACTGCAAGAGAAAATACTATCGTGAAGTGTTCCCTTCAGTGGTTATTAGAAACCATGGATAATATAACATATAAGAACTTTTAGTGTATATTTGGATATATAGGATTAGGATGACTCGAGTTTACCAGTGAAGGGTGCAAACTCTCCACTCAAGAAAGACAGCTAAAGTAATTTTGTTATTTTTCCATTTTGATTTTTTTTAATAAAGGTGCAACGGGGAGACAAAGTGGAGATAAAAGAAATAATTAGCTTGGATTAGAGTTTTGAGAACTTCATGTATTTCATTTTGGTTGAAATAATAATCAGAGGTATTTTAATTGCAAACTAGGTCTCAGACAAACAAATGTTTAGATTATTGGTATTGTAGATACCTTCACACCTGCACTTGCGTTACTATTATATTTAGACATGCTCATAGTGGTTATGAGATTAGTGTAAGCTCTATAAAACATATATGATAATATCTTTGCATAACGATTACAAGTATCTAAAAGTGATGCTGAAGTTAAAAAAAAACTCTATGCAGTGTTTCTAACAAACTATATGCATTCCAGGTAAGTTCAAGTTAACGATCAAGAAGGCGATGGTTGAGCTTCAAGCTAGATATACTGCTTCCTCGTATAATATGTTTTGCTACTTCAATTAATATGCTGGACCTCCAAAACTATTTTATATAATCAAACCAGGTGCACCGTTCCGAAGACGTGTCGTAGGCACGTGTCAACGGGAAAACCTAGTGTGTGTATATATATATATATATATATATATATATATATATATATGTAGCAAACCCTAAGTGAGCAGTGAGGTGTGCGGGGCTTCTAATTTGGGTTGGCCCAATTAGTTTAACATTGTCCAATCAACGTTGGGAGCCCAAGTCTAACTTGGATTCCCAATTAAATTCATCTAATGAATTTAAATCTCAATTTCGATCATTTCTAAGTGTGTGGCCCTATAGGTTTCCACTACGTTGACAGTAATTAATATTAAAATCCTATTTTAGTGCTACAAACAGTGAGCAGAATCTAGCAATACATCACTGTTACTCAAGTAACGGGAATACCAGTGATTTGACATAACCTATCCATGACCAATGTTGCCATGTAGTCTAGTCATTTCATCTAGATATCTTAATTTCCCACAAGACATAGAGTGTGTCACCCTTGTATAGTACAATATTTGGTTTCTTGATGTCCAGCAGACTTACTAAAACAAATGAGATCAATATCTCATATTGACTCATTTGAGCACGAACATGCATTTTGTAGTCTCACTCAATCAAGTGGCCCGGAGATATCGCTCTTGTTATGTAAGAGGGATGAATCCTATCTAGGTCACTCACATCCCTCCTAATGATTTGTATTATGTCTAATAGTCGATCTTATAATCACCTTATTACATGCGACGTTTGACGACATTAAAATATATAACTCTCATGTAAGGAACTATTGTGACTTCAAGTCAAAGGACCACGTACATCATGGTCACTGTGAGAACCGCTTATGACACTCACGTAACGATCCATGCAGCGTTTTCATGGTAGGTCAATTCAGTACATTATTACTCTAATATATACTCATGTGAAGACTTGATATATCATATTCATGACCTGTCTACGCATATGCTAGTCTCTATATCCCTATTCCACATCAGTTTTATTGCAGTTATTAGCTGCCAGAAATTACAGCTTAATATGGACTGCAATTTTTGACAGCCCATATATGCAGAAAACTGATGTGGAGTGGGGGCCCACAACAGTTTTTCCAAAGTTTTGGACTTGGCTGCACTTGCCCAAGGAAGTATAGGAAATTTTGAATTTGCAAATTTGAATAAATATGCAAAATTTCCTAAAACTCTCTATGGAACACCCCCCTAAAGGAAAAATTTGTGTAAACCACTCTAATTTTCACGAGCTTACAGAACTCCCATATTTTTTGGGTTTGCTATACCATATGGCTAAAATAATTATAGTCTGTAACCTGATCAATTCATCCGTTAAATTTAAAATGTTTGGACCACTGAACCCCATGCGTAAGCAATAACAAAACATTTTCTTTCTATCTTATATGTTAATTGGGGGTTAATTTTTTTTAAAATTTTTTTAATCATTATGTGATCATTCCCTCCAAAAACAAAATCCCCAAAAAATATTTTAATTTTTTAAGCCATTATATAACTTTTTAATCATTAAAAAATAGTAAGGATAGTTTGGGCAGAAATATCCTAAAAGCTGGACGAAAATGATATCGTGATCGCACGTGACAACCAATTTAGAAGGAGTACGACAAAGCACAACTATTTTAGGCCGATAATATAGCAAACCGAAAGATAAAAAAAAGGTGAGGAAAGATAAAAAAAAGGTGAGGTGAGTTTTCTGCAAACTTAATTGCAAAAGCCGGGATGAAATTTTTTCAAAATTAAAACAAGTGGAAAAAAGAAAGAATAATAATTTCAATAAAATATCTAAGGATCTCTTATTTTCGTCAGTAATAAGTTCAATGCAACCACTTAATTATAGTTCACATGATAACGATTTGGGGATGAGTAAAAGAAGGTCTCATATATGAGACCACACTATTAGTTATGGAGTAACAACAGACATGAAATTTGATAGAAGTTATTTACTGAGTCAGCCAGTTAGAGATATATATTATCTTTGTACGTGTATTGAGATGTGTTTTTTGTTATATACCGTTCTATTGCATGCAAAAAGTTTTAAATCAGAGATCCATCTTACAGTAAGTACGAATTGGTTTAAACTGAACAAGTCAGGCTACGACAGTGATTTCTCAGCACATGTGTGAGGGATTTGATATGGGGTTCAATTCGAACCGTTCAAAGTGGACACGAATCTCAAAGTCCCTGGAGCAGGACAGTAATTTCACCTACAGACGTGTCTGAATCGGGCACCGGATCTCTTCTCTTGGACCCGCTAACCCATGAACGAATCTGTTTAGCTGGAAACGGGTCTCAACCCGTTAGGGACCAGCTCAACAGGATTGGAGGAAATCCTGTCTCGCCCTGATCTTGAGGAGGTGGTTATAACCACCCCTATCCCGCCACACCGGGAAGTAGGGATTCACTCTTATCCTAAAGGAGATCCCCATTGCAACTATAAAACCCCCCTACCTCATAATGTAAAAGGTGATCACTCTTTGTGCACTCAAGCTCTTTCCCTTTAACTTTTCTGGTATTGACAAGAGCGTCGGAGGGTTCGTCGCCAGGATCCATCCCGGTGTTCGAACGTTTGTGCAGGTCAGCGGGAGCACCAAGGAGTCAACTTATCAACAAGGAAGAAGGGAGATCCAGCCTGTTCGAGTTCCTCACGAACCTACAAATCTCATCTATTGCCTCCACACCAGAATCCAGCGACAACAGATTGGCGCCGTCTGTGGGAACCCACTCGACAAGCAACCCCATCTTTCTTCTTCAGCCCACGCTACTCCTAGCCATGCCTCCCAAGAGGAAGCCCGCAAACTCCAACCGAAGAACAACCTCTTCTCATCCTCCTCCTCCTCCTCCTCCTCCGGAGGATCTCCCTCCACCCGGCCAGCAGACCCTGCAGCTCGAGCAGCAGGCTCCCGGGTCTATTAAGCAGCCTATAGGGCCCCAGGCATACGTGGGGGAGCCCTCTAGGCAAAGCCGCCACCTGCAACCCGTGCATCAGGTTCGGGTGTCCATCTACAACGCCTCCACAGATTCTATGGCCTCCCATTGTCCTCCTACGCCAAAGGATCTGCGGGACATGCTCAACAATCGGCAAACCGAGCCAGGGCCCGATCTTTGTACTCATCTGGAAGAGAGGCGGACCCGCGAGGCGAACCCTCGCCGGGAGCAGCCGAGGGATCAGTCGCCACGCCAATCAGACCGCAGGGGGTCTAACTCCCCCCAGAGGCGGAGAAACTCACCCCCGCATTGCCCAAGGCGAAGTCGCTCCCCGGCCGGCCGTCCTGCAGCTCGAGCCGATCTCGATCAGGAGGCCCCCGTCAAAAGGGGCAGAGTTCCAGCAATTTCAGGAGGCGGTCCTTCGGGCGCTCCACGCCACCCCCAATAATGGCCATCGGGCACCCAGCCCTCGGCCAGCTCCTCGTCATCCTCGCCACTCCCGAAGTCCCAGGCCAGCTCCGAGCCATCGCTGCCCTTCTCCCGACCACCACTGCCGCTCCCGAAGTCCGCGTCCTACTCTGAGTCACCACCATCGTTCAGTCAGTTCACCACCTACTCCGAGCC
The DNA here is from genome assembly GCA_017893485.1 of Hemerocallis citrina. NCBI lineage: Eukaryota > Viridiplantae > Streptophyta > Magnoliopsida > Asparagales > Asphodelaceae > Hemerocallis > Hemerocallis citrina. The sequence goes on along the minus strand of CM030364.1, from coordinate 95,510,167 downwards.
ATCGCCGGTGTAGCCCCAACCCTCCTCGACATGAGGATGAGTCTTAGGGATCAGCCAGACAAGATTGAAGGGAGGACCCGGTCTACCGCCATCTCCACGAGATGGAGAGGCCCCTCAGCCAGCTCAACTGAGACGAAGAGCGACGAGCAAGGGACCTCCGTCCAAGCAGGCCCCTATTCTCCCGCGCTATCATGGAGGCCCCAGTCCCCGACAACTTCAAGCCTCCACACCTCGAGACCTACACTGGGGAGACAGACCCTGCGGATCACATTGAGAGTTTCAAAACTCTAATGATGGTCCATCATGCATCCGACGCCCTCCTTTGCAAAACCTTCCCGGCCACACTCAAAGGGCCGACACGGGAGTGGTATTCCCGACTTGCCCCGGCATTTATCTTCTCTTTCGACCAATTCGAGGGACTCTTTCTCACTCACTTTGTGAGTAGTCGCCGCACGGAGAAGACGAGCGCCTCCCTATTGTTCCTCAGCCAAAAGAAGGGTGAATTGTTGAGGGACTACGTTAAGCATTTCACTGCCGATGCCAGATCCATCGCCTCCTTGGAACCCTCAATGGCCACGGTCGCCTTCCATTCCAACATCCTCAATGGGGATCTCAGGGCGTCCCTCGCCAAGAAGCCCTCTCGGGACTTCTCAAAGCTTCTACTCCGGAGCGAGAAGTACATCCGAGCGGAAGAAGCTGTCCACCGCCTACCTTTGAGGCGTCGACTTCCGGGAATAAGCGGAAGGGCGCAGAAGAAGAAGGAGCTAAGAAGCTCCAGAAGGACAATGGGGGTCAGCGGCGTCCTCACCCCCGCTTTGAGAAATTCACTCCGCTAAACACGAGTGTATCTGCCATCCTAATGGAGATCGGGAACGAAGGTCTCCTGCCGCCACCTCCGAAGATGAACACCCCCAGGAAGAAGAGAAACCGGGAGAAGTGGTGTCGTTTCCACCGGGACCATGGGCACGACACCGATGATTGTCGGGCCTTGAAGGATGAAATCGAGGCCCTCATCCAGAGAGGGCAGCTCACCCGGTTTGTAAGAAGGGACCGAGCCAATCCGCTTTCACTGCCTAAGGGGGCTAATAGGCGAACTGAGCAGCGCATGGAGACTTCGGAGGCCGAAGTATAGGGCATCTTGCACCTGATATATGGAGGCCCAATGGGGAAAGATTCTAACTCCTCCCGAAAAGCCTTCGTAAGGGAGGTTAACTCCGTGCAGAGCCATCCTCCCCTAAAAGGCCTAAGAGTCCTGGTGACATTCTCCGATAGGGACTTGGAGGGCGTCCACACACCTCATTGCGATGCCCTCATCATCAATCTTTGAATGGCGAACTTCGATGTTCGTCGAATCTTGGTGGATAACGGCATCTCCATCAACATCCTTTTCTTAGAGGCTTTCAAGGGCCTCCAGCTGTTGAGGGATCGGCTCAAGCCCGCAGGCTACACTCTCCACGGGTTCACTAGGGTCCCGATTACGATCGAGGGAGTTATAACCCTCAACATAACTGCAGGAAAGGCTCCGGTAACTTGCACAGAGCCAATGAACTTCATGGTGGTCGACGTCAATGCTGCCTATAATGTTATCCTAGGTACACCAGGTTTGGCCGCGCTTCAAGCCATCCCTTCAGCCTACCACATGAAGATGAAGTTCCTCATGCCCTTAGGAGTGGGAGAAGTGAGGGGAAGCCAAGAAGCGGCTCAAAAGTGTTATATGACCTCGATGGGGGGTCCAGTTCTCTCTTTGGAAGTGCTCGAACTTCCTCAGAAAGGCGGTCAAACTATCTCCGAGCCCGTGGACGAATTGGAGGAAGTGGCCTTCTCCGAAGAAGATGCCACTAAGACGTTTCGCATCAGCAAGGCCCTCTCCCCCTCCATTAAGAAAGACATCTCCCTGTGCATACAAGAGAACCGCGACCTCTTCGCCTGGACTGCAGCCGATATGCCCAGGATCTCAGAGGAGCTCTCAATGCACCGTCAGAGCATCACCCATGGGGTCAAGCCTGTCCAGCAGAAGAGGCGGAAGTTTGCTCCCGAACGGCAATAGGCGATCATAGAGGAGGTCGAGAAACTCCTCAACGCCCGATTTATGTAGGAGGTAAACTACCCTGAGTGGCTCTCCAATGTGGTGATGGTCAAGAAGGCTAATGGGAGCTGGAGAATATGCATTGACTTCACCGATCTCAACAAGGCGTGTCCGAAAGACCCTTTTCCCCTTCCCAGCATCGACGCCCTGATCGATGCGACCTCTGGGCACGAGCTCCTCAGTTTCACGGATGCCTTCTTGGGGTACAACCAAATCCGGATGTTCGCCCCTGACATCTCGAAGACCTCGTTTGTGATGGACCAGGGTCTTTATTGCTATCGAGTTATGCCGTTTGGCTTAAAAAATGCGGGAGCTACCTATCAGTGCCTTGTGAATATGTCTTCCAAGACCAAATTGGCCGAAACATGGAAGTCTACGTAGACGACATGCTGGTCAAGAGCACCCGAGGGCAGGAGCACACTCTCGACCTTCAAGAAGCCTTCGGGGTGCTCAGAAGGCACAATATGAGACTAAACCCGAACAAGTGTGCGTTCGGTGTCTCATCGGGCAAGTTCCTGGGTTTATGGTTAGCCAGAGAGGCATAGAGGCCAACCCCAAAAAGATTCAGGCCATTATCAAAATGGCTCCCCCCTCCAACGTCAAAGAGGTACAGAGGCTCACGGGACGCCTCGCCGCAATTGGGCGATTCCTCTCCAAGTCTGGGGAAAAGTGCCTCCCCTTCTTCAAAGCCCTCAGGGGGGCTAAAGGCTTTGAATGGGGACAGCAACAATAGGAGTCCTTCGATAAGCTTAAGGAATATTTAGCTAACCCCACGCTTCTGAGCAAGCCCGCACCTGGGGAGGTCCTCTACTTCTATCTCGCAGCTTCGGAACAGACGCTCAGCACGGTCCTGGTAAGGAAAGAGGATGGGGCGCAGAAGCCCATCTATTACATGAGTAAGGTGCTCCGGGATGCCGAAATTCGTTACCCGAAACTTGAGAAGATGGACCTTGCCCTGGTTATGGCAGCCCGGAAGCTCCACCCCTACTTCCAATCTCATCGGTGGACGTCCTTACCAACCAGCCACTGAAACAAGTTCTCCACAAGCCCGAGACTTCCAGGTGGCTCATGAAGTGGTCCATCGAGCTGAGTCAGCATGACATCAGCTACCAGCCCGAAAAAGCAAAAAAGGCCCAAGCTCTGGCCGAATTCATCGTGAAGAACACCATCCCCGACTCACTTGAGTCGTCTGCCGACCCCTTTGTCTGGATCGTTTATGTAGACGGGTCCTCTTGCACTAATGGAAGCGGGGCTGGCGTCCCTCTGCCTAAAGTTCCCGGCATCAAACAATGAGGCAAAGTATGAGGCCCTCATAGCAGGGCTCTACATGGCTCATAAGGCAGGTGCCGAGCGCGTAAGGGTCTTCAGCGACTCCCACTTAGTGGTCAACCAGGTGTTTGTGGAATATGAGGCGAGGGATGGCCGTATGGCCAGGTACTTGGCAAAGGTGAGGGAGCTTCTAGCTCTATTCGAAGATGTTTAACTCCAGTGGGTTCCCCGAGAGGAAAACACACAAGCGGATGCCCTCTCTAAGCTCGCCTCCTCGTCTCTCCAGGGTCTAGAACGGACCGTCTTGATAGAGGTCCTTCTCAAACCAAGCATTGATGAAGACGGCTCGGAGCCAATGGAAGCCTACCCCTTAACACTTGGAGAAAACTAGATGAAGCCCCTCCTCGAGTACCTCCGAGATGGAGTCCTTCCCGAAGATCTGAAAGAGGCAAGGAGGATCAAGACACGAGCAGAGCGGTACACACTCCTGGACGGGGTAATGTACAAACGCTCCTACACCCAGATCGACGGTCGACCCTATCTGAGGTGCCTCTCCCCAGAGGAGGCGCTCTACACCCTAAAGGAGGCCCATGATGGTATATGTGGTGCGCACTTGGGAGCGAGATCGCTCGCCTGGAAACTCTTGAACTACGGCTACTTCTGGCCCACACTACTAAGTGACTCCGAGGAGTACGTCCGGCAGTGCGACTCCTGCCAGAAATTCGCCCCAATCCGTCGCCTGCCCCAAGCACAACTCTCTTCCTTGGCGAGTCCAATTCCCTTTGCAATGTGGGGAATGGATTTGCTCGGACCCTTCCCCTCAGCACCAGGCCAACTGAAGTTCTTAGTCGTAGCAATAGACTACTTCTCAAAATGGATCAAGGCTGAACCGCTTTATACAATCACCGAACACAGGGTCTAGAAGTTCTTTTGGAAGAACATCGTCTGTCGATTCGGGGTACCTCGCATCCTCGTAACCGACAACATAACTCAGTTCACGGGGGCGTACTTTCGTGACTTTTGCACTGACCTCGGTATTCAGCAGCGAGTCTCTTCGGTAGCACACCTCCAGTCCAATGGCCAAGTAGAGAACGCAAACCGACAAATCCTCTCTAGCTTGAAGAAGAGGCTTGACAAGTCCACTAAGGGGCTATGGGTCGAACAACTCCCTAATGTGCTTTGGAACTATCGCACCACCAAAAGAACTCCAACGGGAGAGTCCCCTTTCAACCTCACATACGGATTCGAAGTTCTCATCCCTTTGGAGGTGGGCCTGCCTTCACCTCGACTCATAGCTTACAGTGAAGCGCAAAATGCGAACCAGCTTCGCAACTGCCTAGACCTCATTGATGAGGTCCGCAAGAGAGCCGCAATTCGGCAAGCGACCTACTGCCATAGAATCACCCAGGCTTACAATAAGAGGGTACGGCTCGCTAACCTAAAAGAGGGTGACTTAGTGCTCAGAAAGTTATCGATCTCCGATCCAAGCAAAAGAGGCAAGTTGGCACCTAATTGGGAAGGACCATATCTCCAGAGTTATTCGCCCAGGAGCATATCAACTCGAAGATCCGGGGGGCAGGAAGATACCGAGGACATGGAACGCGGAGTACTTAATGAAGTACCGAGAGGGTGTCTAAACACCGCTCCAAGCAACTTCCCCAAGAGTGCTCCAGAAGACATGTCCAAACTCCCTACTTGTATTTTCTCTTTATCAAAGTGTAAAGACGGCTCGCAACTTAGAAGCGGCCGCCCAGTTGTTTGCAATAAAAAGAAATCTTTCCCCACAACTTTTCTATCTTTTGAGTAGTCTAACTCTACTTAGCAAATTCGCTATTTTGTGGTAGTCTAACTCTACTTACAATTTTTTTTATTAAAACGACGTGCTCGGAGTCCAATACTTGGTTAGACTCCGCTTCAACTACTTGCTTCTAAGTGAGTACGAAGCGGATCACCATTCGGAATTACTCCTACAGCCGTTGATACCTTCTAAATGACACGCTCGGAGTCCAACACTTGGTTTGACTCCGCTTCAACTACTTGCTTCTAATCGAGTACGAAGCAGATCACCCTTCGGAATTTCTCCTATAGCCGTTGATACCTTCTAAACGACACGCTCGGAGTCCAACACTTGGTTCGACCCCGCTTCAACTACTTGCTTCTAAGAGAGTACGAAGTGGATCACCATTCGAAACTGCTCCTACAGTTGTTGATATCTTCAAAATGATGCGCTTAGAGTCCAACACTTGGTTCGACTCCGCTTCAACTACTTGCTTCTAAGCAAGTAAAGAGCGGGTTACCATTCAAAATTTCTCCTACAGCTGTTGATACCTTCTAAACAACAAGTTCGGAGTTCAACACTTGGTTCGGCGCAACTTTTTGCTACTCGCGTACAAGTAAGTGCCAAGCGTCCTACCATTCAAGATTGCTCCTACAACTGTTGACAATTACAAATGCTAACGAAACACACAAGGGTGAAAAGCAAGTATTATTTCATTAAAGTTTGAGGAACAAGTCTAATTACAAGACCAACTACTCATCTTTACAACGATATACAAAACTTGTGAAACCTAAAGCACAAGACTACAGAGATCTACTTCAACGCCTCTTAGGCGCAGGGATACTTCGGTTGAGAGCCACCTGGGGGCGACGAATGTTGTACTGCCGATGCCCCCCCTCGGCACTCGTCTCTAAGCCGGCAAGCCGAGAAGCATCATCGTCACCCGTTCTAACGGTGGCCCCAACAGATGATGCTCTGCTCGACGAAGCTGCCACCCCACTTTGTGCATCGCCCGAGCTTCGATGCATTGACGGTGAGCAACGCACAAGCTTGTAGAAAGTTATCCCTCTATCACGCTCTTCCCGGGTGCAAGAAGTGGATCTGACATTGCTCCGCTCGGATTGCAATTGAAGACGAGCGACCTCTGCCTCGAGATCGACAATTCGCTCTTTGAGCGAGTCATCTCTCACCTTTATTTTCATATGAGGCAGTCGCACCGAGCCTGCCCCTCGAGAGCCATCGGTGATCGTCCACCGAAGGTGAGCAACTTCCATGCTCTTGCCAAGGGTCACCTTCTTCAGCTCGTCCTTCTCCGCTGTCACCTTAGATAGAGAGTCATGAAGGCGCTTAAGCTTCAGGCCGAGGTTGGCTTCCGAAGATGAGCCGACGTCATCACCTTCAGGGGTCTTCTTATTGATCCGCTCCTCTAATCGCCTCCTCTCTATGTCTCGGCGAACTAGGGTCGACCTCAAGTGATTCAGCTCATACCTTGCCATGCGGAGATTCGACTCTACTTTAAGAAGTCGCTCTTGGTTCCTCGTGAGCCACAATCTCGTCACCCCTAGACTAGCCTTGAGACGAGGCACTTCAGCTATCTGAGGCACTTCGGTGATCTGTAGCGCTTTGACAATCTGAAAAAAGGCCAGAGCACGAAGCTATTGAGTTTTCACAACTCCAATACTTAGCCAAAAAGAGTTCAAATACAACACTCAGACAAAAGAGAACTCGAAGATTTCTACAACACTTAGCCAAAAAAGAGTTCAAAATTTTTTTCAACACTTAGACAAAAGAGATAGCATTTTTATTCACTTCAAAATCAAAGCGGTGGTCAGTCTGCAGTTCGACAAAACATGGAGAAGAAGAAAAAGAGAAAAAGAAAAAGCGACTAAGTCAGGGGTGACCTCGAAGCGCTACTCCGAGGCGCTCTCGCTCGGCAAGGTGACGAGCGCCCCCTCGGGATTAGCCTCCTCCTGGCCGTCACCGTCGACTTCTTCGCCTTCCCCTTTGGGCTCGATCTCCGCTAGCGGAACGAACTCCTCGCCCTCCACCAGGTCGTAGAAGTACCCCGAGCTGTTAAAGTCCGAGAGACGAGCTGCTACATGCTTCAAATCCCAAGCGTAGGCCTCCTCCATGTTTGTCATCATGTGGGCCTCTGCATCGTCCTGAATGGTTTTCTTCGTGTCACGCCCCGCTTCCCAAAAGAGAATACGGAATACAGATACGCGACAAAAGCCCAGCGAATGATTTTCATCATCCATAAGCTGTTCAAGAATCTTTACAATATCTCACGAAATAATCAGAGTCGGAAGCAAAAGTATCAACCAACATGCACATATGAACCAAAAATACCAACAAGAATACTTGAAATCAAATACATTAATCTCAAATAGTCATGATCTGAATAATTCAATATCCTGGGTCACATTGCCCAAATACAAATAAATCCAAGTATCAAATTCAAGCAACTACAAAAATAATAATAACAAGATCCATCACTAATACTTCATGTCACCAATACCATCTGGAACCTGCTCTCCAAAATCTGCAATTTAACAATTGCAGGGAAGAGGAAAAGAGAAAACAAGTACCCGTTAATTGCAAGTTACGGGCTGCTTGTAATGCAGGATACAAGTACATGGGAAAAAATAACTAGCAACGTGGTTTAGGCATGATATCAAGATATAACAACTAGCATGGTAAATGAACAAGTATAAGTGGCACGTATCAAGTGTCAAGTGAACAAGTATCATGTAAACAAGTATCAAGTATTACGAATTAAGTATCACGAAATCAAGTAACAAGTGTCAAGTAGTCAAGTACAAGTATCAAGTAGCAAGTGTCAAGTCTCATATATCATGTAATCAAGTATCGAGTAAGCATGTATCATGTTCAAGTCTTGTATTATTACTATCTAGGTAACACTTCACGTGCCATCCTTTTATCACATGGTTGTTATAGTCGATGCAATTTTATTTTAGATTTCATAGTAGACCATATAGAGCAGTGTACTCAGGGACAAGCCTCAAGAATCAAGTATCAAGTATTAAGTATCAAGCCTCAAGTATCAAGTAAATAAGCCTCAAGAGTGAAGTATCAAGTCTCAAGTATCAAGTATCAAGCCAAGTGAAATATCAAGCCTCAAGTAGTGAAATATCAAGCCTCAAGTAATCAAGTATCAAGTCAAATCTCAAGTATCAAGCCAAGCATCACATAGAATCAATAGATTCTCTTCCGAGTACATGTTTCTGAATTATCCACTATTAGATCTGTCCCTTTAAACCCCAGCTTGGTTAATTTATTATTAGTGTAAAATAAGCATATATGTGTCACGAAACAAGCAAGAATATTATGGTATGATCAAGTAACAAGTTCAAGTTGCAAGATAAACACGTACAAGTGCAAGATAACTCACAAAAGAATAAAATAACCAAATCTCAAGTTCAGGAAAGTAAGACCATACTGTAGCAAAACAGAAATTTCCGGTGTTACAAAAATGCAAATATGAATCCGTTATAACATCTAGAAAATAGACTCCCAACCAAATCCAGCGAGTATAAATAAGTCATATAGTAATTCACAAAAACATAACTCAAAACTGATTTGAATCCAGAAAATATGTTCAGCCAGAAATCAGAAAATCAAATTCACAGTCAGGAAAACAGCATCAAAACCTCTCAAATAAATCCAGAAAAAATCTGGGATATTCCCTTATATGTCTAGTATCAGAATATAAAGTTTCATAATTTTCCAGTAAAATAAGTTTAGCAAATAACAATCAGAAAACATCAAGAAACGATAGTTTGGCAATCTGGAATTCCCAACACTGTTGTACGAAAACTGTAATATCTCGCAAACCGTGAAACAAAATCCAAATCCGCTAAAGGGAGATGAAAATAGACAAAATAATCTAACTTTCATATCTCACAAATATTTTTTATACAGTAAAAGAAATTAGGGTGAAAATACGATTCTTTACAGAACAGCGAATAAAATACATCAAGTACATTCTTTATAAACAAGCATGAAACGGCATATAAAACTCATCAATAAAATCCATCAAAATTCTGGATAATCCCTAACTAGATAAATAAATACTAAAAAAAGTTTTGGATAAAAATAATATATGTAGAACAAGTTTCAAAATAATTTAGTCATCAAAATCATCGAGAAACGAAATCTGGAAATGATCTACACCTCTGTAGTAAAACAGTCATATCTCACACATACGAAAACGAAATCGAGCAAGGTCAGAGGGGTTGGAAAGAAGACAAATTTCTCTAAAACTCATGTTTTATACTGAAATTAAGATTCTAACCTTAATATGGTCTAAATTACTGATCAAGACAGAATATCGGCAAATTACAGAATTTCCTCAAAACAAAAATCAACATAGATCCAACGAAACTTGATCCAAACACAACCAAACATGAAATCGAGTCTACCAAGTGTCCAAACAATATGAAATAGGGTAATTAACATATCCAAGCAAGTCTGTCACATGTATCTCAACAATTACTCAAATTCTCACCAAAAATTTCACATACATGATCAAATCAAGAACGGGCAAAACCTAAGTTGTTTCATATCAATTTTGTGTCGTGAGTCAACTATGGTCAAATAGCACTATAGAGACAATATCAACAAGGGGTTTCGCACACGAATTGTCTCTAGAACCCCACTACACTACAAGCAGTATTTATGACTTGTATCATACAATGGAGGTTGAGTACAAGTTACTTGCCTTATCCGAAGATGAAGAACGAACACCAAGAATAACGGGAACGGATCCCAACAACGAACAAAACCCATGAACAAAAATCCACGAACGAATGAATCCAAGCAAACTCGTGCAAAAACTGCACACGAACAAAACTCCACAAGAGTGAGATCAAGAGATAGAGATGGCGGGGTCGGCCTGGCGATGCTGGCTTGGTCGACGACGGACGGCGAGCAAAGGAGAGGGATGGATGGATGGATGGATGGATGGGTGGATGGTGATCGGGTGGAGCCTAGGGGTTTGCGGCCTGGGGTGTTGGTGTAGTACCCCGATTTATTTTCTAATATATATGAAAGGGGATTTATTTTTCTTATGATTATTACTTTTCTCCATGATAAATAGAGTGTAGTATTTCCTATAAAACATTCTTCTCAAAGCCCAAATGTGACTTGTTTATTTTCTTATATAAAAATACATATTTTGGCCCAAATGTATTTAAACCCCTAAACTTAACCTTTTCACAACTTGTATATGTAGCATTTTTCTCTCTTTATTTTCCGGGTAAGATGTGCATTTTATGGGGTTTTGTGTGTGTACACGTGCACTTCATGTACACGTGCACAAGACATTTCTCTTGGCCGGATTTGTGGAGTGATGGGCTAGGATCATGGGCGGTTACATCTTGAAGTGTGGGTAGTTTCTTAACTCCCGATTAGATCTCAGCCTTTGATTCTCCAACTCCCCTATTAATCCTAGCCATCTATTCTATCTATTTTCTAGTATAAATACCCCCTTCTCATCTCCTATCTCTTTTACACTAAGATTATTACTGTAATAGAGAGTATTTGTGAGTTGTGTGGGAGCTCTTCGGTGGAGGCAAGCAGCATTGTTGAGGAGCTCGGCGTGGAGCAAAGGAGCAAGAAGGTGTTCTCTACTTTGAAGGACTTTGCGGGATTTCGTTATTTTCTTCACATAAGGTGGGTGTTTCTCAGGACTTCTAATGTAGGAATAATGCTACAATGGCTATGATTGATATTATGTTATAAAAGTGATTTGAATGCGGTAGAAATTGCTTGAACACGCTATTAATATTGAAAACGAGGCTGTCGGTACAGTCGGCTGCCATGTGAGCCAGTCGACTGGTACGAGACATTATTTTTGCATGATTGTAATGATAAACGTGTGTATAAATGAACATGATGGTATGAATACTATCTGCATGGTTTCCCTATGACACATATGATGGAGGGAAGGTAAATGAATAAAAAGAGCTAATGGTAGTTAATAATTTGGAATCGTCGAAGCAGTCGACTGATAGTGTGTTAAGTCGACTGGTACTTCAATCTGACTGTGACTGTTGGGTAGTTTCATAAATTGAGATATTTTCATCATGTGGACCCAGTTTGATGACTTGGGATTTACATCTTTATTGTTGTAAGGAATTATGAGCATATGTGAATGCATGTTTAAAGTATTTCCCCTAGCGGAAAGAGCATGTTAGTAATTTGAAGATCCATGTTGTAGTGTTACTGAATGATAAGAAACCTTGTCTGTGGAACATGAACTTATGTATACTGTTAATTGACATCATGATGAAATGCACGTAAGAACTGTAAATAATCTACTGAAAATGGATCTGTCCAGTCGACCGATTGCGTGTAGCAAGTCGACTGATCTGGACATAGAATTATGCTGTTGAAATTGCTGAGACAGACGACTGAGGTGTGAACAGTCGACTGTCGTGTGACTAATATTGTGAACTTGAAAGTTGCGGGGCAGGCGACTGGTAGTATACACAGTCGACTATCCCGAGCCTTTTGATAACCCTGTTTATGACTGTATGAGTCGACTGGTGTTCTTCCAAGTCGACTGTACAGAAAGGACTTTGACATATTTGAATTCATGTTATTTTTGCTGTTGGTAATTGTGAACTATATGATTAAAGTCAATGGATTCTGTTTATGACTGCATAAATTGTGAAATTGAATCATAGATGAGGATTGAGAATCAAATGGAATTATGAAATGTGAAATCATGATGAGAAAGTCTGTGAGACTCTAAAATGAATGATGAGCTGATGATGCTCCATTGGATATTGTGAATTTGAAATTGATCGAAAGAGTAGCTAAGTCTCCCCGGCAGTAAAATGAAATGATATTGAGAAATAGACCAGGTTGGTCAAGTGAAATGAAATGATAAGTCCGGTTGATGGAGAGGCTAACTCTAGAGCTTGATTTTTATTCATGATTCTAATGTAACTTAAATACATAGTGTGGAGGTGATGAAGGTGAGAGAAAAACATGAGTATGAGAGCTAGGGTACGGTGCGGGTGTGTGAGCCGCAGAATGCATGCTTGATGAGTCAAGACATGGCGCGGGCACAACTCAGTAATGATCGGACTCTAGTCACGCTTATGGGATGTTTTGGTGACTGCAAGAGGAGTGTGTTCAGGGAGGAGGCTGAATTATCGCAGAATGCATGCTTGACGAGTCAAGACATGGCGCGAAATTCTACTCCAGGGGCCAGGATACATGCTTGTACTCATAGATTCATCTAGGATACTCATTGGAATTACAGTAGTAGAATAAGTCATGGCGGGGGATTGAACCCTACTAAAATGAAGATCGTTTAAGAGGCTTGCACTCGAACCTATGTAGTATGGGATGCATAGAATTCGAACAAGTATGCATTAGTGTCATAATCAACTAAGTAAATTGCATTAAGGATTTAAGTGCACAATCACGACACGACATCATTAAAAGTTCCCTAATTTGCATGCTTATGTTGAACTGGCTTGTGATTTGTAAGAAATGAGATTCATTATACTGTTTCTGGCATAGAGAGGATGGCCATGTATAATTATCGTCGGTTGAATAAACTGACGTACCCACAGTGCTTTATGCAGGATAATCACATGTAAAAGGAATGGATGCACAAAGAGTTCATTATATTGTTGTTCATTTATGTAAATATTGTACATTTTGCTTCCGCTGTGTAAAATCAAATGTAACATGCTGTAACTCTGATGTAAAAGTAAAGATTTTAAATTCCTTGTAAAATTGTATGTGAAGAAAGCGAAAAGATCCTGAAGAACATCTCGAATTCAGTAAAAATGGGATTCGGGGCGTTACAGAGTGGTATCAGAGCCACGCTTTCTATGCTTTCACACTCGTACAAAATTATAAGGAACGACACCCTAGATGTGGACATTAGAGTGTGTGTTTGGATTTAGAGATTTAAATGTAAGTAACTTACATTTGTGTTGCTCTATGATTTATGCTTCTTCCTCTCTATTCTAAGATGGCTGATCACTTCGACCCTGCTGGAGGCGACGACTGGCACATTATTGAGGAAGAGTACCATCCTGGATAGGCTGATTCTGAGGACGAGTATCACCCTGGGCAAGCTGATTCTGATGATGAGGAGTACCCTGAATCCCGAGAGATCACCCCACCGCCGAACTCACCTGATGATTCTTCTTCTTCCGATGAAGAAAAGGGACCAGCTTTGGGTAACGCTGTGGCTTCTCTGCAGAGGCAAGTGGATACCTTGAAGTATAGAGTTGGAGTTTTGGAGGCTCAGCTGGAGAAGCGAAATGCTGACTATTCTGTTCTTAGCCATCGGATTTGGGAACTTGAGAAGAAAAAGAACCTAACTGATGTACTGAAGGATGAGGTGGATGAACTGCGGGATGAACTTCGGGCAGCGAAGAGGACCCGTAGAGATTAGATTGTCTTGGTTTCTATTTTCTTCTATTCTGATGTTAAAATGTTTTTTAATTCGAATGTATAAACTTTGAAATTCAATGAAATGAAAGTTGGTTTAAATTCTTGTTTTATACTTCGAATTTAATGGATCTTTTACATCAGAATATGGCGAGAAGGGGAGCCAGGAACGGTGAAGGTTTGGACCTGGATGCCGAGTTTGCAAGGGTTTACCAGACGCTGAATGCAGTGGCTGCAAACCAAGGAAGGAGGCCGGTGAATCCAGTACCCGAGGCAATCAAGCTAGTGGAATCGTTCAAGAGAATGAAACCACCAGTGTTCGAGGGAAAATCCGACCCGGATGCGGCCGATAACTGGATTCGGCAAGTGGAGACAATCTTCGAGGTGTTGGAAACACCGGAGGGCAGCAAGGTCAAGTTGGCGACTTTGCAGTTGGAGAAGGATGCGGCTGTTTGGTGGCAGTCGATGAAGAGGACTATGGGCGGCTTGTTGCTTGGCTGGGAGGAATTTTTGGAGGAATTCCGCAGTCATTATTTCCTCTCCGACGTCCAGGAGAAAAAGGCCATGGAGTTTCTGTCACTTCAACAAGGCAGCATGTCAGTGAGAGCCTATGAGACTAAGTTCACTCAACTCTCCAGGTATGCTCCAGAATTGGTGATGGATGAGGCGAAGAAGGCTCGCAAGTTCGAGCATGGTCTGAGGCCGAGCTTGAGATCTCGTATGATACCCCTTGGTATCAGGAGATTCGATAAGCTGGTGAAGAGGGCGGCAGCAACGGAGGCGGATATGGAGCAGTTCCATGTTGCTCAGCATCAGAGGAGCAACTGGCAGTCTGGGAAGAGGCCCGCGCCATCGGGGAGTTTCAAGGGGCAACCATCTGCACAGAAATTCAAACCGACAGGGGCGAATGCCGTCAGTGTAGCTGGGAGACCTGGAAACGATGCAGGGAGACCTTCTGCAGTCACTTGCTTTAACTGTGGTGAAGTGGGACATTACCAATCTCGATGTCTCAAACCGCGGACTGGCAATCACAATGTGCCAATACAGCAGACTGGGAATAGGCCGTACCAGTCAGGGCGAGTATTTGCTTTGACAGAAGCTGATGCTGAGGAAGCAGATCAGGTTATCTCTGGTACGAGGGCTGATGTCTAGTGTGATTTCTTTTTCATTTCTCCTTCCCGATCATAGTGTAAAACTGTTATGTAATGATGTATGTTATGTAACAGGAGAACTCTATATTAATGGAAAGGGAGCTGTGGTGTTGTTTGATACTGGATCCTCTCATACTTTTGTGTCTCCTAGATTTGCTAAAGTGTTGGGAGTTGAACCGAAGATTTTCCCAGGCAAGATCTTAGCAGTGGCTACACCATCAGGGGAAACTTTGACCACTGATCGGTACTATGTTGATTGCGAGATAGTGATTGGGGATCGAATCTTTGGCATTGATCTGATCGAGCTGACTATCTTGGGAGTCGATGTTATCATTGGCATTGATTGGATGTCGGTGTACAGTGCGAGCATCGAGTGTAAGGCCAAGACGGTGACAGTGAAGGCTCCAGGTGGACCTGAAGTCACTTTCCAAGGGAAGTTGAAGTGTTCTAAGCTGGTGGCAACTATCCGCAAGGAAGAGACTCCTGTGGAATTGCAAGGGATTCCTGTGGTTCGGGACTATCCGACTGTGTTTTTGGAAGATTTTCCTGGGTTACCTCCGCATCGTGATGTAGAGTTCAGCATCACTGTTCAACCGGGAAGTGCACCCATTTCTAAGGCACCGTATAGGATGGCTCCAGTGGAACAGGATGAGGTGAAACGGCAGATTGAGGAACTATTGGGAAAAGGCTTTATTCAACCTAGTGCGTCACCTTGGGGAGCACCAGTGCTTTTGGTAAAGAAGAAGGATGGATCGATGAGGATGTGTATCGATTACCGGGAGCTGAATAAAGTCACTGTTCAGAATAAGTATCCGATTCCTCGAATTGATGACTTGTTCGATCGTCTACAAGGAGCAGCTGTCTTCTCCAAAATAGATCTTCGATCAGGATATCACCAAGTGCGAGTGAAAGCTGAAGATGTGCATAAGACTGCATTTAGACCTCGGCATGGGCATTACGAAGTCTTAGTTATGCCATTCGGAGTGACGAATGCACCTGCAATCTTCATGGACTTGATGAACAGAGTTCTGAGGCCGTTTATTGATTCTTTCGTCGTGGTGTTTATCGACGATATTCTCGTGTACTCCAAGTCTGAGGAGGAGCACACTGAGCATCTGGCAGCAGTTTTGCAGAAGTTGGAAGAGCAGAGGTTGTATGCCAAGTTATCCAAGTGTGATTTCTGGAAATCTGAAGTGGCATTCCTAGGTCACATCCTTTCTAAGGAGGGAGTGGCAACTGACCCTCAGAAGATAGAGGCAGTGAGAGATTGGGCTAGGCCTGCTACAGTGAAGGAAGTCAGAAGTTTCCTTGGGATGACTGGATACTACAGGAGATTCATTCAAGGTTATGCTCAGATAGCTGTGCCGCTTACCGAGTTGACCAAGAAGAATGCGAGCTTCAAGTGGACCGAGCAATGTGAGGCGGGTTTTCAGGAGTTGAAAGATAGACTGACTACTGCACCTATTTTGGCTTTGCCTAGAGCAGGAGTTGAGTATGATGTCTATAGCGATGCTTCACATCGGGGGCTTGGTTGTGTCTTAATGCAAGAAGGTAAAGTGATCGCATATGGGTCTAGGCAACTACGACTGCATGAGAAGAATTACCCGACTCATGATCTAGAGCTGGCTGCGATTATCTTTGCTTTGAAGCAATGGAGGCACTACGTGTATGGTGAGAAGCTGAACATGTACACGGATCATAAGAGCTTGAAGTATATCTACCAGCAGAGGGATCTCAATCTAAGACAGCGGAGATGGTTGGAAGTGCTCGAGGATATGCGACCTGAGATCAAGTATCATCCCGGAAAGGCTAATGTTGTTGCTGATGCACTTAGTCGCAAGAGCAGTTTGGCCTGTTTGATTACGACTCAGAGGCATTTGATTGAGGAGTTGGACCGAGCAGGTATTGAGGTTGTCTTGTAAGGATTGGGAGCATCTTTATCTCAATTGAAGCTTCAGCCTACTCTGAATGCAAGGATCATTGCAAGTCAGGAAGTTGATGCTGATATTCTGGAGATGAAGGAGCAGGTTAGTGATGGCAGGTTGCCCGGCTTTCAGACCAGGGATGGAGTGCTGTGGTTCGGAGATAGGCTGTGCGTTCCAGATCAGGCGGACCTGAAAGAAAGTATTCTTCAGGAGGCGCATGCTACTCTTTTGTCGGTACATCCTGGGAGTACTAAGATGTACAAATACATCAAACAGCATTTCTGGTGGTCAGGTTTGAAGCGGGATGTGGCCGAATTTGTCGCGAAATGTGAGGTTTGTCAGCAAGTTAAAGCCGAAAATCAGAGACCCGGAGGTCTATTACAGCCGTTACCTATTCCGGAATGGAAGTGGGATAACATCAGTATGGATTTCATCACGGGTTTGCCTAAGAGTTCTAAAGGCAATGATGCTATTTGGGTTATAGTCGATCGACTTACCAAGTCCGCTCACTTTTTGGCGATGAAACTCACAGCTTCGATGGACAGGTTGGCTGAGATGTATGTTGGTGAGATTGTCCGACTTCATGGCGTTCCTTCGACTATTGTGTCTGATCGAGATGCGCGGTTTACTTCGCATTTCTGGAGGAGTCTTCAGGCAGCTTTGGGTACCAAGACAGATTTCAGCACTGCTTTTCATCCACAGACCGATGGGCAGACCGAGAGAGTCAACCGTATTCTTGAGGATATGCTTCGGTGTTGTATACTAGACTTCGGAGGCAGTTGGGAAAGGCATTTACCTTTGGTGGAGTTTGTCTACAACAACAGTTTTCAAACTAGCATTGGGATGGCGCCGTATGAAGCTTTGTATGGCAGGAAGTGCAGGACTCCTGTGTGTTGGTATGAGGTTGGGGAGCGTCAGTTGTTTGGTCCTGAGCTTGTACAGCTGACTTCTGAGAAGATTGATCTGATCAGGAAAAGGTTGGTGGAAGCTCAGAGCAGGCAGAAAAGCTATGCAGACAACCGGAGGAGGGACCTTGAGTTTGAGGTTGGTGACTTTGTCTTTCTGAAGGTATCACCCAGCAAAGGTGTGGTTCGTTTTGGCAAAGGCGGGAAGTTAGCCCCGAGATTTATAGGCCCATATAAGATATTGAAAAGGATCGGAAAAACTGCTTACCGGCTTGAATTACCGGAAGAGTTGTCTCAGGTGCACAATGTTTTCCATGTGTCTATGTTGAGAGGTTATATTCCAGACCCGAGTCATCATTTGCCAGAAGTACCGGAAGGTTTGCAGTTAGACCTGAATTACATCGAGACTCCTATTGAGATCGTTGACCGTAGGGAGAAAGTCTTGAGGAATAAGACGTTACCGATGGTCAAGGTAGTCTGGAGAAACCACTTGGTTGAAGAGGCTACTTGGGAATCCGAGGACAAGATGTTGAAGGACTATCCTGAGCTTTTTGCTTGATTGTATTTGTATTGATTGTATCTGGTATCTTGTATCTTATGTCTTTTGTTCTGGTTGGGTGTGTTGTACTTCTTCTGTTCTCGCTCTTGACTGTAGTTCCGGGGACGGAACTATTCTAAGGAGGGAGTGATGTAGTACCCCGATTTATTTTCTAATATATATGAAAGGGGATTTATTTTTCTTATGATTATTACTTTTCTCCATGATAAATAGAGTGTAGTATTTCCTATAAAACATTCTTCTCAAAGCCCAAATGTGACTTGTTTATTTTCTTATATAAAAATACATATTTTGGCCCAAATGTATTTAAACCCCTAAACTTAACCTTTTCACAACTTGTATATGTAGCATTTTTCTCTCTTTATTTTCCGGGTAAGATGTGCATTTTATGGGGTTTTGTGTGTGTACACGTGCACTTCATGTACACGTGCACAAGACATTTCTCTTGGCCGGATTTGTGGAGTGATGGGCTAGGATCATGGGCGGTTACATCTTGAAGTGTGGGTAGTTTCTTAACTCCCGATTAGATCTCAGCCTTTGATTCTCCAACTCCCCTATTAATCCTAGCCATCTATTCTATCTATTTTCTAGTATAAATACCCCCTTCTCATCTCCTATCTCTTTTACACTAAGATTATTACTGTAATAGAGAGTATTTGTGAGTTGTGTGGGAGCTCTTCGGTGGAGGCAAGCAGCATTGTTGAGGAGCTCGGCGTGGAGCAAAGGAGCAAGAAGGTGTTCTCTACTTTGAAGGACTTTGCGGGATTTCGTTATTTTCTTCACATAAGGTGGGTGTTTCTCAGGACTTCTAATGTAGGAATAATGCTACAATGGCTATGATTGATATTATGTTATAAAAGTGATTTGAATGCGGTAGAAATTGCTTGAACACGCTATTAATATTGAAAACGAGGCTGTCGGTACAGTCGGCTGCCATGTGAGCCAGTCGACTGGTACGAGACATTATTTTTGCATGATTGTAATGATAAACGTGTGTATAAATGAACATGATGGTATGAATACTATCTGCATGGTTTCCCTATGACACATATGATGGAGGGAAGGTAAATGAATAAAAAGAGCTAATGGTAGTTAATAATTTGGAATCGTCGAAGCAGTCGACTGATAGTGTGTTAAGTCGACTGGTACTTCAATCTGACTGTGACTGTTGGGTAGTTTCATAAATTGAGATATTTTCATCATGTGGACCCAGTTTGATGACTTGGGATTTACATCTTTATTGTTGTAAGGAATTATGAGCATATGTGAATGCATGTTTAAAGTATTTCCCCTAGCGGAAAGAGCATGTTAGTAATTTGAAGATCCATGTTGTAGTGTTACTGAATGATAAGAAACCTTGTCTGTGGAACATGAACTTATGTATACTGTTAATTGACATCATGATGAAATGCACGTAAGAACTGTAAATAATCTACTGAAAATGGATCTGTCCAGTCGACCGATTGCGTGTAGCAAGTCGACTGATCTGGACATAGAATTATGCTGTTGAAATTGCTGAGACAGACGACTGAGGTGTGAACAGTCGACTGTCGTGTGACTAATATTGTGAACTTGAAAGTTGCGGGGCAGGCGACTGGTAGTATACACAGTCGACTATCCCGAGCCTTTTGATAACCCTGTTTATGACTGTATGAGTCGACTGGTGTTCTTCCAAGTCGACTGTACAGAAAGGAATTTGACATATTTGAATTCATGTTATTTTTGCTGTTGGTAATTGTGAACTATATGATTAAAGTCAATGGATTCTGTTTATGACTGCATAAATTGTGAAATTGAATCATAGATGAGGATTGAGAATCAAATGGAATTATGAAATGTGAAATCATGATGAGAAAGTCTGTGAGACTCTAAAATGAATGATGAGCTGATGATGCTCCATTGGATATTGTGAATTTGAAATTGATCGAAAGAGTAGCTAAGTCTCCCCGGCAGTAAAATGAAATGATATTGAGAAATAGACCAGGTTGGTCAAGTGAAATGAAATGATAAGTCCGGTTGATGGAGAGGCTAACTCTAGAGCTTGATTTTTATTCATGATTCTAATGTAACTTAAATACATAGTGTGGAGGTGATGAAGGTGAGAGAAAAACATGAGTATGAGAGCTAGGGTACGGTGCGGGTGTGTGAGCCGCAGAATGCATGCTTGATGAGTCAAGACATGGCGCGGGCACAACTCAGTAATGATCGGACTCTAGTCACGCTTATGGGATGTTTTGGTGACTGCAAGAGGAGTGTGTTCAGGGAGGAGGCTGAATTATCGCAGAATGCATGCTTGACGAGTCAAGACATGGCGCGAAATTCTACTCCAGGGGCCAGGATACATGCTTGTACTCATAGATTCATCTAGGATACTCATTGGAATTACAGTAGTAGAATAAGTCATGGCGGGGGATTGAACCCTACTAAAATGAAGATCGTTTAAGAGGCTTGCACTCGAACCTATGTAGTATGGGATGCATAGAATTCGAACAAGTATGCATTAGTGTCATAATCAACTAAGTAAATTGCATTAAGGATTTAAGTGCACAATCACGACACGACATCATTAAAAGTTCCCTAATTTGCATGCTTATGTTGAACTGGCTTGTGATTTGTAAGAAATGAGATTCATTATACTGTTTCTGGCATAGAGAGGATGGCCATGTATAATTATCGTCGGTTGAATAAACTGACGTACCCACAGTGCTTTATGCAGGATAATCACATGTAAAAGGAATGGATGCACAAAGAGTTCATTATATTGTTGTTCATTTATGTAAATATTGTACATTTTGCTTCCGCTGTGTAAAATCAAATGTAACATACTGTAACTCTGATGTAAAAGTAAAGATTTTAAATTCCTTGTAAAATTGTATGTGAAGAAAGCGAAAAGATCCTGAAGAACATCTCGAATTCAGTAAAAATGGGATTCGGGGCGTTACAGAGTGGTATCAGAGCCACGCTTTCTATGCTTTCACACTCGTACAAAATTATAAGGAACGACACCCTAGATGTGGACATTAGAGTGTGTGTTTGGATTTAGAGATTTAAATGTAAGTAACTTACATTTGTGTTGCTCTATGATTTATGCTTCTTCCTCTCTATTCTAAGATGGCTGATCACTTCGACCCTGCTGGAGGCGACGACTGGCACATTATTGAGGAAGAGTACCATCCTGGATAGGCTGATTCTGAGGACGAGTATCACCCTGGGCAAGCTGATTCTGATGATGAGGAGTACCCTGAATCCCGAGAGATCACCCCACCGCCGAACTCACCTGATGATTCTTCTTCTTCCGATGAAGAAAAGGGACCAGCTTTGGGTAACGCTGTGGCTTCTCTGCAGAGGCAAGTGGATACCTTGAAGTATAGAGTTGGAGTTTTGGAGGCTCAGCTGGAGAAGCGAAATGCTGACTATTCTGTTCTTAGCCATCGGATTTGGGAACTTGAGAAGAAAAAGAACCTAACTGATGTACTGAAGGATGAGGTGGATGAACTGCGGGATGAACTTCGGGCAGCGAAGAGGACCCGTAGAGATTAGATTGTCTTGGTTTCTATTTTCTTCTATTCTGATGTTAAAATGTTTTTTAATTCGAATGTATAAACTTTGAAATTCAATGAAATGAAAGTTGGTTTAAATTCTTGTTTTATACTTCGAATTTAATGGATCTTTTACATCAGAATATGGCGAGAAGGGGAGCCAGGAACGGTGAAGGTTTGGACCTGGATGCCGAGTTTGCAAGGGTTTACCAGACGCTGAATGCAGTGGCTGCAAACCAAGGAAGGAGGCCGGTGAATCCAGTACCCGAGGCAATCAAGCTAGTGGAATCGTTCAAGAGAATGAAACCACCAGTGTTCGAGGGAAAATCCGACCCGGATGCGGCCGATAACTGGATTCGGCAAGTGGAGACAATCTTCGAGGTGTTGGAAACACCGGAGGGCAGCAAGGTCAAGTTGGCGACTTTGCAGTTGGAGAAGGATGCGGCTGTTTGGTGGCAGTCGATGAAGAGGACTATGGGCGGCTTGTTGCTTGGCTGGGAGGAATTTTTGGAGGAATTCCGCAGTCATTATTTCCTCTCCGACGTCCAGGAGAAAAAGGCCATGGAGTTTCTGTCACTTCAACAAGGCAGCATGTCAGTGAGAGCCTATGAGACTAAGTTCACTCAACTCTCCAGGTATGCTCCAGAATTGGTGATGGATGAGGCGAAGAAGGCTCGCAAGTTCGAGCATGGTCTGAGGCCGAGCTTGAGATCTCGTATGATACCCCTTGGTATCAGGAGATTCGATAAGCTGGTGAAGAGGGCGGCAGCAACGGAGGCGGATATGGAGCAGTTCCATGTTGCTCAGCATCAGAGGAGCAACTGGCAGTCTGGGAAGAGGCCCGCGCCATCGGGGAGTTTCAAGGGGCAACCATCTGCACAGAAATTCAAACCGACAGGGGCGAATGCCGTCAGTGTAGCTGGGAGACCTGGAAACGATGCAGGGAGACCTTCTGCAGTCACTTGCTTTAACTGTGGTGAAGTGGGACATTACCAATCTCGATGTCTCAAACCGCGGACTGGCAATCACAATGTGCCAATACAGCAGACTGGGAAGAGGCCGTACCAGTCAGGGCGAGTATTTGCTTTGACAGAAGCTGATGCTGAGGAAGCAGATCAGGTTATCTCTGGTACGAGGGCTGATGTCTAGTGTGATTTCTTTTTCATTTCTCCTTCCCGATCATAGTGTAAAACTGTTATGTAATGATGTATGTTATGTAACAGGAGAACTCTATATTAATGGAAAGGGAGCTGTGGTGTTGTTTGATACTGGATCCTCTCATACTTTTGTGTCTCCTAGATTTGCTAAAGTGTTGGGAGTTGAACCGAAGATTTTCCCAGGCAAGATCTTAGCAGTGGCTACACCATCAGGGGAAACTTTGACCACTGATCGGTACTATGTTGATTGCGAGATAGTGATTGGGGATCGAATCTTTGGCATTGATCTGATCGAGCTGACTATCTTGGGAGTCGATGTTATCATTGGCATTGATTGGATGTCGGTGTACAGTGCGAGCATCGAGTGTAAGGCCAAGACGGTGACAGTGAAGGCTCCAGGTGGACCTGAAGTCACTTTCCAAGGGAAGTTGAAGTGTTCTAAGCTGGTGGCAACTATCCGCAAGGAAGAGACTCCTGTGGAATTGCAAGGGATTCCTGTGGTTCGGGACTATCCGACTGTGTTTTTGGAAGATTTTCCTGGGTTACCTCCGCATCGTGATGTAGAGTTCAGCATCACTGTTCAACCGGGAAGTGCACCCATTTCTAAGGCACCGTATAGGATGGCTCCAGTGGAACAGGATGAGGTGAAACGGCAGATTGAGGAACTATTGGGAAAAGGCTTTATTCAACCTAGTGCGTCACCTTGGGGAGCACCAGTGCTTTTGGTAAAGAAGAAGGATGGATCGATGAGGATGTGTATCGATTACCGGGAGCTGAATAAAGTCACTGTTCAGAATAAGTATCCGATTCCTCGAATTGATGACTTGTTCGATCGTCTACAAGGAGCAGCTGTCTTCTCCAAAATAGATCTTCGATCAGGATATCACCAAGTGCGAGTGAAAGCTGAAGATGTGCATAAGACTGCATTTAGACCTCGGCATGGGCATTACGAAGTCTTAGTTATGCCATTCGGAGTGACGAATGCACCTGCAATCTTCATGGACTTGATGAACAGAGTTCTGAGGCCGTTTATTGATTCTTTCGTCGTGGTGTTTATCGACGATATTCTCGTGTACTCCAAGTCTGAGGAGGAGCACACTGAGCATCTGGCAGCAGTTTTGCAGAAGTTGGAAGAGCAGAGGTTGTATGCCAAGTTATCCAAGTGTGATTTCTGGAAATCTGAAGTGGCATTCCTAGGTCACATCCTTTCTAAGGAGGGAGTGGCAACTGACCCTCAGAAGATAGAGGCAGTGAGAGATTGGGCTAGGCCTGCTACAGTGAAGGAAGTCAGAAGTTTCCTTGGGATGACTGGATACTACAGGAGATTCATTCAAGGTTATGCTCAGATAGCTGTGCCGCTTACCGAGTTGACCAAGAAGAATGCGAGCTTCAAGTGGACCGAGCAATGTGAGGCGGGTTTTCAGGAGTTGAAAGATAGACTGACTACTGCACCTATTTTGGCTTTGCCTAGAGCAGGAGTTGAGTATGATGTCTATAGCGATGCTTCACATCGGGGGCTTGGTTGTGTCTTAATGCAAGAAGGTAAAGTGATCGCATATGGGTCTAGGCAACTACGACTGCATGAGAAGAATTACCCGACTCATGATCTAGAGCTGGCTGCGATTATCTTTGCTTTGAAGCAATGGAGGCACTACGTGTATGGTGAGAAGCTGAACATGTACACGGATCATAAGAGCTTGAAGTATATCTACCAGCAGAGGGATCTCAATCTAAGACAGCGGAGATGGTTGGAAGTGCTCGAGGATATGCGACCTGAGATCAAGTATCATCCCGGAAAGGCTAATGTTGTTGCTGATGCACTTAGTCGCAAGAGCAGTTTGGCCTGTTTGATTACGACTCAGAGGCATTTGATTGAGGAGTTGGACCGAGCAGGTATTGAGGTTGTCTTGTAAGGATTGGGAGCATCTTTATCTCAATTGAAGCTTCAGCCTACTCTGAATGCAAGGATCATTGCAAGTCAGGAAGTTGATGCTGATATTCTGGAGATGAAGGAGCAGGTTAGTGATGGCAGGTTGCCCGGCTTTCAGACCAGGGATGGAGTGCTGTGGTTCGGAGATAGGCTGTGCGTTCCAGATCAGGCGGACCTGAAAGAAAGTATTCTTCAGGAGGCGCATGCTACTCTTTTGTCGGTACATCCTGGGAGTACTAAGATGTACAAAGACATCAAACAGCATTTCTGGTGGTCAGGTTTGAAGCGGGATGTGGCCAAATTTGTCGCGAAATGTGAGGTTTGTCAGCAAGTTAAAGCCGAAAATCAGAGACCCGGAGGTCTATTACAGCCGTTACCTATTCCGGAATGGAAGTGGGATAACATCAGTATGGATTTCATCACGGGTTTGCCTAAGAGTTCTAAAGGCAATGATGCTATTTGGGTTATAGTCGATCGACTTACCAAGTCCGCTCACTTTTTGGCGATGAAACTCACAGCTTCGATGGACAGGTTGGCTGAGATGTATGTTGGTGAGATTGTCCGACTTCATGGCGTTCCTTCGACTATTGTGTCTGATCGAGATGCGCGGTTTACTTCGCATTTCTGGAGGAGTCTTCAGGCAGCTTTGGGTACCAAGACAGATTTCAGCACTGCTTTTCATCCACAGACCGATGGGCAGACCGAGAGAGTCAACCGTATTCTTGAGGATATGCTTCGGTGTTGTATACTAGACTTCGGAGGCAGTTGGGAAAGGCATTTACCTTTGGTGGAGTTTGCCTACAACAACAGTTTTCAAACTAGCATTGGGATGGCGCCGTATGAAGCTTTGTATGGCAGGAAGTGCAGGACTCCTGTGTGTTGGTATGAGGTTGGGGAGCGTCAGTTGTTTGGTCCTGAGCTTGTACAGCTGACTTCTGAGAAGATTGATCTGATCAGGAAAAGGTTGGTGGAAGCTCAGAGCAGGCAGAAAAGCTATGCAGACAACCGGAGGAGGGACCTTGAGTTTGAGGTTGGTGACTTTGTCTTTCTGAAGGTATCACCCAGCAAAGGTGTGGTTCGTTTTGGCAAAGGCGGGAAGTTAGCCCCGAGATTTATAGGCCCATATAAGATATTGAAAAGGATCGGAAAAACTGCTTACCGGCTTGAATTACCGGAAGAGTTGTCTCAGGTGCACAATGTTTTCCATGTGTCTATGTTGAGAGGTTATATTCCAGACCCGAGTCATCATTTGCCAGAAGTACCGGAAGGTTTGCAGTTAGACCTGAATTACATCGAGACTCCTATTGAGATCGTTGACCGTAGGGAGAAAGTCTTGAGGAATAAGACGTTACCGATGGTCAAGGTAGTCTGGAGAAACCACTTGGTTGAAGAGGCTACTTGGGAATCCGAGGACAAGATGTTGAAGGACTATCCTGAGCTTTTTGCTTGATTGTATTTGTATTGATTGTATCTGGTATCTTGTATCTTATGTCTTTTGTTCTGGTTGGGTGTGTTGTACTTCTTCTGTTCTCGCTCTTGACTGTAGTTCCGGGGACGGAACTATTCTAAGGAGGGAGTGATGTAGTACCCCGATTTATTTTCTAATATATATGAAAGGGGATTTATTTTTCTTATGATTATTACTTTTCTCCATGATAAATAGAGTGTAGTATTTCCTATAAAACATTCTTCTCAAAGCCCAAATGTGACTTGTTTATTTTCTTATATAAAAATACATATTTTGGCCCAAATGTATTTAAACCCCTAAACTTAACCTTTTCACAACTTGTATATGTAGCATTTTTCTCTCTTTATTTTCCGGGTAAGATGTGCATTTTATGGGGTTTTGTGTGTGTACACGTGCACTTCATGTACACGTGCACAAGACATTTCTCTTGGCCGGATTTGTGGAGTGATGGGCTAGGATCATGGGCGGTTACATCTTGAAGTGTGGGTAGTTTCTTAACTCCCGATTAGATCTCAGCCTTTGATTCTCCAACTCCCCTATTAATCCTAGCCATCTATTCTATCTATTTTCTAGTATAAATACCCCCTTCTCATCTCCTATCTCTTTTACACTAAGATTATTACTGTAATAGAGAGTATTTGTGAGTTGTGTGGGAGCTCTTCGGTGGAGGCAAGCAGCATTGTTGAGGAGCTCGGCGTGGAGCAAAGGAGCAAGAAGGTGTTCTCTACTTTGAAGGACTTTGCGGGATTTCGTTATTTTCTTCACATAAGGTGGGTGTTTCTCAGGACTTCTAATGTAGGAATAATGCTACAATGGCTATGATTGATATTATGTTATAAAAGTGATTTGAATGCGGTAGAAATTGCTTGAACACGCTATTAATATTGAAAACGAGGCTGTCGGTACAGTCGGCTGCCATGTGAGCCAGTCGACTGGTACGAGACATTATTTTTGCATGATTGTAATGATAAACGTGTGTATAAATGAACATGATGGTATGAATACTATCTGCATGGTTTCCCTATGACACATATGATGGAGGGAAGGTAAATGAATAAAAAGAGCTAATGGTAGTTAATAATTTG
The DNA here is from genome assembly GCA_017893485.1 of Hemerocallis citrina. Lineage (NCBI taxonomy): Eukaryota > Viridiplantae > Streptophyta > Magnoliopsida > Asparagales > Asphodelaceae > Hemerocallis > Hemerocallis citrina. The sequence continues at coordinate 95,482,874 of CM030364.1, read as the reverse complement.
GAATCGTCGAAGCAGTCGACTGATAGTGTGTTAAGTCGACTGGTACTTCAATCTGACTGTGACTGTTGGGTAGTTTCATAAATTGAGATATTTTCATCATGTGGACCCAGTTTGATGACTTGGGATTTACATCTTTATTGTTGTAAGGAATTATGAGCATATGTGAATGCATGTTTAAAGTATTTCCCCTAGCGGAAAGAGCATGTTAGTAATTTGAAGATCCATGTTGTAGTGTTACTGAATGATAAGAAACCTTGTCTGTGGAACATGAACTTATGTATACTGTTAATTGACATCATGATGAAATGCACGTAAGAACTGTAAATAATCTACTGAAAATGGATCTGTCCAGTCGACCGATTGCGTGTAGCAAGTCGACTGATCTGGACATAGAATTATGCTGTTGAAATTGCTGAGACAGACGACTGAGGTGTGAACAGTCGACTGTCGTGTGACTAATATTGTGAACTTGAAAGTTGCGGGGCAGGCGACTGGTAGTATACACAGTCGACTATCCCGAGCCTTTTGATAACCCTGTTTATGACTGTATGAGTCGACTGGTGTTCTTCCAAGTCGACTGTACAGAAAGGACTTTGACATATTTGAATTCATGTTATTTTTGCTGTTGGTAATTGTGAACTATATGATTAAAGTCAATGGATTCTGTTTATGACTGCATAAATTGTGAAATTGAATCATAGATGAGGATTGAGAATCAAATGGAATTATGAAATGTGAAATCATGATGAGAAAGTCTGTGAGACTCTAAAATGAATGATGAGCTGATGATGCTCCATTGGATATTGTGAATTTGAAATTGATCGAAAGAGTAGCTAAGTCTCCCCGGCAGTAAAATGAAATGATATTGAGAAATAGACCAGGTTGGTCAAGTGAAATGAAATGATAAGTCCGGTTGATGGAGAGGTTAACTCTAGAGCTTGATTTTTATTCATGATTCTAATGTAACTTAAATACATAGTGTGGAGGTGATGAAGGTGAGAGAAAAACATGAGTATGAGAGCTAGGGTACGGTGCGGGTGTGTGAGCCGCAGAATGCATGCTTGATGAGTCAAGACATGGCGCGGGCACAACTCAGTAATGATCGGACTCTAGTCACGCTTATGGGATGTTTTGGTGACTGCAAGAGGAGTGTGTTCAGGGAGGAGGCTGAATTATCGCAGAATGCATGCTTGACGAGTCAAGACATGGCGCGAAATTCTACTCCAGGGGCCAGGATACATGCTTGTACTCATAGATTCATCTAGGATACTCATTGGAATTACAGTAGTAGAATAAGTCATGGCGGGGGATTGAACCCTACTAAAATGAAGATCGTTTAAGAGGCTTGCACTCGAACCTATGTAGTATGGGATGCATAGAATTCGAACAAGTATGCATTAGTGTCATAATCAACTAAGTAAATTGCATTAAGGATTTAAGTGCACAATCACGACACGACATCATTAAAAGTTCCCTAATTTGCATGCTTATGTTGAACTGGCTTGTGATTTGTAAGAAATGAGATTCATTATACTGTTTCTGGCATAGAGAGGATGGCTATGTATAATTATCGTCGGTTGAATAAACTGACGTACCCACAGTGCTTTATGCAGGATAATCACATGTAAAAGGAATGGATGCACAAAGAGTTCATTATATTGTTGTTCATTTATGTAAATATTGTACATTTTGCTTCCGCTGTGTAAAATCAAATGTAACATGCTGTAACTCTGATGTAAAAGTAAAGATTTTAAATTCCTTGTAAAATTGTATGTGAAGAAAGCGAAAAGATCCTGAAGAACATCTCGAATTCAGTAAAAATGGGATTCGGGGCGTTACAGTTGGTCGGCCAAAAGGGGAGCAACCAAGGGATTGGGGCGTGGGAATTGGGGGCTGGGGTGTTCGGAGTTGGCTGTGCGGCGCAAGGGAACAAGGAGGGAGGCCGGGGGTGTATGGAGTTAGGGTTAGGGTTTAGGTGAGGGAGAGAGAGAGTTATATATATATGTATATGGGAATTAGGGTTTAGTTAGCATGAGATGGGTGATTAGGTAATTGGGTTGTGGGTAATTTAGGAGTAGCAATAGGATTAGTCTCAAGGGATTCAAATTGTATAGGATATCAAATAGGATTGTTGATTTAATTTGGCTTTGGTAATTCAATTAGGGATCAAACAATAGGATTAGGAATGGATGAGCAACCAATCACCACCACAAGCACCCAAGAACAAAAATAAAGAGGACAAGAACCAAATAAAAGAAAAGAACAATAACCGATGAAGAACGAAACAAAGAGACAACAAATCAAACACAAAGAGCTCAAAATAAAATAAAACGAATATATATTGAAAACAACTCCAATATATGGTTTAGAAAAAATACAAGAGAGTACAATAACCAAGAAAGAGAAAAATACATCAAAAATATGAAAAACGAAAAACGGGAGTTACACTTCGCCTCTTCCACCTTCGTCTCCTGCTCCTTCAGAGCCTCCTCGGACGTCTTCAAAGCCTTCGCTAGCTCCTCCTCGAGTCGAGCCTTCTCCTTCTCCAGCGTTCCGACTTTAGCCGCCTCGGTCGCCAAGCGCTCGAGTGCCTCGGCAAGTTTAGTCTCGAGGGCCCCAACCTCGGCAGCTCGCAATGCCTAGAGCTGTTGTTCGGCCTCGAACAACTTCATCGCCTTGACACGCTCCGCTCGCTCTCGGTCATTCGTCGCCTTCATCTCCTTCTCCTGCTCGGCGAACTGCTTGAGCATATGGCTAAGTGGCAGAGGGTCTGAAAATAAACGGAGAAGAACGTGAGAACCCAAAATCACTAACTCCGAAACTTAAGAGAGCAGAGTAGTATTACGTACTTACAGACATCATTGACCGGGCGACCTCCAAGGCGTCGTCGCCGACCGTGCTGGCCTTCTGGGGTGCGTGATCCTTCGGAGTCGGCAGGTGGCATATGGTCTGCATGCACATCGCCGCACCGCCCAGGAAGCCGTCAAGCTTCATCACCCTCCAATCGGGGACGAAGAGCTTCTTGTGCTCTTCGGTGAGGATGACCTCTGCTTCGGCCGTAAGCGGTGGCACCTCCAATGCCAAGGCTGCACCAGCCGAGAACGCCCCGCCCGAAGATCCAGGGGCGTCGGCCGAGGGGAGAGCAGCCTGCGGAGCCGATGGAGAGTCGCCGACCAGGTCAACGACAGCTGCGGGAGCCGAGGGTGCCTGAACCGCTCGGCTAGAAGGGGGCCCTGCCGTCGTTCTCTTCCTCATTTTGGTGTCCACACCCTTCGCCGCCGCCGCACTCCTCTTCGCCATCAGAGCTCAGTAGTCCATGCCGGGGGTTTCTGTACAAGGAAAATCAGAAGAGAGTTAGCGAGATAAAAGCAAACACATATGAACTAAGGAAAAGAAGTAAACGGGGCCTACTGGGGTTGATCGGACTGAGACCCCCACCGAGTAGGACCTCCTCGGTAATATCCTTCCAACCGAGGGTCGGGAGACCGAGGATCTTTGATACGACCTCCTCTTCTTCCTTGGTGAGCACCGGCTCGGCCTTCGCCCACTTCGGAACATCCTCCTTCCATACCGTCGGGAAGCCCCACGGCTTGGGACCTCGGATCAAGAAGTATTTCTCCTTCCATTGTTTAATGGAGTCCGGGTTCTCGATCAGCTTGACCCCCTTCCTCGGCGACAAGTAGTACCGGTACTCTATCTTGCTCATTCTGCAGATCCGGTAAAGACTGCGGAGAATGACGAGCTGGGGCTGTATGCCGACCGCTTGGCATTGGAGGATTAAAGTGATGACGTGCCACCACATGTTCGGCATGAACTGGACCGGACTCAAGCCGTACCACTGCAGCACCTCGACTACGAAGGGCGGCAGGGATAGCCGAAGGCCGGCATTGAGAGCGTTATACGGGAAGACGCATGTGTCCGGAGACGTCCCCGTGCACGCTCGGAAGCCTGGACCGGGGAGGAGCAAGGCGTACTCCTTTGGGATGTGGAACCCCTTCCTGATTCGATGAAGGTCCGCCTCGGTCATCACCGAGGGGATCTCGTCCACTTCCGAGGGGTCCCTGAGACTGTTCTCCTCATAGGCGGCAGATCTCCCTTGCACCGCCTTCGACAGGACATCCTCGGAATAGCTTCTGACCTTCCCGAGGCTCGACAACGTCGACGGTAGCCGACCCAGTGCACCAGGCCCTTCACCTTCTCCACTATAGTCTCTACGACGACTGACTTCTCCACTTCCTTCCCCTTGCTCGGGGGGACCACTAGAGCTCGGTTGGTCTCTTGGTCCGAGGTGGAGGTCTCATTCTCCGATGATACTCTAGACATTTCGAATTAAGTTTAAGATGAATTATCTCGAAGTGACGTCTATGGTCAGAAAGATCACCGGAGAATAGAAATGCCTGGCCATGAACGCTAGCAGCGCCGCTCGAGAGCAAAAGTGACTTAAGTAAAAAGTGAAGTAAAAACGAGAGAGTAAGAAATGAGGGGAAAGAGAGGCGGTGAAAACTTATAAGTGTTGAAGCGGATTCGGGTGGGCCTTCGAGTACATTGGGCCCCCACAACGACCCAGCAGAAGCCTAAGCGAGAAAACCAGAAGCTTAAGCGCCAAAATCCTCGTAATCCTCGTCTCTCACCTCGTGATCCGCACCTGATCTTTATTAGACGGTCCAAATCGTGCCACGTCGCTCGGAAACCAAATCCGAGCAACTTGCATTCCGAGCTGCGAATTGAAGAAAAACGACTTTCTCCTGGTAATTCGCACCTGATCGTCATCAAACAGCTCAGATCTTGCCACGTCGACCAAAATCACATTTTCTCGTGATCCATGCCGTCATGCCTCGTGATCTGTACCTGATCTTCATCAGACGGTCCAGATCGTGCCACGTTGCTCGAAAACCAAATCCGAGCAACTTGCATTCCGAGCTGCGAATTGGAGAAAAACGACGTTCTCCTCGTAATTCGCACCTGATCATCATCAGACGGCTCAGACCTCGCCACGTCGACCAAAATCACGTTTTCTCGTGATCCACGTCATCATGCCTCGTGATTCGCACCTGATCTTCATCAGAAGGTCCAGATCGTGCCACGTCGCTCAGAAACCAAATCCGAGCAACTTGCATTCCGAGCTGCGAATTAGAGAAAAACGACTTTCTCCTTGTGATTCGCGTCTGATCATCATCAGACGGCACAGATCGTGCCACATCAGTCGGAAAATCAAATCCGAGCAATTGGCATTCCGAGCTGCTCATGCGGAGAAAATGTCGCCGAGCTATAAGAGCCGTTTGATCGCCTCGAAATTCGCATCGCGACCTGATGGGCATCCTGATTCAGCCACGTTGACCAAAATCACGTTTTTTCGTGATCCATGCCTTCGTGCCTCGTGATTCGCGCTTGATCTTCATCAGACGGCCCAGATCGGGTCACGTCGCTCGGAAATCAAATCCAAGCGACTTGCATTTCGAGCTACCCATGCGGAGAAAATGTCGCCAGTTATGAGAGCTGTCTGATCGCCTCGAAATTTGCATTGCGACCCGATGGACTCCCTGATTCGGCCACGTGCCCAAGTGCAAGATCTATCGTCAGATTACCTCGAAATTCATGCCGCATCTAGATGGACGCCTCAGATTACGCCACGTCGCTCGGAATTCCAATCCGAGCGACAAGTGTTCCGAGCTGCTCATGTGGGGAAAACACTGCCGAGCAACTGGAGCCATTCGATCATCCATATTTTCACGTCTAAGGCTGATGGACGGTCCAGATTTTGCCACGTCATAATTGGGTAATTAAAATTATATTTTATTTATTAATTCGAATTATTTATTCAAAAGTTGTGAAAAAATGATTAAAAATACGGAAAAAATAATTAAAAATTCTAGAAAATAATCATAAATTTAGGAGAACATTTTTGAGCCCCTGGATAAATAATTATTGGTTAGAATGATTAATTAATGCTCCCGGAGAATGAATCATCGTTTTGCAAAATTGAATAAATGGTTCGAAAAAATAATATAAAATTGGAAAAAATCACCAAAAATCCAGAAGGACCTGAGAGCAAACTTGTGCACGCTACCAGCTCAGAAAAGCACCATCGCCCCTCAGACGAGATTCCAACACCCTTTGAGAACTCCGACAAAGCCCTATATGCAATTAAAATAACAAAACTACTCTCCAAAGGCCGTAACACACAGTCTTTGAGAGTGGGGGCTCGTGATATGGCTAAAAATGGGGTTCAATCGGAACCGTTCAAAGTGGGCACGAATCTCAAAGTTCCTGGGGCAGAACGGTAATTTCACCTACAGACGGGTCAGAATCGGGCACCGGGTCCCTCCTCTTGGACCTACTAACCTATGAACGGATCTGTTCAGCTGGAAACGGGTCTCAACCCGTTATGCGCCAGCTCAACAGGATTGGAGGAAATCCTGGCTCGCCCTGATCTTGAGGAGGTGGTTATAACCACCCCTATCCTGCCACACCGGAAAGTAGGGATTCACTCTTATCCCGAAGAAGATCTTCATGGCAACTATAAAAACCCCTTTACCTCATACTGTAAAAGGTGATCACTCTTTGTGCACTCAAGCTATTTCCTTTTACTTTTTCTGGTATTGACAAGAGCGTCGGAGGGTTTGTCGCCAGGATCCATCCTGGTATTTCAAACGTTTGTGCATGTCAGCGGGAGCACCAAGGAGTCAACTTATCAACAAGAAAGAAGGAAGATCCAGCCTGTTCGAATTCGTTACGAACCTACAAATCTCATCTATTACCCCCACACCAGAATCCAGCGGCAACATGATTTAAGACTGGAAACGGTGTCAATGCCATTGGAAGAACGCTGCATGCCACCTTTTTAATTGGAGTATTCGGGAAAATATCTATCTGTACGTCCTCTAATTATTTGTTCAAGCTCATGTGTTTTTGTGATAAATAAATGATGATGATATGAGAAGAAAAAATTGGTCAAATTTTAGCCCATCTTCCAAAAAGTCCAATTATCTTAGACCGAACTGAAGAATGTCTAATGTGTGTGGATTAATTAATTAGTTAATGCGACTTTTAATTAACATGCAGCCACATGAATTAACATGAATATTTATTTGTTGAATTATTTGTTTACCCCGTTTCTTTGTATTTTTATAGGAATGCAAGCAGACCACGATGATGCTTGAACATCAAAACATTGATTAGTTATATTAAAAAACAACAACATTGATTTGGTCCAAAAAGTTGGAATATAATGTATTGTAGTGTCAATTCACCATCTTATCTGTTCCCTTTTCTGTTGCCAATTGCAGGAAATCATGATATTATCACAAAGGTTTGCAAGACAATGGGCTTTGTCCAGACCCCAGTCTCACAGTTTAATGTATTTGTACCCAAAAATTCACCCTATATCTTCTTGGGCCTGATGCTGGGCCTAGTATTTTAGCTTAATGTTAGATAAAGAAAATAAATTAATACAGATACCCTACATCTTAAATTGGGGAAAAAAGAATAATACTCTACACCAAAGTTTTGCAGATACTCTTGAATTTTCTTTTGTATACATCCTAACATTGGGATTTTTTACTTTTTTAAAAACTATGCCGCTTTTCAAAATTATTTGCAAAAAGAGAACAATTACCAAAGTAATTATGCTGAGACTCAACAACTATTCTTGCCGTTCTCAACATCGAGCTTAGTTATTTTGTATTTGCCATCATGACATAGCGAGTGTAATCTTTTGTGGTTGAGAAACTCGCACTACAACAACACTGCCCTACCCCGGCGTTTCTACGTCGGCGGCGTTTGCGTCAAACGCCGGGTAGAACCTCATTTGTAAAAGAGGAACCCACATCCTTTATGCCGGCGTTGTCAAACAAACGCCGGAGTAGGATTGACTATTACATCTATGAAACGCCGGGGTATAGAAGAAATTATATCCCAAATTCCCCTAAAATTTCATTTCTCAATTTTCATTCTTCTCTCAAATCTCTTTGCTCTCTCTCTCTCCCACTCACGAACCCAAACCCTCCATGCCGTCTTCGACCTCCGCCATTCCGTCGTCTTCCCTGCCCGCCACCCCCCGTCGCCGTGTCCCTGAGTCTGTCTCATAACCCTAGCTCCGATCGACAACTGTGCCCCCCTCAGTCGCCGTTCACCTCACCAGGTCGACCTTCCTAGATCGCACGTTCGTTGTCTTCGTGGAGCTACGAGACGCTCAAGAACCACATATGCTGGTATGATTTCCCCCCTTTTTGAAACCCTAGTTCCGTTTCTTGTTGGATTTGGTGCAAATTTCTTTATTCATGTGATGTTGGGCTGTGAAGCTTGTTGCTTGCGTAAGTAATTTATTAACTGCATATTTGAAAAATACGATTGAAGGCTTCAAGTTTTCTCCATTTATTCTTACAGTGAAGAACATGGGTTAATTGTTGGACAGATTCCAATATGTGATCTTATATCTGATTTATCATGATAAGAACAAATAGAAAATTTAGATTCTACGAACTAATGATCTTAATATTGTATATATAACTTAAGTTTGTCGATATATGCATACAGTTCTCTAAGTTGTCTATCTTATATATATTTGATGACTATGGTTAGGAAGATCATTATCTTCCATCTACTACTAGTGAGCATCCTTAACTGTTGTTTCCTTTATTTCTTTTGATCATGAGAATCTCGTTTGTGATACATTTTTTTACACCCTTATGCAGAGGGCTTTATCTCATGAGAAATTAAAGCCAAACAAAGATATTGTGTAAACATGAAGAGTTCTTATGTTGACCAATTTTCTGATTGAACATCTGTACTTCATGTTCATCCTCATTTCAGGAGATGGGTAAGTATAACGAACTTTCTAGTTAAAGAATGGTGATCCTATTGACGTATTTTTTTTTTAAATTTTAAGATGATCGTCCTACTAAAATATGCACTACAAAAGAAAGTAGCTTTCCCGGCGATTATTCTCCGGCGTTTTACTAGTAGCGCCGGGGTAGGGAGCCAGTAGGAATTGGGCGCCAGATGGGATGGTCATACACCGGCGGTCGATTTAAAACGCCGGTGAATGTTAGTATTCACCGGCGTTTTACCTAAACACGCCGGTGAAGTTTATTATTCACCGGCGTTTTTTATTATAAACGCCGGCGAATATACTGGCACATTCACCGGCGTGTCCAATTAAAACGCCGGTGAATAACTGGGAATAAAACCCGCGAACCCTAATCGTTCGCTCGCCATTTACCCATTACCCAAAAAAAAGAGAGGGAAAAAAGGCGCTTCGTTTCCCTCATTCCCCGCTCTATTTCCCGCGCGTTTGCCTCCGCCGCTTCGTCCTCTTCGACGGCCTTCGACCATTCGAAATCGTCCCTTATTCCCTTCGTCCTTTTCGATTTCGTTCTTCCCTCTCTCGATCTGGAGGTGAATCGGCGGTCGCCCCTCTCTCTCTCTCTCCTACGCCCCCGCCCTCGTCGCCCCGCTCCCTCCCTTTCTCTTCGGTATGATCTCTTGATTTCCCTTATTTTCCAAAAAAGGCAGCTTTTTTCAGTTTATTCATTTCGATTTCCTTAGCATGAACGGTTTAGTTGAGATGAAGAATTAATAGAAAAATATATGCTTAGATAATGGAAATTTTCATCTTCTTTTACTGTTAATGAAGCTGATTTCATGCATCTGATTGTCTTCATGGCATGTTTGTTTTTTTACCCAAAATGGGTTCACTGTGAACTGAGGATATTGTATAGGTACGTATGCCAAAATTCTCTGGCCGGATATGCACCACACTTGGGTTTTAGATTTAGTTGGGCACAGTGAATTAGTAGAGCAACATATAAGCTCAGTTAATGGGAAATTTTCATTTTCAGATACTATTAAAGTAACCTGATTGCAATCTTTGGCATGGTTTTTTAACACAAAATGAGTTCACTTCCAAACTAAGTATGCTGCATAGCATACCCGTTTTCTTTCACTGTTAATGAAGCTGATTTCATGCATCTGATTGTCTTCTTGGCATGCATGTTTTTTTACCCAAAATGGGTTCACTGTGAACTGAGGATGCTATAGGTACGTATGTCAAAATCCTCCGGCCGGATATGCACAACAATTGGATTTTAGATTTAGTTGGGCTAAAGAAGTAGTAGAGCAACATATAAGCTCAGATAATGGGAGATTTTTATTTTCAGATACCGTTAAAGTAACCTGATTGCAATCTTTGGCATGGTTTTTTAACACAAAATGGGTTCACTTCCAAACTAAGTATGCTGCATGCATAGCATCCCCAGTTTGTATAGGTTCACTTCCAGACTAAGTGAACTGAGGATGCTATAGGTACGTATGCCAAAATCCTTCGGATACGCACAACAATTGGGTTTTAGATTTAGTTGGGTTGAAGAAGTAGTATAGCAACATATAAGCTCTGATAATGGAAAATTTATCATTTTCAAATACTGTTGAAGTAACCTGATTGTCAATCTTTGGCATGGTTTTTTATACGAAAATGGGTTAACTTCCAATCTAAGTATGCTGCTAGCATCCCCATTTTCTTTTTTTGTTGTTAGTGAAGCTTATTTTCATGCATCTGATTGTCATCTTGGCATGTTTTTTTTACCAAAATCGGTTCACTGTGAACTGAGGATGGTATAGGTACTGATGAGGACATCGGTTCTAGAAGATTTGGGCGTTTCTATCAGCGCAGGCATCGTCTTCATCAGCTGTTTTATTTAGTTTAGGACTTTTATTTTATTTCCATTTTTATGTAATCTTTTTTTGTAATTTTTAGATTCTGAGAATATTTTGGTGATGTGTTTCAAGATGTAATTGAGCCTATTTAAAGGCCCTGAGATGAATGAGAAAGGGATGCCATTATTGATCAAAAAAACTGTGTTGAGTTTTGCTCTTCAATTTTCTCCTTGTGTGATACAATCGAGATACAAATTAGGGTTTGTGATAAATCCTAATCCAGTTTTAGAACTAGTGATTAGTTCTAATAATTTATCCCCAATTAAAAATTCCAAATACAAAACCCTAATTCCCAAATCCAACAAAACAACCCTAACCACAGCCGTCACTTAATCCCCTCTCCTTCTTCTCCCTCCCATCCCGCTCAAACCCCACATCCCCAATCCAGAACAAAGAACCCATCGTTCCATCCCCCTCCTCACTCCAAACTCGATCCAGAAGCCCTCTCGCCATCGCCCTCTCACCCTCTCGCCACCAACAGACCCAACTCCACTACCGCTGCCTTCACCATCATCGTTCCCCACCATCGACCGCGCCCCTCATCCCCAAACTCCGTCGACCCATAGCCACCACCACGACAGCCTTCATCACCCCCGAAGCCTTCCCCTAACCCACCGAATCCAAACCCTAATCCCACCGGACCCGACGACCACTGCTGTTTCCCCCTCCTAGCAACCGGCGCCATCCCGACGCCGACCACGCTGCCGCCTTTCGCCGACGACGCCACCCCCCGTTCGCCGTCCACCACCGGCGACCAGATCAGTCACCTCCGAGCTGAGTTGCTGACTTTGCTTGCTGAGTTGCTGAGATCCCAGTTGCTGCCCAACTCCGAGATCTCTGTTGGTTTTCTTCGGATTCGGTATACTCTTTCCATCTCTTCCGTATTTATGTTTTACTGCCTTATCATCTCGTATATTATCTGATTTGACTGTCGACCACAAAATAATTGAGATTGAGTGATCCACATGCTAGATTAGAGTACGAATTGATATTGGACGTATTACTTGCTAACATATAGGGATTTAATTATTGATTGAGGTTGAATTATTAATTGGAATTGTTAGCATAATTCAGTTCTTGAAAATCCATCAAACCCGCTAACTGTTTTAAATTTCTAACTTAGATCAGAACTTTCATGTTGGTAAAATTAACCCATTAAAATTCTTGGAAATTCTCTATCTTAGGGTTGGTTTTACATCATTTTGGTATCAGAGCAAAGGTTCTTAAAACCTTAGTTCTTGCATCGTAGGCATCATTTTTGCATTCATTTAGTATCGTGTAGTCTTTTATTTTATTTTATTTTTATTTTATTTTAGTTTAGTCCAGAATCATTTAAAAAAAATAAATTAAAAAAAAAAAAAATTAGGACACACACGGCCCCTAGCTTCCACTTTTGGTGAATGCGTCTTCGCAGCACCATCACAGACCCTGAAGAGCCTTTTCTATCCCTTCCCAATCACCCAATTAGGAACCCTAGACTCCCCAGACCTGAAATGGACAACCCTGATATCTCCACTACCCTAGCTGCCATCCAAGCAACTCTTGCCAATATCAATGAGAGGCTTGAGAAAGTGGAGCTAAATCAAAACATTGTCCCTGAGCTTCATGGCCATCGTCAGATCTCTCAAGGGAATGTTCATGACGATCGACGTCAAGAACGTGACCCTGACGAACAATATAAAAAGAACGTTAAGGCTGACGTTCCCCAATTTGAAGGCCACATGGAACCCCAAGCTTACCTTGATTGGGTCCGTGCCATGGACCACTATTTTGTGTGGTTCGACATGAGCGAAGCCCTTAAAGTTAAATTTGCAACTATGAAATTAACGGGTAAAGCTCAACAGCATTGGACCAATCTTGAACATGCCCGCAGAGGCCGAGGCCTGGCACCCATAGCCACTTGGGAGGCCATGAAAGAGAAGCTCACTGAGAGGTATGTACCGTTGTCGTTCCACACCCGATTGTTAGATTCGTGGAACCAATTGTATCAAGGAAGTAAATCCACACAAGAATACATTGATAAATTCAATGACTTCCTTATTCGGTGCAATGCGCTAGGAAAAGAGAGTGAAGAACAAACTCTCTCTAGGTTCAGAGCTGGACTACGAGCTGACCTTAGGAACGAGCTAATCTATAGAAACGTGGACTCAATAGCGGCAGCCTACGCCCTAGTCCTCGACATAGATTCACTTAAAGCTAGTTCTCATTCTAGGTCCAGCGACTCGAGGGATCATTCCTCTAAGATGACCTCTACTGACCCACCTAGACCTAAGCCTCCCTCTCAGCACCCCAACAAATCTTACCCAAACAAACCTAATTCAAACTTTAACTCACATAGAGATGAACATAAGGGTAAGAACACTGGAAAAGATTACAGTAAGATTGACCCTCTCACTAAGTGCTATAAGTGTAAGGGCTATGGTCATGTTGCTAGCAACTGTCCCAGTCCTAGTAGGATAAACATAGTAGAGGGTACCGCTGTCATTGCTGACGACTCAGACAATGAGTTTTCTTATGAGCCTATCGAAGGCGATGACTTCGGTGAAGAAGAGGATGACCAGTATCTCCACTGTATTCGGTCTATCCAATCACCTCACTTGAATGTAGTTAGATGTGCTTTGTCCCAACCAAAAGAGGAAGATGATTGGAAGCGCACTGCTATATTCCACACCTTTACGACTATAGGTGGCAAAAACTGCAAGGTGATTGTTGACAGTGGGAGCTGCGTCAACGCTGTCTCTTCTGCGGTCTTAGCAAAGACCGGACTTAAGGCTGAACCCCATCCACGCCCATACAAAGTATCTTGGATTGATGCAACAGCACTCCAAGTAACACATCGATGCTTAGTCCCTGTGGACTTCAAAGCTTACAAAGAGGAAATTTGGTGTGATGTGCTTAAAATGGATGTGGGTCAAGTCATTTTAGGGAGACCTTGGTTATACGATCACGATGTGACTATATATGGTCGATCCAACCAATGTGTGTTCCAGCACGATGGACTAAAAATAAAGCTCATTCCCGTGAGGCCACGAACTAGTCCAGCTGAAACAACACCGGCTCCCTCGAGAAAGGGCAAGGAGGTAACGTATATGGGTGAAAAGGAACTTACGAATGAAATTGAAAAGGGGGCTACCATTCTTTTACTCATAGCGAGAGAAGTCCCTAAAGATCCTAAGTCACTCATCCCGCCCCAAGTTACTCCTGTCCTTCAGGAATTTGCAGATGTATTTCCTGCTGACCTCCCCAACCAGTTGCCCCCATTGCGTGACATCCAACACGCTATTGATCTGGTTCCGGGAGCGAGTCTTCCCAACTTGCCACATTATCGGATGAATCCGACAGAGCATGCTGAGTTGAAACGGCAAGTTGATGAGTTATTGGCAAAGGGCTTCATCAGAGAAAGTTTAAGTCCTTGCGCTGTCCCTGCCCTATTGACGCCAAAGAAAGATGGAACTTGGCGTATGTGTGTGGACAGCCGTGCCATAAACAAGATCACGGTGAAATACCGTTTTCCCATTCCTCGTTTGGATGACATGTTGGACATGATGTCTGGTGCCACAATCTTTTCCAAAATTGATCTTAAAAGTGGCTACCACCAAATACGTGTTCGTCCTGGTGATGAATGGAAGACCGCCTTCAAGACGAAGGATGGCCTGTACGAGTGGATGGTCATGCCATTTGGAATGACAAATGCCCCGAGCACGTTTATGAGAATCATGACGCAAGTACTCCGTCCCTTTATGGGCAAGTTCCTTGTGGTGTACTTTGATGATATTCTCATTTACAGCCGATCCGTTGGGCAACATCTTGACCATTTGAGACAGGTCTGCGGTGTTTTGAGGAAGGAACAGCTTTATGCTAATCCTACCAAATGTACCTTCCTCTCCGATCAGACTATCTTTCTGGGATTTATTGTGTCTGCCAGAGGAGTATCTGCTGACCCAGAAAAGATACGAGCTATTACAGAGTGGCCTGAGCCCCGCAATATTCGTGATGTGCGGAGTTTTCACGGCCTTGCCACCTTTTATCGTCGGTTCGTGCGAGGATTTAGCACGATCATGGCTCCGATAACTGACTGTTTGAAGAAAGGTGAGTTTGTCTGGTCGAAAGAAGCCACGAAGGCCTTCGAAGAGATCAAGAAGAGAATGACTCAGACACCTGTCATAAGGTTGCCTGATTTCACTAAAGTCTTCGAAGTAACATGTGATGCTTCTGGTATTGGTATAGGTGGAGTCCTCAGTCAAGAGAGTCATCCAGTTGCTTATTTCAGTGAAAAGCTGAACGAAGCAAGACAAAAATACTCCACCTATGACAAGGAGTTCTATGCGGTCATTCAGTCACTTCGCTATTGGCGACATTATCTCCTACCGCAAGAATTCGTTATCTTCTCAGACCATGAGGCCTTAAGATTCCTTAATTCTCAACAAAAGTTGAATCCGAGACATGCTAGATGGGTAGAGTTCCTACAAGAATATTCATATACCATTAGGCATACAAAAGGGATTGATAATAAGGCCGCGGATGCGCTAAGTCGTTGTTACATGATCTTATCTGCTCTGCGCACCGAAATTATTGGTTTTGAGAGATTGAGAGATGAGTATGCCTCCTGCCCAGATTTTCACGAGATCTATACCTCTTTGAAGGAAGGCATAACTCGAGTGATAGATGATTATTTCTTGAAAGATGATTATCTCTTCTATCGCTCCAAACTGTGCATTCCTAGTACATCCTTACGAGAGTATCTTGTTTGGGAATTGCACGCTGGTGGCCTTGCTGGACATTTTGGGCATAGCAAGACCATTGATGCTGTGGAACATAGGTTTTACTGGCCGAAGCTAAAGAGAGACGTTGTGAGACTTGTTAACAGATGTCACACCTGTCAACTTGCCAAGCAACAAAAACAGAACACAGGCCTGTACACTCCCCTACCTGTTCCCAGCCGCCCTTGGGAAGACGTGAGTATGGATTTCGTGTTAGGCTTACCGAAGACACAAAAGAAACACGATTCCATTCTTGTCGTCGTGGACCGTTTTTCTAAAATGGCCCACTTCCTCCCGTGCTCGAAAACTTTTGATGCATCCCGCGTGGCTCAGATCTTCTTTGATAATATTGTGAAGCTACATGGGTTGCCAAAAACCATTGTGTCTGATAGGGATGTGAAATTCACGAGTTATTTTTGGAAGACCCTATGGCACAAGTTAGGTACAAAATTAAAGTTTTCGTCAGCGTTCCACCCACAGACAGATGGACAGACTGAGGTTGTCAATCGGAGTCTTGGCAATCTCTTACGTACTCTTGTGGGAGAGAACTTGGGAACATGGGATTTGAAATTAACGGTTGCTGAATTTGCATATAACACATCTAGGAATAGAACCACTGGCATGAGTCCACACGAAGTTGTACACGGTTATCGTCCTAGGCAGCCTATAAATCTTGCCCCCATGTTAGAACATCACCGAGTCTCTGAGTCTGCATCTGCATTTGCATCCCGCATTCATGATTTACATAGAGAAATTTCCAAAGAAAATTAATGAAAATAATTTTAACTACAAGTTAAGAGCTGATATTAGAAGGAAATTTAAAACTTTTAATGTGGGTGACGAAGTGATGGTTCGGATTCGTCCGGAACGGTTCCCAGCGGGATCCGTTAAGAAATTGAACGCACGTGCTGCAGGTCCATTTAAAATTCTTCATAAAATCAATGATAATGCCTATATTGTTGACCTCCCCGAAGGCTTTGGCATCAGTAAAACTTTCAATATTGAGGATTTAGTACCCTATGAAGGCCCAGAATTTAACCCTAGAAATCCTCTTATAGATGAGCCTACCCTGCAGCCTACTGGTGAGATTCCCCCATTACCTCCACTACCAGATACTACTTACCCATCGACAGAAGAGTTAGATAATATTTTAGATGATCAGATAATCTCTACTAGAGATGGTGGTATTCATAGATATTTGGTAAGTTGGAAAAACAAGCCGGAGTCGGAGAACACTTGGATAGATCGCGGAGAGCTCCAGCGCTTGGATCCAGACCTCTTGGAGCACTATGACAGGAGGACTGGTTTTGACTCGACTGGGTCGAGCCTTCTCCCACCCGGGGAGAATGATGAGGACATCGGTTCTAGAAGATTTGGGCGTTTCTATCAGCGCAGGCATCGTCTTCATCAGCTGTTTTATTCAGTTTAGGACTTTTATTTTATTTCCATTTTTATGTAATCTTTTTTTGTAATTTTTAGATTCTGAGAATATTTTGGTGATGTGTTTCAAGATGTAATTGAGCCTATTTAAAGGCCCTGAGATGAATGAGAAAGGGATGCCATTATTGATCAAAAAAACTGTGTTGAGTTTTGCTCTTCAATTTTCTCCTTGTGTGATACAATCGAGATACAAATTAGGGTTTGTGATAAATCCTAATCCAGTTTTAGAACTAGTGATTAGTTCTAATAATTTATCCCCAATTAAAAATTCCAAATACAAAACCCTAATTCCCAAATCCAACAAAACAACCCTAACCACAGCCGTCACTTAATTCCCTCTCCTTCTTCTTCCTCCCATCCCGCTCAAACCCCACATCCCCAATCCAGAACAAAGAACCCATCGTTCCATCCCCCTCCTCACTCCAAACTCGATCCAGAAGCCCTCTCGCCATCGCCCTCTCACCCTCTCGCCACCAACAGACCCAACTCCACTACCGCTGCCTTCACCATCATCGTTCCCCACCATCGACCGCGCCCCTCATCCCCAAACTCCGTCGACCCATAGCCACCACCACGACAGCCTTCATCACCCCCGAAGCCTTCCCCTAACCCACCGAATCCAAACCCTAATCCCACCGGACCCGACGACCACTGCTGTTTCCCCCTCCTAGCAACCGGCGCCATCCCGACGCCGACCACGCTGCCGCCTTTCGCCGACGACGCCACCCCCCGTTCGCCGTCCACCACCGGCGACCAGATCAGTCACCTCCGAGCTGAGTTGCTGACTTTGCTTGCTGAGTTGCTGAGATCCCAGTTGCTGCCCAACTCCGAGATCTCTGTTGGTTTTCTTCGGATTCGGTATACTCTTTCCATCTCTTCCGTATTTATGTTTTACTGCCTTATCATCTCGTATATTATCTGATTTGACTGTCGACCACAAAATAATTGAGATTGAGTGATCCACATGCTAGATTAGAGTACGAATTGATATTGGACGTATTACTTGCTAACATATAGGGATTTAATTATTGATTGAGGTTGAATTATTAATTGAAATTGTTAGCATAATTCAGTTCTTGAAAATCCATCAAACCCGCTAACTGTTTTAAATTTCTAACTTAGATCAGAACTTTCATGTTGGTAAAATTAACCCATTAAAATTCTTGGAAATTCTCTATCTTAGGGTTGGTTTTACATCAGGTACGTATGCCAAAATCCTCCGGCCGGATATGCGGCTACAATTGGGTTTTAGATTTAGTTGGGATGAAGAAGTAGTAGAGCAACATATAAGCTCAGATAATGGGAAATTTTTCATTTTCAGATACTGTTAAAGTAACCTGACTGGAATCCTTGGCATGGTTTTTTAACAAAATGGGTTCACTTCGTAACTAAGTATGCTGCATAGCATCCCCAGTTTCTTTCACTGTTAATTAATTGAAGCTTATCCCATGCATCTGATTGTCATTTTGGCATGTTTTTTTGACCAAACTGGGTTCACTGTGAACTGAGGATGCTATAGCTCTATGCCAAAATTCTCCGGCTATGTACAACAATTGGTTCAGTCTGCAAAATATATGCTTACATACTAGACATTTTAATTTTTCTTTTACTGTTTCTTTTGTTTAGTAGTATTATTATTATTATTATTATTATTATTATGAGATAAGTGATTATTAGTAGTCATGAACAGAATAGTTCATGAGTCATCAGATCTTCTTGTTACCGTAGTTACAGCAGGACGCACTCATTATTCGGCCGATTCCTCTTCATCAGCAAAATACCCTTTACCATCATCATCTCCTTGAACGGAAAGCCAAATACAGGGGAGACTATAGTCGATTTTTTTTTATGCTCGAACACAGGGTGTGTGATAAAATACCGTCTAAGGTGGTTGTGATCATTTCCACAAAAGGTCGTTTAGGGTTTGGTGAATAGAGTAGATTGTATTAAGAAGTAGTTTTTTTTTGTACATTTTTTGGAGCCACAATTTCTTTATTTTACAGTTAAAGATTATATCGTTTATTTATTTGCAGTTAGGGATGATTTTCAAATAGGTGAAATTTAATATACAAAATGCCTTTTACTGTTATTACTATTTAATATATTAAATTTTAATTTCAGACTGTGTGCTATTGATATAATGGATAGAAGTTGGATTAGTAAACCACGATTATCCAAGGAGTACCGTGATGGTATTAAAGATTTTATTATCTTTGCCAAACGACATTCCCGTGATCCCAACCTAATCCTTTGTCCATGCCTTCGCTGTACAAATTGTATGCTGAGGACATGTGACGTAGTACATACACACTTGGCTGTCAACGGTTTTCTTCAAGGGTACACAAGGTGGTTTTGTCATGGAGAGGATCATACGGCAGCTCCTGTTCGTCCGGTTGTATTAGAAAATGAGGCTGAGCCCTTAGTGAACGAAGACTTAAGCGTTCCCGATGAGATGCATGCTTTGTTACAAGATGTCATGGGGAATCATAATGTTCCTTTCCACACCAATGACCCAACAACCGAAGTTCACAATGAGTCAATAGAAACAAACCAGATTGGTGGTGGGGTGGACGAGGAAATGTCTGGCCCCACCCATGAAAATAATAAGCAGCAAGAATCCTTCGCTAAGTTACTTGAAGATGCTAGTATCCCGTTGTACCGCGACTGCACCAAATTTTCTAAGTTCTCATTCATTGTCAGACTATTTCAGATTAAATGTTTAAACGGGTGGTCTGCTAAGTCTTTCACTATGCTACTTGAATTGTTGAATGAAGCATTTCCTGAAATCTGTATTCCAAACTCAGCGTATAAAATCAAAAAATTCCTAAGTTCTCTCGATCTAGGATATGAGAAGATAGCAGCATGTCCAAATGACTGTATGCTTTTCACGAGTGGTAAGGAAAGTCTGGAGAATTGCGAAGTGTGTGGTTCTTCGAAATGGAAAGAAAGACCAAATCAAGACGAGGGAGCCAGCGGATCTA
Organism: Hemerocallis citrina; assembly: GCA_017893485.1. Taxonomy (NCBI): domain Eukaryota; kingdom Viridiplantae; phylum Streptophyta; class Magnoliopsida; order Asparagales; family Asphodelaceae; genus Hemerocallis; species Hemerocallis citrina. The sequence continues at coordinate 95,462,980 of CM030364.1, read as the reverse complement.
CTAAGCGAAGTAGGAAAAAGAAGCCTGCCAAAATATTGCGTTACTTTCCTCTGATCCCTAGGTTACAAAGGTTGTTTATGTCCACGAAAACTTCTTCTGATATGAAATGGCATGCTGAAGGCCGCACTAATGATGGGATTCTTAGACATCCTGCTGATTCTCAATCTTGGAAAAGATTTGATGAAAGATATCCTGATTTTGCGGAAGATCCTCGAAATGTGAGACTTGGACTAGCTAGTGATGGTTTCAACCCTTTCAGGCAAATGAGTAGTACATACAGCATATGGCCGGTTGTGTTGATACCATACAATTTGCCGCCTTGGAAATGCATGAAGCAGTCCTCATTTATTTTGTCCATGATAGTTCCTGGACCGAAAGGTCCTGGAAATAATATAGATGTGTACCTACAACCGTTAATAGATGAACTTCAGAAGTTGTGGGTGGGTGTTCCAACCTATGATGCTGTGGCTAAAGAAACATTTTCTCTTCGTGCCGTGTTGTCTTGGACAATCAATGATTTTCCAGCATATGCAAATTTATCTGGATATAGTACTAAAGGACGTTATGCATGTCCATGTTGTGCTGACCAAACTAGTTCAAGATGGTTGTACAATGGCAGAAAGTTTTGCTATATGGGTCATAGGAGATGGTTGCCTGACACACATATATTTCGGGCAGAGGCAGCGATATTTGATGGCACCGACGAGTGGGAACATGCTCCTGGGTCTTCCTCTGGTTCAGATATTTTGAGGCGGGTAGATGGTCATCAATTCAAATATGGAAAGGAACCAGAAGTCAGGACAAAGGGCAAGAAAAGGGCAAGGCCGGAGCAAGATGAGGAGACCGATCTATATGGCGAGGATGAGGATCAAAACTTGACGAGTTTAGGTGCATGGAAGAAGAAGAGTATTTTCTTCAAGTTGCCGTATTGGGAATTCAACTTATTGAGACATAATTTAGATGTGATGCATATCGGCAAAAATATAGGTGAGAATTGTATAGGAACAGTTATGGGAGATGATCGGAAGACAAAGGACAATCTGAAGAGCCGACTTGATTTGAAGTCAATGGGCATCCGACATGAGTTGCACCCAGAAGAATTGCCGAACGGGAAAGTGCTCCTACCTCCTGCAATCTATTCAATGTCAAAATCGGAGTTGGAGTTGTTTTGCAAAGTACTACTTGAACTGAAAGTCCCCGATAGTTATTCTTCTAACATGGCAAAATGTGTCAACTTTAAAGAGAAGAGGCTTCAGGGGCTAAAGTCACACGACTACCACATCCTAATGCAGGATCTCCTTCCTGTGGCCCTAAGGTCTTCAATGTGTGAGCAAGTCACTACTGTCCTGAAAGATCTTTGTAGCATATATAAAGGTATTTGCTCAAGAATGCTTCGTGTTGAAGATCTGGACCAATTGGAGCAGCAGGCGGCATTGACACTTAGTAAAATGGAGATGATATTTCCTCCATCGTTTTTCACTATTATGATTCACTTGATAATCCACCTTGCTGGTGAAGCCAGAATCGGTGGTCCTGTTCACTATCGGTGGATGTACCCCATTGAGAGGTAAAATAATTCGTTCATCTTACGAAATTGAATTTTCAAAAGCTCATTTCTTTTAATCCCCTAATCCGCTCTAGTTTATTAATTGTACATGTTCAGGTACCTATACCGGCTAAAGGGTTATGTGAAAAATAGAGCATATCCTGAAGGGTCAATAGCCCAGGGATGTCTATCAGAGGAGTGCTCACATTTTTTTTCCAGGTATTTGCCTGGTGTGGAGACATCTTCCAGTAGACCACGTAGAAATCCAGACATTTCCAACCTTGATGGTGCACAATATCTTTTTGATACCGCTGGCACCACTGTTAGTAAAGTTGATGCATTTGAGCTCGATAGCTTAGCGTGGGAACAGGCACATCGATATGTGCTAGACCATCATGCATCAGTGGAACCATTTCGAAAGTAAGTTGCTTTTAAATGTAAATCGAATACAGTGAAAACCGCGGAGTTCAATATTTTTGATACTTTTGTTATTCCTAATTTCAATTGCTTGTTTTTTAGCGAATTTGTCAGGGACATCAAACGAAGGGCTAGACCAAGAAGACTACCACCACGTGAACAAAACAAGCTGATGAATGAAAAATTTCATAAGTGGTTTGAATCTCATGTAGGTGAATTACAGTTATGCAAGTTAATCTTTATTATATCTATATTTTCTATGGTGTTGATACGATTTGCGCAAAATTAATAGGTACATTCTTTGGGTCCTGAAGGTGCGTCATCTGAAATACAAGTACTTGCCAAAGGTCCCTATCAGATGGCCAAAAGATACGGAGGATACATATTCAATGGTTTTAGATTTCGTACTAAGGATCGTGAATCTAATTTGAAGTCTCAAAATAGTGGAATGGTAGTGACGTCTAAGACTAGAAGTTATGCTTCCAAATCGGACACAAGGCCTGTTGATGGGGATCTCGACTACTATGGAGTGCTCACGGATATCATTGAGTTGAATTATTTTGGCCATTTCCGTGTTGTCTTATTTCGTGGGGATTGGGCTGAGTTTGATAGGAATTTTGCTAACAACAAGGACAAGCTTGGCTTCACAATTGTGAACTTCTCAAAATTGATTCACATCGGTACACACATTAGCCATGAGCTATTTGTGTTTCCATCCCAAGTGCAACAAGTGTTCTACATTGCAGATCCAACCCTGCCAAAATCGTATGTGGCTATCCCTATGCAACCAAGAGATGTATTCCAACTGGGCGATACTTCAGACGATGAAGACGGTGAAGACATGAACAGTTACATTGCTTCTGAGTTTCCTGTGTTTGATGTAAACACAACCGATCTTGGAATTTGTGGGACTTGGTTCCGCAAGGATGGAGAAGAGGGCGATGTACTGGAAGATGTCGTATTGTAGTTTATATGATTTTTTATGCAAGTTTATTATATGTCTGTAATTTTATGTCTTAAATCTTGTTGTAATATTATGTCTGTAATTTCGAATATGTTCATTATGAATTTAATATACTGGTTTAATTGTCTTTCTATTTTCTACTGCTTGGTATTATTTACATTAAACTATGCTTAGTGTCATTTGAACCAAACTATCATTTGAACCAAGTTATCGGATCCTTGACAGGTACAACATGCCGAGGCGTGGAAAGAGGGTAAATATAAATGATGGCAACGAGAGCCATGGGGATGAGCAGCCACTAAATAATAGTGGCAGGCAAACATATGAGAGTGAGGGTAGCACACCGCCCACTGTCAAAAAACATCGGTAAGTCTTGAAATTGGTATTTTTAAAGAGATTATGTTACTTGAATGCATGAAAGACACGTACTAGTGTTTGTGAGTCTGCATTGTGGCTGTCGTCTATGTCGCATTTCGTCTATGTTTCTTAAGTGGGCTGTGATTAGAGAGAAAGGGCTGGAGTGGAGATCTGGAAACCCAAAATAGAGACATCTCGTTTATTATAATCTACACTTATTGTTGGACCAATCCCCTCTTGCTGTTGTTGCTGATGTCTCTTTGTGTGCGTGTGTTGAAGAGAATGAAGGGATGAGAGAGAGATGAGGAAAATGCCGCTATGTTAGCCTGGTGTATCCTCATTCTCTACGATCCCTCTTTCTGGCTCCATATATGGCTTCTATATTAAATTGGTTTCCTTCCACGATGACAGTCCGTAATACTACACTTGATATGAGCCCATGTTCATAGCTGCATCCTATTGCATACTCACAAACAACTAATACTTGTCGGCCTTGCATCGTATGCCCAACCCCATTTTGGCACATAACCTGGTATAGATGACATTGTACTGATTTGGAGGAGGTGAAAATGGGACCATAAAATAGCTTAAGAAGACCATCAGGTTTATGAAATAAGCTTCACTAACAGTGAAAGAAACTGGGGATGCTATGCAGCATACTTAGTTTGGAAGTAGTCCCATTTTGTGTTAAAAAAACCATGCCAAAGATTGCAATCAGATGCATGAAATCAGCTTCTTTAACAGTATCTGAAAATGAAAACTTTTCATAATCTGAGCATATATGTTTCTTTAACAGTGACTGTGAACAATTGTTCTTAATTGGGCTGTGATTAGAAAGAGACGAGTTGGAGTGGAGATCTGGAAACCCATATAGAGACATCTTGTTCATAATAATTTATTATGGTTGTTGTTCTTGTCGCTCTTGCTGTTGTTGCTGATGTCTCTATGTGTTCGTGTGCTGAAGGGAAAGAAGGGGTGAGAGAGAGATGAGAAAAATGCCGCTATGTTAGCCTGGTGTATCCTCATTCTCTACCATTCCTCTTTCTGGCTTCTATATTTGGTTTCCTTCCACGATGACAATTTCAGTTAAAACTACACTTGCTATGAGCCCTATTCGTATTTTTATTCCATGAAGAATTGATCTATGACTACAATCTCCATTCAAAACCCAATTGTTCACTCAAACATGCTCCTTGTATCTGAACTCAAACATCACATTAATAAACATCTTTTCTGATAATGGCTACAATTGTGGAAGCTCTCTCTAAGTCTCAATTCTTCAAGGTTTTGTTGCCTACTTCTTTACAGAAGCTGGTACTCTATTCTTCTTTAAAGAGAGGAGAATGGAGTACCAACTTCTGTAAAGAAGTAGGCAACAAAACCTTGAAGAATTGAGGCTTAGAGAGAGCTTCCACAAGTGTAGCCATTATTAGAAAAGATGTTTATTAATGTCATGTTTGAGTTCAGAAACAAGGGGCATGTTTGAGTGAACAATTTTCCAAACAAGCTTCACTAAAAGTGAAGGAAACTGGGGATGCTATGCAGCCTACTTAGTTTCTTTAACAGTGACTGAAAATTTCCATAATCTGAGCATATAAATTTTTCATAATCTGAGCATATATGTTTCTTTAGCAGTGACTGTGAACAATTGTTCTTAATTGGGCTGTGATTAGAAAGAGACGAGTTGGAGTGGAGAAGGGAAAGAAGGGGTGAGAGAGAGATGAGGAAAATGCCGCTATGTTAGCCTGGTGTATCCTTATTCTCTACCATTCCTCTTTCTGGCTTCTATATTTGGTTTCCTTCCACGATGACAATTCCAGTTAAAACTACACTTGCTATGAGCCCTATTCGTATTTTTCTTCCATGAACTGAGGATGGTGCATAGGCTGGTGCCTGGTGTATCCTCATTCTCTAGCATCCCCAGTTTCTTTCACTGTGAGTGAAGCTTATTTCACAAACCAGATGGTCTTCTTAAGCTATTCTATGGTCCCATTTTCACAAACTGTTAGTGAAGCTGATTTCAAGCACCTGATTGTCTTCTTAGCATGTATGTTTTTATACCGAAAATGGGTTCACTGTGAACTGAGGATATTGTGTAGGTACGTATGCCAAAATTCTCCGGCCGGATATGCACCACACTTGGGTTTTGCGATATAGTTGGGCTGAAAAAGTAGTAGAGCAACATATAAGCTCAGATAATGGAGAAATTTTCATTTTCGGATACTGTCAATGTAACCTGATTGCAATCTTTGGCATGGTTTTTTTAACACAAAATGGGTTCACTTCCAAAATGAGTATGCTGCATAGCATCCCCAGTTTCTTTCACTGTTAGTGAAGATTATTTCACAAACCTGATGGTCTTCTTAAGCTATTGTATGGTCCCATTTTCACTAACTGTTAGTGAAGCTGATTTCAAGCACCTGATTGTCTTCATGGCATGTATGTTTTTAAACCAAAAATGGGTTCACTATGGTCATCAGATGATGGAGAAATTTTCATTTTCAAATACTGTCAATGTAACCGGTTTTTTTAACACCAAATGGGTTCACTTCCAAAATGAGTATGCTGCATAGCATCCCCAGTTTCTATCACTGTTAGTGAAGCTTACTTCACAAACCTGATGGTCTTCTTAAGCTATTTTATGGTCCCATTTTCACTAACTGTTAGTGAAGCTCATTTCAAGCACCTGATTGTCTTCTTGGCATGTATGTTTTTATACCGAAAATGGGTTCACTGTGAACTGAGGATATTGTATAGGTACGTATGCCAAAATTCTCCGGCCGGATATGCACCACACTTGGGTTTTGCGATATAGTTGGGCTAAAAAAGTAGTAGAGCAACATATAAGCTTAGATAATGGAGAAATTTTCATTTTCGGGCACTGTCAATGTAACCTGATTGCAATCTTTGGCATGGTTTTTTTAACACAAAATGGGTTCACTTCCAAAATGAGTATGCTGCATAGCATCCCCAGTTTCTTTCACTGTTAGTGAAGATTATTTCACAAACCTGATGGTCTTCTTAAGCTATTGTATGGTCCCATTTTCACTAACTGTTAGTGAAGCTGATTTCAAGCACCTGATTGTCTTCTTGGCATGTATGTTTTTAAACCAAAAATGGGTTCACTGTGGTCATCAGATGATGGAGAAATTTTCATTTTCAAATACTGTCAATGTAACCGGTTTTTTTAACACCAAATGGGTTCACTTCCAAAATGAGTATGCTGCATAGCATCCCCAGTTTCTATCACTGTTAGTGAAGCTTACTTCACAAACCTGATGGTCTTCTTAAGCTATTTTATGGTCCCATTTTCACTAACTGTTAGTGAAGCTCATTTCAAGCACCTGATTGTCTTCTTGGCATGTATGTTTTTATACCGAAAATGGGTTCACTGTGAACTGAGGATATTGTATAGGTACGTTTGCCAAAATTCTCCGGCCGGATATGCACCACACTTGGGTTTTGCGATATAGTTGGGCTAAAAAAGTAGTAGAGCAACATATAAGCTTAGATAATGAAGAAATTTTCATTTTCGGGCACTGTCAATGTAACCTGATTGCAATCTTTGGCATGGTTTTTTTAACACAAAATGGGTTCACTTCCAAAATGAGTATGCTGCATAGCATCCCCAGTTTCTTTCACTGTTAGTGAAGATTATTTCACAAACCTGATGGTCTTCTTAAGCTATTGTATGGTCCCATTTTCACTAACTGTTAGTGAAGCTGATTTCAAGCACCTGATTGTCTTCTTGGCATGTATGTTTTTAAACCAAAAATGGGTTCACTGTGGTCATCAGATGATGGAGAAATTTTCATTTTCAAATACTGTCAATGTAACCGGTTTTTTTAACACCAAATGGGTTCACTTCCAAAATGAGTATGCTGCATAGCATCCCCAGTTTCTATCACTGTTAGTGAAGCTTACTTCACAAACCTGATGGTCTTCTTAAGCTATTTTATGGTCCCATTTTCACTAACTGTTAGTGAAGCTCATTTCAAGCACCTGATTGTCTTCTTGGCATGTATGTTTTTATACCGAAAATGGGTTCACTGTGAACTGAGGATATTGTATAGGTACGTATGCCAAAATTCTCCGGCCGGATATGCACCACACTTGGGTTTTGCGATATAGTTGGGCTAAAAAAGTAGTAGAGCAACATATAAGCTTAGATAATGGAGAAATTTTCATTTTCGGGCACTGTCAATGTAACCTGATTGCAATCTTTGGCATGGTTTTTTTAACACAAAATGGGTTCACTTCCAAAATGAGTATGCTGCATAGCATCCCCAGTTTCTATCACTGTTAGTGAAGCTTACTTCACAAACCTGATGGTCTTCTTAAGCTATTCTATGGTCCCATTTTCACTAACTGTTAGTGAAGCTGATTTCAGGCACCTGATTGTCTTCTTGGCATGTATGTTTTTATACCAAAAAATGGGTTCACTGTGAACTGAGGATATTGTATAGGTACGTATGCCAAAATTCTCCGGCCGGATATGCACCACACTTGGGTTTTGCGATATAGTTGGGCTGAAAAAGTAGTAGAGCAACATATAAGCTCAGATAATGGAGAAATTTTCATTTTCGGATACTGTCAATGTAACCTGATTGTTTAACACAAAATGGGTTCACTTCCAAACTAAGTATGCTGCATAGCATCCTCAGTTCTTCTTTTGTTGATAGTGAAGCTTATTTTCATGCATCTGATTGTGATCTTGGCATGTTTTTTTTAGCAAAACGGGTTTACTGTGAACTGAGGATGCTATAGGTACGTATGCCAAAATCCTCCGGATACGCACAACAATTGGGTTTTAGATTTAGTTGGGCACAGTGAATTAGTAGAGCAACATATAAGCTCAGTTAATGGAAATTTTCATTTTCAGATACTGTTAATGAAGCTGATTGCCATCTTTGGCATGATTTTTGAACAAAAATGGGTTCACTTCCAAACTAAGTATGCTGCTAGCATCCTCATTTTCTTTCACTGTTAATGAAGCGTATTTCATTAAGATCCAGGATGGCAAATTTTGACTGGGCTATGATTGGATTGTTTAGTGGATGTGGTCTATGTTCTTAATTGGGCTGTGATTAGAAAGAGTGGGCTCGAGTGGAGAACTGGAAACCCATATAGAGACATCTTGTTCATAATAATTTATTATTATTGTTGTTCTTGTCGCTCTTAAGGTGGTTGCTGATGTCTCTTTCTGTTCGTGTGCTGAAGGGAAATAAGGGATGAGAGAGAGATGAGGAAAATGCCGCTATAGTAGCCTGGTATATCCAAAGTCTCTACCTTTCTTCTTTCTGTTTCCATTTCTGGCTTCTATATATATATGGTTTCCTTCCACGATGACAGTTTCCTAAAAATACACTTGATATGAGCCATATCTTATTTTTCTTATATTTGGTTTCCGTCCACGATGACAGTTTCATGGATTGTCTGAACAATCCATGAAGGACATGCTTAGATACTGAATTTTCATTTGTTTTATTGTTTTAGATAGTTGATATTCCCAATCAGAGGAGAATATAAAGGTTTCAAGTTAGATACTGAATTTTCATTTGTTTTGTTATTTTAGATATATTTAAAAACAAAATTAAGTACGGAATTTTTAGCATTGCAATGTAATTATTTTACCTCTGTATATAGCATTAACAATTCCATTTGCAGTTGGCACTTTCATCTTATAATTCGAGACACAGGTAGTTCTTTTTGCAAGTTCAAAAAATATGTATATTCTGTATTGTGATCTACTGTTCAATTAAACTATTATTTTTTATTCACAGAGCGGTCGTCAAGATGAAGGAAATGCAGATGATCAGAGCTGAAGCTACTCGAGGGGTATGAATCTGCGGTCCTCCTTGCTGTTCTTATGTCCTCCTTGCTGTATGGTTGTTGTTCTTATGTCCTCCTCCTTGCCGTTGTTATGTCAGACTGGTTTTTTTTATGAGAGTTATGTCATACTTTGAATTTGGGATATTTTGGATATTTGTCAGACTGGTTTGTTTGGATATTTTGGATGTCAGTCTCTATATTAATTTGTTAATTATGACATTGTTAATTAATCAATGAATTTGGACGTTGATATGACACGTGTGAAACTTGATTATCTTTAATTATTCTTGTGTTTGGCTGTGGTTTGCGCAGTAGTATGCAACGAAATTGATTGAATCAATTGTGAGAATTAGTTTACAGGTTATGTAAATGAAACTGTGAATTGAAATCGAACGGAAAAGCGGAGTATCGAAAATAAACGGGCATAGCCAGAACGGCGTTTTAAAAAACGGCGGTGTATATAATTTAATTGTTGGAGTGTATGATACACCGGCGTTTCAACGCACGCCGGTGAAAGTTTTCAGCTGTAACGGCACAGGTATACACCGGCGTTTTATAAACGCCGGCATATATAACTACACCGGCGTTTTTAGTCGCGCCGGTGTTCGTAAACAGGGAAAAACAGGCGCTTATAAACGGACATACACCGGCGTTTCTTGACCGCCGGTATACTTTCGATATACACCGGCGTTTTTATTTACGCCGGTGAATGAATAAATACCGGCGGTTTACGACCGCCGGTGTATATATATAGGCACACAAACACGGCACCCAGAAACGGACATACACCGGCGTTTTATGACCGCCGGTGTAGTCCTAGTATTTACCGGCGTCCACCAAAAACACCGGTGTAGGACCCTTCGTTTCAGCGACGCCCGCTTCGGCGGCAGTTGGACCGGCGTTATTGTAAACGCCGGTGAAAGTTTCCCCGGCGTAAAAAAACGCCGGTATAGACGGAAAAAACCGCCGGAAAAGCTACTTTCTTTTGTAGTGATGTCTTGTTACTTTTTTTTTTAATGAGAAGTTTTGTTAAATGGCATACATAGTTTCATAGCCTATCTAGTAGTATCTTTGTTTTCTTCTTTGTCAGGCTAGGGACTAAAGCTACGCTTAAGATTAGTTCATATGGTCATGGCAAGCTTGGTACATTACTACTTGTTAATTCATGAACTGAAGTTTCTCTTGTGCTAGTGATTTTTCCTACTCAGTGTTTCAATCAGAGTGTTTAAATTCCGTAACTCATAAAGAGGTCAAATTGTGAATATGTGTCATTCAACATGAGAACCTTGGCCTTTCATACATTACTATTTATGGTTATTACCGGACTTCATCATTTATTAGAATATAAGCAAAACTTACTATCATTTCTGGCACTACTAGAGTTCATCATGTTAGGACTCTTCTGCAGATTATACAGTAGTTTCTATGGTTCCTCCTAAAATTGTAAAACCTTGATCTTTCTGTAACCCTATAGGTACCCTTTTACTTCCTACCCTCAGGCTGTACTTGGTTTTACTTTTGGTGGGAGAGAAAAGACTTTTTGGACTCCAAAAGCATTTTTGGCTTAAAATAGGTGTATGCTAATACAAGTGAAAAAAATCTGACCCAAGAACTTCTTGAGAATTGGAATTTCCCGACTGCCAGTATACCTTGCTTGATAGTATGCATAACCTTACTATTTAAATTCATTAACTTCAAACCTTTAAAACCATATGCAAGAAGTAAATCACCCACACTATGTTAAAATATTAGGAAGTTGGATTGTAGAACAAGTTCACCAAGATGAGCTCTAGGAAGTTTGGATGTATTTATATACTTAAACAAGATTAATTTTTTGTTCAAGCATAGCTATTCAATTTATTACAAGCTCAAGTGTGCTTCCAACAGTCCAGAGCTGAGTATCAGTTCTTTTTAGCCTTATGACGTGCCTATTCCACAGTTGTCAACAATTTACATGTTAGAAAATGATTTTACACAAAAGAAAACAAAATTAACCGATACAGATAATTGAATATCATGCCTAAGGCTTTCAAGAAGTAGAAGTAATAGTATGGTTGAGCTCAAACAAGATCATATAGTATACTGTAGTATATATGTATGTCACCTATGACAGGGAAATGTCGATGGGCATTTATAACATTTGCAATTCACTTTGTTTGTGTGCAGCACGAGTGGCAGACATGTGGAGAGTGTTTAGCTGGAATGTATGATGACTAAGAGGACTCTTGATGCTATTGAATGAGCAAGTGAACATAATCGCAGCTTGTGGAGGGTTTCTTCTACAGTAAGTGAACCAAATTCCTTCACAATGTCTGCCTCACATGCATTACTTTGATTGGTCTCTAATGGTGGTCTATACTTTTCTTTTATGGGAATTCCTTAGCAATTTGCGCATGTTGCTTCTGATGCTACATTGAAGCCATTGGGTCACTTTTCTGAAACAACAGATGCTAGCACATATCGATCTATAGTTGCAGGCGAGTATGTCAAAGAGTTTGCAGCAATACATCGGATGGAGGAAAATTTTGCAGATTTATCGGATGGGTTATCTCATGGAGGAAAATTTTGCACTTAATTTCTTACTCTTTGTATGGATTATTGAAATTTATTATGGAAATTATTAAGGGTTTTGTATATTACTCTTTGTATAGATTTCTTTGTTAAAAAATTTATGAATTTTTTTTAAAATTGTTTTAAAAATATGTATACCTACCCCGGTGTTTTTGAAAACTCCGGGGTTTCTTTTTACCCAAAAAAATATTATAAAAAAAATTACCCCGGTGTTTTACAAATGTCGGGGTATACTAAACCAATACCGGCGTTTTCAAAAGTGCCGGTGTAGGCTGTCAAACAATCCCCGACACGTACTACACGGGCGCTTGCTGTGGCATTTTTCCAAATGCCGGTAGGTTATTCCCCGGCGTTTATAAGCGTTGGGGAATCCAAAAAAAAAATGCCGGAGGTGACCTTTTCATTTATAGTGTCGATGTTCCGAACGGCAAGTTCAGTTCAAAATTTACAGACAAGACTTGTCATTCCTAACGACGAGAGAGTTTATACTAGACTTATTGTTGGGAACAATGAATTTAGTTCAAAATTTTTAAACAAGACTCGTTGTTCCCAACATCGAGCTATTCTATGCGGTTTTTTTTAAAAAAATTACTGAGTCCAACATAGAGTTTCATTCTCTATGAAATTTCAATGAACTTCGTATTCCCAACATCGGGTATAGTATAAAGAATCTCGCTAATGGGAACGATGAGTTTTGTTTGATAATTTTGAACTACACTCGCCGTTGGGAAGAGCGAGCTTTTCCAAAAAATAAAACTAGGCCCGTCGTTTCCATTGTCGAACACAAAATAACTAAGCACGCTGTTGGGAACGGTAAATTTAGTTGTTGAGTCCTCAACGCAATTAGTTCGGCATCTGTCATTTTTCTTCTACAAATAGTTTAGAAAAAAGACATATTTAAAAAAAATTCTAACATTCACTTGTAAACACTAATTTCTTTTGTAATTTTTTTTTTCATTTGTATTTACATATGAACAATGAACTAAATTCAACGTTGACTTCTTCGTAAATAACAACCGACATCTCATACACAAAGAGATAGTATAGGTCAAATTGAGTCTAGATAATACTTAAGCGAGATCCTAGCTCATAATTTGTTTAAATCTCAAAAGCAAAGTCCAAATTTAAATTGGGTTAGTTCGTTGAACTGAGGTTCACTTTAGGGTAATTGCAAACTGTTAGGATTGTGTCTTGAATATTCGTTGTTCAGATTAAAAAAAGGTAATATGAAGCACGGAGGTCGAAGCGTCGAAGTGAGTAGAAGGAGAAACAACAACAGTAGGGTGCAGGCTAGTTGCGGTCGACCGGTCTTCGTGACAGTCGAACGCACGCCCCGACCGCGCCCCCCGACCACTTGTAGTACAGGAAATGTCAGAGAGTGGTACGGTCGGCCGGTCTTGTTGAACATTAGACTGCCCGCGGCGCTGTGTTCGTTTTTAGGCTTCAATTTGTTAGGTCGTGTCAGCTCAATCTTCAACTCCAAGTTAGATCGTGCGGCTCCTATTCAGTTACTTCTTTTATAGGTTTTATCGGACGACTGAAGATCAATATTAGACCTAGGTTTTCTCTCTATTCTTCTATATATATTGTAAACTTCTCCAATATGAGAGTGAGTACTTCATAGATTATTTTCTCCATTGCAAAGAGAGGCTCAAGAGAGAGATAGTTCTTGGTGGGTGAGTTTAATTCATTGTATCGAGTGAATCAATAACTCCTTGTAATCTCTTCTAGTTGAATATCAGATCTCTCTATATTTCTCCCCGGATTAAGCAAAAGCTAACCGGGATAAGTCATCGGTGTATTTGTGTTAGTTTGGTGGATCTACTTGCTTGCTCAATTTATTCGTCTCATCTACTTCGACTTCCTCATTACTCTAATTAGTTCCGTTGCGACCAGAGGGCGTTTGTTGACGCCCCAATCCCAACAACTGGTATCAGAGCTTCAGGTTGCCGAGTTCCCTGGTTAAGATGACAGGCCACAATATTTTGAAGATCAAGCAGTTCGATGAAAAGATCAATTTCAATCTTTGGAAGACTGACATGTATGATGTTCTTGTTCAAGAACGGTTGCAGTTAGCAGTCAAGAAGAAAGAAAAGCCAACTGATATGAAGGATGCCGTTTGGAAAGATATTCGTGAAAGAGCCATAAGTCTAATCCGACCATCCTTGGCGGACGAGGTCAAGTGCAGATTTCTTGTAGAAACTGATGCAGCGAGTTTGTGGAAAAAACTCATAGCTGACTACTATGTTTCGTCGTTATTAGATCGGATGCATTGGAAGAGGAAGTTGTTCCGTTTTTCTATGAAGAAAGGTACCGATCTCCAAGACCACATTACAAAGTTCAATAAGGTATTATCTGAACTTAAGGCGATCAACACAGATGTGTGTGAGGAGGATAAAGCTTTCAACCTGATATATTCATTACCAGATTCGTACGAGCCTTTGATCACGACCATGCTACACGGTAGATCTGCCAAGAAGAGTATTTCGGTAGATGGTGTAATCAAAGCATTGAAAGAAAATCAACTTAGGAAGAAGACCCATAAATCTTCATCGTCTATTCCTACAAGTTGTCTAGTGGTGGATGGTCCTTCAGGGGAAAGACAAAGTGTTTTGCAAAAGGATTCGATCCGTTGCTGATATTGCAAGAGGCCAGGGTATATCAAGAAAGACTGTTGGAAATTACAGAATCAGGAGAGTGCCAAGAATGGGAGTTCACTCGCTAATGTGGTTAGTACCTTTGATTCAGGTGGTTCGTGTCTTCTTATTTCAAATTCTTTAGAAGTGGATTCTAGTTGGTTTCTTGACTCAGGGAGTTCTTCTCATATTTGCTCCAAGATGGAGTTGTTTTCTACTTATAAGTCTACTACGGGGCGTTGTGTGAAAACAGGAATTGGGAAGATTTGTGAAGTAGTGCGTGAGGGGACAGTTGAGTTGAAGATGCCAGGTCTAAATATATTCACTTTAAGGAATGTTTTGCATATTCCTCTGCTAAAATGAAATCTGATTTCCTAGGGAACTCTTGATGCATGGGGCTGTAGGTACACAGCTCGAGGTGGAGTTCTGTCTGTATTTCAAGGTCGTCGTGAAGTGATTAGAGGTATGAGAGTGGTTGGGCCAAGCCAACACAATCTCTACAAGCTTTGGGGAATTCGAAATACTTGCGCAAGTGTTGCTTCTTTTCCATATTCCTGCAAGCTCAGCTAGTTTGCCGCAACTAGAATCATCGAGACGAGACCACGACGTTCGAATATCGTCGAGAGGTGGAGAAAGCCTACGGGTAGGTGGAGTTCGTGCGGAATTTGGCAACTTCGTGAGTACATCTATGGAGGTGTGCCTTTGAAGGGGCATACTGGATTTGGTGAGATTGGATAGAGATCAGTTCAACTGGAAGAAAAAGCTATTGTTCAAAGTTTTCTTTGCAAGTGAAATTTGTTAGAGTTTGGAGATGAGTAACACATCATGTGATAGCACTCGTATGCAATCCAAGATGGAGTTTATTAGGATTGTGTCTTGAATACTCGTTGTTCAGATTAAAAGAAGGTAATATGAAGCACGGAGGTCGAAGCATCAAAGTGACTAGAAGGAAAAACAGCAACAATAAGGTGCAGGCTAGTTGCGGTCGACCGATCTTGGTGACAGTCGACCGCACCCCCTGACCGTGCCCCCCGACCGCTCATAGTACAGGAAATTTCAGAGAGTGGTACGGTCCACCGGTCTTGTTAGACAGTCGACTGCCCGTGGCACTCTGTTCACTTTTGGGCTTCAATTTGTTAGGTCGTTTCAGCCCAATCTTCAACTCCAAGTTAGATCGTGCGGCTCCTATTCAGTTACTTCTTTTTCAGATTTTATCGGACGACTGAGGATCAAGATTAGACCTAGATTTTCTCTCTATTCTTCTATATATATTGTAAACTTCTCCAATATAAGAGTGAGTACTTCATAGATTATTTTATCCATTGCAAAGAGAGGCTCGAGAGAGAGATAGTTCTTAGTGGGTGAGTTTAATTCATTGTATTGAGTGAATCAATAACTCCTTGTAATCTCTTCTAGTTGAATATCAGATCTCCCTATATTTCCCCCCGGATTAAGCAAAAGCTAACCGGAATAAGTCATCGGTGTGTTTGTGTTAGTTTTGTGGATCTACTTGCTTGCTCAATTTATTCGTCTCGTCTACTTCGACTTCCTCATTGCTCTAATTAGTTCCGCTGCGACCAGAGGGCGTTTGTTGACGCCCCAATCCCAACACAAACAAATACAACCCCCTTATGGTTTTGACTACTGTTGTTGCTTTTTTTTGGTGTGGGAATAAGGATGGCAACGGGGGTTGGTTCGGGACATTCACCATTTTCCCCACCCAGGCCCAGTCGAACCAGGCCTGATTCGGTACGAGCCTGCCCCGGGGCTAGCCCGGCGGTCCACACACACACACACACACTCTCTCTCTCTCTTTATATATATATATATATATATATATATATATATATATATATATATATATATATATATATATATATATATAATCCCCTTTCGTTGTGCACTAAGCCACTGTGTGCACTTGACCTTCCCAACTTCGTGTTGACGATCCGAACCGTTCACATTGATCTACGCATCTAAATTAGTCTGAATATGTAAAATCAAATCATTTGAAATTTATTTGCCCATCTATTGAAGTGTTACAAAATTGTATGGCTGAAAACCGTTGCAATGGATGGGCAAGTAAATTTCAAATGATTTGATTTTACATATTTAGACTAATTTAGATGTGTAGATCAATGTGAACGGTTCAGATCGTCGCACGAAGGCGGGAAGACCGAGTGCACACAGCGACCTAGTGCACAACAGAAGGAGACCCCCCCCCTGCCCGCCCACTCTCTCTCTCTATATATATATACTAGTCTAATGTACGTGCGATGCACGTCTAAAAAAGGTAAAGTCATCAAATTAAATGAATATATATCGAATAAGGAAAAAAATAGTTTATATTTGAATGTTTTGATTTGGGCTACACGTGCGGTGCACATTTATATTTGTTGGATATAATTTGGACGTGTATTATATGTGTTTATATAGTTACAAAGTTAGGGTTTGTTTGTTACAAACCCCAACTCTCCCATTAAAATTATACTAGTATCATGCACGTGCGATGCACGTGGAGGAAGAAGGAAAGAGACAAAAAAAAAACCTACCAACACGTGCGCTGCACGTGTTGACTAACATACAAAAAACAATAAAATATTGTTTATTTGTTTGGAACCCCATCTCTCCCATTATAATAATTATATATATATATATATATATATATATATATATATATATATATATATATATACACTCAAAATATTTCAAAAATTTATAAAAATAAGTGTGGATATCAAAATTAATTGCTTACTACCCACTACTCAATTAGCCCACCATCATCCAAGCTATTTATAGCAAACTCCACATCATCACTTCTTTCATATCCCAATGTGTGACTAAAAGTTATATATAGACAGGGCCGGTCCTACGATTTATAGGGTCTTATGCTGAAAGAAAAAAATGGACATTCTTTAAATATTCGAATACTAATTTTACTTTATTTTGATTTGGACATCATCTATATATATATTTATATATATTATACGAATTCAATTAAAAAATAAGAGTATGGTACATTCTATATCTAAATATTTTTATATGAATTCATTTGAAAAATACCTTTCAAATTTTATATCATTGGAGGCTCAAATACCTGGGACGACATAATCGATATCTTGAATTAGTTCTCTCATCAATTAAGATGAAAAAGTAAAATGTGGTTAAGGATTTCATATTCTCGCAACGTAGGAAATACACGATTAGAAAAAGCTTCATGTATTAAGTCAATCTAAACAATTTACGAACGAAACATAGAAACCATTAAAAAACTATATATATATATATATATATATATATATATATATATATATATATATAGGCAATTGCTCGGTTGAAAACGGGTATGTTTTCACCGGGTTGGAAAACACACATCTGATCGCTCCCGATCTTGATCAACGACTCAAATCGAAACCCAGTAGCACTCCCACTAAGGGGCTCTAAAAGCGAAGGGGAATTTTTGGAACTCACGCCAAAAAATGCTTCAGACTTAGCATTTTTTTTGCGTAAAGTTTTTTTTTTGGGAAAAAAGTTATTACTAGGCTGTTGTTGGGAACAACGACCTACGTTATTTTTTTTTAAAAAAAAATTCAACCTAGGCCATTGTTCCCAACAATAGCGTCGGTATGTACAAGTGTTTTTCCAAACACTTGTACATACTCGGATCGCCATCTCCCTCACAACTCTCTCTCGCTACTGGAGCTCGAGAAACCCATTTTCCAAACCCTAGTTCTCTCTCTCTCTCTCGATCCGAAAACCCTAGCTCTCTCTTGCTCGTTGCTTCTCACTCAATCTCTCCCTCTTCTCACACTCTTGCCATCTTTCTTTGAAGATTCCGATTACAAAAAAATCCTAACCCATACAAAATCTTCCCAACCCTAAAACCCTAATCCTAAAGAAATTAGCCAAACCCTACTCCCCTTCCTTTCTCCACAGCAGCGCGCAAGGACCTCCTCTATCTCCTTTTCGAAAACTCTCATTGTGAAATGTATTAATTTTTTTTCTATTTTAATAGATCTAACTAGGTTAATTGATTGAATTTTTTTATTCAATATTTGAATGTACAATTTGTATATTATGCGTAGCTAATTATGGATTAGGTAATTATAGTTTTATTGTCGATGTAGATGTAATATTAGTTGTAGTTGTTCGTTGTTAGTAATAGCGCACAAAGAGATCCAAAAATTATACAATTTTGCGAGTACGTCAGGCTCACCACGCACAAGCCAACGCAACTTGTAGAAGTGTGTTTGGATTCATGGTTTGAAGTGTACGACCGTGTATCACTTTTGACTATTTTTCGTGAGTGAAAGTGATAAATCGGCGTATATTGCAAACCGTGAGTCAAAACTCACCTCTATAAATTTTGTTGGCTCATGTGTTTTGCGTCCGCCCTAGTCCCAAAGTTTTGGAATTTTTGATCTCGTTTGTGCGGATTTCTACTGTATATCAAACAACAACAACAATTAATATTTGATTTCTACCGAGGTACTTTTCACTAGGAAACGACGTCCAAAAAATAAGAAATTTTGCGAGCATGTTGGGCTTACCGCTTGCTACCAAATGCTACTTGTAGTTTCGAGTTCCGACCCACGGTTTGGGGCCTACGTCAATGTATTACAATGTTGGCATTTTTCATGACTGAATGAGATACATGGCCGTATCTTGCAAACCGTGGGTCGGAACTCGCTTGTACAAGTTGCGTTGCCTTGTGTGCGGGGAACCCGACCCAATCACAAAGTTTTTTTTTTTACAGTTGATTGTGCGGTTTTCTCATGAATTTTGATATGTTTTGAGCGAGTTTTCAATGGGAACCCACTTGACAAATCCGTAATTTTGCGAGTAGGTCGGTCTCGCAACTCATAAGTCATAGCAACTTGTAGTTTCGAGTTGTCACCCACAGTTTGCTATATGCATCCATGTATCGCATTCCCATCATTTCCAAGAGTGAAAGCGAGCGAGACACGACCGTATCTTGCAAACCGTGGATCGGAACTCGCTTCTATAAGTTCCGTTACCTTGTGTGCGGCAAGCCGGATCCAATCGCAGAGTTTCGTATTTTTTGGACGTCTTTTGTAAGGTTTTCTCACGTATTTTGTTTCGTATGTATATATATATATATCACAATTGTTTGTTAACAAGCTGTTTTATATATGATGTGTGTATTAATTTATGAAATTTTTTTTTCAGATGAACAACGATATGAAGAGTTCTGCTACCGGCAGTAATTTTGTGCGGGTAGAACCAATCATTGATTTCATGTCGTTAGTCGAAGAACATCTAAAACCAAAGTTGGGTATGACGTTTCCAACTTTAAATTTCTATTCGTTATATGCTCATTGTGGGGTTTTTGCAATGCGTAAGGGTGGTAATAAATTAAAGGGAGGAAGGGAAGTAGATAAGTCATATCTGTGTAATAAAGCCGGGTCGTCGCCGAGTCAACATAGTGATGGTAGACGGAGAACAACCTGTAGAACAGGTTGCAAGACTTGCGTTCGTGTAAGAACGAACGAAGCAAGTAATACATGGGTGTTGTATTCATTTCATGAAGCACACAATCACGAATTCACCTCACCCGGTAGAAGGCATCTTTTGCCTCGAATCCGTTCCTTGTCAAATACGAATAAATGAATAATAGATCAATTCAACCAAGCTAATATCCAGACATGTTGAAAAATGCTCTTCTTCGAAAGTGCTAGTGGTGGTCACGATCAAGTAGGATTCACCGAAAAAAATAGAAATTTACTTGGAGACTCGCAAGAAGCATTGAAAGGACATGATTCTAAAATGCTAATTGATTTTTTCGAATATAAGAAACAGACGGATCCT
Source organism: Hemerocallis citrina (assembly GCA_017893485.1). Taxonomy (NCBI): domain Eukaryota; kingdom Viridiplantae; phylum Streptophyta; class Magnoliopsida; order Asparagales; family Asphodelaceae; genus Hemerocallis; species Hemerocallis citrina. The sequence continues at coordinate 95,442,828 of CM030364.1, read as the reverse complement.
TCATTTTTTATGACATTAAAGTAGATCCAGAAGGGCGGTTGTCACATTGTATGTGGGTTGATGGTATTTCTAGGATGAATTATCAAGAATTTGGCGATATACTTTGCTTTGATGCCACGTACAATACGAACCGGTATGGAATGCTATTTGTTTCCTTTGTTGGAGTGAATCAACATTGGCAATCGACTTTCTTAGGAGGTGGGTTCATTCCAAATGAGACGGCCTCTTCATTTGAATGGTTCTTTGAAAAGTGGTTAGGTGTTATGAATCATGCTCCATCCGGTATCGTCACCGATCAAGACCGTGGGATCGCCGCCGCAGTGAAGAAAGTTTTTCCCCAAACTCGGCATCGGTTTTGTATTTGGCACATATTGGATAAGTTACCATAGGAGGTGCGTATATCGAACGATGTCGACAAGTTTAGGCAATCTTTGAAGAATGTCATCTACAATTCCGAATATGTACATAAATTTGTAGAAAAATGAAATTTATTGATTTCGCAATACGGATTAGAGAATAACAAGTGGTTGAACGATCTATTTGATATTCGTGAAAATTGGACACCCATCTACGCAAAAGATTCTTTTTGGGCCGGCATGTTGAGTAGCCAACAGGTTGAGTCATCGCATTCTGCCTTGAAGCATCATACAGAAAAGAAATATTCCTTGCATGAATTTGTCGTCATCTTTAACCTTTTTTGGGAAGGTAAAGACATGATGAACTGAAAAAAAAATCATCGTAAACGTAAGAAGAGACCGAAGTTGAAGAGCGAATGGGCTTTGGAGGCACAAATGGTGAAAACATACACTTTGAAAATCTTTTACAAATTCGAAGATGAAGTTACAAAAAGCTTCATGTACAATGTGACATTCGTTGGTGATCTTGAGACACCGGATAGTTCAATCTTCCATGTGATACTCTGTGGAGAATTAGAACCGGCTCGCCTTCTTCAGTTATGCAAACTCAACCGAATTATTACATGTAACCCCTATTTCCCATTTTGTGTATTTTTGGGGGTATTTTTCTTTTTGGTGTATTTTTCTCTTTTTGTACCTTTTCTGGACCGTATATTGGATCTTTTGTTTTCAATATATTCATTTTATTGTTTTTTTCATCTTTTATTTGGGTTCTTGATTCTGTGGTCTCTTTTGTTTTGTCCCTGCTTGATCGTGCCAGAATTTTTGATCCCCATTGTTTTTATTTATTCACATCGCATTTTAATTGACTCATCTTGTTCCCATTCTTGTTGGATCTTTTGTGTTTTGTCTATGTTTTAAACCCATTAAAAACCTATTCTAATTTTCTTTTGTTTCCACCTACAAATCCTTATACTATATCCTGTTTCAACATCCTACTACCCTAAACCCATTAACTAATAAAACCCACCTACTTAAAAATCCCCCAAACCCGTTTGCATCACCCCCGAAACCCATTACTCTACCCACACCCGAAACCCACTAAAACTGTAACATCCTAGATTTTCAAATCTTAATTTAATAAGAGTATGTTTAATTCCACGTATTGTGCACGTGCAAATTTATGCACTTATTTCTCTAAAATATTCTCATGAACATTTGATCCTATTTCTTCTCTTTTAATCTAGAAAGCCTAATTAAAATCCTAGGCCTAATTGTCTCTTTCTAGCCCACTTTAATTAATTAAATTAATTAATTTATTAGAGCCCATGGTTTATTGGCCCATTAGTGAGTGTTGACCCTTAGTTTGGTGTGCACAAAACGTGCTAACTTGTACTAATAAGTTTGAATTTAGTGTGCCAGATTTTCAGGATCAATTAACACCAAAAAGAGATTCAAGAGAGATTCACAAATATACAAACAAGGAAAGTAATAAAAGAAGATTGCATACACGGGCAAAAGAGGAAGTTATTCAAAAGGAGTTCTCAATTAATTGGTCTCCAAGCAATCTATCAAGACTGGATTTTTAGTAATATTTTCGTGAGGTATTTATTGTAAACGATTGACTAAAGATTGATTAGTTTATGATAAGAAAACAAAGTGGATTCAATTTATACAGCCAAGAACCGGTCGACCGTACCTAATGCCGGTCGACTGTTGCAGTCGACCGCAACTTCAGTTGATTAAGAAAGTGATCGACCTTTCATCTCTCTAGCTACGCCAGAGAGCTGAACGGTCGACCGCACACTTTTACCGGTCGACCGCAACTTAGGCTGTATACCTTTTCAGGAACATATCGTTTCTACTTTTGATCGATACACTTCATCTTCTACTTAATAGAACGAATCCACAGTGTCTTCTCTACCTATTGCTACTGAGAAAAATACTTTGAACTAATCTCTTGATAATCAATCCGAGTGAGAGCGTTAAATTGGTTGTATTCTTTAGTCAAGATCTTAAGTGATTTTGAGTTTTTTTCCCTTTTCCTTTCCACTTCGGTGAGATTAACGGGACTTGGATTAGAAGTCCTGTGGGTGTAATAGGTCTTTCGGTCTGAATCCGAGAATCACTGTACTAAGGGTTTTGAGTATAGTGGAACGCTTGCGGCGGAGAATTGCTAAAAGTAGGTGGTGTGGACGTAGACCTTAGGGTCGAACCACGTTATATCGCCGCGTCATCTGTATTTGCGTTTCTTGTCCCTCTTGCATTTACTTTACTTCACTTTATTTCTTTAATTTTTTAATTCCGCACGATCACCCTATTCACCCCCCTAGGGTGATTCACAGTGGTATCAGAGCGAGGTGCTTATAAAAAGCTTAAAAGCTTAAGCAAAAGGTCCAATGGCCGAAATCCCTCCTCCCCAAAACTTGTACTCATCGGAGCCTTTCGTCTCCAATGGGACAAGTCTTACACGATCACCATTTTTTATGGAAAATGCTATGACGTCTGGAAAGTTCGTATGAGGTATAGAATGTATGTATCAACAAAACAGAAATCTCAGTTAGCGATGGAAAGAAGACATTCACACCGGCGGAGTTGTCCCTTAAAACAGCAAATTCCAATGCCATGACAACTCTTTATGCAGAGTTAAATAATGAAGAGCTAATGCGATGCGGGCGTAACTGCAAAACAACCTACGAGATCTGGAACAACATGCTGAAGCGGCATGAAGGAACCGCTTCCGAGGTAAAAGTTAAAGTGAATTTGTGTTTTTATAAATTTGATGTGTTCCGCATGTTGCCAGGTGAAAATGTTGACCAAATGCTCGCACGTTTCGACATAATTGCCCACGAGCTTGAGAGCTTGGCTAAGGGGCTTGATGATGACCGAAAGGTTGGAAAGCTTATAAGCTGTCTCACGCCAGAGTGGGATGTTCAGGTCACGGCAATGAGAGAGACTCTCGAAGAGAATGGATTTGACTACTATACATTTCAAGGGAAGTTAAAAACGTACGAGATGGAAATGTTGGAGACAAAACGATATAGGCAGAATATCAGGATTGAACCAAAGACTGAGGAGAGAACTATTGCACTAAAAGCAGAAATGGCTCGACCATCAAAAGCTGATTCAGAACATGAGGAGTCAGACAAAGACATTGCTCTATTAACAAGACAATTTCGTAAGTACCTCAAAAACAAAAAATATGGCAGGTATTAAGAAGAAAGGGAAAAGGAGAAAGAGGACATATGCTACAAGTGCAAAAAGCCTGGACACATTCGTGCAAACTGCCCCAGTCAATAAGACAGGAACAGGAAATATTATCGCTCAAATCCAAGATAGAAGAAGAAGGCGCTAAAGGCGACTTGGCTAGACTTGGACTTAAGTGAGGAAGAGCAAGATCATAGCGACGTCGGTTTCATGTCTCTTGGGAGTGGTGAGGTACAATCACCTTCTCAAGAAGAGGTAATCGAACAACCAACTTATGATGAACTCGTAGACATATGTAATGATTTGAAAGACTATACCAAGAATCTAAGTTGTGAACTTAGACAATATAAACAAAATTCTAATGAGATACAGGACGCCTGCATAACAAAAAATGACAAACTGAAAAATAAGAATGCCCTAATTTTTGAAAAACTTGAGTCATGTCAAAGAGATCATGATATTTTGCTAGAAGAAAATGAGATGTTGAAACAACAAATTTGTGAATCACTAGCAAAGCATGATGATCACTTAAAAGAGATTCAGGAGAAATCTGTTTATATTGCCAAGCTCACAAATGACTTAGACAAATGTAAAAAGAAATTTGATGAAGTAGTGGAAAGTTGTAATGAAGCCCTTAATCAAAATAGGATTCTTGATGCCACACTAGATACTCTTCGTTGGAACTCAAAAGACGATGAGATAACTAGAAAAAGACTGTTTAAAAAGGTAATTGAGCTCGAAAAAATTATTGAAAAGCATGAAGGGCCCAGTTACTTTATTACAAAGGATTCAAGATCCTATCATGATAATAGAGGGTTTGGTTACAAAAAGCCAATACCTCATCAAAAACCATCATGTCATACACACTTTTATAAAAATCAACACAATCACAAAACAAAAATAAATCATACAAGTGTGCATGACCCAAGGCATAGTCGAATCACATGTAATTTTTGCTGTAGACTAGGGCATATTTCTTATACTGTTCACTAAAAGGAAATACTAATCATGTGTGGGTGAGAAAGGATACAAATGCAGGTTCAAAACAAACTTGGGTACGCAAAGTTATGCATACTAATCTTGGTGTAGGTACCCCAACGTATCAAGACTAAAGATCAGTGGTACCTTGATAGTGGTTGTTCAAATCACATGACTGGTGACAGCAGATACTTTTCATCACTATCAAGGAAAAAGGGGAAGGACATCATCTTTGGAGACAATAGCACTGGTCAAACCATTGGTAAAGGTAAAATTAGCTTTGGTTCCTCATGCTTCATTGAGGATGTCCTATTGGTAAGAGGTCTAAAGCACAACTTAATTAGTGTTAGTCAACTATGTGATAAAGGGTATATTGTCACTTTTGATAAAAACACATGCACTGTATTAAATAACAATAAAGATTGTTTACTTTTTGCTATTAGATGCAATAATGTATATGTCATAAACTCAAATGAATTAGCACAGAAAAGTATGAAATGCTTTGTCGCACGGAATGAGGATGGCAGGCTATGGCATCGTAGGCTTGGTCACACGCACATGGATAACCTCAACAAACTTGTAAGCAAAGAGCTTGTGAGAGGAATCCCTAAAATTAAGTTCGAAAAGGACAAACCATGTGAGTCATGTCAATTCGATAAACAAACAAAAAGTTCTCACAGACCAAAGAAAATGGTATCAACTTCTAGACCTCTTGAACTTTTGCACGTGGATCTTTTTGGTCCATCACGAACATGTAGTAATGGCGGTGCACGATAGGCATTTGTTATTGTTGATGACTATAGTAAATTTACTTGGGTTGCCTTCTTTCCACAAAAAGATGAGACAGTACATGTATTTCAAAAATTCTGTTGTAGAGTGGAAAATGAGAAAAGCATCACCATTGTTACAATTCGTAGTGATCATGGTGGGGAATTTCAAAACGAACTCTTCACATTATTTTGTGACAAAAAGGGAATAAAACATGAGTTCGCATGTCCTCACACTCTCCAACAAAATGGTGTTGTTGAAAGGAAGAATCGATCTCTTCAAGAAATGGCCCGTATAATGCTTAGTGAAAAAGATTTACCTAAGTCATTTTGGGCAGAGGCTGTTAATACAACATGCTATACCATAAACTAAGTAATCATCAGAAAGTATCTTGAGAAAACTCTTTTTGAACTATATTATGACAAAACTCCCAACCTAAGCTACTTTCGTGTCTTCGAATGCAAAGTATTCATTTTAAATACTCTTGATAATTTGGGAAAGTTTGATCGTAAAAGTGAAGAAGGTATTTTCCTAGGATACTCTCTTAATAGCAAAGCATAACGTGTATTTAACAAAAGAAGATGCATTACTCAAGAATCTATTGATGTTGTTTTTGATGAAACTAACCCCTACTCCAAAAAAATAATACACGTTGTTGATGATGATGAGGCAGGGATTCATGTTGAAAAGAAACAGGTTCATATTGAAGAAGAACCACAAGCAAATGATCAAAATCAAATGGTGCTTCAAGACAAAGATGAACCTAAAAACCAAATTGATGAGATACCTACAGAACAAATTGATGCCATGGAAGATGAAAATACACAACATCATGACCCCACAAGTGAAAAACGTCCTGCATGGAAAATCATGTCCAGTCATCCTCCATCTCTTATACCGAGTGATATATCTAAAGGGGTAACTACTTGCGCTCAAGCTCATAATTTTATGTGTTTTACTGCTTTCGTTTTCATACTTGAACCTAAGAACATTAAGGATTCCTTGCAAGACAATGAGTGGATCATTGCCATGCAAGAAGAACTTAATCAATTTGAATGGAATCAAGTATGGAGACTTGTTCCTCAACCTCACAATAGGACCATCATTGGTACTAAGTGGGTGTCTAGGAATAAGTTAGACGAATCCAGTTCAATAACTAGGAATAAGGTCCGTCTTGTTGCTCAAGGTTATAATCAACAAGAGAGTGTAGATTTTGATGAAATTTTCGCACCAGTTGCTAGGCTAGAAGCTATTCGTATTTTACTTGCTTTTGTTGCATACATAGATTTCACACTATTTCAAATGGATGTCAAAAGTGCTTTCTTAAATGGCTTTATTTCTGAAGAAGTTTATGTGGCATAACCACCGGGATTCACTGATCCCACACACCCAAACCACGTTTTTCGACTTGATAAAGCTCTTTATGATTTAAAGCAAGCCCCTCGTGCTTGGTATGAACGGCTGAGCTCGTTTCTTCTTCACATAGGTTTTTCTAAAGGAAAAGTAGACACTACATTTTTTATAAAGCAAGTTTTTAAAGACATTTTGATTGTACAAATTTATATTGATGATATCATATTTGGGTCTACCAATGAAAATCTTTGCAAGGAGTTTTCAAAGCAAATACAGGATGAGTTCGAAATGAGTATGATGGGCGAACTAACCTATTTCCTTGGACTTCAAATACAACAAAGAAAAGATGGAATATTCATAAATCAATCTAAGTATGCCAAAGAACTTGTCAAGAAATTCGGACTTGAAAATGCAAATGCCTACAAAACTCCAAAGGCCACTACCACTAAGCTATCTAAAGACAAAACTGGCAATAACATTGATTGTAACACCCCAAATTCCAAAATACAACTGAATTCGAAGTTCCACAGGATCTTTACACTTCTTTCGTACAATTTTACAAGGAAATAAAAATATTTCTTACATCAGAGTTACATTACACCTTTAAATTATTACAGCGGAAGCAAATATACAGTAATTACATAAAACAACAATTGAATCAATCCTTGAGCAGCATGTATACTTCAATTTGTCAAGCATCTTTACCCTGCATGTAAAACTGTGGGCGCGTCAGTTCATTCAACTGACGAAATATTAAACACGGCCATCCTCTCTATGCCAGAAACAGTATAATAATTCTCAATACTTAGCAAACCACACACTTGTTCACAAACAAAGCTAAATGGACTATCCTGTTGATGTCGTGTTGTGACAGTGCACTTAGTCCTTAATGCAATTATTTGCATTACATGACACTAATGCGCACTTGTTCAGAGTCTATGCAGCCCATACTACATAGGTCCGAGGGCAAGCCCTTAACCGTTCTTCATCTTGTAGGGTTCAATCCCTCGCCATGACTTAATCTACTACTGTAACTACAGTAAGTATCCTAGATGTTTTCCGACCTACGAACTCATGTCCAGGTGCCCTGGAGGGAATCCCAATGCACTGACACATGACTCATCATGCAGGCATCCTGTGGTAATTCGGCTCCTACCATAGACATGACACATCCCGCAGTCGTCAAACACCCCACGAGCATCGCCGCCGGGACGGTACTCTGGATCAGTATCCACGCACTATCATGACGCATCATGGGACATCTTGTGAATACTCTTACGCCGTCAATCCAATAGCCCTCATACTCAATGTTTTTATCTTATTTTCATCACATCTTGACTATGTATCTAATCTTTAGTTTAATTGAATCATGAATAAAATCAATCCCTTAGGGTTTAGCACTCCTACTACACCGGTCTTATCCATTTAATTCACATGACCCAAATCTTGGTCTTTTCATCTCAAATATCATTTCCACATTTCTTTTATTGCCGGTATAAGGCTTGGCTATACCCTAGTTCTCGATTTCCACTCTTAATTACAATATTGAGCTTTTCATGCTCATAAAGTTTTTTTTTTCATGATTAATCACAATTCACATTTCATAAGTATAGTATTCATGTATCCACATCTTTCATAACTCATCACAATCAATAATTTAATTTCATGTACAATTTATGCGTAAGAATAATAAGTTTCAACTAGTAGTATTCCATAGTTCATTTATTCCACGAATCTATTATTCTCATTTCAATACATACTAAAAGCACAATTTATAAATCCAATTAATTACACGAATCACGACTTCAAAAATTCCTCCTTACTAATTCTCACATTTATAACTCTAAACAAAATCTCATTTATTTTTCCTTTGTTTAAAAGACAATTTAATTTAAAAAAGAAGTCCTTTCTTGCAAAAAGCCTCAATTTCTCAATTACGCTTTATCAAAAGTTATACAAATTTTTCTCATAAAGTCCAAATAATTTTCAGTAATTTATTCCATATTTTCCCTAAATTTTAATCTATTTTTAAAACTCAAAATAATATTAAATTCCCAAAAAACATTTTTTTTTAAAATTCAAACCCCCAACCGGATTCGAACCCACAACCAGTGGCCCAAAGGACAGCGCACAAGACCACTGCGCCAAGTCACTAAGGCGATATGAATAGGGGTTATTATCCCTATGTATCAACTCTCGGTATTTCGGATTTAAAAAAAAAAACACAAAACGGAAAGCTGCATTCTCAGTATCGAACCCGAGACCCATGACTCAGCCCCCCTTACTGTAGCAACTGAAGACTCTACCGATCAATTGGTCTAAGTGGCCATATCGATTTGAAAGTAATTTAATTGGGTTTTGAGTTGGTTCTCTGTTCATATCTACAATTCATGAATTCTCACAACAAATTGTTTCTTTTCTTCTCTTTTGAAAGCAAATTTTTCCTGAATTAAACATACATAAATCTATAGCAAACCAGTATTTTTATAAGCATTATTAGCTCTATAAAACATGTATTTTAGTCCTAGTTTGTGTTCTATGTCCACAATTTCGACATTGAGAACAATAGCACATCTCTTCATAATTAGAGTTAGGCTTTCACCAAATCACTACGTTCTTTCGTTTTCTTTCTTATTGACATTCTATCACATTTTTAGAACACAAAATTCATCTTTTCTAAAAAGAATTAAAAATTCTATTTTTGTCAACTAATTACACATGATGCATTCAATCAACTATTTGCAATTACAATTCTTTTTATTTATTATAACATTCATGTAGCACATACAAAATGGAGAATTCTAACACATAAATTAACAATTATTCATTAGCAATCAATCCATCAATTAATCTCTGAATTATCACTCTACTTTAATTAAACAAGCATGGTTCCCATTTCTCATTAGTTGATTCATATAATGGCAAAATTTAAAAAAACGTCACAATAGTTTGGCGCTGTTTAAAAAAACGTCACAAAACTTTGACTTTTTAAAAAAACTGCACAAAGTTTAACTCTCAACTCACGGAGTTATCCAGCCGTTAACTGGGATAATAGTTATGTGATGTTTTTTTAAAACAAATGGAAACTTTTGTGATGTTTTTTTAAACAGAATAATAGTTCCGTGTTTTTTTTAAACAAAACAATAGTTTTGTGATGTTTTTTTAAACATTACGTATAACCCAGTTAACGGCCGGATAACTCCGTGAGTTGAGAGTTACACTTTGTGCGATTTTTTTAAAAAGTCAAAGTTTTGTGACGTTTTTTTAAACAGCGCCAAACTATTGTGACGTTTTTTTAAATTATGCCTCATATAATTTCATTAAAACATACCTAGCATGATCTCTAATTTAGAAGCATAAGAAACGCCCACCTCTTTGGAGAAAAACGAAATAAAAGCTCCTAGAGTCTCCTAGAATGCAAGAGAGTAGCCTTCTCCTCCTAGATTGTGTTGCAAAAGCTCTCCTTCTTGTTCCTTGTGCAAAAACCGATGCTTCACTTGTGGATGGATGGGGCTGGCCTCCTTGCTTGGGACACACCAATGAACACTCAAACTTTATACTCCCTAATGTATTTCTCTCCTATATAATTTCTTCATTTCAATTAATTTTTTGTGTAGTATGCATGATGGTAGGGGGTATTTATACTAGTTCTAGGATGGGTTGGAGGGCTAGGATTTTACTAGATGGTTAGAGATGGATGGCTAGGATAGGAGAGGAAGTTGTAGCAACCACCCATAAATAAGTAACCACCCACACACACCCACTCTCCCATCTCCTTAAGCACAATCCGGCCTTCAAGGTGTGCAATGCACACTACGTACATGCACGTGCCCTCTAGTACCCCCATATTTGAAATTTGTACAAATTTAATTAATCAATTGTTCACCATTTGTGCCTATATGACAAGTTGTGACAATTTAAAGGATTAATTAAGTTTGTGGGCTTCACAAATAGTGGGCTTAGGCTTATGGGCCAAATAATAAAATAATTAATTATTAAAGTGGGCTCAAAATAAGAAAATAATGTTTAGGATTTATAAAATAGGCTTTTTAGAAAAATAAAGGAAAAGAAAAAAATAATTGTTCATACTACAAAAGGAAATTTTATAAAAATAAATATGCATACGAAATTTTGCACGTGCACAACACGTGAAAATCAACATTTTTATTAAAATGAAAGTTTAGGGTATTACAATACTCCTTCCTTAGAATAGTTCCGTCCCCAGAACTACAATTAAAGAGTGAGAAAACAAAACACAATAAGAAAATACAATCAAACAAAAAGCTCAGGATGATCATTCATCATCCTCTCCTCAGATTTCCAAGTAGCCACTTCAACCAACTAGTTTCTCCAGACTACCTTGACCATCAGTATCGTCTTATTCCTCAAGACTTTCTCCCAATGATCAACATTCTCAACTGGAAGCTCCATGTAACTCAGATCCAACAGCAAATCCTCTGGCACTTCGGGCAAATGATGACTTGGATCTGGAATGTAACCTCTCAGCATAGACACATGAAAGACATTGTGCACCTGAGACAACTCTTCCGGTAACTCAAGCCGGTAAGCAGTTTTTCCGATCTTTTTCAATATCTTATACGGGCCTATGAACCTCGGGGCTAACTTTCCACCCTTGCCAAATCGGATCACGCCTTTGCTGGGCGATACCTTCAGAAAGACAAAGTCACCGACCTCAAACTCAAGGTCCCTCCTCCGATTGTCTGGATAGCTCTTCTGCCTACTCTGAGCATCCACCAACCTCTTCCTGATCAGATCAATCTTTTCAGAGGTCTGTTGCACAATCTCAGGCCCAAACATCTGATGCTCCCCAACTTCGAACCAACCGACAGGCGTCCTGCACTTCCTGCCATACAGAGCTTCGTACGGTGCCATGCCAATACTAGTTTGAAAACTGTTGTTGTAGGCAAACTCCACCAAAGCTAAATGTCTTTCCCAACTGCCTCCAAAGTCTAGTACACAGCACCGAAGCATGTCCTCAAAAATATGGTTGACTCTCTCGGTCTGCCCATCGGTCTGGGGATAAAAAGCAGTGCTGAAATCCGTCTTGGTACCCAAAGTTGTCTGAAGACTCCTCCAGAAATGCGAAGTAAACCGCGCATCTCGATCAGACACAATGGTTAGCGGAACACCATGAAGCCTGATGATCTCACCAACATACATCTCAGCTAACTTGTCCATCAAAGCAGTGAGTTTCATTGCCAAGAAGTGAGCGGACTTGGTTAGTCGATCGACTATGATCCAAATCGCATCATTGTCTTTAGGACTCTTAGGCAAATCCGTGATGAAATCCATACTGATGTTATCCCACTTCTATTTCAGAATAGGTAACGGTTGCAATAGACCTCCGGATTTTTGATTCTCGGCTTTAACTTACTGACAAATCTCACACCTCGACACAAATTCAGCCACGTCTCGCTTCAAACCTGACCACCAGAAATACTGTTTAATGTTCTTATATATCTTGGTACTCCCGGGATGTACTGATAAAAGAGTAGTATGTGCCTCCTGAAGGATACTTTCTTTCAAGTCCAACTGATCCGGAACACACAACCTCTCTCCAAACCACTGCACTTCATCCCTGATCTGAAATCCGGGCAACTTGCTAGCACCAACCTGCTCCTTCATATTCTGAATCTCTGCATCTTCCTTCTGACTTGCAATAATCCTTTCATTCAGCGTCGGTTGAAGCCTCAACTGAGCTAAAGATGATCCCAAGCCTTGCAGAACTACTTCAATACCAATCCGATCCAACTCCTCTGCCAGCTGCCTCTGAGTCGTAATCAAACTCGCCAGACTGCTCTTGCGGCTAAGTGCATCAGCAACGACATTAGCCTTCCCAGGGTGATACTTAATCTCTGGACAAATGTCCTCAAGCACCTCCAACCATCTCCTTTGCCTCAGGTTCAGATCCTTCTGCTGATAGATGTACTTCAATCTTTTATGGTCTGTGTACATGTTCAGCTTCTCACCATACACATAATATCTCCATTGCTTTAAGGTGAAGATAATCACAGCCAACTCTAGATCATGAGTCGGATAATTCTTCTCATGCGGTCTTAGTTTTCTAGACCCATAAGCGATTACTTTTCCTTCTTATATTAGGACACAACCAAACCCACGATGTGAAGCATCGCTGTAAATATCATACTCAACACCTGCTCTAGGCAAAGCCAAAATGGGTACAGTAGTCAGCCTCTCCTTCAATTCCTGAAAGCTTGCCTCGCATTGTTTGGTCCAATTGAAGTTCACATTCTTCTTTGTCAGACCAGTGAGCAGCACGGCTATCTGAACCTAGCCCTGGATGAATCTCTTGTAGTATCCCATCAATCCAAGGAAACTTCTGATTTTCTTCACTGTAGTAGATCTTGCCCAATCTCTTTCTGCCTCTATCTTCTGAGGATTAGTTGCCACTCCCTCCTTAGAGAGGATGTGACCTAGGAATGTCACTTCAGATTTCCAAAAATTGCACTTGGACAACTTGGCATACAACTCCTGCTCCTAGAGCTTCCTCAAAACTGCTGCCAGATGCTCCGTGTGCTCCTCCTCCGACTTGGAGTACACAAGAATATCGTCGATAAACACCACGACGAAAGAATCAATGAACAGCCTCAGAACTCTGTTCATCATGTCCATGAAGATTGCAGGCGCATTCGTCACTCCAAACAGCATAACTAAGAATTCGTAATGCCTGTGTCGAGTTCTGAACGCAGTCTTATGCATGTCTTCAGCTTTCACTCGAACTTGATGATAACCTGGTCGAAGATCTATTTTGAAAAAAATAGCTGCTCCTTGTAGGCGATCGAACAAGTCATCAATTCGTGGAATCGGATATTTATTCTGAATAGTGATCTTATTCAGCTCCCGGTAATCGATGCACATTCTCATCAAACCATCCTTCTTCTTCACCAAAAGCACCGGCTCTCCTCAAGGTGATGCACTTGGTTGAATAAAGCCTTTCTCCAACAATTCCTCAATCTGCCGTTTAATCTCATCCTGCTCTACAGGTGCCATCCTATACAGTGCCTTGGAGATAGGTGCACTCCCTGGCTGAATAGTGATGTTGAACTCTACATCACAATGCGGGGGTAACCTAGGTAAATCTTCGAAGAACACGGTCGGATAATCCCAAACCACAGGAATTTGCTGCACCTCTACAGGAACATCCTTCTTGCAGATAGCTGTCACCAGACCAGAACATCTCCTCTTCCCTTGGAAAGTAATTTCAGGTCCACCTAGAGCCTTCACTGTTACTGTCTTGGTCTTGCACTCGATGCTCGCACTGTACACCGACATCCAATCAATAAAAATGATAACATCGACTCCCAAAATATTCAGCTCGATCAGATCGTTCCCGAAAATTCTATCTCCAATCACGATCTCGCAATCAGCATAGTACCGGTCAGTGGTTAGAGTCTCCCCTGACGGAGTAGCTACTGCTAAAACCTTGCCTGGAAATATCTTCCGTCGACTCCCAGAACTTTCACAAATTTAGTTAATACAAAAGTGTGAGATGACCCAGTATCGAACAAAACAACAGCTTTCTTTCTATTCAAATAAAGTTCTCCTATTATATAACACACACTCGTTACATAACAGTGTACTAATTAACGGGAAAAGAGAAAACACTCCTAAATATCCTCACTCGTACCAGTGATGACGTGATCCACCTCATCAGCGTCAGCTTCAGTCAAGGCAAATACCCGTCCCTGCTGGTACGGCTTCTTCTCGGTCTGCTGAGTTGGCCCATTACGGCCGACATCCTGCATCTTGGGACAATGAGACTTGTAGTGGCCTGTCTCTCCACAATTGAAACAAGTCACTGGAGGTCTCACCTAAGTATTCCTGGGTCTTCCTACCACTTGAACAGCGTTCGCACCCGTAGGCTTGAACCTTTGAGCCGGTGGTTGTCCCCTGACATTGCCAGCAACTACAGGCCTCTTCCCTGCATTCCAGTTGTTCCTCCGATTCTGAACAGCATGGAACTGCTCCATGTCTGCCTGTGTGGCTGCCGCTCGTTTGACCAACTTGTCAAACCTCCTGATATCGAGGGGTATCATCCTGGATCTCAGACTTGGCCTCAAACCATGCTCGAACTTTCGAGCCTTCTTTGCCACAACCATCACCAGTTCGGGTGCATATCTTGAGAGCTGAGTGAATCTGGTCTCATACTCACTAACTGACACGTCGCCCTGCTGCACCACCAGAAACTCCATGGCCTTCTTCTCCTGGACATCTGAGGAAAAATAATGACTGCAGAATTCCTCCAAGAATTCCTCCCAGCCAAGAACCAAGTCTCACATCGCCCGCTTCATCGAATGCCACCACACAGCCACATCCTTCTCGAACTGCAGTGTCGCCAACTTCACCTTGCTACCCTTCGGAGTCTCCAAGACTTCAAAGATAGTCTCTACCTGTCGGATCCAATTGTCAGCCGTGTCAGGGTCTGACTTCCCCTCCAACACAGGTGATTTCATCCGTTTAAATGATTCCACGAGTTTGATTGCTTCGGGTACTGGATTCGCATGCACCCTTCCCTGATTCTGATTCATGGCAACGATATTGAGTATCTGATAGACCCTTGCTAGCTCCGTTTCCAAGTTCAGACCTTCACCATTTCGAGCTCCTCTTCCAGCCATATTCTGATACAAAAGATCCATTAAATTCGAAGTATAGACATGAATTTTAAATCAACTTTTCAATAGGCTTATGGGCCAAATAATAAAATAATTAATTACTAAAGTGGGCTCAAAATAAGAAAATAATGTTTAGGCTTTATAAAATAGTCTTTTTAGAAAAATAAAGGAAAAGAAAGAAATAATTGTTCATACTACAAAAGGAAATTTTATAAAAATAAATATGCATACGAAATTTTGCACGTGCACAACACGTGAAAATCAATATTTTTATTAAAATGAAAGTTTAGGGTATTACATTGATATTTCTACTTACAGAGGTATGATTGGTAGTTTGCTTTATATTACTACATCGCATCCTGATATTATGTTTAGTGTCTGTTTATGTGCATGTTTTCAATCGTGTCCCAAAGAATCACATTTGGTTGCCGTTAAGTGTATCATTTGATATCTTAAAGGCACACCAAATACTGATATTTGGTACCCGAAAAATAGAAATTTCTCTCTTGTAGGATACTCCGATGCAGATTATGCTGGCATCTTAACCGATAGAAAGAGCACTAGTGGTACATGTCACTTCTTGGACGACTGCCTTGTATCTTGGGCATCCAAGAAACAAAATTCCGTTACTCTTTCGACTGCCGAAGTTGAATACATTGCAGCAGGTTCGTGTTGTGCGCTAGTATTATGGATGAAACACACTCACGAGGATTATAAGGTATTCTTTGACCACATCCCCATAAAATGTGACAACACTAGCACTGTACACATGACTAAAAATTCTGACCGACATCATCGCACAAAACACATTGATATTAAATATCATTTTATTAAAGATCACTTTCAAAAAGAAGATATTTTACTTGAGTATATTTCTATTGATTCACAAATAACAGATATTTTTACAATACCTTTAGACGAAAAATGTTTTTACTTCTTGTGAGGGGCATTAAATGTTAGCAATTTTTCCTCCTAAAAGTTGTTTTGTGTGAGTCGGTCGACTGACTCGTCCTCTGTGGCCTCTGTTGGTTTTTCGGTCAACCTTGCAATCGACCGGTTTGCTCTCTGGAAATTTTATTTTGAAAGACCACAAGTGGCGGTCGACCGTACAGTCGACCGGTATGCTCTCTGGATAGTTTTTGCAAAAATCGTGTTTTGCGGTCGACCGTAAGGTCGACCGGCTCTCTCACTGGTCTTGTTTTTCGAAATTTTATAAAATCAATGATTCCTTTCTCCATTTCTTAATTTCTTTGTTGCTTTCATGTGTGTTGGGGAGAATCTCAAATTTATGATATAATGTAGAGCTCTCACTAGACATCAAAGAGCCTCGTTATCAACGGTATCATGTAAGAAGATTCTCTTCCAAGTTTTTCTAAGTCGGTATTCCTTGTAATATCCTCGAATGTATCTCTTCATTATTTCAATTGATGATTTGTTTTACAAACTTTTCAAGGATTACTTTACTTATGTCTCGTATATCCATTCCCTTTTGGTGTGTTCCAAAAAGGGGGAGAATGTTTTTAGAATGTTTTCAAACGATTTTCACAATGTTTTTCAAATCTTTCATGAATTAATACTCTCATCTCTCTTCCCTCCGATATATTTGTTCTTTAAAATCTGTATTACAGGATGTACTAAATTCAGGGGGAGTATTTTATATGCTTCGTTTTAAGTTTCAAACATTCATGCATGTTTTGTTCCCACCAAAAGGGGGAGATTGTTGACCCTTAGTTTGGTGTGCACAAAATGTGCTAACTTGTACTAATAAGTTTGAATTTAGTGTGTCAGATTTCCAGGATCAATTAATACCAAAAAGAGATTCAATAGAGATTCAAGAGAGATTCACAAATATACAAACAAGGAAAGTAATAAAAGAAGATTGCATACACGGGCAAAAGAGGAAGTTATTCAAAAGGAGTTCTCAATTAATTGGTCTCCAAGCAATCTATCAAGATTGGATTTTTAGTAATATTTTCGTGAGATATTTATTGAAAACGATTGATTAAATATTGATTAGTTTATGGTAAGAAAACAAAGTGGATTCAATTTATACAGGCAAGAACCGGTCGACCGTACCTAATGCCGGTCGACCGTTGCAGTCGACCGCAACTTTAGTTGATTAAGAAAGCGGTCGACCTTTCATCTCTCTAGCTATGCCAGAGAGCTGAACGGTCGACCGCACATTTTTACCGGTCGACCGCAACTTAGGCTGTATACCTTTTCAGGAACGTATCGTTTCTGCTTTTGATCGATACACTTCATCTTCTACTTAATAGAATGAATCCACTGTGTCTTCTCTACCTATTGCTACTGAGAAAAATACTTTGAACTAATCTCTTGATAATCAATCCGAGTGAGAGCGTTAAATTGGTTGTATTCTTTAGTCAAGATCTTAAGCGATTTTGAGTTTTTTTTCCTTTTCCTTTCCACTTCGGTGAGATTAACGAGACTTGGATTAGAAGTCCTGTGGGTGTAATAGGTCTTTCAGTCTGAATCCGAGAATCACTGTACTAAGGGTTTTGAGTATAGTGGAACGCTTGTGGCGGAGAATTGCTACAAGTAGGTGGTGTGGATGTAGACCTGGGGGTCGAACCACGTTATATCGTTGTGTCATCTGTGTTTGCGTTTCTCATCCCTCTTGCATGTACTTTACTTTACTTCACTTTATTTCTTTAATTTTTTAATTCCGCACGGTCACCCTATTCACCCCCCCAAGGGTGATTCACAGTTAGCCCATTAACTAAATTCCCCTTTTAATTAACTTAACTTGTAGTGTAGACAAGTTTAGTAGACAGTTAATAGCACGTGCATTGAGCACCCCCCTAATGTTCGCCGGATGGTACATGGAGAGAGGGAGAGATGGGATTAGTGGTGAGGTGGTTGTCTCATCTTGGGTAGTTTCTACAACTCCCTATTTCATCATAGCCCTTGATCCTTAACTATTTGGACGAATCATGGACTTCCATTTTCACTCAAAATTTTTATAAATACCCCCCCTACCCTATTCATACTTACACCTAAAAGATTGAAAGAAAGAAAGAAAATAAAAGACAAATTAGTAAGTTAAAAGATTAAGAGAGTTGTGAGTTTAAAAGATTGAGGGCTTGAGTTTTGTGTGTTCCCCATTCCAAGTTGGCCGGCCTACATCCCAAGGAGCAAGGAGGAGTACAAACACCATTCAAGCTAGGAGGAGAAGGCTTCATTTGTTCATTCTAGGAGTCTTTAGGAGTTCTCATTGTTTTTCTCTCCAAATAAGGTGGGCAATTTTCTCATACTTCTAATTAGTTATCATGCTAGGTGTATGTTTGTGATCATGTTAGAATAATATTTCTTTATGATTAGTTACCATGATTAAGGAGAAGGTGAACCCATGTGGAATTGCTTGAAATCATTAGAAAAAAATTGATTGAATGATGTGAATAGAAATGTTGTTGTGATAACTTGATAGTACATTTGTATGTTAATTAAGAAAGTATGAATCTCTATATTAAAATGTTCATGTATGTGGGAAAAATGCAATATGAAGAAATATGATTATGGATAAAATGTGAATTATGGGAAACCTTCATGCTATGAAAGTAGAATTGATTAATAAATTATACTTGTTTGTTGTTATTGAAATTAGTACTAAAAATTCCAAATTTGCATGTTTGTTTTGTTGGAAAAAGAGAAATTAACCTATTGTGAATTAGGACTAAGTTAAGGGAAAAAAATGAATTTTATTAATAAAGAAGAAAAGAAGAAAATTATTAGTTTACTAAAGAAAAACCCATTAGTGATTGAGAATTATTAACTAGTGATTCTTTTTTGAAAAGAGGTAATTAATAAAACATAAAGTTATATTTTTTGTGACCACTTTTGTATAGATAAAAGAATAGTCTTTTTATATTTAAAAAATGAGGGTTAAATGATTTTTAAAACTTTAAGTTACTGTATAAATCCCAAGAAATACGGTCAGGAAAATTATTTAGACCCATGGAAGAACAAATCGTATTTTTGAAAGAAACGAGTTACTTTTATGAGCCAGAAGTGCTACAGTCAGACAAAAAACTATTTGTAGTTAATTTCTTTACGGGTTAGTCACTCTGTCAATTCTGGTCAGTGGGTGAAAAATAAAAACGTCACTGTGACTAGAGGTCTTGGGTTCGAGTCTCTGTACAGACTCTTTATTTTTCCATTTGTGAAATTAATACATTACCGAGCACTAAAGTATAAATGAATAATAAGTCCTTCTTTATCGGCCGGCGCTGTTGGCCTTTCTAGTCAGCAGCTGTGCCACAGTAACGTTACTGTAGCGCAGCAGCTGTGGGGGTGCGCGGTTCGAATCCTGGCTTCGGCCAAGATTTTTTTTTAAATTCGATTTTTTGGGGATTTGATATTTTAAAGTGATTTTAAAGTTAAAATGCATAAAAATTATTATAATTATCCATAAATTAATTAAATCTCATGGGAAATTTTTATTGTTTTAATTGAGGATTATAAACCATGTTAGAGGAAATTATAGCAGTTTATGGAATGAACAAGGCAATAGTTAGTTTCTCTTTTAAAGAAATATTGTGTGGAGTTTTTAAAGGAATTTATGATTTGATACAAACGTGAATACTCTCTTGGTTTACAAAAATGAGACTTTAATCTTATGAATGCAAAGAAATAATTGTGAATAAATTTGTAATTTGAGAAATTGTGAAAAATGGAATAACCTTGTTTCTTTGATATGTGAAAATTATGCATGAATTGAAATGAAAATCATGATAACTTATGAGGAATATTGATGAGTGTGAATACTCAAATATTGGACATGAAATGAGATTTTGAACTAGAGGGTAGCTAAGTCCTTATACCAGCAAATGAATAATTTACTTTTGAGATGAAATGTTGAGATGAAAAGATCGAGTTTGGGTCATATCTGTTGATTGATGGTTAAGACCGGTATAGAGGAAAGAGCTAACTATAGGGGTTGATTTTATTCATGATTCAAATAACTAAGGACAAACAATAGTGAAGATGTGATGAAAGTAAGATAAAAACACAAGTATGAGGGGCTCGGCTCTACGGTGTGAGAGTGATTCATAGGTTGCCTACTTGATGCGTCAAGTCTTGGCGTGGACACTATTTCAAAATTATCGGGACCGTGGCGGCGCTTGTGGAGTATTTTGTTGACTACGGGTGGTGCCATGTTCCATGACGGAGGTTGAATTGACCATAGGCTCTGCATGATGCGTCATGTTACGACGTGGGATTCCCCTCCAGGTTGTCTGGACTTGGGCTCGTAACTCATAGAACATCTAGGATACTTACCATAGTTACCGTAGTAGACTAAGTCATGGCGAGGGATTGAACCCTACATGATGAAGCACGATTAAGGGCTTGCCCTCGGACCTATGTAGTATGGGATGCATAGAATCCGAACAAGTGCGCATTAGTGTTATCTATTATTAATAATTGCATTAAGGACTAAGTGCACTTTCACACACGACATCAATAGGATAGTCCCCGTAGTTTGGTTTGTGACAAGTATGTGTTTGCTAAGTAAGACAAAGTTGATGTATTATATCCTAGCGTCAGTTGAATGAACTGACGTGCCCACAGTTTCTATGCAGGATAAAGTGATTGACAAGATTAAAGTATGCATCCTGCTTAAAGAATGTTTCAAGTGTTGTACATTTTCTTCATGTAATTATTGTAAGTTGCTTCCGCTGTTTAAGTGTAATTTAAAATGTAACTCTAATGTAATAAAAGTTTTAAATTCCTTGTAAAATTGTACGAAGTGAAGTGTAAAGATCCCGTGAAACTTCGAATTCGGTCTTATTTGGAATTCGGGGTGTTACAAAAATCCAACCCGCTGCTGTGCCTAACCCTAACAACCCATGCATATAAATACCCTGTGCCTATTCACCTTCTTCATAAAAAACCCCAGTCGTCTCCATCCTTCAACCCATCAGCCCTCTGACCTCCCGATCTCCCCTACCTTCTGCATACCCAGACCTGAACCTCTCCATCCCTCCCGAAGCTTCTCTTGTGCGCCCTCTCGTCAGCCCCTACCTCGCTCTCAGCCTCTCCCCGTCTTCTTTTTCCCTCTGGTGCCTGCAGCAGCCTCGTAGACCCCCCAGCGTGCGGCACCCACAATCAGCACCTTCTCCTCCCTATGCTGCCTCTTACGTCGATAGCTAGGTGCCGCCCGTGCAGCAATAGCACCTCGCTGTACTGTAGACAGTGCACACCGGCAGCATCTCGCTGTGTTGCTTCCGTCTTCCACATAGCCGTGTTCCCTTGGGTGTGCGCGTGTTGGTTTGTGCATTTGTTGTCGTGGTTGTGTCGTTGGATTTCGTGTTTCGTGTGTTCATTGTGTTCATGGGTTTTGATCGTTCGTTTGAGTTCGCATTCTGGGAATCCGTTCCCCTTATTCTTGATCATTGTCGTTTTCATCATCAGTTAAGGCAAGTAACTTGTATTTTTTTCTTTGTGTAATACAAGTACTAAATACCGCCTGTAGTTTAGTTGGGTTCTAGAGACAATTTGTGTGTAAAACCCCTTATTGATATTGTCTCTATTGTGTTGATTCGACCAAAGTTGCCTCACGACATACATGACATGAAATAACCTAGGGTTGACCACTTATGATGTATATATGCATGCTATTTTATGACATCTGTGCTTGATGTGTTATTTGTGATATACTTGTCGAATACTTACAAAATACCATATACCATGTTGTTTGGTGTCTAGTACACTATATTTCATGTTTGAGTTGATTTGGACAAATTTCGTGTGATCTATGTTGATTTGTGTATGAAGAACAATTCTGAAATTTTTGTTATCCTGATGTTGTTCAATATTTTAGACCCTATTATGGTCAGTATTTGAAAATATATTGTGAACATGAACTGTAGAGGATTCTGTCTACTTTCTAACCCTTTTGATGGATCTCAGTTTTGATTTACGGATTGTGAGTTATGCCTATTTTACTACTGAGGTGTATAAAGTTTTCCAGACTGCGTTTTCTATAAATTCTGGAGAGTAATCTATTTTATTCTGGTGTTAAAATTATTAGTTTGATTTGAAATTTTGCTCAGTACTTCTAGACTTGATTGGGGTTTACCCAAAATTTTGGTGGTTTTATTTGAGGAGTTTTACAAACCTTTTCATGCTTGCAAATAAGGATTTTACATGCAAAATTTTACTACTATTTAGTAAAGAACCTGATTTTCGACCTAATTCTACTTGTTATCTCAAAAATATTTCTGAATATGAAAGTTATCCTACTATATCTATTTTATTACCCTTTTGGCAGATTTTGATTTCGATTGATGGCTTGTGAGATATTGCTATTTTCGTACTGAAGTGTTTATAATTCCAGATTTACAAAACTACTACATCTTGTTGTTTTCTGATATTTGTTGACTAAACTATTTAGATTGGAAAACTATGATATTTTATATTCTGATACTACCCATATAGAGGAATACTCTAGATTTTTTGTGTATTTAATTAAAGAGTTTTCATGCTGTTTTCCTGACTTTGAATACAATCTTCTGATTTCTGACTGAACATGGTTTCTGGATTCAAACCTGTTTTGAGACTTGATTTTGTGAAATACTATATGACTTATATATATTTGCTGGATTTGGAAGGGAGTCTACTTTCCAGATTCTTCAACGGATTTAGATTTGCATTTTTTTAGCAACGGAAATCCCTATTTTAGTGCAGTACTATCTTGCTGTCCTGAACTAGCATTTACATTGTTCTATTCCTTTATGAACTGTTTATCATCTGTATATGTTTATCTGTCACCTTGAACCTGTTACATATTTATACCATGCTATTCTCACTCTGTTTTTTGCACATACATGTCTGTCTGATAATAATAATAAAATGACCAAGCCAGAGTTCGTGAGAAAGATCTATTAGTGGAAAATATAGAAATGCGTACTGAGAAGAGGGTCTATGTTCCCTATCTATGACGTGTTCATGACTACATGATTCACAACTCTGTTTATCTGAACCCTGACTACATTACTTCTCTATAGGAAGGTGTACTCAGAAGAGAACCCATATGTTCTATCTGTCTGTCTGATCTGTATCTGAAATCTGTCTGTTTGATCCCTGAGTACACTGCCATATGGACCCCACTACGAAATCTTAACGTAACTGTTTGAATGTAGCAATCATGTAGGAATAACCTGGGATGCTTGAAGTGCTACCTAGATAGTAATCACACAAGACTTATAAGAATATGAAATCTGCTATCTGCTATCTGTTATCTGTATTTGTTTATCTGACATCTGTATTCTGACTATCATCTGACACTATCATCTGTATATCTGTCTGCATGCCATCTGATACTTGACACTTGACACATGTTATCTGTATCTGTTTGTATAACATGTTATCTGATTTGTTTCCTGATTCATGTTAGATATTACATTTCTGTTGACATGCCTATACCATGCTATGTTTGCTCTGTTGTTATTTTATATTTGTTATTATTCCATGTACTTGTATCCTGCACTAGAAGCGGTCCGTAACATGCATTGATGGGAGTTGTTTTCTCTTTTCCTTTTTCCTGCAATCTATTAATTCCAGATTAGGATGACCAGTTGCCATATGGAGTTGGTGATATGGGATATTAGTGTTGGAGTTTTTATTATTATTTCTGCTGCTTATTTGAACAATTGTATTTGATACTTGGATTTATTTGTATTTTGGCAATGAGACCCAAGATATTATTAACTTGTCCAGACTTGATTTATTTAAGATTATATTATATTTTGGTTTCAAGTAAATTTCTGTTGGTATATTCAATTCGATTATGCATACTTGGTTGACTTTTCTTGCTTCCAACTCTGATTATTTATGTGAGTTGTTGTAACGATTCTGAATAACTTATGGATGATGAAAATCATTCGCTGGGCTTAGTCACGTATCCGTATTCTGTATTTTCTTTTGGGAAGCGGTGCGTGACAAGGTTTTTAGTGGTATCAGAGCCCAAGTTTGGCTAATATATTAGTTGCCTAATGTATTAGACAAGCTTGGCTCGAACTAGGACCAGCTCAAATTTCACCAACCATGTATGCATAAATGAATTATTATTATCAACCTTGATCTGGATCCTGATTGTTTTTGATTTTGTGCAGACTATGGCTCGTAGAGGTTCTACTTCTCGTCTCCAGGATGATCAGCCTGGGATTGAGGTCCTCACCGCTGTGCTTGAGCGCTTAATCAATATGCAGCAAAAACACAGTGATTTGATGATTGCTGCTTTGGAAGCCGCTCGGGTTCCACCGCCTGCTGTGCCTATGTAGGCAGCTCTTCCTCCTCATCCGGATACAGTCACAGACTTCATGAGGCTGCATCCCGACAGGTTTTCAGGCACTGAGATGCCTTTGGAGGCTGAACAGTAGTTGATTCGGACTGAGCAACTGCTCTTGGCAGCTAGAATTGCAGATGTAGATCGAGTGGATGTGGTAGCCATCCAGCTGGTGGACTTGGCTCATATTTGGTGAAGGGCCGAGTCCGACAGGCTCGAAAGACCGATCACTTGGGCCACTTTCACTAAGGGCTTTTTGGAGATGTTCTTTCCTAGCAGCACTAGAGTGGAGATGGAGCAACAATTTCTAGTCCTGAAACATGTTGGTCATTATTTCTAGTAATGGAATTTTGTTACATATTATCCATGCAATATTGTAACATGAGACTTTCTTGAAACATGGCTCCAGGTCTGTAGATGAGTACGCAGCTGAATTTATTAGACTCAGTCGCTTCGCAGCCGTTCTTGCGGCAAACGAAGAAGACAGGGCTCATAGATTCATTTTGGGGCTTGAGCGTGAGATTAGGGTGCAGCTTGTCTCCCTTCGCTTGCCCACCTATGCAGAAGCTTTTGAGGCAGCTCGTGCTCAGGAGCAGGCTCGTGGTGGTTTGGCTCTTTCTCAGCGGACTGTTCCACACTCCTCTGCTGTTGTTAGGCCTTCTGGTGGTCCTGCTCGGAGGCTTGTTCCTGCCTGTCCTGTCAGGGCAGCTCCGTACCCTTCTACTGGTTTCCCGAGGGGTGGTTTTTGTGACTTCTACCAAGTATCTGGGCCTGAGTGCAAGAACTATTTTCATGCCAGCCACCGATGCTTTAGGTGTGGCACTGTTGATCATTCAGTTCAGGATTGTCCGTAGCTACAGTTGCAGTTGGCTCTTCCAGCCAGGGGTTCTGTTCAGCAGGTTGCCCCAGCTCGTGGTCCAGTTAGACCCCTGCTTCCTCCTCAGCGCCAGATTGTCAGTCAGAGGACCATTGTCCCGAGGAGAGGTCAGGCTTTCAACCTGATTGCTGCAGATGCGAAGTCAGCTGAGGGTGTTATTGTAGGTATATTTTGCTTTTATTCTTTGTGGTTTTATCATCTTCTTTTGTTTCTTTTCATTCCTCTTGCATTTGTCTCTTCCATTTTATCTTTCTGCATTTGTTTTTCCTCATCCCTATTCAACCATTCCTTGTTCTCTTGTCTTTTGATTTTATCTTAGGTATCGTCCTTGTTTGCTCTTTCCCTGCTCATGTTCTTTTTGATTCCAGGACAACCCATTCTTTTGTCTCCTCTCGATTTGTGGCTCGCCATCAGTTGGAGTGTAGCACCATGTCAGAGGCTTGGAACATTGTGACAGGTGGTGGAGTTATCATTTCTTCCCGAGAGTGTAGGCAGTGTTCCGTAATTATTGGTAGCGCAGATTTCAAAGCCAATCTAATTGTAATCGGGAATTCGGGATTCGACATCATTCTGGGTATGGATTGGTTGGGTGAAACCCATGCCATTATTGATTGCCGTGCCAAGAAAGTTGTGTTCCGGATTTCAGATCACACAGAGTTTGAGTTCCATGTCGGGGAATCTTCCCTTGGCCGAGCTGTAGTTGATCAGGGGGTTTGTGCGATGGAATTGCAATTCAGGCTGTGAGGCTGCACTCTAGTAGTTTGGGATTTTCTGGATGTTTTTCCAGAGTTTCCTGGCTTACCCCCTGACAGGGATGTGGAGTTCGGTATTGAAGTTCAGCAGGGTACGACGCCTATATCGAAGAGCCCCTACAGGATGGCACCCATTGAGTTAGCAGAACTTAAGGTACATATTCATGAGTTGCTTGATTTGGGGTTCATCAGACCCAGTGTTTCACCTTCGGGGTGCTCCAGTCCTTTTTTGTTAACAAGAAGGATGGTAGTCGTTGACTGTTTATGGATTATCAGGAACTGACTAGTGTTACTGTGAAGAACCGGTATCTGTTGCCCAGGATCGATGATTTGTTTGATCAGTTGAGTGAGGCTGCTATTTTCTCAAAGTTGGATCTTCGTTCTAGGTATCATCAAGTCAAAGTGAAGGCTACTGATGTACAAAAGACTGCATTCAGAACCAGATATGGGCACTATGAGTATCTTGTGATGCCGTTCGGGATCACGAACGCGCTTGCTGTATTCATGAGTCTTATGAACCGGGTCTTTTCTTAGTTCTTGGACATATTTGTTGTGGTCTTCATTGATGATATTTTGGTGTATTCTCAGAATCGAAAAGATCATGCTGAGCATCTTAGAGTGGTTCTGCAGACTTTGAGAGAGAATCAGCTCTATGGTAAACTCAGCAAGTGCGAGTTTTGGCTCGACAGGGTTTTATTCTTGGGGCACATTATCTCAGGAAATGGTAATTCGGTGGATCCGGCCAAGGTTGATGTTGTGAAGGATTGACCTATTCCCAAGTCAGTTTCAGAAGTCAGGAGTTTTCTTGGTTTAGCTGGCTATTATCGGAAATTCGTCCAAGATTTTTCGAAGATAGCAGGACCGTTGACTAAGCTGACTGGGAAGGATTAGAAGTTTTGTTGGTCTGATGAGTGTGGTGAGGCTTTTGTTGAGTTGAAGAATATATTGACGTCAGTGCCTATGTTGACTATTCCAGATGGTCCAGGCAGATTTGTAATTGACTGTGATGCTTCTGGTAAGGGTCTTGGAGCAGTTTTGATGCAGAAGGGCCGAGTCGTTGCGTATGCATCGAAACAGTTGAGGCCGCACGAGAAGAACTATCCGACTCATGACTTGGAGTTAGCAGTAGTGATCTATGATTTGAAGCTGTGGAGACATTATTTACTTGGGGACCGAGTGGAGATCTTTACAGACCACAAAAGTCTCAAGCACGTCTTCACCTAGAAGGAGTTAAACATGAGGCAAAGGTATTGGTTGGAATTTATTGTTGATTATGACATCAGTTTGTAATACCATCCTGGTAAAGTAAACTTGGTGCCTAATGCTTTGAGCAGGAGATCGGCAGTTATGTTCTTGACTCAGCAGAGGGATTTGATTGAGCAAATGCAGAGGTTGGAATTGGATGTTTTGTTGCTGAGTTCTAGGCAGAGTTGTTTGGCACTCCAGCTTCAGTCGTCTCTTGTTGATCAGATTAAAGAGGCGCAGGCTGGTGATGCGCAGTTGCAGGGTTTTCGAGCTGAGGTTGAGTCTGGGTCCAGGACGGACATGGTTATTCATGCTGATGGATCTCTTCGTTTTGGGTCCAAGTTATGTGTCCCGAAGGATGAAGTTCATCAGAGGTTGCTTGAGGAAGCTCACCAGTCTTCATATTCTATCCATCCTGGCAGTACTAAGATGTATCGGGATTTGAAGCTTCATTTCTGGTGGCATGGTATGAAGAGGACTGTGGATCAGTTTGTTTCTCAGTGTTTGATTTGCCAGCAGGTTAAGGCAGAGCATCAGAGAACCGCTGGACTTTTTAACTGCTTCCTATTCCGGAGTGGAAGTGGGAACATATCACTATGTATTTTGTGACCCCTTTGCCGAGGAGTCCTAAGGGTCACAATGCCATTTGGGTGATTATCGACCGTTTGACGAAGAGTGCTCACTTCATTCCTTTTCGTGTCGGACAGTCTACTGAGAGCCCAGCTGAGAGGTACATGTAAGAGATTGTTAGACTTCATGGGGTTCCAGTTAGTATTGTATCCGACAAGGATACGAGATTCAGATCTCAGTTCTGGAAGAGTCTTCAGAACAGTTTGGGGAGTAAATTAAAGTACAGTACAACTTTTCATCTCTAGACTGATGGACAGTCAGAGAGGACCATCCAGATTCTTAAGGACATGTTGCGGTCCTGTATGCTTCAGTTCGGTGGATCATGGGAGGACCATTTGCATCGTGTAGAGTTCTTGTACAATAACAGCTTTCAGGCCAGTCTAAAGCTGCACCGTTTGAGGCACTTTATGGGTGGAAGTGCAGATCACCAGTGTGCTGGGATGACATTGGTGAGAGGAAGTTGTTGGTTCCAGAGTTGATCACCAGGACAGTTGATGTAGTGGTTCAGATCAGGAAACATTTGCAGGCAGCTCAGGATAGGCAGAGGCGATGGGCTGATGCCCATCGGAGAGCTTTGGAGTTTGAGGTTGGTGACCATGTTTTCCTAAAGGTATCGCCTTGGTGGGGTGTCATTCGGTTCGGTGGTGGGGGCAAGCTTAGCCCTAGGTTTATTGGACCGTTTGATATTATGGAGCGAATAGGCAAGGTGGCCTATCGTCTTGCATTTCCACCAGCTTTATCAGGAGTGCACAATATTTTCCATGTCTCACAACTCAGGAGATATATCCGAGATGAGAGCCACGTGATCGACTATTCTGAGTTGACCGTTCGGTCAGATTTGACTTGTGAGATTCCGCCTGTTGCTATTGTGGATCGGCGGGAGAAAGTGCTTAAGAACAAGGTCATCAATCTGGTTCGTGTTTCTTGGAATCCTCACTCGCCCGGTGAGTCGACTTGGGAGCTGGAGGAGGAGATTCATCAGAAGTTTCCTCATCTTTTTATGTAGCTTTTTGTTTTGTTCTTTCTTTTCTTTTCGGTGTTACCCTATATACCTCTTGTTTGAATTTTGAGGATGAAATTCTTGTTGTAGGTGGATAGGATTTGTAACCCCTGTTTCCCATTTTGTATATTTTTGGGGGTATTTTTCTTTTTGGTATATTTCTCTCTCTCTTTGTACCTTTTCTGGACCGTATATTGGATTTTTTGTTTTCAATATATTCATTTTATTGTTTTTATCATCTTTTGTTTGGGTTCTTGATTCTTTTGTCTCTTTTGTTTTGTCCCTGCTTTGATCGTGCCAGTATTTTTTATCCCCATTGTTTTTATTTATTCACATTGCATTTTAATTGACACATCTTGTTCCCATTCTTGTTGGATCTTTTGTGTTTTGCCTATGTTTTAAACCCATTAAAAACCTATTCTAATTCTCTTTTGTTTCCACCTACAAATCCTTATACTATATCCTGTTTGAACATCCCACTACCCTAAACCCATTAACTAATAAAACCCACCTACTTAAAAACCCCCCAAACCTGTTAGCATCACCCCCTAAACCCATTACTCCACCCACACCCGAAACCCACTAAAACCCAACCCGCTGTTGTGCCTAACCCTAACAACCCATGCATATAAATACCCTGTGCCTATTCACCTTCTTCGTCAAAAACCCCAGCCGCTTCCATCCTTCAACCCATCAGCCCTCCGACCTTCCGATCTCCCCTACCTTCTGCATACCCCGGCCTGCACCTCCCCATCCCTCCCGAAGCTTCTCTTTTGCGCCCTCTCGTCAGCCCCTACCTCGCTCTCAGCCTTTCCTCGTCTTCTCTTTCCCTCCGGTGCCTGCATCAGCCTCGCAGACCCCCCTGCGTGCGGCACCTACAGTTGGCGCCTTCTCCTCCTTGTGTCGCCTCTTGTTTCGACAGCCAGGTGCCACCCCCTACAACAACAGTACCTCACCGTGCTATCTATAATGTGTACCGGCAGCATCTTGCTATGTTGTCTCCGTCTTCCATGCAGCCATGTTCCCTTGGGTGTGCACGTGTTGTTTGTGCATTTGCTGTCGTGGCTGTGTCGTTGGATTTCGTGTTTCGTGTGTTCGGTTGGAGTTCGTGTGTTCGTTGTGTTCATGGGTTTTGATCATTTTTTGAGTTCGCATTCTGGGAATGCGTTCCCGTTATTCTTGATCATTGTCATTTTCGTCATCGGTTAAGGCAAGTAACTTGTATTCTTTTCTTTGTGTAATACAAGTACTAAATACCGCCTGTAGTGTAGTTGGTTTTTAGAGACAATTTGTGTGTGAAACACCTTGTTGATATTGTCTCTATTGTGTTGATTCGACCATAGTTGCCTCACGACATACATGACATGAAATAACCTAGGGTTGACCACTTTTGATGTATATATGCATGCTATTTTGTGATATCTGTGCTTGAAGTGTTATTCGTGATATACTTATCGAATACTTGCAAAATACCATATACCATATTTTTTGGACATCTAGTACACTATATTTCATGTTTGAGTTGATTTGGAAGAATTTCGTGTGATCTATGTTGATTTGTGTATGAAGAACAATTCTGAAATTTCTGTTACCCTGATGTTGTTCAGTATTTTAGATCCTATTAAGGTCAGTATTTGAAAATATTTTATGAACATGAACTGTAGAGGATTCTATCTACTTTCTAACCCTTTTTACGGATCTCAGTTTCGATTTACGGATTGTGAGTTATGCCTATTTTACTACTGAGGTGTATAAAGTTTTCCAGACTGTGTTTTCTATGAATTCTGAAGAGTAATCTATTTTATTCTGGTGTTAAAATTATTATTTTGATATGAAATTTTTCTCAGTACTTCTATATTTGATTGGGGTTTAACCAGAATTTTGCTGGATTTATTTGAGGACTTTTACAAACCTTTTCATTCTCGCAAATAAGGATTTTACATGCAGAATTTTACTACTGTTTAGTAAAGAACCTGATTTTCGACCTAATTCTACTTGCTGTCTGAAAAATATTTCTGAATATCAAAGTTAGCCTACTGTATCTATTTTATTACCCTTCTGGCGGATTTGGATTTGGATTTATGGTTTGTGAGATATTGCTGTTTTCGTACTGAAGTGTTTATAATTCCAGATTTACAAAACTACTACATCTTGTTGTTTTCTGATTTTTGTTGACTAAACTATTTAGATTGGAAAATTACGATGTTTTATATTCTGATACTAACCATATAGGGAAATAATCCAGATTTTTCGTGGATTTAATTAAAGATTTTTTATGCTGTTTTCCTGACTTTGAATACAATCTTCTGATTTCTGACTGAACGTGGTTTCTGGATTCAAACTTGTTTTGATACTTGATTTTGTAAAATACTATATGACTTATATATGTTTTCTAGATTCGGAAGGGAGTCTATTTTCCAGATTCTTTGACGGATTCAGATTTGCATCTTTGTAGCAACGGAAATCCTTGTTTTAGTGTAGTACTATCTTGCTGTCCTGAACTAGTATTTGCATTGTTCTATTCCTCTATGAACTGTTTATCATCTGTACATGTTTATCTGTCACCCTGAACCTATTACATGTTTATACCATGCTATTCTCACTCTGTTTTCTGTACATACATGTCTGTCTGATAATAATAACAAAATGACCAAGCTGGGGTTTGTGGGAAAGATCTAGTAGTGAAAAATATAGAAATGTGTACTGAGAAGAGGGCTCATGTTCCCTATATGTTATGTGTTCATGACTATATGATTCACGACTCTGTTTATCTGAACCCTGACTACATTACTTCCCTATAGGAAGGTGTACTCAGAAGAGAACCCATAGGTTCTATGCAACGCCCCGAACTTCCTATATGGAGAATTCGAGACACGAGACAGGACCTTTACATTCAATTATTCACAATACACAGAAAACAAGAAAATTTTAAAACTTTTTATTAATACAATATTACAGGCCGAGTGTTTCCATTGATTCAATATATTACATCAAAGTATACATGAATGAAAACGATAAACATTGGGCTTTTCACTTGTAGACCATGCCTTGACTAGAGTCCTCCCGGTTCGTGATCTTGTATCCACGACCTATTAGAGTGGGAACGTCAATACAATACTGACGCTTAAAGGCTGATAACTAGCAGCGAATCTCCAAAAACAAACATATAAAAACATGGTAAAGAATATGTCGGTGTAGTTTAAGTGTTCATGAGTGCAATGACTAGAATCTAATGCAATGTCAACTAAGCTAGGATGTTCCTATTCTAATGCAAGTGAGAATCTTGAATCGTATGCATCCCATACTACATACGTCCATATCAAGCCGTTTTCCATATATAGGGATTTGAACCTGCGTTATGAATTACTACTTGTACACAACCTGTTCCTGACAGATACAACGTGACTGGTGAGGTTGTAGACGTGGTCAAGTCCCACCAATGTAGTATGCTCATGGTGTCTATGTTTGCCACTACTACCCGGCTAACCAGACCTCACTCAAAAACCAGGCGAACCCTCGGAGTTACTGCAACACAGATTAGCTCAAGCATCCCCTACGGCCCCTGACTCATAGACCGTAGTCTATGGCCTGTTCGCTTCCCCGGCATAGAACACGACAGAGTTCCGGGGTCCATCTCCTAGCTCTGCCCGCACTTATCATGGCACTTCAGGAATTAACTGTGTGAGATACAAAACCCGTGCTCCCAACTCGTGAGAAGGCACCGTGCGTATCCCTTTGACGGGAAGGTACAACCCAATAACACCACCTAATGTTGGCCCAAGGGACGAGTTGGCCATAAGGTGTCACCCCTAATACCAACTCCTCTCTTTTGACAAAAAGGTTAATTAAAGATCTTTATGAGTCACTACCCTATTGATGTCACTAATCCTAAACAATCCTACAAGATTTTCAACTTAGGTTATCATGGTCCAACTCACGGTCCCTCGATCCAAGACTCTAGTAACGAGATCTCCCTCACTCATCACTACCCCTAACTTGGATCCTATCAACACTCTTGGCCCACGATCAATCCACACCGGTTAAGATCCATTGGTGCCCGAGGTGAGATCTATCCATAGTCTCTAAGGTGGTAGGATGCGGTCTTGATGGTCGATGACCCCTAGCGTAATTAGAAGAGCCTAGACTAGCTATTATCAAGCTAACAATTATTAGTGACTTACCCAACCCTTATTACCCACGAAGATGAAGAATGCTCACATGCTATGGTCCAATTCCAATTAGAACCTCGTACAACTAGAATCCATGGTTCTTTTTCCCAAATTGAACTAGAATTACATGCAACTAGATTCTTGGGTTCTTTCTCAAGGTTGAGCTAGAATCACCTAGAACTAAATGCATGGGTTCTCTTATCAATTAAGCTAGAACTATCATGGTGCTAGTTTCATGGGTTTCTTTTTGAAGTTGGCTAGAATAACATAGAATATAGGTTCATTTCAATAGTTAACTAGAACACCTAGCTCAAGCATGGGTTCAAGGGTTCTTTTTAATCTTTCACTACCATATACAATTCAAGCATGGTTCTTTTAACTAGAATGGTACACTATACCATTCGAGCATGTATGGGCTCTTTACTAACACTAACTACAACAAGATAGTTAACACTACAACTACAACATGATTCTTTTACTACAACTTAACTACAACATGAGTATCTACTACTTCTTTAAGCATGGGTCATTTCTACCACTCAAGCATGGTATACAACATAAGTATGGTTTCTTTTCTATATTAAACCTACAACATGGTATACAACCTAAGCATGGTTTCTTTTCTACATTAAACCTACAACATGGCATACAACATAAGCATGGTTTCTTTTCTATTACTTAAGCACGCATCTACAATGGTCTTAAGCATGGTATATAACTTAAGCATCAACCTACAACACTCTTAAGCATGAATACAACTTAAGCATGTACTTACAACAATCTTAAGCATGAATACAACTTAAGCATGAATGGTTACTACAACTTAATATGAATATCTACTTAATTTAGCATGGATATTTACTACAATTTTAAGCATGGATATACAACTTCCCTACAACAATCTAAGCATGGTATACAACTTTTCTACAACAATCTAAGCATGATATATAATTTTCCTACAATAATCTAAGCATGGTATATAACTTTCCTACAATAATCTGAGCATAGTATATAATTTTTCTACAATAATCTAAGCATGGTAAATAATTCCTACAATAATCTAAGCATGGTATATAATTTTCCTACAACAATCTAAGCATGGTATATAATTTTCCTACAACAATCTAAGCATGGTATATAACTTTCCTACAATAATCTAAGCGTGGTATATAAATTTCCTACAATAATCTAACTTATGAACTACAAATTACATACAACAAAATTACAAGTCCTACTTATTACAACATTCTTTTCTTTAACCACTTAGTTCCTACATACAACAAGTTTACCCTTTCTTTTTACAAACAAAAGTTGGCAAGATTTGATAGTTAACCAAGTAGAGAGCAATAAATAATTAAAGACTCGTTTTTATTGAGTTCTACAACCCAAAATGGGTATGTAATAATTCTACTATATAATTTCATATGCTTATGTCAATAGTCCTTGTTTGAGTTCTACAACCCCAAAGATGGGTATATACACAAATCTTCATATGCTTATGTTCATGAGTCCAAATTAAGTTCTTCAACCCCAAAGATGGGTATGTACACCATCCCCATATGCTTATGTTCATTAGTCCAAGTTAAGTTAACAAAAAAAAAAACAACAATAAGAAGAAAAATTACAACAATCTAACGATTCAATCTTTATGTTTATTTGTTTAAGTTCTATCATTTACTTTCTTAGGTGATCATTTATTTTATCTGTGGCATCATTCATAAGCTTAGGACTTTGTCCAAGTTGTTTTAGGACAACATACATACAAGAGAAACAACAACACAACAACACACCACAAAAGAAAACAAACAACCCAAAAGAACAAAATCAAACAAAAGAAAACAAGAAGGGATGGAGAAACCCCCACCTTGAATTTTTTTCCTTGAAGGAAGAACTTGCCTATGCACATTCTCCTTCCCCTAGCTCCAATGAAAAACTCCTAAGAAAACCTACAATGAAAAACTCTCTAGTTAGGCTTTTTATCTCTTTCTTTTCCTCTCATTTTTTGGTTCTTGTAAAATGAGACAAGAGAAGAGGGGAGGGGGTATTTATAGTGTGAAGGAGAAGGGGGAAAGTGCAAAATGCACCCAGGGAGTTTTCAAAACCCCCCCTTGGTACATTGGCCGGCCCATGCCTAGGTGAGGGGAGGGGTGAGGTGGAGGTATGGTGAAGGGGGTAAGGTGGAGGGGTGAGGTGGAGGAGAGAGAGCTCCCAGAAGAGAATTCCTTAATCTCTTATGCATACATAACCCTAGGTTTAATCCTCCATCAAAACCTAACTATTTAATTAGGTTGTCATGATAAAAGATAACTTAAACATGAAAAGAAATAAAATAATTAAATAGTTTAATACTAATAAAAATAATATTATTAATAATTGATTAGGTGATTACATTCTATCTGTCTGTCTGATCCCTGAGTATACTGCCCTATGGACTCCACTACGAAATCTAAACGTAACTGTTTGAATGTAGCAACCATGTAATAAAAACCTGAGATGCATGAAGTGCTACCTAGATAGTAATCACACAAGACTTATAAGAACATGATATCTTTTATTTGTTATCTGTATCTGTTTATCTAACATTTGTTATCTGATTATCTGTTATCTGTCTGATTATCATCTGACACTATCGTCTGTATATCTGTCTTCATACCATCTGATACTTGACACTTGACACTTGATACATGTTATCTGTATCTATTCGTATACCATGTTATCTGATTTGTTTCCTGATTCATGTTAGATATTACATTTCTGTTGACATGCCTATACCATGCTATGTTTGCTCTGTTGTTATTTTATATTTGTTTTTATTCTATATACTTGTATCCTGCACTACAAGCGACCCATAATTTGCATTGACGGGAGTTGTTTTCTCTTTTCTTTTTTCCTGCAATTTATTAATTGCATATCAGGATGACCAGTTGCCAGATGGAGTTGGTGATATGAGATATTAGTGCTGGAGTTTTTATTATTATTTCTGCTGCTTATTTGAACAATTGTATTTGATACTTGGATTTATTTGTATTTGGGCAGTGTGACCCAGGATATTATTAACTTGTCCAGACTTGATTTATTTGAGATTATATTATATTTTGGTTTCAAGTAAATTTCTGTTGGTATATTCGATTCAATTATGCATACTTGGTTGACTTTTCTTGCTTCTGACTCTGATTATTTCTGTGAGATGTTGTAACGATTCTGAACAGCTTATGAATGATGAAAATTATTCGCCGGGCTTAGTCACGTATCCTTATTCCGTATTTTCTTTTGGGAAGCAGGGCGTGACATTACATGTTCATGTCACTTCTTCGAATTCGTTGGCCTTCCTTGCAGGCATATTTTAGTGGTTCTTCAGTTTAGCCATCACACTTCCCTTCCGGATATATACATTAAAAGAAGATGGATCTGGGATGTGATGAGAAGAAGTTATACATCTGTTCCAACAAACCCCAATACCGATAATTTTGCTTCTCAATATTGTGAGTTGAGCTAGCATGCAAAACAGATTGTCAATCTTGGTTGTTCCTCCAATAAAAGTTACAAATACACATTAGAGAATTTACAGAAGATCATTGACGGCGTCTCTCGGCTACAACCCGGATTGGGTGAACAACCTGAAGAGGCCACACAACCGCATGATAGTGCAGAACCGCTAGGTAGTACACAACCGGATGGTAGTGCACAACCGCATTGTAGTGCACAACCTCATGATGAAGGCAGATGACACATACCTACACGCGTAAGGGACCCACAACAATGCATGACAAAGGGAAGGCCTCGCGCCAAAAGATTGAGGCCGATAAGAGAGCAACTTCGCATTAAAAAACCGAGACGGTGTCAATATGCGGTTGTGCAAATGAATCATGATTCAAGAAATTGTCCAATATTATTTGAGGGGTAAGACTCGTACTTTCTTTGTTTCTCCCTCTTTTAAATTTATTATACTTCATTTGTGGTAAATGAATTTGTCACTAACCAAAACTTATTTTTGAATGAAGGGCAATCAATCCGCAAGAAGTGAATCTATCCGATGAAGAGAGTTCCGACGAGTGATATGATGATCCATTGTGAATTGGAATATTTTGATGTAAAGTTTCAGTATGTTAGATATTGATGCAAGTGTTGTTAATTGGTTTGTGTTGTTAATTTTAAATGTTGGTTGGACTTAAGTGTTGTTGGTTTGTGTTGATTGTTAATTTTGTTGTTGTTGTTGTTCTTTGAGTTGTTATTGGTATTAGTGTTGTTGTTAACTGTACATGTTGGTGGGATTGAAGTGTAATTGTGTGTAGAAGCTTTTTTGAGAATGATGTGTAGTAGCCTGCAGCTGCTGTGTTCAATTTTTGAATATTCATTTATTTATTTATTTTTTTAAATCTAGGCCGTTTGATGTGTCTAATTTTTATACAAATATTTGTACTCATTTACCCATTAAAATTGCTTGTTTTCATTTATCTTATTTATAATTTATCTTATTTTCCTAAGATTTCAATTAATTAAGTATTTTTGAGGAAATTAGATTTTTGATGCAAAAAGTGATTATTTTTGGAGAAAATCAACAAACAAAACAAACATAATGTTTTATTAACTAATTTGTTGAATTTTAATTTTTATATTTTGACCTTGTGAAAAGCAAAATAGAAATATTATTATCAGTTAAGGGTTAGAATAAAATTTTGTAATTTAAAAATTAATTTAAAAAAATAATAAAATAAAATAAAATATAAAATAAAATAAAAAGGAAAAAAAGAATGAATGCAGATTATGATAGGTTAAGATTAAGATTAATCTTAATAATCTAAAATTTAAATGATAATTATCCTAATTAATTAAAACTTAAACCTATCTAATAAACTAAACCTACCATTTAAACTAATGATTACTTCCTATATATATTGGCAGGTTAGAAGAAAGAAGATTGGAGTTGGGAGTGGACGTAAGGTGAAGGAAGGAATTGAAAGGAGTAATTAGAAGAAGGGACTTGAAGAATAATTAAAAAAGGAGTTGGCGTGAGAGAAGAGGTGAGTTGGAAGAAGGGTGCGGTTCCCAACTCAGCAAAGACAAAAGCGCGGAACGAAGACATCAAAGATAGCAGACCAAGCTCTCCAGTGACGTGGCGCACGTGCGCTGTCTTCTTCGGCTGACGTCAGTGTGGTTCTGGCACGTTCTCCGAGACGACTCCAAGACAGAAAGAGAGAAGACTACGCTTATTGTTTGGGCACAATTTTTAAGACTGTTCGGTTTGCAAGTTTTATTACAAAACAGTCTATTTTTGTATCTATTTTTCTCTCTCTAATTTTATAATGCAATCCATGAACAATTTTGTTAGGTGCAATTTTACTATGAACTAAATTTATTTTTCTAGGGTTTAGATGTAGCCTAGTTTTGAGAACACAGTTTTTAATTCCATATTTTTATATTTCTCTATGGTTGCGTGTTTAATTTTTGTGCTTAATGCTTACAATTATTTGGCCGATTTTTGTATGATTATTGGATCATGGAGAGACCGAGAGGTAATTTGTGATTTAGAACAATAAAAATTGAACACCATTGATAGAGCGAAATTAGAGATAATTTACCGCGATTAATGTGGCCGTTAAGAAATCCACAGAACTTAATGAGTCTTCGATTAATTAAATTTACATAGAGATATGTCAAACTGTTAGTTGGAGATATTTTTGGTGTTGTTCGAGAGAAAGCATTGAATAATTTGGGGATTTCGGTCTACAACTTGGAAGAATAATATTTTTAGGAATTATAAATTGTGTGGGATAAACTAGGTGAAGTCAAAAGCCCTAGAATTAATTTTGCCATTAACAAATTACAATTTTCAGACTCCGCTCCCTCTCCACTAATTTAGTTAGACTTTTAGGTTAATTTAATTGTTTTTTTATTTATTAAATTTCGATCTTCCAAATAGTAGCTAATCTAGTAATATCGGTACTCAATAAAATATCTAGTCTCTGTGGGTTCGACACTCTATTCACTAACTATATTACTTGTTGCGATTTTGTACACTTGCAAATATTCAGCATCAAGTTTTTGGCGCCGTTGCCGGGGACTAGTTATTCTTTTATTGATATTGAAAATTGCTAGATTATTACTAGTTTGGATTTTTTTTGTAATTATTTTTATTTTATTATTATTTTACCTCTTTTGACTTACTTTTACTTTCATTTATTTTTCTTATTATTTTTTTTTTTAGTTTTTCTATTTTTTTTAATACTCACACTTCAGGACATACAAGCAAATTATCATGGCAAACGAGGAAAACAGGCCTTTGAGAGACTATGCTATGCCCTCGATTTATGAATCAAGCATAAAGAAGCCGGTTATTGAAGTTGACGATTTTGAGATTGAACCGGAGATAATTCTATTGATTCAACAGACTGTTCAATTTTTGGGATTACCGCACGAGGAACCTTATGCTCACATTGCAAACTTTTTAGAAATTTGTGACACTTTCAGGCACAACGGTGTATCAGACGATGCAATTAGACTGAGACTCTTTTCTTTTTCCCTACGAGATAAGGCGAAGGCTTGGCTACATTATCTACCACCCGGTAGTATTACTACTTGGGAGGGACTTGCACAAAAGTTTCTAGCCAAGTATTTTCCACCAGCAAAGACCGCAAGGCTAAGAAATGATATTTGCACATTTACTCAATTTGAGATCGAGTCTTTGTATGATGCATGGGAAAGGTTTAAAGAGTTATTGAGAAAGTGTCCTCATCATGAACTACCGAAATGGCTGCAAATGCAAACATTCTATAATGGTTTGGGAGTTATACATAGATCTATGGTTGACGCAACAGCTGGTGGTGCACTCATGAGTAGAACTTACGAAGCAGCCTATGAGATTTTAGAGGAGATGGCATCAAATGATTACCAGTGGTCTTCAGAGAGAGCAATGCCAAGAAAAGTGGCTGGAGTTTTTGAACTTGACCCTATTTCTAATATAAATGCAAAACTTGATATTTTATCTAAGCAAATAGGTAATATGAATGTTAATGCTATTCAATCTAATATCATTTGTAATCTTTGTGCAGGAAATCATGCAAGTTCAGATTGTCAAGTGGGGAACCCTTTTGCTCCATCCAATGCCGAACATGAAAATTCTGTGTCAAATTTAAAAATGCAAATCAATCATTATGCAAACACATACAATTCAGAATGGAGAAATACCCCAAATTTTTCATGGAACAACAATCAAGAAGCAGTTATACCACCTCAAAATTTTCCACAGCGAGAAAAGAAGCCGACATTAGAAGAAGTGTTCATGCAACACATGCAGAAGTTAGACCAATACATACAAAAGACAGATTCGACAATTCAAAATGTTGCAAATTTAACTTCGGCTTCCATCCAAAATCATGAGGTACAAATTATTCAAATTTCAAATACTATTAATGAAAAAACTGCAGGAACATTATCAAGCAACCCAGTTGTCAACTCCACGGAGGATGTCAAATCAATAACACTAAGCAGTGGGAGGACAATTGAGCAACCACAAGAAGAAAATGGCGAACAGAATGTGGTTGAAAAGCAAAGTGAGATTGAACAAATTGTGAAGGAACAAATTCAGCATGAGCAAGTAATGTATGATGTTTTTAATTCCATAAAAATTCCTCCTAAAGAACAGTCGTGTTGTCAAGTAAGTAAAATTGATGTAATTATGGGCGAGAAACATAGTGTCGAAATTGAAAAGTTGCCAATCAAATTATGTCCAACAAATGCAGCAACATTTGAAACTGAAAAAGAAAATATTTTTGAAAATGTTATGTATTTGGATGCTGCACCCTCTATTTATTCATTTTTGCAGCATAAATTCAAAGAGGCGGGGAAATCAAAGACATCATCATCATGAAGAAAACGCCTCAAATTAGAGCTTGAACCTGATCCACATCAGAAGAGAAAAATTAGAAAGGATGTGTTAATGTTGTTGGATCTTGGCGTTACTTAACCATCTCACCCCCATGTCTGGCTGAAGACTTAAAACTTAGCGCTTCTTGGGAGGCAACCCATGTTTTATTTTATTGCATTTAGTTTTCATTTATCTTTTAGTTTATTTTATTTTAATTTTCGATTTTATTTTGTAGGATTGCATAAATTTTGGAAGTCGCAGGGCGGAGCTGTTTTGAACACTTTCATTGATGGCTGTTTTTGAGCAGTATGGAGTCAGAATCTGGAAAACTGATGCAAAGAGCAATTGTAGCCTATCTTCTTAGCTTTCCAGCAAAAAAAATTTCAGCCCATTTGGACACCTACAGCTCCAGATATCGCAAATATACTGAACGTCGCGCGTGCAGAATTTTCAAGACGAATCAGGGGAGAAATTCTGAACTTTTTGCATTCTTTTTGTTTTTC
The DNA here is from genome assembly GCA_017893485.1 of Hemerocallis citrina. NCBI lineage: Eukaryota > Viridiplantae > Streptophyta > Magnoliopsida > Asparagales > Asphodelaceae > Hemerocallis > Hemerocallis citrina. Next base: position 95,401,165 of record CM030364.1, on the reverse strand, counting down.
TTTTTCCTTTCCCATTGAAGACAATGTGATATTCAAGTTTGGGGGGAAGGTTTACAAATTATTATTATTATTTTTTAGAAAAGAAAAACAAAAATTTAAAAGGATTTCAATTTGATTCATCTTTACACTTTTGAGTTCTTTATAATGATAAGCATTGAAATAATTTTTTTTTTAGATAGACACTTGCTTATAAAGAAAGAGTAAGCATACTTATTTACTTTAGGATTATTGAGTTTCACAATTCCTTACAAAATTGTATGAGTCATGCGATTATACATTAAACACAAATGTGATGCTTTTTCTTGTGATTATCCCCTTTGATCTAGTCCTAAACAGAGTTTAAGTAAATAGAGTAATAACGGAAAAAAAAAATTATGAATAAAGTCAATCTACTCCAATGTTTTGAGTTGCTTAGTTACTAGGGGTATTCATCACCAATGTTTACTTTTACGTCAAACGGCAACTTGAAATATGAGTATGCAAAGCACTTTAAGTTTGTGACTTGTTGAGTAATCGGGTGAATTCATCACAAATATTTTGCATTCGCGTCAAAAGGCAAGTGACGACTTAGAGAGGAGACTTGAAAAAAAAAAAAAAAAAAAAACTCTAGTTTGCTACTCGGTTTGCAGTAGTGAGAAGGGATAATCACAAATTGGGTAGTTACATACTATAATTATATTAATTGCATGATAAATATGATTGGGTTTGGAGTTATAAATAGATAATTGCACTGGAGAAAGTGGGTATGCTTGATTTTACTTTATTTGTGATTGTTTATAATTTTAATTGAAATTTTGATGCTTGCACGATAAGATCTCTCGATGTGATTGGTTGAGTCTACTATTATTTTTCCCTTGTTTATGATTCTACTTTTTGCTTGAGGACAAGCAAAATCTTAAGTTTGGGGGTATTTGATGTGTCTAATTTTTATACAAATATTTGTACTCATTTACCCATTAAAATTGCTTGTTTTCATTTATCTTATTTATAATTTATCTTATTTTCCTAAGATTTCAATTAATTAAGTATTTTTGAAGAAATTAGATTTTTGATGCAAAAAGTGATTATTTTTGGAGAAAATCAACAAACAAAACAAACATAATGTTTTATTAATTAATTTGTTGAATTTTAATTTTTATATTTTGACCTTGTGAAAAGCAAAATAGAAATATTATTATCAGTTAAGGGTTAGAATAAAATTTTGTAATTTAAAAATTAATTTAAAAAAATAATAAAATAAAATAAAATAAAAAGGAAAAAAAGAATGAATGCAGATTATGATAGGTTAAGATTAAGATTAATCTTAATAATCTAAAATTTAAATGATAATTATCCTAATTAATTAAAACTTAAACCTATCTAATAAACTAAACCTACCATTTAAACTAATGATTACTTCCTATATATATTGGCAGGTTAGAGCATCTGTAGTCGTTTGCTATATATCGATAATATCGATATTTGGGTTAAAAAGCAGCTGCAGTCGTTTGCTATATATCGATATTATCGATAAATCGCTACAGTAGATTGCTATAAATGAGAATCGATATAGCATTTATCGATATCTGAGGGACGGCGTTCGAAGAGCCGTCCCACTAAAAAAAATTATTATTATAAGCGTCGGACGGCACTTCAAGTGCCGTCCGTTTGAAAAAATTATAATTTAGCTGATAAAAGCCTTTTTTCCCGGACGGCACTTGATGTGCCGTCCGTCGACCTTTAATAAACTGCTGCTAAGTAAAGATAAATATGTAATTATTAGCTACTATTAAGTATAGATAGTACAGATATTTAATTATTAGCTATTAAGTATAGCTATTAATTATTAGCTATTAGTACAGATAAGTATCCATCCAGGTGCTTAGTGTCGGACGGCACTTCATGTGCCGTCCTAGACATGCAGTTGACTTTTTTTTTTTCAAAACATTTTCTTTTTTTTAAGCGTGAGTTATTAAGTGTGAGTTAGGATTCCGCTGCAGTTTTTTTTATTTTTTATTTTTTTTAAACGGACGGCACTTCATGTGCTGTCCGACGATTTCGCGCCAAATTTTGCTTTTTCGCCCCACCGACGACACATCAAATGCCGTCGCTTAATATTAAATGATTGATTGCTATAATATAGCTTTCGACGAGTGCAGCGAAATTCAAATTTCTATTTCTATATATCGATATATGGATAATTTTAACTTCAACGACTACAGATGCTCTTAGAAGAAAGAAGATTGGAGTTGGGAGTGGACGTAAGGTGAAGGAAGGAATTGAAAGGAGTAATTAGAAGAAGGGACTTGAAGAATAATTAAAAAAGGAGTTGGCATGAGAGAAGAGGTGAGTTGGAAGAAGGGTGCGGTTCCCAACTCAGCAAAGACAAAAGCGCGGAACGAAGACATCAAAGATAGCAGACCAAGCTCTCCAGTGACGTGGCGCACGTGCGCTGTCTTCTTCGGCTGACGTCAGTGTGGTTCTGGCACGTTCTCCGAGACGACTCCAAGACAGAAAGAGAGAAGACTACGCTTATTGTTTGGGCACAATTTTTAAGACTGTTCGGTTTGCAATTTTTATTACAAAACAGTCTATTTTTGTATCTATTTTTCTCTCTCTAATTTTATAATGCAATCCATGAACAATTTTGTTAGGTGCAATTTTACTATGAACTAAATTTATTTTTCTAGGGTTTAGATGTAGCCTAGTTTTGAGAACACAGTTTTTAATTCCATATTTTTATATTTCTCTATGGTTGCGTGTTTAATTTTTGTGCTTAATGCTTACAATTATTTGGCCGATTTTTGTATGATTATTGGATCATGGAGAGACCGAGAGGTAATTTGTGATTTAGAACAATAAAAATTGAACACCATTGATAGAGCGAAATTAGAGATAATTTACCGCGATTAATGTGGCCGTTAAGAAATCCACAGAACTTAATGAGTCTTCGATTAATTAAATTTACATAGAGATATGTCAAACTGTTAGTTGGAGATATTTTTGGTGTTGTTCGAGAGAAAGCATTGAATAATTTGGGGATTTCGGTCTACAACTTGGAAGAATAATATTTTTAGGAATTATAAATTGTGTGGGATAAACTAGGTGAAGTCAAAAGCCCTAGAATTAATTTTGCCATTAACAAATTACAATTTTCAGACTCCGCTCCCTCTCCACTAATTTAGTTAGACTTTTAGGTTAATTTAATTGTTTTTTTATTTATTAAATTTCGATCTTCCAAATAGTAGCTAATCTAGTAATATCGGTACTCAATAAAATATCTAGTCTCTGTGGGTTCGACACTCTATTCACTAACTATATTACTTGTTGCGATTTTGTACACTTGCAAATATTCAGCATCAAGTTTTTGGCGCCGTTGCCGGGGACTAGTTATTCTTTTATTGATATTGAAAATTGCTAGATTATTACTAGTTTGGATTTTTTTTGTAATTATTTTTATTTTATTATTATTTTACCTCTTTTGACTTACTTTTACTTTCATTTATTTTTCTTATTATTATTTTTTTTTAGTTTTTCTATTTTTTTTAATACTCACACTTCAGGACATACAAGCAAATTATCATGGCAAACGAGGAAAACAGGCCTTTGAGAGACTATGCTATGCCCTCGATTTATGAATCAAGCATAAAGAAGCCGGTTATTGAAGTTGACGATTTTGAGATTGAACCGGAGATAATTCTATTGATTCAACAGACTGTTCAATTTTTGGGATTACCGCACGAGGAACCTTATGCTCACATTGCAAACTTTTTAGAAATTTGTGACACTTTCAGGCACAACGGTGTATCAGACGATGCAATTAGACTGAGACTCTTTTCTTTTTCCCTACGAGATAAGGCGAAGGCTTGGCTACATTATCTACCACCCGGTAGTATTACTACTTGGGAGGGACTTGCACAAAAGTTTCTAGCCAAGTATTTTCCACCAGCAAAGACCGCAAGGCTAAGAAATGATATTTGCACATTTACTCAATTTGAGACCGAGTCTTTGTATGATGCATGGGAAAGGTTTAAAGAGTTATTGAGAAAGTGTCCTCATCATGAACTACCGAAATGGCTGCAAATGCAAACATTCTATAATGGTTTGGGAGTTATACATAGATCTATGGTTGACGCAACAGCTGGTGGTGCACTCATGAGTAGAACTTACGAAGCAGCCTATGAGATTTTAGAGGAGATGGCATCAAATGATTACCAGTGGTCTTCAGAGAGAGCAATGCCAAGAAAAGTGGCTGGAGTTTTTGAACTTGACCCTATTTCTAATATAAATGCAAAACTTGATATTTTATCTAAGCAAATAGGTAATATGAATGTTAATGCTATTCAATCTAATATCATTTGTAATCTTTGTGCAGGAAATCATGCAAGTTCAGATTGTCAAGTGGGGAACCCTTTTGCTCCATCCAATGCCGAACATGAAAATTCTGTGTCAAATTTAAAAATGCAAATCAATCATTATGCAAACACATACAATTCAGAATGGAGAAATACCCCAAATTTTTCATGGAACAACAATCAAGAAGCAGTTATACCACCTCAAAATTTTCCACAGCGAGAAAAGAAGCCGACATTAGAAGAAGTGTTCATGCAACACATGCAGAAGTTAGTCCAATACATACAAAAGACAGATTCGACAATTCAAAATGTTGCAAATTTAACTTCGGCTTCCATCCAAAATCATGAGGTACAAATTATTCAAATTTCAAATACTATTAATGAAAAAACTGCAGGAACATTATCAAGCAACCCAGTTGTCAACTCCACGGAGGATGTCAAATCAATAACACTAAGCAGTGGGAGGACAATTGAGCAACCACAAGAAGAAAATGGCAAACAGAATGTGGTTGAAAAGCAAAGTGAGATTGAACAAATTGTGAAGGAACAAATTCAGCATGAGCAAGTAATGTATGATGTTTTTAATTCCATAAAAATTCCTCCTAAAGAACAGTCGTGTTGTCAAGTAAGTAAAATTGATGTAATTATGGGCGAGAAACATAGTGTCGAAATTGAAAAGTTGCCAATCAAATTATGTCCAACAAATGCAGCAACATTTGAAACTGAAAAAGAAAATATTTTTGAAAATGTTATGTATTTGGATGCTGCACCCTCTATTTATTCATTTTTGCAGCATAAATTCAAAGAGGCGGGGAAATCAAAGACATCATCATCATGAAGAAAACGCCTCAAATTAGAGCTTGAACCTGATCCACATCAGAAGAGAAAAATTAGAAAGGATGTGTTAATGTTGTTGGATCTTGGCGTTACTTAACCATCTCACCCCCATGTCTGGCTGAAGACTTAAAACTTAGCGCTTCTTGGGAGGCAACCCATGTTTTATTTTATTGCATTTAGTTTTCATTTATCTTTTAGTTTATTTTATTTTAATTTTCGATTTTATTTTGTAGGATTGCATAAATTTTGGAAGTCGCAGGGCGGAGCTGTTTTGAACACTTTCATTGATGGCTGTTTTTGAGCAGTATGGAGTCAGAATCTGGAAAACTGATGCAAAGAGCAATTGTAGCCTATCTTCTTAGCTTTCCAGCAAAAAAAATTTCAGCCCATTTGGACACCTACAGCTCCAGATATCGCAAATATACTAAACGTCGCGCGTGCAGAATTTTCAAGACGAATCAGGGGAGAAATTCTGAACTTTTTGCGTTCTTTTTGTTTTTCTTTTTCCTTTCCCATTGAAGACAATGTGATATTCAAGTTTGGGGGGAAGGTTTACAAATTATTATTATTATTTTTTAGAAAAGAAAAACAAAAATTTAAAAGGATTTCAATTTGATTCATCTTTACACTTTTGAGTTCTTTATAATGATAAGCATTGAAATATTTTTTTTTTTAGATAGACACTTGCTTATAAAGAAAGAGTAAGCATACTTATTTACTTTAGGATTATTGAGTTTCACAATTCCTTACAAAATTGTATGAGTCATGCGATTATACATTAAACACAAATGTGATGCTTTTTCTTGTGATTATCCCCTTTGATCTAGTCCTAAACAGAGTTTAAGAAAATAGAGTAATAACGGAAAAAAAAAATTATGAATAAAGTCAATCTACTCCAATGTTTTGAGTTGCTTAGTTACTATGGGGTATTCATCACCAATGTTTACTTTTACGTCAAACGGCAACTTGAAATATGAGTATGCAAAGCACTTTAAGTTTGTGACTTGTTGAGTAATCGGGTGAATTCATCACAAATATTTTGCATTCGCGTCAAAAGGCAAGTGACGACTTAGAGAGGAGACTTGAAAAAAAAAAAAAAAAAAAAACTCTAGTTTGCTACTCGGTTTGCAGTAGTGAGAAGGGATAATCACAAATTGGGTAGTTACATACTATAATTATATTAATTGCATGATAAATATGATTGGGTTTGGAGTTATAAATAGATAATTGCACTGGAGAAAGTGGGTATGCTTGATTTTACTTTATTTGTGATTGTTTATAATTTTAATTGAAATTTTGATGCTTGCACGATAAGATCTCTCGATGTGATTGGTTGAGTCTACTATTATTTTTCCCTTGTTTATGATTCTACTTTTTGCTTGAGGACAAGCAAAATCTTAAGTTTGGGGGTATTTGATGTGTCTAATTTTTATACAAATATTTGTACTCATTTACCCATTAAAATTGCTTGTTTTCATTTATCTTATTTATAATTTATCTTATTTTCCTAAGATTTCAATTAATTAAGTATTTTTGAAGAAATTAGATTTTTGATGCAAAAAGTGATTATTTTTGGAGAAAATCAACAAACAAAACAAACATAATGTTTTATTAATTAATTTGTTGAATTTTAATTTTTATATTTTGACCTTGTGAAAAGCAAAATAGAAATATTATTATCAGTTAAGGGTTAGAATAAAATTTTGTAATTTAAAAATTAATTTAAAAAAATAATAAAATAAAATAAAATAAAAAGGAAAAAAAGAATGAATGCAGATTATGATAGGTTAAGATTAAGATTAATCTTAATAATCTAAAATTTAAATGATAATTATCCTAATTAATTAAAACTTAAACCTATCTAATAAACTAAACCTACCATTTAAACTAATGATTACTTCCTATATATATTGGCAGGTTAGAGCATCTGTAGTCGTTTGCTATATATCGATAATATCGATATTTGGGTTAAAAAGCAGCTGCAGTCGTTTGCTATATATCGATATTATCGATAAATCGCTACAGTAGATTGCTATAAATGAGAATCGATATAGCATTTATCGATATCTGAGGGACGGCGTTCGAAGAGCCGTCCCACTAAAAAAAATTATTATTATAAGCGTCGGACGGCACTTCAAGTGCCGTCCGTTTGAAAAAATTATAATTTAGCTGATAAAAGCCTTTTTTCCCGGACGGCACTTGATGTGCCGTCCGTCGACCTTTAATAAACTGCTGCTAAGTAAAGATAAATATGTAATTATTAGCTACTATTAAGTATAGATAGTACAGATATTTAATTATTAGCTATTAAGTATAGCTATTAATTATTAGCTATTAGTACAGATAAGTATCCATCCAGGTGCTTAGTGTCGGACGGCACTTCATGTGCCGTCCTAGACATGCAGTTGACTTTTTTTTTTCAAAACATTTTCTTTTTTTTTAAGCGTGAGTTATTAAGTGTGAGTTAGGATTACGCTGCAGTTTTTTTTATTTTTTATTTTTTTTAAACGGACGGCACTTCATGTGCGGTCCGACGATTTCGCGCCAAATTTTGCTTTTTCGCCCCACCGACGACACATCAAATGCCGTCGCTTAATATTAAATGATTGATTGCTATAATATAGCTTTCGACGAGTGCAGCGAAATTCAAATTTCTATTTCTATATATCGATATATGGATAATTTTAACTTCAACGACTACAGATGCTCTTAGAAGAAAGAAGATTGGAGTTGGGAGTGGACGTAAGGTGAAGGAAGGAATTGAAAGGAGTAATTAGAAGAAGGGACTTGAAGAATAATTAAAAAAGGAGTTGGCATGAGAGAAGAGGTGAGTTGGAAGAAGGGTGCGGTTCCCAACTCAGCAAAGACAAAAGCGCGGAACGAAGACATCAAAGATAGCAGACCAAGCTCTCCAGTGACGTGGCGCACGTGCGCTGTCTTCTTCGGCTGACGTCAGTGTGGTTCTGGCACGTTCTCCGAGACGACTCCAAGACAGAAAGAGAGAAGACTACGCTTATTGTTTGGGCACAATTTTTAAGACTGTTCGGTTTGCAATTTTTATTACAAAACAGTCTATTTTTGTATCTATTTTTCTCTCTCTAATTTTATAATGCAATCCATGAACAATTTTGTTAGGTGCAATTTTACTATGAACTAAATTTATTTTTCTAGGGTTTAGATGTAGCCTAGTTTTGAGAACACAGTTTTTAATTCCATATTTTTATATTTCTCTATGGTTGCGTGTTTAATTTTTGTGCTTAATGCTTACAATTATTTGGCCGATTTTTGTATGATTATTGGATCATGGAGAGACCGAGAGGTAATTTGTGATTTAGAACAATAAAAATTGAACACCATTGATAGAGCGAAATTAGAGATAATTTACCGCGATTAATGTGGCCGTTAAGAAATCCACAGAACTTAATGAGTCTTCGATTAATTAAATTTACATAGAGATATGTCAAACTGTTAGTTGGAGATATTTTTGGTGTTGTTCGAGAGAAAGCATTGAATAATTTGGGGATTTCGGTCTACAACTTGGAAGAATAATATTTTTAGGAATTATAAATTGTGTGGGATAAACTAGGTGAAGTCAAAAGCCCTAGAATTAATTTTGCCATTAACAAATTACAATTTTCAGACTCCGCTCCCTCTCCACTAATTTAGTTAGACTTTTAGGTTAATTTAATTGTTTTTTTATTTATTAAATTTCGATCTTCCAAATAGTAGCTAATCTAGTAATATCGGTACTCAATAAAATATCTAGTCTCTGTGGGTTCGACACTCTATTCACTAACTATATTACTTGTTGCGATTTTGTACACTTGCAAATATTCAGCATCAAGTTTTTGGCGCCGTTGCCGGGGACTAGTTATTCTTTTATTGATATTGAAAATTGCTAGATTATTACTAGTTTGGATTTTTTTTGTAATTATTTTTATTTTATTATTATTTTACCTCTTTTGACTTACTTTTACTTTCATTTATTTTTCTTATTATTTTTTTTTTTTAGTTTTTCTATTTTTTTTAATACTCACACTTCAGGACATACAAGCAAATTATCATGGCAAACGAGGAAAACAGGCCTTTGAGAGACTATGCTATGCCCTCGATTTATGAATCAAGCATAAAGAAGCCGGTTATTGAAGTTGACGATTTTGAGATTGAACCGGAGATAATTCTATTGATTCAACAGACTGTTCAATTTTTGGGATTACCGCACGAGGAACCTTATGCTCACATTGCAAACTTTTTAGAAATTTGTGACACTTTCAGGCACAACGGTGTATCAGACGATGCAATTAGACTGAGACTCTTTTCTTTTTCCCTACGAGATAAGGCGAAGGCTTGGCTACATTATCTACCACCCGGTAGTATTACTACTTGGGAGGGACTTGCACAAAAGTTTCTAGCCAAGTATTTTCCACCAGCAAAGACCGCAAGGCTAAGAAATGATATTTGCACATTTACTCAATTTGAGACCGAGTCTTTGTATGATGCATGGGAAAGGTTTAAAGAGTTATTGAGAAAGTGTCCTCATCATGAACTACCGAAATGGCTGCAAATGCAAACATTCTATAATGGTTTGGGAGTTATACATAGATCTATGGTTGACGCAACAGCTGGTGGTGCACTCATGAGTAGAACTTACGAAGCAGCCTATGAGATTTTAGAGGAGATGGCATCAAATGATTACCAGTGGTCTTCAGAGAGAGCAATGCCAAGAAAAGTGGCTGGAGTTTTTGAACTTGACCCTATTTCTAATATAAATGCAAAACTTGATATTTTATCCCCAAATTTTTCATGGAACAACAATCAAGAAGCAGTTATACCACCTCAAAATTTTCCACAGCGAGAAAAGAAGCCGACATTAGAAGAAGTGTTCATGCAACACATGCAGAAGTTAGACCAATACATACAAAAGACAGATTCGACAATTCAAAATGTTGCAAATTTAACTTCGGCTTCCATCCAAAATCATGAGGTACAAATTATTCAAATTTCAAATACTATTAATGAAAAAACTGCAGGAACATTATCAAGCAACCCAGTTGTCAACTCCACGGAGGATGTCAAATCAATAACACTAAGCAGTGGGAGGACAATTGAGCAACCACAAGAAGAAAATGGCGAACAGAATGTGGTTGAAAAGCAAAGTGAGATTGAACAAATTGTGAAGGAACAAATTCAGCATGAGCAAGTAATGTATGATGTTTTTAATTCCATAAAAATTCCTCCTAAAGAACAGTCGTGTTGTCAAGTAAGTAAAATTGATGTAATTATGGGCGAGAAACATAGTGTCGAAATTGAAAAGTTGCCAATCAAATTATGTCCAACAAATGCAGCAACATTTGAAACTGAAAAAGAAAATATTTTTGAAAATGTTATGTATTTGGATGCTGCACCCTCTATTTATTCATTTTTGCAGCATAAATTCAAAGAGGCGGGGAAATCAAAGACATCATCATCATGAAGAAAACGCCTCAAATTAGAGCTTGAACCTGATCCACATCAGAAGAGAAAAATTAGAAAGGATGTGTTAATGTTGTTGGATCTTGGCGTTACTTAACCATCTCACCCCCATGTCTGGCTGAAGACTTAAAACTTAGCGCTTCTTGGGAGGTGTTACCGCTGATTTCGGTGTGGGGGTTAACAGATAGAATTTGTGAATCCGGGAAACACCTGAACGATTGGCTCGGCCTTCTTGCTCCTGGCACAACCTGCAAGGAAGTGCGAAACACCGGGGTTGATTCCGGCGACGCACCCTCCGACGCTCTTGTCAGTAATCAGGAAAAGATTAAGAAAGAGCTTAAGTGGTGAAAGAGTCATTAACCTGGTCTCGGTGGTAGAGGGGTTGTATTTATAGTCGCCTTTGGAACCATTTGGGGCCTAATTTCCTGCCTAACAAATAGGAGAAAAATCCTCCTATTCTGTTTTAGGAAGTTAGGCCTTGATTCCCTGGTGAGATCTAATCAGGCTTGTTGATTTGACCAAATCAGTGGCCTGATTCTCTTCTTGGCGGATTGGGCTTGTATCGGGTCGGGACCCGTACCCAATTGAAGTGGATCTATTCGCGGGTGGTTGGTTCTGTGAGAAGGAGGCCCAATACCCGTTTTGGATCCATCTGTATGTGAAATTACCTTTTTACCCCCGTGCTTCAGGATTCGTGCTCGATCTGGACGGTCCCGATTTAACCCCAATTTTAGCCATATCACGAGCCCCCCACTCTTAAAGGCTGAGTGTGATCAGACTTTGAGGAGTAGTTTAGCTGTTTTAGTGGCTGATGGAGTTGTATTGGAGTCCAGACGTGGGATTTCGAATCTAGAAAGGGGGTAGTGAGGCAACTTTTGATGCCGCTGTCAGTTCTCTGGTCACATCGGGTATTCAAGAGTTTTTATCTATTTTTTCGGACTACTTGTTTAACTTTGCGACGCATTTGCTAATCATTCGGGGGCCTTAGTCGTACATTCTGGGCGATAATTGTTCGTTCAAGGGTTCGAAAATGTGCCCCCTAAATCTCAATTACTCTCCAGAATTTTTGGCTAATTTTCCCGAATTTTTAACAATTTTCTCGCAATTTTTAAACAAATAAAACAAATTAAATAGATAAAAAATGATTTAAATACCGATTTATGGCGTGGCTCGATCTGGGCCGCTGATCGCAGATGGGCGCGAACTTCGGAAAGATCTGATGGCTGCTGCTGCTCGGCAGCGTTTTTCTCCGTTTACCAGTTCGGGAAGGCCTCTACTCGGCAGCCGACCGAAGGCATGGGGGTTCGGCAGCCGACCGAAGGCTTGAGTGACGTGGCGTTATCTGGGCCGTTGGATGTTGGCACGCATCTCGAGACGGGAACGGTTCCCAAGAAAACGCTATCTTGTCTTTTAGCGCACGTGGCGCAATCTGAGCCGTTCGCCATTGGGAGCGTGAAGTTCTGGGAGATCCAACGGCTGAGATAGCTCGGTGCCTTTTTTTCTCCATTTACCAGTTCGGGAAGGCCTCTGCTCGGCAGCCGACCGAAGGTATGGGGGTTCGGCAGCGTCGTGGCGCTATCTGTTCGGAGGCGATCTCGCTTCCGAGGGTATTAATGACGCTCGGGGTTTGTGCGGCATTCCCCTTCCCCAGGTCATTAAGAATAATTCCTTTGATTAATGCGTGGCGTTTCGACTTCTGGGGATCAATAATTCCCTCAATTAAGACGCGGCGCTTCAATTTCCGATGGTAGTAATGGCTGGTTCTTGGGGGCAGGTTATAAGTACTCCACCCCCTTTGTCGCTTTCGTCACAACCAAATCGAGTTCCAGACCTCGGAGGCGTCTGCCTTGGGTAGCTTCTTTCTTGAGGTCCGGAGAGGTGGTCGCTCTTCTGCCTGGTTTTCCCTTCGTTCCTGACAGCCCCAAAGCGGATGTTAGGAGCGAGGGGGGACGAGGTAGTAGTGGCGGCGACCGTGGTCCGATCCGAGGGATAAGTTACTTCGGAAGGACGGGCGGTCGCCTTGTTGTCTTGTTGTTTCCCCATTCCTCTCTGCTCCGAAAAGGTGGTTTCAGGAGTGGGGAGCAATAAGACAGTAGGGTCGACGGCAATAGTCCTGTCCCGGGGTGTGGACTTCTTCGGAAGGACGGGTGGTCGTTCTCTCACCAAGATCTTCGGCTTTCTTTGGTGGCTCCGAAGCGAGCGTCGGAGAGAGCGGAGGTCTTGGTGAGAGAGTGACGATCCATGTCCGATGCCGATCTCTTGGTCCATTTCATCATGAGTGGCAGCTCGGGCTTTTGGACCGTCCGAGCCTGTTGTTTGCAACTGTGAAGGCGCTGTGGTTAGAGCCCTTTGGCAAGCCGCGCCTTCCAGATGCAAACAGCTGGCTCGGAATGGTGCGTTCTTCCCGATTCCTGAGTGTGGATGGGTCTCCTCTCATCTCTGTCTTCCTTCCGGGCTGATGGCTTTTGATGGATATCAGCCCGGGGGAGTTAGAGATGGGGGGAGTGCCGATCTGTTCCCGCCCGGGGCCCGTGGTCGGCAGAATGCCGATTGGTGCACGGGACCTGGGGGGCGTTCGCCGAAGGCGGCGCCTCAAAACTAAATCAAAAATTTCTCCGGGTTCTTTTTAGACGAAGGTGGGGCGTCCGAGGGTCCGATCGTCCGAGCGACGTGGCGCTATCTGAGCCGCCGGATGCTGACACGCATCTCGAGATGGGTGCGTTCCCCAAGAAAACACTATCTTGTCGTTTAGTGCTCTCGGCGAGATCTGGACCGTCTGATGAAGATCAGGCGCGAAAGTTGAGGGAGAAGGGAGTTTTCCCCATTTACCAGCTCGGGAAGGCACTTGCACGGATTCCGAGTGGACTCTATTGCAGCCACGTTCGGTTTGCTCGCAGCTCGGATTCTCGTCCCATCTTGCCGAGCTGGTTGACTTTGTGGTGGGCCTTCGAGATGCTTCGAGAGTAGCCCAAAAGTCGCTCTGGAAGTCCAAGAGACGCCTCATTTTCACTATAAATCTTTACCCCCCTTTGACCAAGTCTTCACTTTTCACTTTCACTCTCTTTCTTCCGTATTTACTTTGCTTCGAGGTCTTTAGCTCCCTGGTGGTGTCGCTAGCTGTCGCGGTAGCGTTCCTAGTTCCGGCGAAGTTTCCGACCGTAGCTGTCACTTCAAGGTCAGTCTCTTTCCCTTCTCTCTTTAGGAAAATATGGTTAAGATTTCGGCTGAGACCCCTGCCTCGGAGCAAGCCGTTGGCCGAGGGGAGAAAGAGAAAGGAGTAGTGGAGCCGAGCGAGCAGGACGTTGTTCGTCCAGACGCGGAGGGCGGAGTGGCCGAGGTGCCCCAAGAAGTCGCGGCGGAGTCCCGAAAGGGCAAAGCCGTAATTACTATAGTGGAGACGCCGAGGAGAGCGGGGGAGTTCGGTCGGCAACCCATCGCCGTGTCGAGCGTGGGAGGAGTCCGGGATTATACTGAGGATATCTTGGAGAAGGTTACCCAAGGTACGGCTAAACTGGTGGAGGAGAACGAGCCTAGGGAGCTGTCCGAGGTCGATCACAAGATCTCGACTCTTACCGAAGCGGACCTTCATCTGGTCCGAGAGGGCTTCCAGATCCCTCTCGAGTACACGTTGCTCCTCCCTGGGCCGGGGTTCCGAGCCAACACTGGGTCCTCTCCGGACATATGCGTCTTTCCGGTCGACTCCCTCATTGCCGGTCTTCGCTTTCCCCTCCACCCGTTCGTGGTTGACGTCCTGGTTTGGTATGGTTTGAGTCCCGCTCAACTGATGCCGAACACATGGAGGCAAGTTGTGGCGTTCCTCCTCCGATGCCAAGAGATCGGCGCCAAGCCGACCATGTACCTCTTTCGAAGTCTCTTCCGACCTGTCCGGCCGAGAAAAGACGAGCAGAGGTTTTATCTTTCGCCCCGGACGGGCGTGAAACTGATCGAGAATCCGGACTCGATCAAACACTGGAAGGACAAATACTTCCTCGTTCGGAATCTGACGCCATGGGTGATACCGACAGTTTGGGCGGACGGGCTACCCAAGCGCACAAAGAAGGACGTTCCGCTGAATGCTGCAGAGACCGAGGTCCAGAAGAAGATCCTTGCTCTGCCGCCGCTTAGCTGGAAGGATATCACCGAAGAGCATCTGTTCCGTGGGGGTCTCAGTCCGATCGACCCTCGTACGCTTCTGGTATTTATACTTCTCTCCGTAAAGTTTATAAAAAATTTTCTAAGTTTTTTCATTCGACTTTTGCAGAGACCATGAAGCTCGATTACAAGGCTCTGGTGGCGAAGGGCAGGGCCGATCAGGAGAAGAAGAAGAGGCCGTCGGCAGCGCCTCAGGATAGCCGAGCTTCGAAGAAGGCCTCGGTAGTGAAGGCAGCCGACCAACCGAAGGTTGCGGTCCTGAAGGAGGGAGAGGTTGAGGTCCTTGTCCCTTCGGCAAAGGTCGCGGTCCCCGAGCAGGGTGGGGTCGTGGACCTCGATCCCTCGGCCTCGGATGCTCCTGCTCCTACCCCGGAGGCGGACGCTCCTGGTCCGTCGAGCAATGAGTTCGGAGTGGCTGATGCGCTGTCCCTCCCGGTTCCGCCACTCACCCCCGGCGCGGAGAAGATCTTGACCGAGCGTCATAAACAGATCTTCGTCCCCGATTGGCAGGTGATGAACGTCGACGGCTTTTTAGGCGACGGGAACATCTGTATGGAGGCAGTGAGGCACCTGCCGACCCCGAAGGACCGAGCGACCCTGAGGGCCGGGATGGCAGGGGACAACGTGATGCAGATGGCCCGGAGCACTATGTCGGTAAGTTTGTCAAGCCCTTCTTCATTCATATTTTTCCTTGGAATTTCTCCTAAGTTCTTGGGCTCGGATTTTAATCGTGTGGTTCTCTTCCAGACCCTCTGCCACTTCAGTTGGCTGGTCGAGGAGTTGGCGAGGAAGGATCAGGAGAAGGAGAAGGAGAGGACGGAGCGCGTTCGGGTGGCGAAGCGGCTTGAGTCCGAGCTGCTTCTTTCGACGAAGAGAGTCGCCGAAGCGGAGGACCTGGAGAAGAAGCTGGCCGACGCCATCCAATCGTCGAAGGATACGGCGGCCAAGTTTGAGAAGGAGGTGGCCGAGCTGAAGGAGGAGCTGGCCAGCGCTCGGTCGGGAGCAGAGAAGGAGGTTACCGAGCTGAAGGATGAGCTGGCCAAGGCTCGGTCGGAAGGGGAGACTGCTCGGAAGAGAGCCGAGAGGATCAAGGCCAACCACCTGAGGAAGGTGAAGAAGGTGAAGAAGGCCGTGCAAGAGGAGGCCGCGCAGCACATGATCCAGAATATGCTGGACGCCTATGGCCGTGCCCTGACCCACGTAGTCGCGAAGAACCCGGGCTTCGACTCGTCCTCCTACGACTTTTACGAGCCCGTGGAGGGGGAAGAAGGGATCACCGAGGGTCTACTCGGTCCCGACGGAGAGACGGAACCCGCCGAAGGCGATGGGGAGACCGAAGCCGAGGGCGAGGAGGAGAAACTCTCCGAGGAGGAGAGCTGGAGCGAAGGCGGGGGCGAGGGTGATGGCGAGGGCAAGGCCGAGGGGTCGACGAATCCGAGCGGCAAAAAGGTCGACCCCTGACTTGGTTGTCTTCCTACTTTCAGTCTTTTTGGTTTTGTTTTCTTTTTGTAAGCCTTATTGCGGACTGGCCACCACCTTTGTTTTGAATGAAAAGTATTTTGTTTGGCCAAAAATTTGTCCAAGTGTTGAGCCTCGGACTTAGTGTGCGTTTTGGGCGTTTATTTCTCGAACTGTTGGGCCTCGGATTTATTTCCGCTTTTCAGGTGGTGTTTGGTCCGGTCACGGAGCTGGTCTTCCTTCGGAAGGAACTGGCCAATTTGAAGCGTGAACTTTCGGACAGCCGGCAGAGGCGGTTTCTCCTGCTCGGCCAGGCGGAGGAGGTCAGGGCAGTTCTGAGGAGGAACTGTCGCGAGCTGCATCAACTCCGGAAGCGTTCCCAGGGTCCTGGTTCCGAAGGGGAAATTGAGCGGCTTCGTGGGGAGCTTAAAGCCGCCGAGCAGAAGAACGACGATCTTTTGGCCGAGGTACAACACTTGGGGCTATCGGAGAGAGAGTGTTCGGCAGAAAGGGAGAAGATGGCCTCCGAGCTGGAGGGGGCTTTGGCCGAGCGTAAGAGACTATCGGCCGAAGTCGACATGCTCAGGAGGATCACAATAGATAGGGGGATTGAGGTCACCCACTATCGGCGGCTTGCAACTGATAGTTCCAACGCCTCGGGGTCGTTGAAGGCCCCTCGATCAAAGAAATTGGCGAAGGACGTCGTCTTGAGGGATCGGATTATCGAACTGGAGGAGGAGATCGCGTCACTTAAACCTGCGCCGGAGAGGGCTAATGTTCGCAGCACGTCGTGCACTCGCGAGGAAAGTGAGAGGGGGATCACGTTTTATGAACTCGCGACGCGCCCGCTAACGACCAGGCGGAGTCCGACTGACGCTCAGAGCAGCGCGGCTGTCTCGTCGAGCGGGGCATCGGTCGGCGCGGCTGTTAGGACTAGCAGTGAAGGGGGGTCGCGCTTCGTTGGTTTAGGGTCGAGCTCAGAGGGTCGGCCTCGTCGTCCTCGCGTTTCCCTAAACCGAAGCATTCCCCTTCCGAAGAGGACTTGATTATGTCACTTTTCATTTCTGTTGGCCGTTGTAATAACCTAGTTGTAGGGTTGGTCGACCGTTTGTAACACTATTATGTCTGAATGCATAAAAATTCTGAAAAACTTTTAAGTGTTTGTCTTCGGCACTGTATTGAAACTGCGTTGTTCGTTTTTCCTATTTTTCAGCTTGTCGCGGCGATCCATGGATCGGACTCCGGGCGTCCGAATGATGACTCTGCATCCGAGGCGACCTCTGGGACGGTGGTTCTGAGCCCCAGGAGTGTCGATCTGAAGCTACGCCGATCCGAGGGCGAGTGGAGTCACCTTTCGTTGGTTCTCAGTCTCCGGGAGGCCGAAACACAACGCTTGGAGAGCAAGATCGTCGAGCTGAGCCCCGTAGGGGAGGACGAGGACTCGCAGACCGCATTCAGCAATGCTCTTCGGGTCAAAAGTATTCGGCACATTCAGTCGAAACTCATTACCGAACGGGACGACTTGCTCTCGGAGATGGGACAGCTGCGGGCGGAAATGGCGAAGCTTCGAGGAGAGGCGGAGGAACCGTCTGCCGAGGAGGGCGAACAAGATGGAGAGGATGCATTTTTATGAAAGACAAGTGTAGTGGGTCGGGGGTTGTATGTTTTGTTTGCCGACACTTTTGTAATGGTCTATTTTGTACTGTACGCCGATATTTAATAAAATTCCCTTTCGGTGTTTTGTACGTCTGTCTTTGTTTATAACTGTGTTGACCGTGCCGAACTATTTGAACTGAGTGTGTCTATTTAGCCGAATGGATCCCCAGGGGTACGGCGATTTGTCGCTTAGTGGGTCTGACACGGCGATGTTCTCGAGAGTGCTATTTTGACGTGGCGAGATCTGAGCCGTTGAATGTAGGCGCGGATCTCGAGGCGGCTCGTTTTCCAAGAAAACGTTATCTTGTCGTTTTGCGCGAGTGGCACGATCTGAGCCGTCTGATCGAGATCACGCACGAAAGTTGAGGGGGAAGTGTGTTTTCCCCGTTTACCAGCTCGGGAAGGCACTTGCTCGGATGCCGACCGGATGTGTTTGCCTTCGGACCTCGGCTGACAGTCAAGAGTGGTCGGGATACGTGTTCCGGACCTTAGGCATAGTCCAACGGCTGCGGGAGCAATTCCGAACGGCGATCTACCCCTGGTTCGTCCGGAGACGAACTGAGGAGGTAAAGTCGAGCCGAGTGTTGGACTCCGAACCATCGGTATAGTTCAACGGCTGTGGGAGCAATTCCGAACGGCGATCTACCCCTGGTTCGTCCGGAGACGAATCGAGGAGGTAAAGTCGAGCCGAGTGTTGGACTCCGAACCATCGGTATAGTTCAAAGGCTGTGGGAGCAATTCCGAACGGCGATCTACCCCTGGTTCGTCCGGAGACGAACCGAGGAGGTAAAGTCGAGCCGAGTGTTGGACTCCGAACCATCGGTATAGTTCAACGGCTGTGGGTGCAATTCCGAACGGCGATCTACCCCTGGTTCGTCCGGAGACGAACCGAGGAGGTAAAGTCGAGCCGAGTGTTGGACTCCGAACCATCGGTATAGTTCAACGGCTGTGGGAGCAATTCCGAACGGCGATCTACCCCTGGTTCGTCCGGAGACGAATCGAGGAGGTAAAGTCGAGCCGAGTGTTGGACTCCGAACCATCGGTATAGTTCAAAGGCTGTGGGAGCAATTCCGAACAGCGATCTACCCCTGGTTCGTCCGGAGACGAACCGAGGAGGTAAAGTCGAGCCGAGTGTTGGACTCCGAACCATCGGTATAGTTCAACGGCTGTGGGTGCAATTCCGAACGGCGATCTACCCCTGGTTCGTCCGGAGACGAACTGAGGAGGTAAAGTCGAGCCGAGTGTTGGACTCCGAACCATCGGTATAGTTCAACGGCTGTAGGAGCAATTCCGAACGGCGATCTACCCCTGGTTCGTCCGGAGACGAATCGAGGAGGTAAAGTCGAGCCGAGTGTTGGACTCCGAACCATCGGTATAGTTCAACGGCTGTGGGAGCAATTCCGAACGGCGATCTACCCCTGGTTCGTCCGGAGACGAACCGAGGAGGTAAAGTCGAGCCGAGTGTTGGACTCCGAACCATCGGTATAGTTCAACGGCTGTGGGTGCAATTCCGAATGGCGATCTACCCCTGGTTCGTCCGGAGACGAACCGAGGAGGTAAAGTCGAGCCGAGTGTTGGACTCCGAACCATCGGTATAGTTCAACGGCTGTGGGAGCAATTCCGAACGGCGATCTACCCCTGGTTCGTCCGGAGACGAATCGAGGAGGTAAAGTCGAGCCGAGTGTTGGACTCCGAACCATCGGTATAGTTCAACGGCTGTGGGAGCAATTCCGAACGGCGATCTACCCCTGGTTCGTCCGGAGACGAACCGAGGAGGTAAAGTCGAGCCGAGTGTTGGACTCCGAACCATCGGTATAGTTCAACGGCTGTGGGAGCAATTCCGAACGGCGATCTACCCCTGGTTCGTCCGGAGACGAACCGAGGAGGTAAAGTCGAGCCGAGTGTTGGACTCCGAACCATCGGTATAGTTCAACGGCTGTGGGAGCAATTCCGAACGGCGATCTACCCCTGGTTCGTCCGGAGACGAACCGAGGAGGTAAAGTCGAGCCGAGTGTTGGACTCCGAGCTATTGGTATAGTAAGCGGGGAGGAAAAAACAGGCAAATTCAAAAACAAAATGGAGCTTTCTTTATTTGATATTTGACGGCGAACCGTTTTACATAGTAGAATTCATAGAACAGGTTACAAGTTAAAGGAGAGGAATGGCGCGACACCTCGGATTACTTAGAGAGGCGCCGGGGCGCTCTCTTGGTATTTCAGGAGGTGATCGGCATTCCAGGTCCTCGGGAGCTCTCTACCGTCCATGTCCTCAAGTCGATATGCCCCAGGCCGAACAACTTTTGTGACCCGGTACGGCCCTTCCCAATTCGGAGCTAGCTTGCCCTTCTGACTGGGGAGGGATATGGCTAGCTTTCTCAACACCAGATCTCCTTGCTCGAGGTTGGCGGGCCGGACTTTCTTGTTGTAGGCTAGCTCGACTCTCCTTCTGTAATTTTGCTGCCGAATCGATGCCCTTTCCCTCAGTTCATCTATCAGGTCCAAGTTTCCTCTGAGTTCCCTGGCATTCTGCGCTTCGTCATAGGCGATGAGCCGAGGGGAAGGAATTCCGACCTCGAGGGGTATTACGGCCTCGGCCCCATAAGTAAGGCTGAAAGGGGACTCTCCAGTGGGCGTCCGCTTGCTTGTGCGGTAGTTCCACAACACATTAGGGAGTTGGTCGACCCACTGTCCTTTGGAGCACTTGTCCAACCTCTTCTTGAGCCCCGCAAGGATCTGCTTATTAGCGTTCTCGGCTTGTCCGTTCGACTGGGGGTGCGAGACGGACGAGAAACGCTGTTGAATGACGAGGTCGTCGCACAGGGTTCGGAATGCTGAGCCAGTGAACTGGGTCCCATTATCTGTCACGAGGACGCGCGGGACGCCGAATCTGCATATAATGTTCTTCCAGAAGAACTGCACCACTTTGTTCTCGGTTATCGTGGCGAGGGGCTCGGCCTCGACCCACTTCGAGAAGTAGTCGATAGCCACGACTAAAAACTTGAGCTGACCAGGAGCTGGAGGGAAAGGCCCTATCAGGTCCATTCCCCACATCGCGAAGGGGATAGGGCTCGATAGGGAGGTGAGGTTGGCTTGAGGGAGGCGTCGGATGCTGGAGTGTTTCTGGCAGGAGCCGCACTGCCGAACGTGTCGCTCGGCGTCTTGGAGAAGCGTCGGCCAGAAGTACCCATAATTCAGAGCTTTTCGGGCCAGGGACCTAAATCCCGAGTGTGCCCCGCCGATCCCTTCATGAAGCTCCTGTAGGGCATATTCAGCCTGATCCGGAGAGAGGCATCGTAGATATGGTCGGCCGTCTATTTGGGAGAAGGAGCGCTTGTATAGGATACCCTCAATTAAGACATAGCGCTCGGCTCGGGTTCTAACTCGGCGTGCTTCTTTGGGATCTTGAGGCAGAACTCCATCCCTTAAGAATTCCACCAGTGGTTTCATCCAATTGTCCTGCAGCGCGACCGGCAATGTCTCCATCGAGCTAGGCGTCTCGTCTTCGATGCTCGGTTTGGAGAGGACTTCGATCAGCACGGTCTGTTCAAGACCCTGCAGAGAAGACGAAGCCAATTTGGAGAGAGCATCGGCCTGTGAGTTCTCCTCCCGAGGGACACGCTGGATGATGGCTTCTTCGAACCGACCCATCAGACCCCGGACCTTGGCGAGGTACTTAGCCATTCGCTCATCCCGGGCCTCGTACTCGCCCAAGACCTGATTCACAACTAGTTGGGGGTCACTGTGAACCCGAAGGCGCTGCGCCCCAGCACTTCGTGCGAGTCCAAGGCCAGCTATGAGGGCCTCGTATTCCGCCTCGTTGTTCGAAGCCTTGAAGTTCAGGCGGATCGCATACTGCAAGACGAAGTTGTCAGGGCCGTTTAAGATAATCCCGGCGCCGCTTCCTTCACTGCAAGAGGACCCGTCCACGAAGACTGTCCAAATGGGGGGCCCATTTGGGACGTGGCCGACCTCAGGGATGGTGGTCTCGACAATGAAGTCGGCGAGAGCCTGAGCCTTAATTGCCGTCCGAGGCTGATAAGTGATGTCGTGCTGACTCAGCTCTACGGACCATTTCATTAGCCGACCCGAGGTCTCTGGCTTGTGGAGGATCTGCTTTAGCGGTTGATCGGTGAGGACGATGACTGAATGAGATTGGAAGTAGGGCCGGAGCTTCCTTGCTGCCATGACGAGGGCGTAGGCTATCTTTTCTATCCTCGAATAACGGAGCTCGGCATCCCGAAGTACCTTGCTCACGTAGTAAATAGGCCTCTGGGTCCGGTCCTCTTCTCTGACCAGGACAGCGCTCAGGGACTGCTCGGAGGCTGCCAAGTAGAGGAAGAGAGGCTCGCCTGGGACCGGCTTACTAAGCAGAGGGGGGTTCACCAGATAGGCTTTCAGCTGGTCGAACGATGCTTGCTGTGCCTCGCCCCATTCAAATCCCTTAGCGCCTCGGAGCGCTTTGAAGAAGGGAAGGCACTTTTCCCCTGACTTGGAGAGGAACCGACCAATGGCTGCGAGCCGACCGGTGAGCTTCTGCACCTCTTTGACGTTCCGAGGCGGGGCCATGTCTAATATGGCTTTGATCTTTTCGGGGTTAGCTTCAATCCCCCGCTGGCCCACCATGAAACCGAGGAACTTACCCGAGGAGACTCCGAACGCACACTTGTTCGGGTTTAGCCGCATGTTGTACTTCCTCAACACGCCGAAAGCCTCTTGGAGGTCGGCTACATGGTCGGTGCCGCGGATGCTCTTGACGAGCATGTCATCAACGTACACCTCCATGTTTCGGCCGATCTGGTGCTGAAAGACCTTGTTGACGAGGCGCTGGTAGGTGGCGCCCGCATTCTTCAAACCGAACGGCATTACTCGGTAGCAGTAGAGGCCTTGGTCGGTGACGAAGGAGGTCTTCGGGATGTCCGGAGGGAACATCCGGATTTGGTTGTAGCCCGAGAAGGCATCCATGAAGCTGAGGAGCTCATGGCCCGAGGTGGCGTCGATTAGGGTGTCGATGTTCGGGAGAGGGAAGGGATCCTTCGGACACGCTTTGTTGAGGTCGGTGAAGTCGATGCATATCCTCCACGAGCCGTTGGACTTCTTGACCATCACAACATTCGACAGCCACTCGGGATAATTCACCTCCTGGATGAACTTGGCCTTCAGCAGCTTATCCACTTCCTCCTTGATTGCCTGCTGTCGCTCGGGAGCGAACTTTCGCCTCTTCTGCTGAACCGGTTTGCACCCCGGCTCGACGCTTAGGCGGTGGACGAGCAAGTCTTCGGAGATGCCGAGCATATCCGCGGCCGACCAAGCAAATAGGTCGCGGTTACCCCGGATGCATCTCACCAGGTCGGAGAATAGCACGGTCGGCAAGGACTTGATGACGAGGAATTTTCGGCTCGGATCCTCGTCGGAGAAGAGTACTTCTTCTAACTCGTCCGCTGGCTCGGACGTTGGGCGAGCCTTCGGCTCGGGGATCTCGAGTGTCTCGAGCGAAAGCACTGGTCCCCCGGTGGAAGTCATGTAGCACTTCCGAGCTGTTTCCTGGCTTCCCCTGACTTCCCCTACCCCCGAACGAGTAGGGAACTTCATCTTCAAGTGGTATGCCGAGGGGACAGCCTCCAGAGCGGCTAGGCCGGGGCGGCCTAGGATGACATTATATGCTGCCGGGACGTCGACGACCATGAAGTCCATCGGCTCCGTCCGGGTAGTAGGGGTGCTTCCCGCAGTAACGTCTAGGGTTATCACCCCTTCGACGGTTACCGGGACCCCCGAGAACCCGTGTAGAGTGTATCCGGCTGGCTTGAGACGGTCTCGGGACAGCTGGAGGCCCTGGAAGGCCGAGAGGAATAGGATGTTGACCGAACTCCCGTTGTCAACCAAAATCCTCTGCACCTTGAAGTTGGCCATGCGGAGGTCGATGACGAGGGCATCACAGTGGGGGGTTCGGACTCCTTCGAGATCGGCGTCGGAGAAGGACACGGGCACACCGAAGCCCTTGGGAGGAGGAGCACTGTGGATCGAGTTCACCTCTCGGACGAAGTCTTTCCGAGACGTATTAGAGGAGCCGCCCATGGGGCCCCCGTGGATCATATGCAGAACCCTTTCTTCTTCGAACTCAGGTGTTACTTCGCGCCGCTCAGAGCGCTTGTTAGCCCCCCGAGGGGGAGGAGAGTTCCGATCTGTCCGATCGTTAGCCTTCACGAACTTCGCCAACTGCCCCCTTCGGATGAGGGCTTCGATCTCATCTCTCAAAGCCCGACAGTCATTCGTCTCGTGCCCGTGGTCTCGGTGATACCGACACCACTTGTCTTTGTCCCTCCTCTTCGCCGGTTTGTGCATCCTCGGGGCTGGAGGGAGGACCCCCTCCTTCTCTACCTCCATGAGGATAGTGGAGACATTAGTTGTGAGGGGCGTGAATTTCTCGAACCTGGGGGGAGGACGATGCTGGCCGCCTCCGTCCTTCATTGTCTTCTTGGCCCCCTCTTCCTCCGTTGCCTTCCTCTTCGAGCCGGAGGAGGGTCCTCCGAAGTTCGGGAGGGACTCGGCCTCCTCGGCTCGGATGTATTTCTCGCACCTCAGTAGGAGGTCGGCGAAGTTGGTAGGCGGCTTCTTTGCTAGGGACGAGCGGAGGTTGGAGTTGAGGACGTTCGACTGGAATGCCACTGTCGCCACGGATTGGTCTAAGGAGGCGATCGACCTGACTTCTGCAGTGAACCTCTTCACATAGTCCCGCAGCTTCTCTCCCCTTTCCTGCCGGAGGTTCAGAAGGGAGAGACTCGTCTTCTCGGCCCGTCGGCTGCTCACAAAGTGAGTTATGAACAGTGTCTCAAACTGCTCAAATGAAAAGATGGAGGCGGGGGCAAGCCTGGAATACCATTCCCGAGCCGAACCCCGAAGGGTGGCCGGGAAGGTCCTGCAGAGTATGGCGTCGGAGACTTGGTGGATCAGCATCAGAGTCTTAAAACTCTCGACGTGATCTACTGGGTCGGACTCGCCTGAGTACGTTTCAAACTGCGGAGGTTTGAAACCCCTCGGTATGCGAGCTTCCATGATTGTCCGAGAGAAGGGCGGTCGGTTCGGGCGAACAGTCCCTGCTCTGGACTCCTCTTCTCGGTCCATACGGACAATGCGCCTCTCCACCTCATGGAGGCGGCGGTCAAAGGCATCGTCCCCTCGCCGGTAACCGTATGACCCTTCGGACTCTTCCTCATAAGAGGGAGAGCGTGGACTTCGGTGCCGGTATCCCTCGGATCGGCGGGGACTGTACTGTTGCTGACGACTGGGAGCCTGGAGAGGACTTCGTGACCGGCGGTGAGGACTGGGAATCCGAGGGGGTGTTGGGATCCTCGGGGGGTTTTGGTTGTTGGCACGGGCGTTCAGGGCCTGCAGTACAGTCTCCTGAAACTAGAGGAATTCGGCACGGCTGATAGGTACCTCACGGTCCCTCGTACGATGCCGATCCTCGGGGGAACGCGGCCTCCTCCTTCGGTGTTCGGGAGATGCCGCTCGGCCTCTCCGGTACGGAGATCTCCGCCTGTCTCGGCGACGAGGTGACCGCTCACCCTGACGCTGTCGGGAGGCTCCCGCTCGGGCCCGCCTCTCGTCAAGGTGCGTGCGGAGGTCGTTCTCCTTCTGGCGGTTCTGGAGCGTGAGGCTGAGGTCGGGGTTATGGGAGGCCATCGAGTCCGAGGACCCGTTACGGACCGAGACATGGTCCTGGATGGGCTGCTTCAGCTTCTGGCCGTTGAGACCGGCGGGACCATTGTTGGGTTGTTGCTGAGGATGAGGAGGCTGGACCGGTTGGGCCGGCGGAGGAAGCCCAGATTGGGGAATTGGATTGACGGGGGTATCCTCCGTAGGGTCGGCGGGGTTGGCCACCCGATTGGATCCTCTGGATCTGTTCTTCTTCGGAGGCATGGCGATGGAAGGCGAGGAAGAAGAAGCTGAGGTCGTTCGTGTGGTGGGTTCCCACAGACGGCGCCAATCTGTTACCGCTGATTTCGGTGTGGGGGTAAACAGATAGAATTTGTGAGTCCGGGAAACACCTGAACGATTGGCTCGGCCTTCTTGCTCCTGGCACAACCTGCAAGGAAGTGCGAAACACCGGGGTTGATTCCGGCGACGCACCCTCCGACGCTCTTGTCAGTAATCAGGAAAAGATTAAGAAAGAGCTTAAGTGGTGAAAGAGTCATTAACCTGGTCTCGGTGGTAGAGGGGTTGTATTTATAGTCGCCTTTGGAACCATTTGGGGCCTAATTTCCTGCCTAACAAATAGGAGAAAAATCCTCCTATTCTGTTTTAGGAAGTTAGGCCTTGATTCCCTGGTGAGATCTAATCAGGCTTGTTGATTTGACCAAATCAGTGGCCTGATTCTCTTCTTGGCGGATTGGGCTTGTATCGGGTCGGGACCCGTACCCAATTGAAGTGGATCTATTCGCGGGTGGTTGGTTCTGTGAGAAGGAAGCCCAATACCCGTTTTGGATCCATCTGTATGTGAAATTACCTTTTTACCCCCGTGCTTCAGGATTCGTGCTCGATCTGGACGGTCCCGATTTAACCCCAATTTTAGCCATATCAGGAGGCAACCCATGTTTTATTTTATTGCATTTAGTTTTCATTTATCTTTTAGTTTATTTTATTTTAATTTTCGATTTTATTTTGTAGGATTGCATAAATTTTGGAAGTCGCAGGGCGGAGCTGTTTTGAACACTTTCATTGATGGCTGTTTTTGAGCAGTATGGAGTCAGAATCTGGAAAACTGATGCAAAGAGCAATTGTAGCCTATCTTCTTAGCTTTCCAGCAAAAAAAATTTCAGCCCATTTGGACACCTACAGCTCCAGATATCGCAAATATACTGAACGTCGCGCGTGCAGAATTTTCAAGACGAATCAGGGGAGAAATTCTGAACTTTTTGCATTCTTTTTGTTTTTCTTTTTCCTTTCCCATTGAAGACAATGTGATATTCAAGTTTGGGGGGAAGGTTTACAAATTATTATTATTATTTTTTAGAAAAGAAAAACAAAAATTTAAAAGGATTTCAATTTGATTCATCTTTACACTTTTGAGTTCTTTATAATGATAAGCATTAAAATAATTTTTTTTTTAGATAGACACTTGCTTATAAAGAAAGAGTAAGCATACTTATTTACTTTAGGATTATTGAGTTTCACAATTCCTTACAAAATTGTATGAGTCATGCGATTATACATTAAACACAAATGTGATGCTTTTTCTTGTGATTATCCCCTTTGATCTAGTCCTAAACAGAGTTTAAGTAAATAGAGTAATAACGGAAAAAAAAAATTATGAATAAAGTCAATCTACTC
This sequence comes from Hemerocallis citrina, assembly GCA_017893485.1. NCBI lineage: Eukaryota > Viridiplantae > Streptophyta > Magnoliopsida > Asparagales > Asphodelaceae > Hemerocallis > Hemerocallis citrina. The sequence goes on along the minus strand of CM030364.1, from coordinate 95,373,930 downwards.
CAATGTTTTGAGTTGCTTAGTTACTAGGGGTATTCATCACCAATGTTTACTTTTACGTCAAACGGCAACTTGAAATATGAGTATGCAAAGCACTTTAAGTTTGTGACTTGTTGAGTAATCGGGTGAATTCATCACAAATATTTTGCATTCGCGTCAAAAGGCAAGTGACGACTTAGAGAGGAGACTTGAAAAAAAAAAAAAAAAACTCTAGTTTGCTACTCGGTTTGCAGTAGTGAGAAGGGATAATCACAAATTGGGTAGTTACATACTATAATTATATTAATTGCATGATAAATATGATTGGGTTTGGAGTTATAAATAGATAATTGCACTGGAGAAAGTGGGTATGCTTGATTTTACTTTATTTGTGATTGTTTATAATTTTAATTGAAATTTTGATGCTTGCACGATAAGATCTCTCGATGTGATTGGTTGAGTCTACTATTATTTTTCCCTTGTTTATGATTCTACTTTTTGCTTGAGGACAAGCAAAATCTTAAGTTTGGAGGTATTTGATGTGTCTAATTTTTATACAAATATTTGTACTCATTTACCCATTAAAATTGCTTGTTTTCATTTATCTTATTTATAATTTATCTTATTTTCCTAAGATTTCAATTAATTAAGTATTTTTGAAGAAATTAGATTTTTGATGCAAAAAGTGATTATTTTTGGAGAAAATCAACAAACAAAACAAACATAATGTTTTATTAATTAATTTGTTGAATTTTAATTTTTATATTTTGACCTTGTGAAAAGCAAAATAGAAATATTATTATCAGTTAAGGGTTAGAATAAAATTTTGTAATTTAAAAATTAATTTAAAAAAATAATAAAATAAAATAAAATAAAAAGGAAAAAAAGAATGAATGCAGATTATGATAGGTTAAGATTAAGATTAATCTTAATAATCTAAAATTTAAATGATAATTATCCTAATTAATTAAAACTTAAACCTATCTAATAAACTAAACCTACCATTTAAACTAATGATTACTTCCTATATATATTGGCAGGTTAGAGCATCTGTAGTCGTTTGCTATATATCGATAATATCGATATTTGGGTTAAAAAGCAGCTGCAGTCGTTTGCTATATATCGATATTATCGATAAATCGCTACAGTAGATTGCTATAAATGAGAATCGATATAGCATTTATCGATATCTGAGGGACGGCGTTCGAAGAGCCGTCCCACTAAAAAAAATTATTATTATAAGCGTCGGACGGCACTTCAAGTGCCGTCCGTTTGAAAAAATTATAATTTAGCTGATAAAAGCCTTTTTTCCCGGACGGCACTTGATGTGCCGTCCGTCGACCTTTAATAAACTGCTGCTAAGTAAAGATAAATATGTAATTATTAGCTACTATTAAGTATAGATAGTACAGATATTTAATTATTAGCTATTAAGTATAGCTATTAATTATTAGCTATTAGTACAGATAAGTATCCATCCAGGTGCTTAGTGTCGGACGGCACTTCATGTGCCGTCCTAGACATGCAGTTGACTTTTTTTTTTCAAAACATTTTCTTTTTTTTTAAGCGTGAGTTATTAAGTGTGAGTTAGGATTCCGCTGCAGTTTTTTTTATTTTTTATTTTTTTTTAAACGGACGGCACTTCATGTGCTGTCCGACGATTTCGCGCCAAATTTTGCTTTTTCGCCCCACCGACGACACATCAAATGCCGTCGCTTAATATTAAATGATTGATTGCTATAATATAGCTTTCGACGAGTGCAGTGAAATTCAAATTTCTATTTCTATATATCGATATATGGATAATTTTAACTTCAACGACTACAGATGCTCTTAGAAGAAAGAAGATTGGAGTTGGGAGTGGACGTAAGGTGAAGGAAGGAATTGAAAGGAGTAATTAGAAGAAGGGACTTGAAGAATAATTAAAAAAGGAGTTGGCGTGAGAGAAGAGGTGAGTTGGAAGAAGGGTGCGGTTCCCAACTCAGCAAAGACAAAAGCGCGGAACGAAGACATCAAAGATAGCAGACCAAGCTCTCCAGTGACGTGGCGCACGTGCGCTGTCTTCTTCGGTTGACGTCAGTGTGGTTCTGGCACGTTCTCCGAGACGACTCCAAGACAGAAAGAGAGAAGACTACGCTTATTGTTTGGGCACAATTTTTAAGACTGTTCGGTTTGCAATTTTTATTACAAAACAGTCTATTTTTGTATCTATTTTTCTCTCTCTAATTTTATAATGCAATCCATGAACAATTTTGTTAGGTGCAATTTTACTATGAACTAAATTTATTTTTCTAGGGTTTAGATGTAGCCTAGTTTTGAGAACACAGTTTTTAATTCCATATTTTTATATTTCTCTATGGTTGCGTGTTTAATTTTTGTGCTTAATGCTTACAATTATTTGGCCGATTTTTGTATGATTATTGGATCATGGAGAGACCAAGAGGTAATTTGTGATTTAGAACAATAAAAATTGAACACCATTGATTGAGCGAAATTAGAGATAATTTACCGCGATTAATGTGGCCGTTAAGAAATCTACAGAACTTAATGAGTCTTCGATTAATTAAATTTACATAGAGATATATCAAACTGTTAGTTGGAGATATTTTTGGTGTTGTTCGAGAGAAAGCATTGAATAATTTGGGGATTTCGGTCTACAACTTAGAAGAATAATATTTTTAGGAATTATAAATTGTGTGGGATAAACTAGGTGAAGTCAAAAGCCCTAGAATTAATTTTGCCATTAACAAATTACAATTTTCAGACTTCGCTCCCTCTCCACTAATTTAGTTAGACTTTTAGGTTAATTTAATTGTTTTTTTATTTATTAAATTTCGATCTTCCAAATAGTAGCTAATCTAGTAATATCGGTACTCAATAAAATATCTAGTCTCTGTGGGTTCGACACTCTATTCACTAACTATATTACTTGTTGCGATTTTGTACACTTGCAAATATTCAGCATCACCGTTGTTAAAGACAATGACCTTAGTTGAAGAGTAAGTCTTTTGTGTAGAACTCAAAAAAATCCAAATTTTGGTTTTAAAAGTAAGGTCGTTGTCTCCAACAACGGCCTAAGTTAAAGAAAAAAATTTGGAATTTTTGGTTTGCTCTCTGACTTGGCCAAACTAAAAGGAGCAACAAGTTAGAGAGTAACAATTTTTTTTTATAAAGCTTAGGTCGTTGTCTCCAACAACAGCTTAGGTCATAGGAAAAAAATTGGATTTTTTTTCATTTGCTCTCTGACTTGCCCAAGCTAAAAGGAGCAACAAGTTAGAGAGCAACAATTTTTTTTTAAAGCTTAGGCCGTTGTCTCCAACAACGACCTAGGTTATAGCAAAAGAAATTGGATTTTTTGGTTTGCTCTCTGACTTGCCCATGCTAAAAGGAGCAACAAGTCAGAGAGCAACAATTTTTTTTTTCAAAGCTTAGGCTATTGTCTCCAATAATGGCCTAAGTTATAGCAAAAAAAATTGGATTTTTTGGTTTGCTCTCTGACTTGAACAAACTAAAAGGTGCAACAAGTCAGAGAGCAACATTTTTTTTAAAGCTTAGGCTGTTGTCTCCAACAACGGCTTAGGTTATAAAAAAAAAATTGAATTTTTTCGTTTGCTCTCTGACTTGCCTAAGATAAAAGGAGCAACAAGTCAGAGAGCAATAATTTTTTTTTCAAAGCTCCAACAACGGCCTAGGTGTAGCACCCCGAATTTCCAATATGATACCTCAGAAATATGTTGCACAATTCCCAACATCAACTTCAATTATAATAGTAAACGTAGCCAAAAATACAGATAATTTTTTTTCCAGCTTTTATTACATTAAATTCTTTACAAAACAAAACGGAAAAACAAACACCTTGAATTACAATCTTTCTTTTACAACACATTCTTTTACAATTTATATAAGTTATAACATCAATTTTGCACAAGCATCCAAATCCCAAGCTACAAGCACCTATCTATAAAATATGAGGCTAGAGATAACCTTGACCCCCAAAACTATAGAGATCAGCCATAACGATGTGAGTGACATAAAAATAAAAGCAACATAAATAAAACATAAGGCATAGAGTCATAAACAACATGTATCAACAACAAGAATAAATGAAATAAGAAATAACAGTAAATAAAATATGAAAACATTAAGTGGAACTAGGCTAAGTGTCAAGTGTAGAAAAATAGAAAACAATATTCATAAAACCAAGCCAAGAAAACATCAATGCTATATGCTGACTCTCTAATGCATACTTGTCGGATTCTATGCATCCCAGTCAACATAGGTCCGGTGCAAGCCCTTAACGTTCTTCACTTAATAGGATTTAATCCCTCATTATGCAAGTAATCCTACTACGATGACTACTACGAGATATAGAGAAACTGTGAGTATTAGCCCATGTCCCGATAATTCCGCAGGTCAATCTCTATCCACAGATAATTTCGGAGACTATTTCACTCACACCTGAGAATCTTCGAGAATACCCCACACCGCAAGCTATGATGTCTCATCACACGAATACCCCATGAGCGTCGCCTCGACCCCGATAATTCTGGAGATCAATCCCACACCGCAGGTAATTCCGGAGACTATTTCACTCACACCTCGATAATTCAGGGGATTATCTCACACCGCAAGCCATACTGAGGTTCATGACCCATGTTCTCATTTCATCATATCACCATCTAGTGTCTGTCCTGATCTTATTAAGTTAATTAATTAATTACGAATCTCCTAGAGTTGGTGTACCCTACCGGACTTAACTCCACTGATCAATAACAAAGCCACAACTGGCCAAAACACAAAATCTCAACTGCCGGTATCTAGGGTCCCACTCACCCTCTAGAGATTCACAACTCAACCATCAACAAAAACTAAATCTTTCATTTTAGTCACTTTATATCAGTGTTAATTTACTCACATAAATTCATTCATTCATATTGTTGTATACAAATTTATATATATATATATATATATATATATATATATATATATATATATATATATATATATATATATATATATATAAGATACTCTTTTACTAAAAGAAGTTGGGCATATGTATATTTGTAAAAGTCCTCTTTACTGATATGAAGGGTACATATGTGTATTCATGATATATAGAAAAATCCTTTTTACTGGTTTGAACATACACAGGATGTAGAAGAAAAGCATGTATGTCTGTATATGATATATATATATAGAAACCCCTTCCCTGATTTGAAACATATGAGTATGTGTGTGTGTGTGTGTGTGTGTGTATATATATATATATATATATATATATATATATATATATATACTAGATTTGCCCATGGGTATGTGCCTACGGCACGTCTTCGGAACGATACAACACACGAAAAGCCTTGTAAACAGTAAAACAACAATTATATAGCTCAAGTTTGAATAGCATGACAATAGTTGTAAATAAAAGTCCATGTTTCCATTAGTATATGTGGAAAATTAATTATAAAGCGGGGTGTAAAATCCAACTTCTTAGAACTTTAAGGGTGAAAAATGATGAAATTTAACTATTGAAGAGATATTTGATATTTTTAATATAACATGTGCAATAAAAAAAACATAAAAATTCTGAAAATTTTACAAACCTGAAATCTTAAAATCTAAATTTCTAAGTAAAGAAAGAATGGGAAAGAGAGAGAGGGAGAGATAGAAAGAGAGAAATATGAAAAAGTGAAGAGAGAAAAGAGAGAAGTAATAAAGTAATGAGTTTTTTATTTTATTTTATTTTTTTTTGGGGGGGGGGAGGGGGAGGGGGGGGGGAATTGGTTTTGGGGTTTGAAATTTTGGGGGGAAAATATGTTTTGTGAGGTTGGATCTGAACCTTTAATTTTGGAGGGATTGAATGTTTTATTTTATATATATATATATATATATATATATATATATATAGTAACTGACATATATAGGAATGAATCATATACTGATGTATAGAAGATTTATCATAAGCAGTCATGTATAGAAAAATGGATTATTTGCAGGTATATAGAAATTTGAACTATATGCAGAACATAGGAGATTTAATTATAAGTAGGATATAAGGATTCATCTATAACCAGGATATAGGAAATTGAACTATAGGAAGGGTATAGAAAATACTAATGTGATCATATGAGTATATAACAACTGATATATAGAAGTATCCCCCTTTTTACTGATATGAAACATATATATATATATATATATATATATATATATATATATATATATATATATATATATATATATATATATATATATATATATATATATATATATATATGCAGATATATGTATATGATATAGAAATCTCCTAACTGATATGAAGTGTATGTATCTGATACATAGAAAAACTCTTTTACTGAGGTGTGGTATGTATGTATATAATATAGAAAGATCCCCCTTTCACTGATATATGCATATATGAGTATATATATAGAAATCCTTTTTACTGATTGAGGTGAGATATATGCAGAGTATAGAAAATTGATCATGTGCAGATATATAGAAATCGATCATATGCAGAATGTAAAGATTAGATCATGTGCAGGATGTGAGGATTAATCATATGCAGGTTGTAGAAATTAATCATAGGCAGATACATAACTCATGTGCATGATATAGTAGGAACTTCTTTTACAGATGTGATTATAGGAGTATACATATGCATATGGCAACTGATATATACATACATGCCTGATACATAGAAGGAATTATTGAAGTGAAGTAAATATATGTGTATATGTGATATAGAAGGAAGTATCTGTGTACACTCATATACTCATATATATATATATATATATATATATATATATATATATATATATATATATATATATATATATAGAACTCCTATTCACTGAGTTGACTCCTATTCACTGAGTTGAAGTATTCTGGTGTAGGTTGTATATAAGATGAGCCACATGCATACACAAAGGTACTACTCCAAACACAAACTCACAACCTAAACATGGTACTGGATGTGTATACAAAGATGGGTTTGTTCATAACTTGTTCATGTGTGCACCTGCACACAGATGCAGCATCAATCTGCAACATTCTGCAATAAAAGGGAACTGCTACTTACTAGGTTACTTGATGATTGATAAAGTAGATTAGGTTTACGAAGGAATCAATATTCATACTTAAATATGACTAATTATATATGTATATATACTCATACAGGTATATACAGTAGTCTACAACTTTAGCATGCACAGACAATGAGTTCCAACCACTTTGAACAACGATTTAAAAGCAAGGGAAAACCTGCATCTACACTTTGCATATGCACAAGAATGAGTCTAAAAATTCTTCTTCATGATGAAAACAGTGTATGTACATAATAGATTAAAGATGAAGTAGATAGGCTATACTCAGTTTGCTAGTTCAAGCCTCTACAAAAAAACAATTTTATAGAACTCATTGTCAGTTCTTTAAAAACCAAATTCAACCTGCACTTGAAGAGTTATATTTTAAAACCTGATTTCCTCTAAAAGTTTTATTATGTGTGGTTGTTAAAACGAAACCCAAGTGGTTCTATCATCTCAGTCCTTAATTTGCGCAAAATTAACAAGACATGCACACACACAGATCCGAAGTGCAATACTTCTTCTTCCACTTCAAAGCTTGTTTCTTTTAGTTCAAAAACTTTTTATATACATATCCCAATCATCTACATCAGTGTATCCATGATTATAAATAATTATACTGACATTTCAATCAAATTTCATGCATCAACAGGGTGCACATACTTACCCACAGTAACATACTCCTCTTTTGTTCAAATTTGTGCATCATACACATATATAGTTGTCCAATCCAACAAATAAGCAAGCATATAGATGAAAGCGACCTACTCATAATTTCTCTTAGGTTATTTAACAATCACAAGTTATCAAATTAGGGTTTTGGTCATCAATAGCATAGTTTCAAGAAAAGATTCAACTATTTAATTCATCTACTCATCAAAAGTTATTATATCTTCAAAACATTATCTAACAGGCTCTCTAATAGATGAAACATCACATACAACATGCTTAGAAAAATAAGAAAACAAACACAAGTCACTCACCTCTTTGAAGAATCAACCGAAGAAAAATAAAGAATAAGAAAAATCCCTCCTTCGCAAGAAAACCAATAATCCTCACTTGAAAACTCCAAGAAAATAATAATAATAAATCCTGTTGTATTGTACAGCAAAGAGATGGCTGCACTCCACCTTTAATAGGCTGGGATCCAAGTAAATTAGGGTTTGAATAGATTTGTAAAATATCTCTTTTAAAATATTTTCTTACATATATAAATCTTTATACTTAGAAATTGAATAAAAAAAACTTAATTGAGTTTTAAAAACAAAAATAACCAGCCTATAACCAGTCGGCACTGTTTGAAAACCCAGAAAAATGAATTTGCACTTTTACCCCTCTAAGTGGCAATTTTGCAAAAAGATCCCTTTTTAATCAAAACTTGCAAAATAAACCAAATTTATTAAAACAAAACATAACATCTTTACCTATGAGTTGACTAGGCATCATGCCAAGCCAAAAAATCTAAAAATTTAGAATTTATACTCCAAGTGGTAATTTTGCACAAAGGTCCATCTTTTTGTAATATTTGCAAATAGGTCCAATAATTATCAGAAAAATATAAAAAATTCACAAATAATATCTAATAATAAATAATGTGTTTCTCCAAAATAATTTTTGATTTTGAACTTTCCAAGAAATTATTTGCACGTGATTTGCACGTGTAAAAAGGTAAAATTCCAGAAAAATATTTATTAAATCACCAAAAATCATTTAATTCATTTATTAATCTTAAAAGCATTATTTAAAAATCTAAGGTATTACACTAGGTTATAGAAAAAAAAAATTGGATTTTTTTGTTAGCTCTCTGACTGGCCCAAGCTAAAATGAGCAACAAGTCAGAGAACAACATTTTTTTTTTAAAGCTTAGGCCATTGTCTCCAACAACGGTCTAGGTTATAGAAAAAAATGAATATTTTCGTTTGCTCTCTGACTTGCCTAAGCTAAAAGGAGCAACAAGTCAGAGAGTAACATTTTTTTTTTAAAGTTTAGTCCGTTGACCCAACAATTGCCTAGGTTATAGCAAAAAAATTGGATTATTTGGGTTGCTCTCTAACTTGCCCAAGCTAAAAGGAGCAACAAGTCAGAGAGCACCAATTTTTTACTTTTTTTTGTAAAGCTTAGGCCGTTGTCTAAGTTATATGAAATTTTGCAAATTTTTTTTATGCTTTTTACAACTGTCTCTCCACTCTTTACAAATAGGGATTAGGACAGGGTTAGGGTATGGTTAAGGTTAGTGTTAATAGGGGTTAGGATAGGGTTAGGGTAAGCTAGGGTTATGGTAGGGTTACGAGTTAGTATAGGGTTATGAGTAGGGTTATTGTAGGGTTACGGGTGAGTATATGGTTAGTGGTTATATCTTAAAACTCTTTCAAAATATTCTGACAAGTAAGCCTACCGACAATTCAAAGGCTCAAGTTATCAGTGGTGGACTTCGCCTCTGCCTCCACCACATTACCACCCTCCTCTTCCTCTTCCCCCTCCCCCTCACCTGCCTTGTCATCTCTGTTCTTCGATTCCAAAAGCACATGCTTCTTTCCTAATAAATGTGTTTCCAGAACTTGCCTACTATTACATTTCACTATGCAAAGTGGGCACCACAAATAGATTCCCTTATGAATAACCTCCTGCATTTTCCTATTGGCACGAATACTCACCTTCTTTCCTCCCAGTAGTCCGTTTCTCATTTGGGGTGGTTGTTAAGGCAGTCCTGTCATTAAGACTTAGCAAAGAGCACAGCTCCAGTTCTATTTTAGAGCATGCTATAATAATCTCACAAAACCAGTTTTGGATTTCGATGTCTTCATCATGATTCCTTCGAGTTTCTTTTGGATTTCGATGTATTAACAATGTAGAGTTATGAGTAGGGATATGGTAGGGTTACAGGTGAGTGTATGGTTTTGAGTGGGGTTACTATAAATATTAACCTAATTAATGATAACCTAAAACCTCTTACTACAACTTTGATTCTTACATAATTTAGAACGTTTGAATTTCATTAGTAAACAGATGAGCCAGATATATAAAAAATTCCCTACAAAGAGCAGATTGAAGGAGAAAAATTCTTGTGACCCTACTATAACCCTAATCATAACCTTACACTCACCCGTAACCCTACCATAACCCTACACTCACCTGTAACCCTACCATAACCCTATTCATAACCATACACTCACCCCTAACCCTACCATAACCCTACTTATGCGTAGGGTTAGGGTAGGGTTAGGGTAGGGTCACATGAGTAAGGTTAGGGTAGGGTTACTCCACTCTTCCTAAACAGTGTCTCTCCACTCCACCAAAAAGCTTGTAGTAAGAGCTTGTTTTGGGTTATCATTAATTAGGTTAATATTAATAGTAACCCCAAAAAAGTGTCCACTCTTCCTATAAAAAAAATGTCCTTTTTAGGATAAAACCATAAATACTTGTCCTTTTCGTAAGCCATAACTACACACCCACAAACTCAAATTAAACAAAACTACCAAAAAAAGATCCATCTTTTAAAAGAACATAACATCAAACCTATCATACCCAGTTCGTGCAAATTCTCCACTTCATTGATGATCGTGTTGAACTTGTCCGAATCCACTTTCGTAATATCATCCTTCTAATCTATCAAAAAAAAAAAACACACACACACACACAAAATTAATCAAAAAATAAAATACGAAAAATGCAAACAAATAAATGAATATCAAGATTAATTCGAACCGTAGATCAAGTTCTTGATGGCCAAGTAGTTGGATATGATGACTCTTCGCTCTAAAGCGCACTGAATCTTTTTCCTTTTTGGCTTCTTCTTGTCCATTATTATTATTATTATTATTATTATTATTATTATTATTATTATTATTACTAAATATTTTTGGAATTTGGAGATGGGTTTGAAAATTTGAAGGGTTTTATTTGTTGGAATTTAGAGCATCCACAGGCGTTTGCTTTTTTCCTATTTTATGCATTTTGTGGTACTGTAGCGAACACAGTAGTCGACTATTTTGCCTACTCATAACCCTACGCCAAAAAAGAGCTGCGCCCAAATGAGAACGGACTATTGGGAGGAAAGAAGGTGAGTATTTGTGCCAATGGGAAAATGCGAAAGGTTATTTAGTAGGGGATCTACATGTTGTGCCCACTTTGTAGAGCGATATATAATAGTAGGCAAGTTATGGAAACACATTTATTAGGAAAGAAGCATGTGCTTTTAGAATCGAAGAACAGAGATGGCAAGGCAGAGAGGGGGGGAGAGGAAGTGGAGGCAGAGGCGGAGTCCACCACTGATAACTTATTTATTAGGAAAGGAGCCTTTGATTTGTCAGTAGGCTTATTTGTCAGAGGTTTTTGAAAGAGTTTTAAGATATAACCACTAACCATACACTAACCTGTAAGCCTACAATCACCCGTAACCCTACCATAACCCTAATCATAACCCTACACTAACTCGTAACCCTACCATGACCCTAGCTTACCCTAGCCCTATCCTAACCCCTGTTAACACTAACGTTAACCTTACAGTAACCCTAGCTGAAACATTATTACCACTTTGGGGGGTATGGTTAGGGGTTAGGTGCTAAACTGGATAGTTATATGCATTCTAGAAGAAATTACATATTAAGGGGTAAAAATATATTAAAAAATTGATTTTTACGAATGAAAAGATTATCTTTTATTTTCTGGAATTTTTTTTAACATTTAACATTAACGATTGTATATTGGTTAGTTAGGTGGCTAAAAATAGAAATTAATAAATTATATAAACGATGTACAAGCATATGAATGTCTTTGGTGTAGAGTTCGAGAGACACTGTTCGTAATGAGTGGAGAGACAGTTGTAAAAAGCATAATTTTTTTTTGCAATATTTCATATAACAAAGGCCGTTGTTGGAGACAACGACCTAAGCATACAAAAAAAATAATTGGTTGCTCTCTAACTTGTTGCTCCTTTTAGCTTGGGCTAGTCAGAGAGCAAGCCAAAAAATTCGTAATTTTTTGCTATATCCTAGGCCGTTGTTGGAGACAACGACATAGGTTTAGAAGAAAAAAAAATTTACTCTATGACTTGTTGGTCCTTTTGGCCTCGCCAAGACAGAGAGCAACCCTAAAAGTCAAAATTTTTCCATATAACTTAGGTCGTTGTTGCAGACAATGGCCTTAGTTAGGGAAAAAGAATTACTTGCTCTTTCACTTGTTGCTCCTTTTGGCTTGGCCAAGTCAGAAAGCAAGCCAAAAATTGAATTTTTTTTAAATAAAACCAAGGCCGTTGTTTGAGACAACGACCTTAGTTAGGGAAAAAATTGCTTGCTCTCTGACTTGTTGCTCCTATTACCTTGGGCAAGTCAGAGAGCAACCCAAAAACTTCAAATTTTTGGCTACAACCTAGGCCGTTGTTGGAGACAACGGCCTAAGCATAAAAAAAATGGTGTTGCTCTCTGACTTGTTACTCCTTTTACCTTGCGCAAGTCAGAGAGCAACCTAAAAACTTTAAATTTTTGGCTATAACCTAGACCATTATTGGAGACAACGGCCTAAGCTTTAGAAAAAAAAGGGTGTTGCTCTCTGACTTGTTGCTCCTTTTACCTTGCGCAAGTCAAAAAGAACCCCAAAAAATTCAAATTTTCTGCTATAACCTAGGCCGTTGTTGGAGACAATGGTCTCGGTTTAGAAAAATTTGCTCATTTTAAATAGCCAATACAGAGAGCTACTGATCCATTTTTTTTCCATATAGGACTAAGTAAAAGAAAAAAAATTAATTACAATTTCACACAGCAGCTACAACTGCTACACTACATTTCCCCTAAAAACTATATACAATCCTATCATCTACACTCTCCAAATATATTTTTACATACAGCCTCCAACAAATAAAACTAAATTCTCTAAAAACAACAACAACAAAAACAAAATTCACAATTATCACATAATAACAACAACATCAACAACAATTAAAACTGACCAAGAACAATTATCACATAACAACAACAAAAAAAAATAAAAAAATAGTACTCCAAAAAAAATACTGTATCGGGAAAAACCTAAACAACGGACATATAAGTTTGTGGTACTCGCCTCTTCCGAGAAGGTTGTCGTCACCGGATTGGGGATGACGCCGGTACAATTTCTTCTTCTTCTCCCTCCTCTTGTATGTCTCCAACAACCCTTTCTTGATGTGCTTCTTCTTGCTCTTCTTCTTGAGGTGGAGATGTAGCTTGATATTGCCGTTGTTGCCCCGAGCCAGATAGCCTACCCCTCACGCTCTTAAGTCGCTGTTGACGTATGGATTTATCCAAATAACGTTGCAAAGCTTCACCCTCTCTCAAAATATCTAAATTGCTACGACATGAAGAGAGCATCTTCTGTGCAAACTTCTTCATAGGTTGGGCAGCATTACTTTTGATTACATGCGCGCATTCTTTCGCCATGTCCCATGTATTATCGATCTAAAACAAAAACAAAAAATATATTAAACACATTCGGATTTGTAAACAATTTAATCACTTTAAATATAAGGAAAATTCAACAAAATTTGAACATTATACTCACCAATGTACGTATAGATGATGCCTTCGGTTGGAACATGGGTTGTGAACTAGAATACGCGGGTGGTGGTTCAGTCTCCCTCTCCTCAATTGGTAGTTGAATACCAGCAGATAGTTCTGTATTGGGAGAGATGTAGAAATGTGTAGTTGCTCTATACCATTCCATGTAATTCGTTTGCAGCGTGCCATCGTACGGTGGAACATCAACAATTACGAGTTCAAACCATCGCTCATTCCATTCTGCAACATGAACATGGTGGAAATCTGCCCAATCATGGGTAGGCATACGACCGGTATCCCTCATAGCATGTAACTCAAAGTTGTATAGTTTTGTGCAATTCTTTGGTAGATCTTGTTGAAGACCAAACTACCGAAGGACTCTCTCTGGCCACGGATGCTCTACTATACCAAAGTTGATGAGTGGAGCCATCGTCATCCACAACTGCGACCCGGTAAGGCACACCGGTGGTAGTCTTCCCACCCGCTCGGGTGTATATGGCACCCAAATCACGAACTCTTCTCGTAGTTGGTCGAGCTCGTCTCTGTAGTACGTTAGTACACCTTTTGGGTTGTCTTTGTAACTCCATTTACCTTCCCAATATACACCTAAGGGTGCTAACATATGAGAATTTGGTGCTTCGGCCATCCCATCGTCTACCGGTATCGTAATTCGGGGACAACCAAAGTGTATACTCTCCCATGACCAAATTTGTAACAAGATCATTGGACCGGTCATCTCGGTTCCATCTAACACAACCGAACACAACGTCCTGTACCACATTGCTAACGCACAACTTCTCCAGCTGTACCTACAAGCTAAGCCTAGGTCGGTGAGCAATCGTAGATACATAAGCGGTACGGTATCTCCGGATGGTTAGGCAAGAGAACCCTTCCAAGCACCGTTAGAATGTACGCACTTGTGTAGCACTGTACATCGTGGTCGGTTGATACATCGTTCAACCTCCCTTCAAAATTTTCCTTCAACCAAGATAGTCGGATTGATTATCCGACAAAAATATCCCTATCTTCCGCGGCCTCCTCATCAAACTCTGTACCGAGGAGTTCATTACACAGATCTAACTTATCAAAGTTCATATTACCAGTCATGCCCATCCCATCTATTGGAAGACCGGAGATCATCGCTATATCCTGTAGCATCACCGTCATCACTCCGACCGGTAGATGGAAGGTGTGCGACTCTGGCCTCCATCGCTCAACGAGTGCTGCAAGAAGTGCTCGGTCGAGTTTTACATGACCCAACATGCTGATTCCGTAGAAACCAACCAGAACTAGGTACTCGATAATACGTGGGTGCACCATCATGGTCTCGTGAGTGTGGAAATTACACCTCCGCGTCGTACCACCCCACACTGCCTCGAATCTGTGGTGGTCTTGCAAGGTGAGTTCACCGTCATATATTGGTCCTGGACCTCATCGTACTGGAGTCAAAGAGGATGCACCAACCTACACAAATACATTGCAAAATTATTATTAGTGTACTAACAATACCACTATATACAAAATTTACAATACAAATTAATAGTTCTCTTACTTCTGTGAAATGTTCACCTCGATCACTAACTGATGACCTTCCAGTTCCCCTCGTTCTAACCATTTCTCTATAAGAAAGTTCGTATATATAAAACAATTTGTTCACAAAAAAATGACATATATATAGATACGAAACAAAATACGTGAGATAACCGCAAAAACAACTTTCAAAAAATACCAAACTTTGCGAATGGATCTAAATTGCCGCACACAAGCTACTGCAACTTGTAGAAGCGAGTTTGGACTAACGGTCTTCAAGATACAGCTGTGTATCGCTTTCACTCTTGAAAAAAGAGCGAAATGCGATCAACGAACGCATATATCTAACCTTGGGTGATAACTCCCAACCACAAAGTGCTTTGGCTTGTGAGTGGTGAAAACAGCCTATCCGCAAAATTTCATAATTTTTGAGCCATGTCTCTATTGTAAACTCGTTAAATACATAACAAAATTCATGAGAATACCACAAAAACGACTGTAAAAAATAATAATTAAACTTTACGATTGGGTCGGGCTCCCCGCACACAAGGCAACGTAACTTGTACAAGCAAGTTCCGACCGACGGTTTGAAAGATATGGCCGTGTTTCGCTTTCACTCTTGAAAAAGAGTGGAAAGTGATACATTGACGTATCTCGCAAACCATGGGTCGGAACTCGCAACTACAAGTGTGTTGGGTTGCGAATGGTTAGCTCGACCTACTCCCACAGTTTCATATTTTTTGGAATTCGTTTGAGCAATTTTCTCATGAGCTCGTACTAAAAGTTCCAAGGTGTATACAAGTTCTTTCATATACGCGATAATACAACACAAACGAGATGCAAAAGTTCCAAAATTTGGCCGTTACGTCTGGCACACCAAACCCAAGCCAACGCAACTTGCAGAGGTGAGTTCTGACTTTCGGTTTGTAATATACGACTGTGTATCGCTTTATATCCATTTTATTGAATAAAAATGATAAACGGACGTATCTTGCAAACCACGAGACAGAAATCGCCACTACAAATTGCCTTCTGCGTGGTGAGCCCGACAAAGTCGTCAAATTTTGAAATTTTTGGATCTCGTTTGTTTGCTTTTCCTATATTCTACAACTACAACTAACATTATATCTACAAAAATATCGACAAAATATATACAACACACATGATACAAAAATTGTACACTCTCTAAATTGAAGACTACTATGCATAGTACAAAAAATCAAACTCAAAAACTGAAAAAATATTCAATAAATTAACATAGTTCATTATACTAAATTGTGAAAAAGTGACTACCTAGTCCAGAGAGAGAGAGTTGTCGAAAATGTGAGGAGTCATTGCTATAGATGAACAAGTTGTAGAGTCTACGGTATCGAAGAATTTGTGCTAGGGTTCGGGTGAGTTGGGGAGATTTCAGATTGGGTTAGGATTTGGGGTATTTGGGAGAGGGAGAGATAGATAAAGATAGATCGAGAAGAGTTTAAGATTGAGAGAGAGGAGGTTGGAGTAGAGCTAGGGTTTGGGGAATGGGTTTCGGGAGCTCCAGATAGAGACAGAGAGAGTTGTCGAAGAATGAGGGAGATGGCTCAGATCTGAGTATGTACATACCTAGGACATTGTTGGGAACAACGGCCTAGGTTGATTTTTTAAAAAAAAGAAAACAACCTAGGCCGTTGTTCCCAACAACGTCCTAAGTATAATTTTCTGCAAAAAAAAACTTCACAACGGACTATGTTGAATATTTTTTAAACAAAACAATTTAGACCGTTGTTGGGAACAACGGCCTAAGTACAACTTTTTCCAAAAAAAACTTCACGCCAAAAAAACGCTAGGTCTGAAGCGTTTTTTGGCATGAAGTTCCAAAATTGCCGCTACGCTTTTAGAGCCCCTTAGTGGGAGCGCTATTGGGTTTCGATCTGAGCCGTTGACCAAGATCGAGAGCGATCCAACGACTCAGATGTGTGTTTTCCAACCGGTGAAAACATACCTGTTTTCAACCGAGCATTTGCCATATATATATATATATATATATATATATAGGGAAATGCTCAGTTGAAAATGCAAATGTTGTGAAAACCTGTGAAAACAACCTAGGCTGTTGTTAGGAACAGCAGCCTAGGTTCGTTTTCATGTTTTCCACGCTATTATATATATATATATATATATATATATATATATATATATATATATATATATATATATATATTGTAAGACCCCGCAAAATAGTCTATATATTTATTTTGTATTTTTAATCCGTGCACGATTAAGAGTTGCACGTATTAATGGATTTTTCTCAATTTTAATTGAGTAAGTATTGAAATATATTATTATTCGATATGAGTTGAGATATATTCTCAATTAAGTAGTATATTAGTCTTAACTATAATTGAATTAGGACGTATAATATTGAATTATTATTTTGTACGGTGATAATACGATTTCATGTGTGTTATTACTTTTATTTTCTATTTGATTTAAATTGTGTGTAAGATTGTTGTGATTTAAATTATCTAATTGAACCCAATATGAATCAACTATACCCTAACAAACACACTCTAACTTGAACCCAAGTTGACCCAACCAAACTTAACTTGTTTTGTGCATGACAAGAACAAAATTTTGTGCATGATAAGAACAAAATTTTGTGCACATGCACTAGTTTTGGCCAGCCATATATAGAGGGAAAGAGGGATAGGGTTTTGATTTTTCAAAGATGGAATCTAGGGTTTTTTATGAGACTCAAAACACTTGAGTATTTGAGAAACCCTAAGAGGCAATACCACTCTCACACTCCACCTCCCCTCCCCTCCAATGCATGTTGGCCTCACCCTCACTCACTCTCTCTCTTCACATCAGGCCAAACCCTCCCTCTCACTCTATTTAAACTCCTTTACAAACACTAGCTCAATTTTCTCATTCTATTATCTCCAAACTATCTTCTACTACATCCAACCATCTTCTACTACATTTATATACTATCTGTAAGGAGTTATCCACTGAATTGGAGGAAGAACACAGAGCCAAAGTGAAGAATAAGGAGCCAAAGAGTAGAATAAGGAGTCAAGGAGGCAAGGAGTGCAAGCAAGGAGGAGCAAGAAAAAGGAGGCCAACTTGGAGAGTACACTTCATCTACAAACAAAAGGTGGGTGTTTCTAAACCTTTGTGGTGTTTCAATATGTGTGGTGAAATCTTGATGTGGTCTTGACAGCATGTGTAGGTCATGAAGTGTGTGATTGAGGGATAAAATTCGTTGCATGCTAATTCTGTTAATAGAAGACTAAATAAAAACCCTGTAAAAAGCTAAACAGAAAGTGTGTTAGGTTTTGATGCTATAACATGAAAAATACATATAGTTTGAAGTTAAAATTGTAAACGTAGAAGCTTATGCATATTATTCACCTTCCCTCCAAATTTCATAATTTTTGTAATTTATTTGCTATTTTAATTAAATATGAACTTAAGCACTGACTGTGCAAAAAATAGATTTTACTTATGTTCTGATTATGATTTTCTAAAACTCATAACTCTGTAACCACTTGTGATCTATTGTTAAAATTTTAGTATATGCTTCTAATATGTGTCTAGTGCTTGAATATAAAATTTTATAATTTTTGAACATCGTTTTCTATTTTTCTAAAATCCGAAATCGTTGACTGTCCTGAAAAGAAAAGACAGAGTGAAGATGATCTGTTCTGTTTTTGGTTAATTTTCAAGAAATTATAACTTGAAGAATACTTAGTAGAATCACTTGAAATTTAAATATGTTCAGTTACTGATATGGCTAAAAATAGGATTAAATCGGGACCGTTCACATCGGAGACGAATCTTAAAGCTCAGGGGTAAATGGTAATTTCACCTACTAACGGGTCCGAAGCGGGTACTGGGTCTCCTTCTCACAGATCCAATAACTCGCGAACGGATCCACCTCAAATGGGTACCGGTCCCGACCCGATACAAACCCAGTCCGACAGGATAGAATTAGGGTCTCTGATTGAACCAAATCAACGGGCCTGATTCACGACTATCCACTCACCGGGAATTAAGGGATTACATTCCTAATCTGATTATGAGGATTTTACGCCTTATCAGATCACAGGAATCACATTCCTAATCTGATCCCAACGGCGACTATAAATACCCTCCACCTACCACTGTTACAGGTTAATCACTTTTTTGCCAACTTAAGCTCTTTTTTAATCATCACTGGTTACTGACAAGAGCGTCGAAGGGTGCGTCGCCGGGATCAACCCCGGTGTTTCGCACTTTCCTTGCAGGTGTACGGCAGGAGCTCAACAGCCCAACTCCGACGAACAGGCCTGGGGTCGCTATTCAGGTTTATCCACGAACCCACAAATTCTATCTGTTTACCCCCACACCAAATTCAGCGGTAACAGATTGGCGCCGTCTGTGGGAAACCATACGAATAGCCTCCGCCTCTTCCTCATCGACTAGCTCTTCTCCAGCCATGCCTCCCAGAAAAGTAAGATCTAGGGGGTCTAACCGTGGACCCAACCCTGTTGATCAACAGCAGGAAGTCCCCGTCCATCCCGCTCCGCAGCAGGGGCAACTTCCTCCTCCGGCCGAGGACCATTTCCAACAGGACCAGCCTCCTCTTCTGAATCAGCAACCCCCTAACGGTCCCGCTGGTCCTAACCCGCAGTAGCAAAAGCAACCTCTCCATCAGGACCGCATCTCGATACACAATGCCTCTACGGAGTCTTATGCCTCCCACAGTCCTCAGGCCCCTGACCTTCGAAATACCATCCTCAACCGGCAGAAAGATGAGGATCTTCGCCACTGTCTGGATGAAAAGCGGGCCCGAGAGGGAGCCTCCCGCCAGCAACGTCCAGATGAGCGAAATCCTCACCACCGAGACTATAGAAGGTCCCCTACCCGAAGAGGGATGAAAGAGTCCCCCGAACACCATAGGAGAAGACCTCATTCCCCTGCCGGTCGACAACATCCGAGGAACGATGAGGCACCCATCACCTGTGCCGAGTTCCAGCAGTTCCAAGCAACGGTGTTGCAAGCCCTCAATCTCCGACCCAACAATAACAATGCTCAGAAGGCTCCTACGCCTTCACGGGTCCAAAGTCCTCACCATCGGTCCATAACTCCTCCTCCGGCTCCTAGCAACCAACAGTGCATGCCTAGCCCTTGCCGCTCCCAGAGCTACCGTCGTCGCTCCCCTTCCTATGAAGACGAGTCCAGAGGCTCGTTTGACTATCGTCAAAGGGACGATGCTCTCTACCGCCGTCTCCACGAGATGGAAAGGCGCATCGACCGAATAGACAAGGATGAGGAGTTAAGAGAAAGGACCATCCGCCCGAGCAGACCTCCCTTCTCCCGGACCATCATGGAAGCTCCTATCCCAAGAGGTTTCGAACCCCCGAAGTTCGAAACTTACTCGGGGGAGTCGGACCCCGTGGACCACATCGAAAGCTTTAAGACCCTCATGCTAATCCACCAAGCTTCCGATGCTTTGCTGTGCAAAACCTTCCCCGCCACTCTTAAGGGTTCGGCTCGGGAGTCCTCGCCCCGTCTTCCATATTCTCCTTCGAGCAATTCGTGAGCCTCTTCATCACTCATTTTGTGAGTAGCAGATGCATGGAGAAGACTAACATCTCGTTACTCCAGCTCCGCCAGGAGAAGGGAGAGAAGTTGAGAGACTATGTGAGGAGGTTCACTGCAGAAGTGAGATCCATTGCTTCCCTTGACCAACCTGTTGCAGCGGCCGCCTTCCAATCGAACGTCCTCAACTCTAGCCTTCGCTCCTCTCTTGCCAAGAAGCCCCCACATAATTTTGCCGACCTCCTTCTTAGGAGCGAGAAGTACATTCGGGCCGAAGAAGCCGAAAATCTCCCGGGCTTTGAGGAGACATCTTCCGGGAACAAACGGAGGCACAAGCGAAGAGGGCTCCCAAAAATCCCAGAAGGACGGCAACGGACAGCGTCGCCCGACTCCTCAGTTTGAGAAGTTCACCCCCCCTCATTGCCAATATATCAGAAGTTCTTATGGAGGTGGACAAGGAAGGGCTCCTCCGCGCTCCCCCGAGAATGAATACACCTGGCAAGAAGAGGAACAAGGATAAGTGGTGCCGCTTTCACAGGGACCACGGCCACGACACGGAAGATTGTCGGGCTCTAAAGGAGGAGATCGAAGAACTCATACAGCGGGGGCACCTGACCAAGTTCGTCCAAAAAGAGGGGGCCAAGCTTCCCCCCTGAGGATCCAACAAACAAACCGAAGGGCCCGCCGAGCTTTAAGACTCGGAATCTCCCAGCTCCTCCCAAGAGGTCTTCACCTTATTATAGAAGTAGGATCCTGATTTTCAATAAGGCCGATGCTTGTAACCCGGCCGATAGCATGTAATAATGGCTCGCCCTATTGAAGCGGCCACTTAGTTTATTTCAAACTTTACATCTTTTCATTGAAAATTATTGCTCTTGCTTCTTTCTTAAATGGTGGGTTCGGAGTCCAGCTTCTTCTACATGGCTGCTCCCGCAACTTACTAACCTTAAACAACGAGTTTGGAGTCCAACACTTGGCTCGATTCCTCTTCGAATAGCTTGCTCTTCAGCTGGTTAGAAGTGGTTCGCCATTCGGAACTGCTCCCATAACCGTTGAATCCCTCTAATGACGAGTTCGGAGTCCAACACTTGGCTCGATTCCTCTTCAAATAACTTGCTCTTCAGCAGGTTAGAAGTGGTTCGCCATTCGGAATTGCTCCCACAACCATTGAATACCTCTACCGATGGTTCGGAGTCCAACACTTGGCTCGATTCCTCTTCAAATAACCTGCTCTTCAGCGGGTTAGAAGTGGTTCGCCATTCGGAATTGCTCCCACAACCGTTGATTCTCTCACATAAGCAGCGAGTTCGGAGCTAAAGCTCTCCCCTAGAGTTGCTCCTCACACTCGTCTCACAAATGGCTCTCTTCCAGAGCCGAGCTCTTCACTCCGCTCTCCCCGAAGCGGACCTCTTCTCAACGAGTTCGGAGCTCACAACTCTCTCCTAGAGTTGCTCCTCAAACTCATCTCACAAATGACTCTCTTCCAGAGCCGAGCTCTTCACTCCGCTCGCCTCCAAAGCGGACCTCTTCTCAACGAGTTTGGAGCTCACAACTCTCTCCTAGAGTTGCTCCTCAAACTCACCTCACAAATGGCTCTCTTCCAGAGCCGAGCTCTTCACTCCCCTCGCCTCCGAACGGACCTCTTCTCAACGAGTTCGGAGCTCACAACTCTCTCCTAGTTGCTCCTCAAACTCATCTCCCAAATGGCTCTCTTCCAGAGCCGAGCTCTTCACTCTGCTCATCTCCAAGGCAGACCTCTTCTCAACGAGTTTGGAGCACAACTCTCTCCTAGACTTCTTCCTCACACTTGTCTCACAAATAGCTCTCTTCCAGAGCTGAGCTCTTCACTCCGCTCGCCTCCAAGACGGACCTCTCCTCGACAAGTTTGGAGCGCAACTCTCTCCTAGAGTTCCTCCTCACACTTGTCTCACAAATAGCTCTCTTCCCGATCCGAGCTCTTCACTTCGCTCGCCTCCAAGACGGACCTCTCCTCGACAAGTTTGGAGCACAACTCTCTCCTAGAGTTCCTCCTCACACTTGTCTGACAAATAGCTCTCTTCTAGAGCCGAGCTCTTCCCTCTGCTCGGATGCCGAGCAAGTGCCGATCCGACCCCAACATCACAGAGCCCGGTCGGCTAACCGAGCAAGTGCCCATCCGAGCCCCAAAATGGATAAAAATCACTTTTCCCTCAACATTCGCGTAAGATTTCGATCAAACGGCTCAGATCGCTCCAGCAGCACTAAACGACAAGATAGTATTTTCTTGGAGAATGTGCCCGCCTCGAGATCCGCGGTGAGATCAACGGCTCAGATCGCTCCAGCAGCACTAAACGACAAGATAGTGTTTTCTTGGAAACTGTGCCCGCCTCGAGATCCGTGCTGAGATCCAACGGCTCAGATCGCTCCACGTCGCTCGGTATTCCGAGCCGAGCGACTAGCGATCCGAGCCGCTCGCGCCCCTTCTTCGCCCCTAGGGTCTTCCTAGCACATCTTGCAAGGGTCTTCCTAGCACAAGGGTCTTCCTGGCACATCTTCTCCGCCCCTAGGAGTGGAGCTCCTCTGCCAAAATCCCCAAGACCAAAACACTCCTCAACTTCATGAAGACAGGGATGTTGCGGGGCTATTTTGACCATGAAGAAGGGTGAATCTTCATCCTGCTCCTAAAGAGAAGTTGTAGATCTTAGAATTAGCTTCGAAACGAGGGGTTGCACGCCTCAATCGGACCTCCGTAGCACCGGGAAAGTGGATCTCAATACAGCTGCGCCGAATAGGTCGGAAATCCGAGCCGAGCCACTCGCGCGAGGGAAAAATCCGAACCGAACCCGAGCAACTGTCAAAACCAAATCCGAGCAACTGTCAAAACCAAATCCGAGCAACTGTCGAATCCGAGCTCTTCCCTCCGCTCGGATGCCGAGCAAGTGCCGATCCGACCCCAACATCAGAGAGCTCGGTCGGCTAACCGAGCAAGTGCCCATCCGAGCCCCAAAACGGAGAAAAGTCACTTTTCCCTCAACATTCGTGTAAGATCTCGATCAGACGGCCCAAATCTTGCCAGCATCGCTAAACGACAAGATTGCATTTTCTTGGGAACTGAGCCGTCTCGAGATTCGTGCCATCATCCAACGGCCCAGATCTTGCCAGCGTCGCTAAACGACAAGATAGCATTTTCTTGGGAGCTGAGCCCGTCTCGAGATTCGTGCCACCATTCAACCGTTCAGATCGAGCCACATAGTTCGGATCTCCAATCCGAGCTACTGTCCTACCGAGTTTCAAAGTTGCAAAAAAATGTGCCTCAAAATCCATGCTCGGATTTGCCGAACTAGAAGCAAAAAAAAGAGGGGAAAACGGATCGGCAGTACGGGTTCGGACCCATTAAGGGATCCAAACCCGAACCCCGTACCCCGTCACCTTCTTCTCCTCTTCAACACTTTCCTGCCAAAACAAAACCAACAAAGAAGAGACCCAACTTCAAAAGCTTCGTCAAACCCTTCGCAGGGCTCCGAACTCCGAGTTCTCCTTCGCGAGCTCCATTCATCTTCAACCTCTGCGCCGAACATACCATGCCGAGCTCCTGCTTCGTCGCCGAGCCTCGCCATGGCATCGAGCTCCGTCACCGAGCTCGACCCCATCCACTTCCGACGAGCCTCTTCCTTCTTCTAGCTCCGTCGTCGAGCCTCCGAACCCAACACATCCCAAGCTTGCATCCCTCACCAAGCTCCTCGACTGAGCTTCGAACCCATCTCGACACGCTCCATTGCCGAGCTCCGTCTTCTTCAACCTCCGACGCCGAGCTCACACCTCCATCTTCGAGCACGCCTCTCGTCGCCAAGCTCTACCCACAATGGCCGAGCTCCATCTTCATTGCCGAACTCACACCCTTCGTCGTCTAGCTCCGGCGTCGAGCCCTCCATCCCGAGCTCGCATCCATCACCAACCGCCATGGCCGAACCATGAGCTCCACCCTCGCCGATGCCGAGCTCGAACCCAACTCTTCTCTCCTTCACTGCGCCAAGAACCCCATATCACTCCCTCTCCTTCGTCGAAGTCGTCATCACCTCATCAAGCTCCGCGAGCTCCCGACCTCGACTCCGAAAGCCCGAGCTCCGAGCTTCCCCGTCGACCTCCCTCGCGAGCTCCGACGTCAAGTCCCCTCCGTTCGGCTCCGCTACCGAAGTCCACGAGCTCCGAGCTCGAACACGCTCTCGAGAGCTGACGAAGGACAAAGAAGAAAGAAGAAGGGAGAAGCAGCAGAGAAGTGGAGAAGGAAGAAGAAGAAGAACATATGGAACAGCGCGGAGAGAAAGGAAAAAAAAAAAAGACACCTCCCGGTCGGACAGCCGAGCAAGTCCCCATCCGAGCTCCACATACGGAGAAAAAAGACGCCGAGCGACTACGACCGTTGGATCTTCCAGGAATTCGCGCTTCTAGTGATGGATGGTCCAGATCGCGCCACGTGCGCTAAACGACAAGATAACGATTTTTTGGGAAACGCGCCTCCTCGAGATTCGTGCCGGGATCCGACGGCACAGATTGCGCCACGTGTCCAGGTATATTTAAATTATTTATTTATTTATTTATTTGTTTTAATTATTTAAAAATTCCGAAAAAATATTTTAAAAATCGAAAAAAATTAATTAAAAATTCTAAAAATAATTATTAATTCATAAAAATTATTTTAAAATTCTGGAAAAATAATTATTAAATTAGAATAATTAATTAATATTTTCGATAATTAATTATTTAATTCGGAAAATGAATAAAAATGAGAAAAAATTCAAAAAAATCTGAAAAAATCACCAAAAATCCAGACAATTCTGAGAATATTTTTGGGCATTTTACAAGCCCAGAATAACACCGTTACACCCCAAGCAAGATCCAAAGAACACCGATAAAATACCGTACGCCATTAGAACAGTAAAACTACTCCTCAAAGACTGAAAAACTCAGTCTCTAGGAGTGGGGGCCTCGTGATATGGCTAAAAATAGGATTAAATTGGGACCGTTCACATCGGAGACGAATTTTAAAGCTCAGGGGTAAAACGGTAATTTCACCTACTAACGGGTCCGAAGCGGGTACTGGGTCTCTTTCTCACAGATCCAATAACCCGCGAACGGATCCACCTCAACTGGGTACGGGTCCCGACCTGATACAAACCCAGTCCGACAGGATAGAATTAGGATCTCTGATTGAACCAAATCAACGGGCCTGATTCGCGACTATCCTCTCACCGGGAATTAAGGGATTACATTCCTAATCTGATTATGAGGATTTTACGCCTTATCAGATCATAGGAATCACATTCCTAATCTGATCCCGATGGCGACTATAAATACCCCCCACCTACCACTGTTACAGGTTAATCACTTTTTTGCCAACTTAAGCTCTTTTTTAATCATCACTGGTTACTGACAAGAGTGTCGGAGGGTGCGTCGCCGGGATCAACCCGGTGTTTCGCACTTTCCTTGCAGGTGTACGGCGGGAGCTCAACAGCCCAACTCCGACGAACAGGCCTGGGGTCGCTATTCAGGTTTTTCCACGAACCCACAAATTCTATCTGTTTACCCCCACACCAAATTCAACGGTAACAGTTACCAAGTATGAAGGACTTATGTTTCAACTTTCATGAAGTTTAGAGATTATTTGCTATTTTAAAAGTATTTTTATATTAGCACTAGTTAGTTGTGGCTCTGTTCTGAAAACTATTTCATGCATGTTAAACAATGACTCATTTGATCATTTAAAAGACTTAATCTGAAGAAGCATGTAACTAGAAAGTTGTAGTAGACACACAGAACTTTCTGTAATGTCTAAAAACCCATGATTTGGTTTCGTACACGAATTATAATGAATTTTAAAAGTGAAAACAGAAACACACAGATTCTTAAAGCTAACTGTTTTGAACTATGCCTATGAGATTGAGTTTGAACTTGTAGAATATGAGTTTTAAGTTGCTGTTGTGGGTTATAATTCATGTTTTGGATGTGGGAATCAGTTAGGAAAAATTATCTTAAGTTTCATATTATGAGTACCTCATGTGTGCTTGTAAATCTACAATATAGACATACTTGTTCACTGTTTTGAAGTCGAAATTGTGATAGGTGTTTATGTATTGATGTTGATTATTTTGTGATGAAATTCTTGCCCATTTTTGTGTTTGTGATTGCTATCTACTTTGAGTAAAAGCATGAGGAGCACCCGATCGCGTTTCTTCAATGAAAGTGGGCCGAGAACAACTCCGTTTTAGCATGAGCGCCAATTGTATGCTTGCTGTTTAGAAATGTGATTTTTCATTTTTAGAGCTCTTTAGCACTCTTTTTGAATATTTTTGGTGTATGATTTATTCCTAGGGTAGTGTACCCTTGTTGGGCTACAATCATTGAGTTTGAGACTCTAGGATTAAGTCATGCTGGCATATCTAGACGGGTAGAGTTGGAACCCGTGTCACATCGAACGCGTTGGAGAAGATGACTCATGCACCGACATACTCGCCATTCATGGAAGGATTCCATGGTTGTGTTTGGTGCTACCACTTGTTGAGGACCGTGGAGCGTGAAGGTTAGCAGGAGCTACGTGTTGGTCGGGTCGAGGTTGCGATCGAACTCCCAGGGTAGATGGCGATTGCGGCGATCGAAGGAGTCGGCTTGTCGTTGGTTTGGGCCAAGTGTGGGCCAACCCTTGGGCCTGATTTGAGAGCTAGATTGAGTCCTTTTGTGGGATGGGTTAGGTTCTAATAATGAAAAAGGTAATTAACTAGAAAATGGTCTACATGTAGAACTTAACTAGTTGTTCATAATAAACAGAAGTTGTTTACTAGGTTAGGACGTGAAAGTGGATAGTTCTCCTAACTAGAAGAGTATTGGTTAAATGAAATAGAACTAGACTCACCTAATAATTCACAATGAGATAATGAAAAAAAGATTAGAGATTGATTAGAGTCTTGGTATTTAGATAATCAGATGATCGGATAAAATAAAAAGCTAGTAATCGTATAATTAACCTCATTCTTAATCTTGGTCTTAGAGTAGGTTAGCTCTTGGGTTGGTGGTTTTGTAGGTTAGTTCGGGTCGTTGTTGAATGTAATGACTTGCATTAGTGGGTGGTGTTCGTCTGTCAGAGAGACGCATGGCATCTTCACGCCTGGACCAATCCTAGGTTCGTTTAATGCGGCAGGGGACTTAGGGACTGCCATGAGAATGAACTCTTTGGGGCTCTATTGTCTTCAGCGGGAGTGCCTTTATAACCGTAAAAACCTTTGAGGAGGTTTGGAGTGGTGACGGTTTCTCGACTGCAAGTTCTGGTTTAGTATAAGGATGAGTGCAGCGGAGAGTTAGGGAAACCCTAATATCCGTCAGGTCCTATGTTGATCTGTAACACCCCGCAAAATTGGAAATGACAATTTTGCCCTTGTGTATTACGCACGTGTATTTTGTAATGTGTTTTCACCACGTGTTTTGATTACCGAATATTTATGCATTTTTCCGCATTGATTTTATCCTATTTTGAGTCTCAAATTTCAATCACTATATTTTACGTGCTTTTTACGTATTTTTTTGCACGTGCTTTCTACGTACGTAGCAATTACATCGTAAAATTAATAAATATATTTTCTTATATTGTATTTTTATTATCTTTAACATTTTCTACGTACGTAGAAAATTACGTACATGAAATTACGTCGTAAAATTAATAAATATATTTTCTTGTATTGTATTTTTATTATCTTTAACATTTTTTCGTTAATAAAACCAAATTTTGCATTTTGATGTTTTACGTGCGACGCACGTGTTTCGGTACGCGTATGTGAGCGTACTTAAAAAATAAATTTCGAAGTGTGTGTAACACTCCGTACTTTGAAATACTATATATACTAGATGAGAAATGCTAGACATACATGAAATTCTACCCCAAACATACATGAGGCTTGTCTTTTAGTGGTTGGTGTGTCCATTAATCACTAAAAGACAAATAGATAAGACCCAACAATCACTAAAAGACAAGCCCCATATAAGTTTGGGATAGAATCTCATGTAAATCTAGCATTTCTCATACTAGATATAGTATAATTATATGTTGATAAAGTAAATGGTTGTTTGGTAAAAGTTAAATGGCTGTTTGGTATTATAAAGCTTTGGCATTTGGTAAAGTAAAGGAATTGGATTGATATGGAGGGGGACCCACTGAAATTTGTAAACAGCAAAGAAGTTAGCTTGCCTGTTGTATGAAGCCTTTGACTTCGGTCAACAAAGGATGTAGCGACGTGGCTCCATGTGGGGGGCCACGGTGAGAATTTCTCACCAGTAGGCCGGTTTGGAGTTTAGAAGGAGAAAAGTTGGGGGTTGGTGTTTTTGAAGAGTTACGATGGTGAAGAGTTGGGGGTTTTTAGAAGTTAAGAAAATGAGAGGTTGGAAAATTAATTTAGTAATTTATTAGGTGTGTAATTTTGTAAATTGAACACTCAACTTGTCCTATAAATAGCACTCATTTTTTTCTCATTTCACACACCCAAAAAATAAATCAAAACAAGAGAAAGGAAAAAGAAAGAGAGAAGAGAGTTCTTGTGCTTGGAGGCTCTTGCTAGGAGAAGAGGAACTAGGAGTCTTGGAGCTAGGAGTGGTGTTCACCTTCTTTCAATTGTTCAAGCTTCAATAAGGTGGGTGGTTTCTTACTTTCTAATTGTAGAGATGTCATGCTAGCAATTATGAATTGGTATTATAGGATAATATTGATATGTAGATAAATTTCATGCTAATATAACATTCTATGAATAATATGGGTATGATTAAGCAAATAATAAGAGATTGTGAAGTAAGAGTTGATATCATGATTCATGTTAAAATACTTATAAAACTTTATGTTTGGTAAATGTATATTTTTTTATGGAAATTTTGATGTAAAAAGTAGAACAATATATACTCTTGTATATGATGAAAATTAGTTGTAAATCATGTAAATGAAAAATGAGAAAAAGTAAGGGTTGATTATTTTGCAATGCATGAACAAAAGAAAAGAATAGATTGTATGAAAAAGGTTGAGAATACTTCTCTTGATAGCAAGTACAATTTTCTTTTGAGTTATTTGGATACTAATGAACTCATTTTTGGTTATAAAAGAAACAATAGGTTCCAATAATCAAAATGAATAGATGCAACTTTATGTTTTCTAATAAGAAATTTTTTTGAAAGTTAGATCAATCATCTAAAATATGGATTAGAAACATATGAGTTACTGTTAGAGATTAATCTCAGTTTTTATAAGTTTATTTTTAGTCAAATAAAAGATTTAATCACATTAAAGAATCGAGATTTATGAAATAAGAAAGATAGCAGAAAATGAGACAAAAGCAATATAAGTGTATTTTAAACCGTTGGGCACAACTGGCCCTGTGGGCTGGCGTTGCGCTGTCTTGCCGTTTGGTCTGGGTTCGAATCTCAGTAAGCCCAAACATTCTTTTGGGTTTTTTATTTTTCTTTTAAATAAACCCACACCCGAAAGTGTGTACAAGAAACTTCGAAAAGAGGATTTGAACACTAGTCCATAGAGGACTTAGTGGCTAGTGGGCGTGGCCTTTGGGCGTTGACTGTGAGCTCACGGGTTCAAAACCCATTGTCAGTTTTTTAATATTTTTTGTTTATTTTTAAGGAGTTTTGTCTTCAAAAAAAATAGAATGAATCATTTAAGAGCATGATTTATATCATTTAGAAGAAAGGTAAAATGTTGATATGTTAATTAATTGTCTTCGATGAGATTATTCATTTATGTTGAATACTTGATTATTATATGTACTTAATTTGCAAATAAGATTGCAAGTGATCAAATCATGTTTGTGAAAAGAATTATTTTTTTTATGAATGAATTATGGATGAATGAGGGAATCAGGAATAAAAGTTAAGATGAGACATTAATCATTTATGGATAAGTTAAAGATGAAACTATCGAGGTTTAAGACATAATTATTGAAGGGTATGTGTACCCATGTTTCTTGTACATGAAAGATTATGATTAAGGATTAGTAAGACCTCAGTTACCGGTAATATTGAAAGAAAGATTGAGATATGAATTTTGAGATATTGCCGTGGGGCAATCTCGTATTTTTGTAAACAAGTCTGGTAAGAGGTAAAACTGATTCTAAGAATGATAACACATTCATGTCGTGAACTAAATAACTAGACACATAAGTGAAGCTGTAGTAAACTTGGGCAAATGTAAGTGGGTTGCCTCTATATAATCGGCAGTGGATCTCCGTGGCTATAGACCCAGTCGACGGACTGAGGTTGCTCCGTGGAGACGACTTTTATTTTTTAATCCGGGATTATGAGAACGGGTCAGCGGTGGATTCCGGAATCTTGAGTAATTGGGCGAATAGTTTTGTTTTTCCATACTCTAATGTATATGCGTATACTGGGACTAGAGGGGCACTTGCAGGATGATTCGCATGATGTGGGATCTGTGATAACAGTCAGCGGTGGACTCCGAGGTTGGGATTCAAATTCGTAGAATGATATAAATCTTGTATTATTACTAGGTAGTTTCATGGCGATGGATCGAATCCTTTATTGTGGAGTACGTAGGCGCTTGCCCTCGGACCTATGTAGTATGGGATGCATAGAATCCGAACAAGTGTGTATTAGTGTCATCCTAGAATAAAATGTGCGCATTAGGTATTAAGGCATGGCATACACTTACATGTTTAGAATAATCACTTTTGACACTTTATATTTCATTCAAGATTTTTGTGGTTTGTTAAAGTATTGAGATCGTTATACTGTTTCTGGCATAGAGAGGATAGCCGTGTATAACATTTCATCGGTTGTAAGAAACTGACGTGCCTACAGTCTTATATGCAGGTATTGGATTTCAAAGTGGATGTGCTGATGCTGGTTTAAGTTAAAAATGTTGTAATTGTATTGTTGTAATTTATTTCATCTTTTGCTGTGTAAACAAGTGTACTATAACTCTGATGTACTATTGAAAAAGTTTTAAATTCCTTGTAAAATTGTACGACGTGAAGTAAAGATCCTGTGAAATCTCGAATTCGGCTTTATTTGGAATTCGGGGCGTTACATGATCAATGCGAGTAGAAGACTTAGAGACTGCCATGTGAGTGAACTCTTTCGGGCATTAAAACAATGTTCTCAGCGGGGAGGTCTAGTTCCCGTACATTAGCTTTTGGTGAGGTCCGGGGATGCGGACTTACCGCGACCTACTATGTGTTTAGCCGCGACGGAGTAAGCCGTTCGATTGCGGGCACAGTGGATAAAACACGAGGATTGAACACCACTAGCGCGAAAGCGACTAGAGTAAACCAAAAGATTACAACCTCATCATCACTAGGGTATCAGAGACAGGAGAGAGCACAAGAGTAGGATGCATAGCGGGGGATTAAATTCCATCAACTGAAGAACGTCGTTTGGTTGGGGAATGTGCAGTATGGGATGCATATCTCTCCAATCAAGCGTACATTAGCTTTAGGTGCATGTGTGCATAGTGTGTGCATTAGATCTAGGTCGTGGCATACACCGATACTTGTTTGACATCACTTTTCCAGTTGCATCAAATTTTGGTTGTTGAGGTTTGGAATCGCTATATTATGGCATAGCGAGGATCGCTGTATTATAGCATTGCATCGGTTGTATTCAACTGACGTGCCCACAACCTGTTTAGTTGTAGGATTGCTGATTGGGGAGCGCGGGGAGAACTCAAGCCGTGGGAAGCATCCAAGTGAAAGTTACTGTCCAATTCTGTTGTATATTCATGATGTACTAATTAATTGTAATTGTTGTAATCATTGGATATTGTAATAACATTTTTATGTAATAAAAAGTTTTTAATTTCCTGTGATTTTTCTGTGTTTGGATTCATTTGAAGTAAGATTCTGGCTTGTGTCTTGAGTTTCCGGTTTGGGGAATTCGGGGCGCTATATATATATATATATATATATATATATATATATATATATAAGAGCATCCACGATCGTGTGGTATATTTGCATTGTATGCATTTGATAGCATTCAGGGCGTTGCAATCGTGTGCTATATATGCAATTTTTCCCATTTGCGCTATAGTAGACTACTATTTTTAGTAGAGGATATAGCAATATGCATATTATAGCGAACGAAACTTGAAATATTTTATATTATTTTTAATCCATCGGATGAAACTTCAAGTTTCGTCTGTGGTAAAAAAAAAATCCGGACGAAACTTCAAGTTTCGTTAGAGGGGAATGGCTGATATTTTATAAAATGGTTTAAATAGTTAATTAGTTTAATTAGATAATTATTTAGATAATTAGCTAAATAATAGTTAGATTATTAGGTTTAGTTATATAATTAATCATTTAATTAGTTGTTAACTGGGAAAAAAATTAGTTTTAGACGAAACTTCAAGTTTCGTTCGTGGTGATTTTTTTTTCCCACTCCAACGAAGCTTGAAATTTTGTCTAAGATTACAAATTATTAAAATATACTATTTAGCACAAAAAATTTATAAAAAATTTAATTTCTTTTAACAGACGAAACTTCAAGTTTTGTCCAATCAAAATTTGGGCTACTTTGCTATTTTTTTAGCATTTGACGACTGTAGCGAAACCACAAATTGCAATTTCTATCTTTGCATTGTCATTTTTTACCTTTCATGACTGTGGATGCTCTAATAAGTAAATATATATAAAAAATAAAAATAATCTCAACAATTAACGAAAAAAACATAAAAATCATTAAAATTATATATATATATATATATATATATATATATATATATATATATATATATATAATGAAAAAAGAAATATTGTCAACAATAGAGTCGAACCTATGCAAAGCCTAACAGATTTATAGTCTATCCCCTTGACCACTCAGACAAAATGACTTTTGTGGTAATATTAGAATATATACTCCATTAACTACGTCTGATGTCTAATGACAGGCCCAGGGCCAGCCCTATATATAGATAAGTGAGCAGTTAATTTGGTTGTTTACACCTATTTGTTATAAACTTTGAAATATCAACCAACTTAAAAAAATACAAAAAAAAAACTTGGGCCCGCTCGATTCAACCCAGCCCGAGGCCGGGTGTACTACGTCTGGGGCTAGTCCGGGTCGGAGTTTCCCCATGTTGAGCCCAGACCGGGTAAGGGGTGACTCGGACCCAGGCTCGACCGCTACAGGGGTTGGCCCGGCGGGTATCGGCCTGGACTGGCCCACCCAGCCTGGTTGCCACACCTGTAATACCCCGCAAAAATAAATAATATTTTTATTATTATAATTTTTGCCTACAAGTTTTTATGTACAATGCACATGCATTATAATGTGTTAATAGTACTTGTATTATTATTTATTATTATTTTATTTATATTATTAATATTAATGGAGGATATTTATTTTTGGGCTATTAATATTAATTAAAATTAGCATTTAATAATAAGAGAACATTATTTGGGCCCATAAAAACCCAGCCCAACACAAAAGAGGCAAACCAAAACCCTAACCCTAATTGTTTGACATGACATATATAAAGAGAGGGAGAGAGAGACTCTCTCTCACTTTGGTTGCTTTTCTTTTAGAGTTGCATTAGGGTTTTTGGAGGATAAGGTCTTTTGGAGGCTATTAATCAGGAATCCGACATTAGAAGAAGTGGGTGTTCTTCTCTTCTCATGTTTTATCATTATTGTTTGGGATCTCATAACATGAATAGTTTTGTAGATTATGATTAGTGTTCATTACTACAAGATCTATATATTTTTTGTTCGTTTTATGAGATTGATGCATGATATATGTTTGTTATACTGTTTAATAAAAGAAAGCATGTTAAAATTGTTGTATGATATTTTTATGAGTATTGAATGATTTAAAAGACAAAAAAATCTAGTTGTGTTGTGTTGTCCATGAAAATATACATATGTTGTTTGAGATTCATATCATGCAAATAACTCATCTTTTATTCTTAATTTCATGTTATAGATGATTGCAGACTTGTGTAACTATTAGTTTTTATTGACATGAAGATTTAACGATTATTTAGTGCATAAAATACCATTTTTTTCCATGGTTAAAAGTCTCAGTTTTTCTTGAGTTGATTACTTACTGTTTTTAGGGTTTATTTTGTTGAGATTAGGGTTTTGTCTGGATTTGGGTTTGAGAAGGGGTTCGGGTTCAAATCCAGTAGGGGGGCTTCGGGTCTGATGTGGGTAGGGTCTGTGATGGAGAGGAGCCCAGGTCTGGTTCAGATTGAGTTTGGGTTTAAGTCTTGTGAGGGCTCGGGTTTAGGCTTGCTTGGGTTTCGGATCCAGCTGAGATCTGGCCAGGGTTATGAATGATTGGAGTTTGGGTCTGGATCCATGAAGGCTTGGGTCTGAGTTGGGTTCAAGTTAGGGTTTGAGCCATAAGGGGTTTTGGGTTAGGGTGTATTTGGAGTTGGAGTATGAGTCAATTGAAGGGGCTCGGGTCTGGTGTGAGTTGATTTTGGGATTGGTTTTGATTAAGATAGGGTTTGGGGTTGGTTGTGATAGGGGTTAGGGTGTATTTGAGTTAAGATGAAGATTAATATATTCAATTTGGAACTAGTTGTAATCTAGCTCGGTTTTATTAACTTTTAATAGTTGATGGACAAGAGTGATTTATCAAACAAAATATAGTAATAATAATCATTAATATTTGGGAAGAGAAAATCAAATTAAATAAGGAGTGTTGATTATTCATTCTAGAACTAGTATAGTCTAGATCGTTTTAATTTTAATAACTGATGAACAAATAACTAAAAAACTAATAATATAACCTATTAATATTTGGAAAATAGATCGAAAATCGAAAATAGATAAAGGGATTAATTGGGTATTAAACGAGGAATTATATGAGATTTGGAAGTTGTGTGAGATAAACTTGAGATGTGAATGAAACTTACTTATATTGTGTTTCGTCCTAGAAATCCGGAGTAGTTAATTATAATTACTCCTAATATTTGGGATTACTTTGGAAATTAGGGTTGAGATAGGAAACCTAGAATGTCAATCGGTTCCTAGTTGTGTGGGTTTGTAGAGGCTGAGCAAGTCCTAAGGTACCGGCAAAGTCATGATTCATAGACGCGGGAATTAGACCGGTTGGGCTAGTATTCCTAGTGTTGTTGAGTTCGAGCCAATAGGGTGACAGTAGGTCTTGGTGGTAATTGTTTGTATTTGATTATAAGGACATGCACTAGAACATAGTTATGACGAAAACAATAACGAACATGTCTAGTAAAGAGCTGCGATTCCTAGGAATGTTCGGGACCGAGGATACACCTGGTAAATCCATGGATGGTGGGCTAGGGGTAGGCCGGTAAGGTCTATAGTTATGGGTGATCGACTTGCTGTAACTCCCTATTTTATCTGTACGTATTTTATTACGTGAACCTTGCATTTCATTTATCAGACCATTTTCCTCTACTGTTGTAGAATCTTTATCATACGCTGTAACTATTTGATTCTTGTTAAAGCCCGAATATTTTCTGATCCATTCTAAATTATTGTGATTATTCAATTTGAATTTAAATTCAAACCCGAACCTTTCAAACCACTCCATATTTCTCCACTAACCCAACTCCTTACTGCCATCATTCAATCCCTAATATATTCCATGTAGCGCCCCGAATTTTCAATATGATATCTTAGAAATACATTGCACAATTTCCAGTATCAACTTCAAATGTAATATTAAACACAGTCGAACACCAATAAAATTTTTTCAACTTTCATTACATTAATCTTTACATAGCACATGAATTACAAATTTTCTTTCCTTACAACAATTTCTTTTACAAATTAAATAACCCATTACACCACTTTAACTCATGCATCCAAATCCCAAGCTACAAGTAATCACCTGTAAAATATGAGGCTAGAGATAACCCTAACCCCCAAAACTGAAGGGGTCAGTCATAATGGTGTGAGTGACATAAAACAATCATAAGTAAAGCATAGAATTATAAACGACATGAAATAAACAAGAATACATATGATATGACATAGCAAGGAAACACGAAAACATCAAGTGAAACTAGACTAAGTGTCAAGTATAGAAAACAGGAAAACACATGCATGAAACCAAGTCAAGAGAACACAATTCTATATGCTGACTCTCTAATGCGTACTTGTCAGAGTCTACGCATCCCACTCTACATAGGTCCGGTGCAAGCCCTTAATGTCTCCACATTGTAGGGTTTAATCTCCCGCTATGCAACTAATCCTAACACGATGACTACTACGAGATAAAAATAAACTGCGAGTATTAGTCCATGCCTCGATAATTCCGGAGGTCAATCTCTATCCACAGATAATTCCAGAGACTATTTCACTCACACCTGGGAATCTTCGAGAATACCCCATACCGAAAGCGATGGCACCTCATCACACGAATACCACATATGCGTTGCCTCGACCCGATAATTCCGGAGATCAATCTCACACCACAGGTAATTCCGGAGACTATTTCACTTACACCTGGATAATTCCGGGGATTATCTCACACCACAAGCCATACTGAGGTTCATAACCCATGTTCTCGTTCATCATATCACCACTAGTGCCTGTCCTTATCATTTAGGTTGTTTTATTACTTCACGAATCTCCTAGAGTTGGTGTACCCTACCGGACTTAACTAAACAACTGATCAACTAAAATGCCTCAACAGGCCTAAACACAAATATCTCAACTACCGGTATACTAGGGTCACACACCCTCTAGAGACTCACACCCAAATATCCAAACCAAATCTTCCAACATAAATTGCTCAGTTAAACCACTTGAAAACGTATGTTCAGTAGAAGATAAAGTATAGAGTAGAAACTTATAGATTAAAATATTTGGAGAATAAATCATTTAAAAGAACATTCAAATATGTATACATATATCAGTATCAGTCGACTACAAAAGCCATCGGTCGACTGTCCAGAGAAAAAATCTAGTAGCTTTAAGAAAATAATTCTAAGTATTATAAGTCGACTATCAAATGATCATAGGTCGACTGTCCAGAGAAAAATCCAATACCTTTATGAAAATAGCGGTCAACTGTAAGAAAGTCATCAGTCGACTGTCCAGAACGAACTTTTAAGAAAAATTAGAAATCACAGCAGCCGGGTCGCGACGGTCGACTGTAAAGTCACACCAGTCGACTGTCGACCTGCAGACTGCAGATTTTGGTTGTGCATATTTCAACCAATATCTAGTTTTACTTTATGAAAATGATTTCTATCAAAAGCATATTTCTTATCTGATCAAATACAACTTGTAGGATATATAATCGTCCATAAGAACTAAATCAAAACTACTTGAATTTATAAAAATTGCAATTTGTTAATTTCTTTCAATCAAACATGTATTGTGCATATAAACAAAATAGAGTTTCTTAAAAATTAACTGTTCATTGAAATAGCTTCATATTCAGATCCAAACCATATCAATACCAAGACCTCAAAAAGATCTCCAATTTAGTTGTATTCATCAAACTCAATCCAATTTATCTCAAATCCAATTCTCGAGACATGATCTCCTAATTCATTAGTCCTTCTCAAAATTTCCTCAAACTCAATCACCATTATTAACTCATGAACAAATCTAACATTTCTATAATCAAGATGTGTTCATCCCAACTCAATGATAATAAGAACTCACATCATCCACATGAAATCTATCCATAGATAATTAGGGTTCATAAAAGATCAATTTTTAATTCATCATTCCATCAAGTACATATTCATACTCAAACCCTAACATGCTTTCTAGTAGATGAAATACCATATACAACATTACAAGAATAAAAAAAACAAATTATATCACTCGCATACAACATACACAAAACAAAAGAAAACAAAACAAGTCACTCACCTCAATGAAGAAATCCAATCGAATTAATGAAGAATAAGAAAAGCCCTTCTTTTGCGAAATCCAAGATCATCCCTTTGAAACTTCAAGAAATTAATAGTAAAAATATATTTTATTTTTTGCAGAGGAGAGGAACGGCTGTAGTGACTATGATATAGGCCAAAATCTGGAGTTTCTAGGATTTTACAAGTTTATGGAAACATCCCTTGACAAATTATTACTTTACATACATAAACCTTTCTTTATAAAGTAGTTAAAATAAGTTAAATAAATTAAAATAAAACCAAATCCTTTAACTACTAAGTTTTCCAGTCATCCAGCACAGCTCAGGAAAATAAAAATTTCGGATTTGTACTAAAAGTGGTAATTTTGCACAAAAGTCCTTCTTTTTCGTAATATTTGCAAATACGTCATAAAATATTCGTAAAAATCCAGAAAATTCAGAAATAATATCTAATAATGAATATTTAGATTTTTCAATTAAAATATCTGACTTTTACTTTCCAGAAAAACATTTGCACAAGATCCAACATAAATTCCATATTTGCAAAAACACCATATTTGTTTAAATCTTTACCAAATCAACTCTAAATAAAGTTTAAATATATTTTATTTTCAATGATGACCATGGCAAGCCCAAAAATCAGTAAAAACAAATTTTTATTATTTATTTGAGATCCAAATGGCTTTTTACATAAAAGCCCCTCTCTTTCGAGGTATTTATAAAAATAGTTTCTTTATTCAGAAAAATCCCAAAATTTAGGATAGACTCAATTATAAGTAAGATAATTTAATAAAAATTTAAAATTGGATATCTGCACCAAAAATATTTGCACGTGTAAAATCGACAAATTTGTAAAATAGTCAAATTAATTTAACTAAATCTGAAAATTAAAATATCATAAATAAATAAGAAAAATCAATCATTAACCATAACATTTTAAGAATTCAAGATTCATAACTTTGCACGTGTGTTGCACGTGCATAATTGCAGTTTCAAGAAAATAGTCAAAATAGTCAACTTTACAAATTTAATATTATTTACTAA
This sequence comes from Hemerocallis citrina, assembly GCA_017893485.1. Classification (NCBI taxonomy): domain Eukaryota; kingdom Viridiplantae; phylum Streptophyta; class Magnoliopsida; order Asparagales; family Asphodelaceae; genus Hemerocallis; species Hemerocallis citrina. Next base: position 95,334,347 of record CM030364.1, on the reverse strand, counting down.
CGCAAAATAAATTATTTTATTTTGCGGGGTATTACATTCCATCTCATCAACAACCTCATTATCTCATCCCAGACCCCATTCAAAGCCAAACATCCAACAACCCACACCACCTCCCCAACATCTTTTTACTTCATTCATTACTTCATCTTCATCTATTTAAACCCCTACTGCCTGTATACATATCCATATTAGAGCTAGTATTCGGTCCTATCAGGTCGGGTCCTCCTCTATCCAGACCCGATACCTCACGGGCCCAAAAATTGGACCCTGACCCGGACATGCGAGAACCAGGTTTGGGTCCTAATTTAAAAAATATATCGGTCGGGTCCAGTAGCCGGGAATAAATATTTGCACGTAAGTATTTAAAACCCGATATCCTACGGTTCCAACAATTTTTGCACTTATGTACATGCATAAATATTAGATTTACACATATATATTCAACAATTACTATTTATATGTATATCCCTATAACATTGTAATTCAAATTCCATATTTTTTAAGTATTTTTTAACGGGTCCGAGTCCAGGTTGGTTCTATTTTGAGCGAACCCGAACCTGGGCCCGTATGGATTGGGTCGGTTCCGGCCCAACGTCGGGTCCGGATCGGGTCCGAATCTGGGTAAATGTGACAATGCTAATCCCTATATATTAACCCCATCTCACATCCACTCAAACACCAACCCCACATCTTCAATAAAATAACCACCTCCCTCCAATTTTCAACCACTAATGCATATATATATATATATATATATATATATATATATATATATATATATATATAGAGAGAGAGAGAGAGAGAGAGAGAGAGAGGCTTCTTCCGTTGCAAACGCTACTGTAGCAGTTGCGAACGTGCGAACCACTTAACCCGTCATCCCCAATGACGAGTTAAGGCAAAACACGTAACCCGTCATCCCCAATGACGGGTTATGTATTTTGCCTTAACCCGTCATTGGGGATGACGGGTTAAGTGGTGTGCACGAGTTCGCACGACATTTGCGTTTGCAACGGAAGATGGCCCATATATATATATATATATATATATATATATATATAGGCTTCTTCCGTTGCAAACGCTACTGTAGCAGTTGCGAACGTGCGAACCACTTAACCCGTCATCCCCAATGATGGGTTAAGGCAAAACACATAACCCGTCATCGGTGATGACGGGTTATGTGTTTTGCCTTAACCCGTCATTCCCAATGACGGGTTAAGTGGTGTGCACGTGTTCGCACGATATTTGCGTTTGCAATGGAAGATAGCCCATATATATATATATATATATATATATATATATATATATATATATATATATATATATATATATATATATATATATATATATATATATATAGTTGATGTATATATATATATAGAGAGAGAGTATATATATAGTTGATGTATATATATATATAGAGAGAGAGAGAGTTGATGTACATATATATATATATATATATATACATCCGTTTGCAATTGCTTTTCTTGGGTTTATTTATTCACTTTTGATCATTCCGTACTCTTTTGGCTTGAGCCTACTATTTTTTGGCTCATTACAAATTTTGCTCTTTGTGTTTTGAGTTTGAATTGTTCCGCTATATGTTCATCCCATTGATTTCTATGTATTTTTCTCTTTTGGAGCCTAAACCTGTACCCTAAACTCATTAACCTGCAACCCAAAACCCCAACTTCTTAATTCTCCTATATAAATACCCCTTTAACCCTAATTATTAATTAAACCCTAATAATCTCCCTCTCTCTCCCCTACCGCTGCTCACCCCTCTCTCTGTTTTTCGTTTTCAAACCCATCCCGAACCTTCTTCACCTTCGTCATCTCCCGTTCTCCGATCCCGTCTCCGACCACCACCTCGACCCCGATCACCCTAGCCCCTTCGCCATCGTCTCCTCGTCATGACTACCACCCCGACTACCCACCATCCCGTCGCCTATTCCCATCGCCTTCACCGGAACCCATCGCCTGCACTTTTCAACCTCACCGCTATACCTCAACCTCGTCGCATACCTCGATCCTCCCCACAACCAACAGAGCACTGAGCACTGAGCTCTGATTTGGAACTACTTGCAGTGTTTCGTTGCAAAACAGAGCACTGAGCTCCTCGCTCTCGCTGTTGCGTCGCTCCTCGATGACAGTGCCACTGCCAGTCACCCCGAGCACCCTTGCCGCCCTTCGCTCTCATCGCTGTCGTCGCTTCTTGACCGCAAGCACCGTTGGTCCCCCGCTGTGTTCTCTATCTCTCTCTATCACGGTTGAGAAGAAGCTGAATTGGGCTTTCTCATCCGATGTTTGGTGTTTGGATTAGAGGATCCGCTATTTTGCTATGTGGGTGTGTTGCCGTGTTTGCTGTTATGTGTATGGGTGTTTGCATGCAGTTGCACGTGATTCCGTCTTCGTGGTTCGTCGCCCGGGATTCTTATCCCGTTATTTTATATATTCGCGATTAACAACTAAAAGGTAAAAGGCAAGTCTCTTCTTGAACTAGTTTATTGTTTTGTTCAAGATTCTTTGATCTCTGCAAGTAGTTCCAAATCTTTTTATCGTACTGCTATTTGAAATTCCGTTAAGTATATTGAAGGTTTACACGAGCTAACCGATATATTCTTAACATCGTGCCTACATCTTTGATCTAAAACCTAGTCCCTCTTGTACATTGCATATGCACGTTTACATGAAAAATAACTCGATCCATGTGATAGACTTGTTTGATGAATTGAATATATTAAATTGAATTTAAATTAATGAATTGATTACCATGCCTGTGAAATTGCATCTTAAAACTGGAATTATGCATGTTAAACATCTAGCATCACTTTGATTATTAATTAGCATGAACTATATAGTTGTATGATGAAGTTGTTGTCTATTCATATCAAATTATTTTCTGGTCTACTGTTTGTTTGTTTTTTTGTATCAGATTTTCGACCATGTTGCTGTTGTAAGTTGAAATAACTTTCTGAACATGAATTATAGCCCCATGAATCTATTTTCTAGAAATTTTAACGGATCTAAATTATGAGTTATAATCTGTTAGATATCAGTATTTTAGTACAATTGTGTCTGAATTTTCAGATTCACAAATTTATGCATATCTTTCTGTTTCATAATTAAATAGAACATGTTAACAGTAAAATAAAAATTTGAAATAAATTTTGCTGAGACTAGACATGTGTAGGAACCACCCTGAATTTTTGTATATTTAATTGATGAGTTTTCTGACCTAAAACATATATGTGAACACAATTTATAACTTACTGCCTGAACATAAAATCTGAAAAGAATAGGATTTTAACCCTTGTTTCTGTAACTTTTATATCGTATATATATTTGCTGGAACCGGCAGAGAGTTTAGTTTCTAGAATATCTGACGGATCCAGATTTGCTTTTCTGTAGTAGCGGTAATCTGTGTTTTTGTACAGTAACGTCATGCTGTCCAGATTGTGTAATTTGTGTGTAATTAATATGTATGCTTCTTGCTTTGTCTGTCACGAGTAGAATTAGTCACACCTAGCATAGTAAAACATTGAAACCTTCTTGCATGCTCACATAGGATAAAATAAAATGATAACAAGCCGGGGTATTATGGGATGGCTTGGTAGTGAACAATCGGAAACTGTACTCGGTCGGGCCCTACTGTTTGACTTGTACTGACTGATGGCCATAAAATACTGCTTGATAATTACTGTCATTGAACATTAAACACTGATTACTGAGCCGAATACACGAACCGTGAATTCACCATCAGTATAAAGTGTACACTGTGTGCTTACGCCGAACCTGCAGATTGGGACGCAGTAGTACGTGCACTAGATAGGTTAATAAAATGATTAATAACCTACATTTGACATTTCATGCTTCATCCCGTATACTGTCACCAACATTAGACTTGAGTTGAAACTATTAATTAAATGCATGATTAAACGTAGACCCTTGATATTATTGTCATTCCTTGTCTTTGTAATTGACTTTGATCCCGTTCCTTTTTCTTTTGATATACCATGTTCCTATTACTCTCTGTTTTCTCTACTTGCTGTCCATGACTTGCTCTAAGGACATTATTTTCTTTCTTTTTAGATTATGAATTTACAGGTACTGGTGGAACAATACCAGAAGAAATTAGTGAGCAACGATTCTAGAAGATGAAGTCCAAGTTAGATTGCTTGAATTAATTTATTGCTAGATTTATTTCTTTGAACATTGTCTTGCTTTTATACTTTGTTTTTGGGCTTTATGACCCGGAGTTTGTTTTTATCCCAGATGTTGAATATTATTATTTGGATTATTTCATTTATTATTGAAGTTGATCTTAGTTATGTGATTATATCTTCTTGCATGGTTGTGATTGTTGTTTCATATTGTTGAGTTAGTCTGGAACGGCTTAGGGATGGTGTTTACATCATTCGCTGGGCCTATGTTACGTACTTGTATTCCATATTTTGGAAAGCGGGGTGTGACAATTTAATGGGGAATCCTAGTAAGACTTGGACTCCAGATATGGTTGGATAATTAATTAGATTAAATGGGCCAACTAAAGTTCAAAGGCCCACACACGAATCTGAACCAAGTCAGATTCGTGAGCCCTATAGCCTCATTACTCTCTTAGGGTTGATTTTCTACATCTATATATATATATCATATGTATATGTGGAAAAGATATAGTTGAGAAAGACCCTAGTCGTCACAGAAATTGTGAGAGTGAGATCGTGAGGAACAACCTCTTCCCGCAGCTAGCACCACAGCTTGAGGGAAAGCTTGATTTGATATGTTCGTGTGGATACCGTAGAGGCACCGCAATATTGCAGTGATGTGATCAACATACTGTGGAGACAACAGATCCATCTGTAAGGTATAACTTCTAAACACGATTTATGGTTTTCGCATGGATCCATGGCTAGGTTTCAATATTTTTTTTTGTAACTTTTCTGCTATGTATTGAATCTGAGATTACCCTCGAAACCTAATAGTTGTATCCCTTTGACTATAGAATCTAGAACATCTTAGGGTTTTACAAACCGATTTATAAATTGTGAGATATTGATATTTTATAGCAGCACGTTGTAAATTCCAAATTACTTCCTGTGCACTAGACCTGCAATGTAACCTTCGTTTCCGATTTTTTCAGATTTCTTTTATAACTCTTTTCCCTTATCAATTCATGTAATCAGATTTATCTAATAATAATCTTGTTATTTTCTTCAACCAAATTTTATTCTTTCAGTCGATCAGTTTCTTTTAGTTGAACCCTGCAAATTCTCATACATCCTATTTAATTTTAGTATGTTGACTATTTCAATTAATCTATGATATTATTATTTGATTTGTTATATTAAAGCACATCCAAAGCCTAATTTTTAAACCCAGAATTCGTTAACCCAAACCCATCTACAAATCAAACCCCAACTGCATACTACCCCCCCCCCCCTAATCTCCACTAACAACACAATTCCCTCTATTTCCTCTTAATCACTCATCTACGTATCCCCTGATTTGCACTTATCTCTAACTAATCCCCTAATCCTTCATTAACTTAATTAACCCTGATTTTCCACTAAACCCTTCAGCCGACTCTCTCACTCTCATCTTCTTCTTCTTCCTCTCTTTCGAAACCCAGCGCCCTCGCCTTTGCCCAACCCCTCACCCAACACCACCACCTTCAACCACTGCGCCTCCTTCGACCGCCCACAACCCCGACCGTCTTCATCCCGCAACCAGCATGCGCCACCCCTGACATCCCTCCACTGTCTCCACCGCACTACACCTCTGGTGCCACTCGTTTCCATTGCTGCCTGCACCTCACCTCCTCTCAACCGCTGAGCCACCACCTGAGCGCCACCCTTCCTCCTCGCCATCCCAAGCTTCATCACTGATCCCCTGCCCTCATCTTCATCACCTCCATCTTGCTAGTCGCCGTCAATGCCACTGTAGCCACCTCGTCCAACTGCACCCATCCTCCACTCCACCGATTGCTGCTCCCGCTGTTGATGCCTCCCTTCCTATGTCCTCAACGCCCCAGCATCCCGAGCGCACCTCTAGCCATCGTCGACCCCCACACTGTCGAACTCCACCCTCGTTGCTCCTCACTACCGGCGGCCCAAACTTGAGACCCCGAAATCGCTGCCATTGTTGCTACATTTGTTAGTTTCACTCTTGCTCGTCATCGTTACTGTCGTCGCCGTTGTGTATTATTGTGTATCATTGTCGCTGCCGTGCATGCATCGATTCTCGACACGCATCGTAATCATCACGTGTAAAGGTAAGTCTCTTTTGAACCAACTCGTTGTTTTTGTTCAAGAATTGTTTGATCTCTGCAAGTAGTCCTTATTTCGTTATCGTATTTTATTTGCTTGATACCTCTCAAAGAAACTATTACAGGAAACTAAGTAGTAGTTTTCTTTTTGTGCTATATCCTTGAATCAATTTCAAGCCATGTTACCCGTTTTCATATGCATACACCACACCGTACAAATGTAGACATATAGGTTAGTCCAGTATATTTTGATTTTATGCATTGGATTGATATGATTATTGATGATAAATTCTAAACCGTAGAAATGACAAGTTTCTATCTTGATAACCGTAGAAATGCACCCGAAACACTGGACATGAATACTTTTAACCTCTAATGGAATAATATGCATTTTGTACATCTCGATTGTTGATAAATAATCATGTCACTGTCTTGCTGTCTAGTCTGTGTTGTAATGAGTTTTTGACTGTTAGTTTAAGAATTAAGTTAACCTTTATGAATGAAAGTCATAGCCCTTAGAATCTAGTTTTTAGAACATTTTACAAATCTAAATTCTGATTTATCAACTGCAAGTTATCATATTTTTAGTACTGCTAGATTTTTAATTTCCAGATTGTTGTATGGAGACACACCAACATGACTTTCTAATTAAAATAAAATGTTAACAGTAGAATCAAAATTTGAATATTATCCAGGAAGTTGTTAGACATGATTAGGAGTTTCTTGACAATTTTTATGAGATTAATTGATGACTTTCTAGACTCGTTGTGCATACAAAAACATGACCCTAGATTGTAGCCAGGGTACTAGTTCAATAAATGACCAGACTTTTGACCTAGCTGCAGATAATACTATTTATAACTCATTAAACAAGAATTGTATCCCTCTATGTCTGGAATCCAGAAAATCAGACGGTTTTGTAATCTGATTTACGGATTGTAAGATATTTAGATTCTCGTAGGGTAACATCTGAATTCCAGAATACATTTTGAAAAATACATTACCATGTTTAACTAATTGAAACAATAGATTAAAGTAAGAACTTAGACCTGAGACTAATCGTGTTGTTACTGAACACAGTTGGGAACTAAACTATGATTTTTATAAGGTTTTTTATACAATTTTACAACCAACTTTTATATATAAGAATTTGACCCTGACATGCTGCCTGAACATGAAACCAGTAAAGAATGAGATTATACACCTAGATAATGTATTTATAATGTATCGTGTAAATATGCGTTGGAGCCGACTGTGAGTCTATTTTCCAGAACCCCGGACGGTACTTGATTTTCTTCCCCGTAGCAGCGGAAAAGTCGACTTTTGTACAGCAACGTCTCGCTGTTCAGAATTGCATCTTCAAGTTTAATTGTAAAACTGTTTATACTTTGCATTGCACTACATATCATTCATTGTATAGTCATTGATACCTCGTTGAGATTGTTTCTTGACACCCGTCCCATCGATGGCATACTCATGATTCATGTTAATAAAATAATAACAAGCCGGGGTAATAAGGGACGACTTGGTAGTGAACAATCGGAGACTGTACTCGGATGAGGGGCCCCTGTTTTCCTATGTTGTTATTGTTATCGTGTATCGTATCGTGGACCAATTCTCATTATTGATCATTGACAGTGGATTATTTATTATTGGTTATCATTGTCGAGTACATGACCTGTATAGTTCACCATTATAGTCTAAACGTTTACTTGTTTGTATGCACCGAACCTGTGGTATGGGACACAGAATTACGTGCATTAGATAAGGTAATAAAATATGGTAGACATAGGATTGATACTTGCATTGATCATGGCTATTATTATCAACTTGATTCTTATTTTATTGTTGTAATATCCCGGACGGATATTGTATTTATATAATTATTATTTTTTAAAAGTAAAAATATTTTATAGAAATTACTTGGTTATATTTTTTAAAAATAAAAATATTTTATAGAAATTACTTGGTTTTATACAATACATATAAAAAGTATATATATGTATTGTATGTTTTGTGCACTTGTAGAAAATCTTGAAAAATGCGTTTTTGAGAAAATGTCTGAAAAATCCCAGATAAATATTAAAAATTATTATTTTATTATTATTTTATTATTATTTTCAGAAATGAAATATTTTTGTGGATATCACCCAGTTTTGTTAATAAACATTATCTATGTATATATACTAGTCTGTATATGACTGTCATGTATCAAATTGATACTGGAATCTTCCAAGCCGGTAATAAAATTATTTTATTATTATTTTATTTTTATTTCTCGGGATTAAATTATTTTTGTACTGGTTATTCGTTTTAACTAATAAAATTATCTGTATAATCAGATATATATACGTATTTGAATCGTATCAATTTCGTACGTTTGTATGGAATCATGTAGTATGTGATTTGGAGAAATTGTCTCTTATTTTTCATCAATCATGATCAAAATGGACAGTAGGGATTGAGTAGGGTGTTGATTGCAATTTAAATTTGCAAATAGATCACAAATTTTGTGAGCCACAAGAGAGAGAGAGACAAGTGGCTCTCTCTCCACCACATCTCTCTCTCTCCCTCCCCTATATGTGGCCGGCCCCAACCAAGACGGCAAAAAACCATCTTTCATTTGTTCCTCCATCTCTTCTCTCTCTCTCTCTCTCTTTCTCTCTTATTCTTGCTTTAATTTTAGAAAAAAATTGAGAAGAAAAAGAAAAGAAAAAAAAGAGAGGGTTTTCATGGGTTTCATTTCTTCATGGTGTTCTTGAAGAAGATCAAGAACAAGGAGCAAGGAGGAGAAGTTAGCAAGCTAGTTCTTCCTACAAATTGTTGGGTGGGGGTTTCTCATTCTCATGTTTGTTATTTTTATTTATTATTATTATATGTTACTGGTTGTGTACTAGAATAAGATAGTAAACAAGATTGAAGTGGTAGAACACAAGATAAATCCCTAAAGATTCAATCTTGTGGCTTTTATAGTTAGAATTAATTACCCATATTAAAGGTGGAATTTTGACTCCAAATTAATTTTAGAGGTTCTCCTAGGTGTTATTAGCATTCTCTAATTTTTGGGGATTTTTCTGAGATGGTTTGATGGGTGAAACGACCGTTTCCCCCAAAACAGCGAGCGCGGGCAATAGACAGCACTTGCTGTTTTGGGGGTGAACAACAGCCTTGGTTCTAGGGGCTGGAACTTGGTATTCCTTATGGAATTTGGAAAAGTTACCAACTAGAAAGTTGTAGTAGACATTCTCACGTTTCCAAAATGTCATATTTGGTAAGATTCCGATAAGAGGTGCAAAAGTTATGGCCATTACAAAACACAGCAGCCAGCTTGGCTGAGAGTGCTCGCTGTTTTGCTTGTTTGTTGTTTTCGAGCCTCTTACTTGCGGAATCAGTGGAAGTGACCCGCTAGGAAGTTGTAGTAGACATTCTCACCTTTCCAAATTGCCCTATTTGGTTAGATTCCGATAAGCAGATTAGGAGTTTTGGCCTTTACAAAACACAGCAGCCAGGTTTGGCTGAAGCGTTTGGTGTTTTGATTGTTTGTTGTTTTTGAGTGTTTTACTTAATGAATTTGGGAAAGTATTCAACTAGAGAGTTATAGTAGAGACTCTCACCTTTCCAAATTGCCTTATTTGGTTAGATTTCGATAAGCGGAGTAGAAGTTATGTGCTTTCAAAGTTTAGCTTTTGTTAAGGAAACCTGTTGTTTTCGTTAACGTTTGCATGTGTTCAAGAGACGGTAGATTGATTTCCATAGGAAATTTGGAAAAATGTTCAACTAGAGAGTTGTAGTATATGTTTCCACCTTTCTAAATTGTATGATTTGGTTAGATTCTGCCAAGTAGAGCAAAAGTTACAAGCTCTCATAGTTTCAGCTTTGTTGTAGCTTTGGCTATCCTTTGTTATTTTTTGTGTGTGTTCAAGGGACGGTAGATAGAGTTCCATAAGGAATCTGAAAAAGTGTTCAACTAGAGAGTTGTAGTATATGTTCCCACCTTTCTAAATTGTATGATTTAGTTAGATTCCGACGAGTAGAGCAAAAGTTACAAGCTATAGAAGTTCAGCTTTTTGTTAAAATTCTGTAGTTTGGTTAACTGTTTGCGTATGTTCAAGGGCAGGAATTTAGAATTCCTTACAGAATCTGAGAAAGTGGTCGACTCGAGAGTTGTAGTAGATGTTCCCACTTTTCCAAATTGTCCAGTTTCGTTAAATTCCGACAAGTAGAGCAAAAGTTACAAGCTCTCAAAGTTTCAGCTTTGTTGTAGCCTTGGTTGTCTTTTGTTAGCATTTGGGTGTGTTCGAGGTCAGGAATTTGGAATTCCTTACGGAATCTGAGGAAGTGGTCAACTAGAGAGTTGTAGTAGATGTTCCCACCTTTACAAATTGTCCAGTTTTGTTAGATTCCGATAAGTAGAGCAAAAGTTAAAAGCTGTAGAAGTTTCAACTTTTTGTTGAAAATCCGCAGTTTGGTTAAACTGTTTGCGTGTGTTTGATGGACCGGATTTTGGATTCCTTACGGAATCTGAAAAAGTGTTTAACTAGAGAGTTGCAGGAGATGTTCTCACCTTTCTAAAAAGTATAAAATTTTCAAATTCCGATAAGCATAGCACTGGTTGCTTCTAGGCTGTCAGAAGGGTTTTTTATGTCGTTTTCGGGTTTTTCTTTAGTAGTATGTCTATTTTAGACTGTTAGAAGATTCTTCTATTGCATCTAATTATAGAAGATCAAGTTTTACTAGTAAGCACATTTGGTTGCTTCTAGGTTGTTAGAATACCTGTATGGTTGTTTCTATATATTATTGTCTCATACGCAGCTCACCTGACTCGTATGTAGTTATTGGTCTCATACGTAGCTTATTTGGCTCGTATATATATTGTTATCTCATACGCAGCCCGCCTGACTCGTATGTAGTTGTTGGTTTCATACGTAGCTTGTTTAGCTCGTATGTGTTTGTTAACTCGTATGTAGCTTATTAGTTAGTACGCAGTTTGTTGTGCTCGTTTAGGGTGATATCATTCCCCTAGAGACCATCGACCATCAAGAAGTATATTTATTTTACTCCCAAAGGACTATAGACGAGTCACTCCTCGTGTACCGTCAGATCTTAACCGGTGTAGGTTGATTGCGGACTGGAGCATAGACGGAATCCAAGTTTAGGGTAGTAGCATGCGAATATGTTCGTATTGCCGGGGTCTTGGATCGATAGGCTGTTAATAGGATCCTTAGGGATTCTGGTAAGTCTAGGTTGAGCATCTAGTAGAGTTATCTTGCGAAATCTAACTTAAGACCTAGCATGTTGTGTTAATACTGTTGTCATCCCTCAGTTTATTTAGGGTTAGTGACATTGTTAGGGTAGTAACTTATGGCTATTACTACTTAACCTATATTTATTATCATTTTCTCACCGAAGGGAAAGAGTTGGTATTAAGGGTGATACCTTATGATCCGACCTGTCCTATAGGCCGGCACCAGGTGGTGTTATTGGGTTGTACCCTTTTTGTCAAAGGGATACGGTTTGTGCCTTCTCACGGGTTGGGAGCACGGAATCCGTATCTCGTCTGTTAATTTCTGAAGTGCCATGATAAGGGCGGGCGGAGCTAGGGGATGGACCCCCAGAACTCCGTCATGTTCTATGCTGGGGAAGAGAACAGGCCATAGACTACGGTCTATGAGCTAGAGGGCCACAAGGGATGCTTCGAGCTAACATGTGTTGTAGTTAACTCCAAAGGTTCGTCTGGTTTTTGAGTGAGGTCCGGTGCACCGGGTAGTAGTGGAAAACAGAGACACCACGAGCGTACTGCATTGACAGGATTAGACCGTTTCAGAGCAACCTCATCAGTCACGCTATATCTTCAGAAACAAGTTGAGTACAAGAGTAGAATTCATGGCACACGTTCAAATCCCTATATATGAAAAAATAGCTTGAGATGGGGTGTATGTAGTATGGGATGCATACTGTTCCGGAGACTCGCTTGCATTAGAATAAGAGCATCCTTGCATTAATAAGTCTTGCATTAAGGTCTAAGTCATAGCATACACCGACACATCAACTATATATACATGTTTCTCTTTTCATCAATCTGTTTGCTTAAAGTTGAGAATCGCTGCTATTCATCAGCCTTAAAGCGACAGTATATGTACTGACGTCCCCACTTCTATAGGTAATGGATTGCAAGATTACAGGTACTGGATTGCAGAAGTACAGGTACGGGATTCAGGAGGGCTCAAGGCAAGAGAAGCAGGAGTCGATTTTATTTAAGTTTTCCGCTGTAATATATGTTGATTACTATTGTTTCTTTTGTAACAATTGTTGTAATTTATTTATTTATTGGAAAGCATCCAAGTGAAGTACCAAGTGTTGTTCTTTATTCATTGTACTCTGATGTAAATTGTTGAAAGTTGTAACACTTAAGATTGTAAAGGTATTATTGTAACACTGTTGTAATGTATTGCAATTTTGTAACATTCGGACTTGTAATACATTGTGTTGAATAAAAAGTTTTAAATTTTCCTGTTTTTTCTGTGTATTGTGGCTAATTGAAGGAAAGATTCTGGCTTATGTCACGGTTTTCCAGTGTATGAAAATCGGGGCATTACAATTGTTATTGTTGATCGTTGAATTGTTGATTATAGACCTTGACCTTGTTATCGACATTTTCATTGACAATTGATATAGTTCTAGTTCCTTATTCCTTGATATTTATGTGTCCTGTTTTATTGTTTCTTGCTTGTTACTACTTGCTGTCTGTGACTTGCTCTACTGGACATTCCGCCCACTCCAGACCAGGATCTTACAGGTACACAAGGAGAATTGCCCGAAGGACTTGGTGAGAAAATCTTCTAGGTATTGGAGCCGAACTATTGGCCTACAATAACTGTTTCGTTCATGTTATTTTAAATTCCAACATTGTTGTTATTATCGTACTTTGTACTCCGGGCTTTGATGACCGAAGTTTATTTCTTTCTAGACGTTCGTTATTTTTGAGATATTTCATAGATTATTTATGTTATGTGATTTTATTATAGCATGTGTGGTTGTAATTGCATTTCATATTGTTGGGTTGAATATTACAGCTTATGAATGATGCAAATCATTCGCTGGGCCTTATTCGCGTGCTCGTGCTTCCGTATCCTGGGAAGCAGGGCGTGATATGCAAAGAACAGATTGATAGGTATGGCTAATTGACTTAGAATTTGTCAAGCGAGTCGGCATTGGATTCGAAAGAGATTATACTTTCTAGAATCTCCAACGGAACAAGATTTGCATTCATGTAGAAGCGAGAAAGTGAGTTTTAGTGCATACGTGTGTTGCTGTCCAGATTTGTTGATAGTGCATTTTTATTATATATATATTGTTATTCGTGCATGAAAACTGTATTGATACTGTAGGTTGATAAGATGCTTCTATATCATGCATTTATATCCACCACTTGTACTTTCATGTTTACAATCAATGCTCTATATCATGTATTGCATCATCCCTTGCTACCTCCTTGATTATCCTCTTGATACTACCGTCACATGCATCGTTATTGTTATAGTCATTGATATTGTCTTGGGTGACAAAACTAAGTGACACATGGATCTAAGTGTCATGTAGAACTGAGTGCCACATTGTAGGTATCGGCGGGGGCCACCTCTAGAATCCATGGGGGCCACCTCTGGAATCCAATACCCTAAGAAGTGATATGATTATCTTGATATCATCGTTGCACCGACTGCATGTTCATAATTAATCACTGTAAAAGAATAACAAGTCGGGATTATAAGGGTACAACTTAGTAGTGGAAAATATAGGAGAGTGTACTCGGAAAAGGGTCGTGTTTCTCGTGATAATGATTATTGATTATCGATTATTGATTACTGCATTCTTAATACATGAGTACATGATTCTTGATTACATGATTTCTGAGTACCTAATCTTGTAGACTTCACTATTTTAAGTCCAAATGTCACTTGATTGATATGCACCAGAACTTGTGGTATGAGACATATGATTGCATGCATTAGATAGGTTAGTAAATTGATATACTTAAGAATGACCATGAACATTGACACTGGTATCGATTACATGATTTGTAATTACATGATTCCTGATTACATGATTCACTGATTACTGATTCATGATTATTGATTACTGATCACTTTTCTACCGGTTGATTATACTTTACAATCCTGATTATACTTACCGATTATTGATTTCAATTGCATCGTACATGATCATACAATTCCAGTTCCTTGCTTCTTTTCATATTGTACTATATTATTTTTTATCGTATTTCTTAATGCTACTTACTGTCCGAAGCTTGCTCTAACGGACGCCCTCTCCTCCCCCCCCCCCCCCCCCCCCCCACACACACAAAGACACAACTTTAGATTATATTTATACATGCACCGATGACGAGAAACCATAGGAACGCCCCCTCCCCCCCCCCCCCCTACACACACACACACACAAATTCAAATAATGTTTATACATGCACCGATGATGAGATACCAGAGGAACTTGGCGAACAGACTTTCTAGATGGCCGTGATGAATTTGCTAATGTTATTCCTTTACTTTCCAGTCGCTACTTTATCTAGCTAGTCATAGCATACTATTTATTGCATTGTATTTCTTTCAGTACATTATGATCTCGAGCATTTTGACCCGAAGTTCTTGTATCTCAGAGATTTATTATTTTATTCTATTTTTTGTTCATGTGGTCATTATTGTTACCTGTGTGGATGTGTTTTCCTATCTTTTTGAGCTTATAACTGCACAACTTATGAATGATGTGAGTTGGAATACTTGTATCATTCGTTGGGCCTTAGTTGTGTGTCTGTGTTTCTGTATACTAGAAAGCGAGGCATGACACTTGCTGAGATTCGGGACTGAGGATACGCCCGGTAAATCCATAGGTGGTGGGCTAGGGGTAGGCCAGTAAGGTCCAATATCCTAGGAATGCGATTTATACATGATTATGCGTTGGAGTATGGATCATCGGGTTTGGCTTGCATAGAGAGGGATCAAACCCTATAATGAGGAGGAACGATAAGGGCTTTCCCTCGGAACCTATGTTGTATGTGCGATATAGAATTCCGAACAAGCACGCATTAGAAAGAGCATTGTGTGCATTTTTGTTTGTGCATTAGATTCTAGGATCATGGCATTCACTTATATACTTAGAATAGATTTACTTTCACATGAATTTGGCATCAAATTTGTTGGTTGTTGAGAACTATAAGATCACTATGTTGCTAGCATCGGTTGTATTCAACTAACGTGCCCATAGTTTGGAAGTTTTGCAGGACTCTTGTGAATGGGTAGCATGGACTTGAGTTTGACATGGATTCTAGTAGAAGACTGAAGCTTGAATGTTATAACAAGTTGTAATTTATTGTTGAAATACTCTGATATCTGTAGTGAACAATGATGTATTAAAGTTTTTAAAATTTTCTAGTAATTTGTACTGTGTTAGTGCTAAATTGAAGTAAAAGATTCTTGACGACTCACGAATTTTCTATGTATGGAATTCAGGGTGTTACAACCCCTATGTGGAGCAATCAGATAATGAGTTCTTTTTTTAAGAGGAAACTTATAATCTATACTGTCGATCAGGCTTAAATTTTTTATGGCTGAAGTCTTCTTGATTTGAGTCTGAACCGTTGAGAGCGCTTGGATCGAGAATGAACGACTAAAAGATCGTCGACGAACGGGGTTAGCCCCAGCGAAAGACCTTCCGACGCTTAAGTCATCAACTCAGAAAAAGACTAGAGTTTTGGTGACAAAAGATTGATTACCTTTTTATTGAATGAGGGGAAGAGTATTTATAGGTTAGGAATCATCTATAAAATATAGAACTGGAAATGTATCTTTGAAGATTCTCCAAATTAAGGGATAAAATTAGTTGTTTAATTCATGATTTGAGGAGATTTGTCTAACAGCCGTAATTAGTTGGAAATCCCTTTTCTTAGGCTATAAGTCCTTGCTGTGGATCTAGTTGAGATGATGGGCCTATGATAGCCCATGTTCTTCTTGCAGGCCTATAGTTGTTGCAAAATTATCATTTTGCCATTGAGAAGCTTTGAAATACGTGCTGGGATCTAGCAGTTCTGATTTTACCCATATCATAAGCCCCCCATTTCTGAAGGTTGGGTTTGCAGCTTTCGAGGAGTAGTCTACCCTGTTTTGGACAATCAGGAGAGCATATCGGATCTTCAGGGATGCCTGTAGTCGTGTTTGGAGCTTTTCTAGCTAGTTGTAATTTTGTAGAATTTTCAACAAATTTTCCCAGTTTTTTCAAAATTTTAATTGATTTCCTCAATTTTTAATTATTTTTCAGAACTTTCAATTAAATTTCCTGAATTTATGATCATTTTAGGGAATTTTGAATCAAAAACCAAAGGAAGGCATGAATTTGAGGGAGATTTGAAGGCCCATATTGCGCATTTGCGCTAGCATGCTCGAATGACACGTCGAGCACCAAACCCTAGGGTTCGGCCTGGCTATGAGGAGCGTCAAGCTTATGATTTTAGTGCTTTTCTTGTGAGGGGCTCGAATGACACGTTGAGCTCCGAGCTTATGAAGATAGGTGCTTTTTTGAGAGAGGCTCGAATGACACGTCGAGCTCTGAGCCTATGAAGATAGATGCTTTTTTGGTGAGGGGCTCGAATGACACTTCAAGCTTCGAGCCTATGAAGATAGATGCTATTTTGGTGATGGGTTCGAATGATACATCGTGATCTGAGCCTATGAAGATAGGCATTTTTGGTGAGGGGCTTGAACGACACGTAGCGCTTTGAGCCTATGAAGATGGACGCTTTTTGTTGTGAGGGGCTCGAATGACACGTCGAGCTTCAAGCCTATGAAGATAAGTGCTATTTGGGGATGGCTCTAACAACATGTCAAGCTCCGAACCAATAAAGATATGCACTATTTTAGGGAGTGGCTCGAATGACACGTCAAGCTCTGAGCCTATAAAGATAAGCATTTTTAGTGAGGGGTTCGAACGACACATCGAGAACCGAGCCAATGAAAATAGCATTTTTTTTGTGGGGGCTCGAACAACTCGTTGAGCTCTGAGCCTATGAAGATATGCGCTATTTTGGTGAGGGGCTCGGGCTCAAATGACACGTCGAGCTCTGAGCCTTTAAAAATAGGCATCATTTTGGTGAGGGGCTTGGTCTCGAATGACACGTCGAGCTTCGAGCCTACGAAGATAGACATTTTTGGTGAGGGGCTCGAACAACATAACGAGCACCGAGCATATGAAAAATAAGCATTTTTGGTAGGGGGCTTGAATGATACATCGAGCACTCAGTGTACCCCCGAATTCCCAACATAATATCTCAGAAATATGTGACACAATTTCCAGCATCAACTTCAATGTAATAATAAACATAGCAACCAAATACAGGGAAAATTAAAACATTTTATTACATCAATTGTTTACAAAGCATAGCGGAATACAAAATACCTTGAATTACAAATTTCTTTCTTTACAACACTTTCTTTTATATATTACATAAGTCATTACATCACTTTAACTCAAGCATCCAAATCCCAAGCTATAGGTAATCACCTGTAAAATATGGGTCTAGAGATAACCCTAACCCCCAAAACTAAAGGGGTCGGCTATAACGGTGTGAGTGACATAAAAACAAACAACATAAGTAAAGCATGAATTCATCAACAACAGGAAATAAACAGAAGTGAATATAGGAAATTCATGAAACGCGAAAACACAACAAGTGAAGCTAGACTAAGTGTCAAGTGTAGAAAACTGGAAAACACATGCATGAAACCAAGTCAAGAAAACACAATTCTATATGCTGACTCTCTAATGCGTACTTGTCGGAGTCTATGCATCCCACTCTACATAGGTCCGGTGCAAGTACTTAATGTCTCCACTTAATAGGGTTTAATCGCCCGCCATGCAACTAATCCTACTACGATGACTACTACGGGATAAAGATAAACTGTGAGTATTAACCCATGCCCCGATAATTCTGGAGGTTAAACTCTATCCACAGATAATTCCGGAGATAATTTCACTCACACCTAAGAATCTTCGAGAATACCCCACACCGCAAGCAATGGCACCACATCACACGAATACCACATGTGCGTTGCCTGGATCCCGATAATTCCAGAGATCATTCCCACACCACAGGTGATTCCGGAGACTATTTCACTCACACCTGGATAATTTCGGGGATTATCTCACACTGCAAGCCATACTGAGGTCCATAACCCATATTCTCGTTCATCATATCACCACTAGTGCATGTCCTTATCATTTAGGGTATTTAATTACTTTACGAATCTCCTAAAGTTGGTGTATCCCACCGGACTTAACTCAACAACTGATCAACTAAAATGCCTCAACAGGCCCAAACATAAATATCTCAACTGTCGGTATACTAGGATCATACACACCCTCTAGAGACTCACACTCAAATATCCAAACCAATCTTCCAACATAAATTGCTCAGATAAAACAACACTAAAAACGTTTGTTCAGTAGAAGATAAGGTATGGAATAGTAAGTTATAGATTAAAACATTTAGAGAGTAAACCATTTAAAGAACATTAAAATATGTATAGATATATCAGTATCAGTCGACTAAAAAAGCCATCGGTCGACTGTCTAGAGAGAAAATCCAATAACCTTGGAAAATAATTCTAAGTATTATAAGTCGACTATAAAAGCCATCGGTCGACTGTCCAGAGTGATAAATCCAATAACTTTGAGAAAATAATTCTAAGTAGTATCAGTCGACTGTAAAAAGTCATCAGTCGACTGTCCAGAACGAAATTTCAAGAAAACTAGAGAACACAGCAGCCAGGTCGCGACGGTCGACTGTAAAGTCACATCGGTCAACTGTCGACCTGCAGACTGCAGATTTTTTGTTGTGCACATTTCAACCGATACATAGTTTTCATATTTCTTATATGATCAAATACAACTTGTAGAATATATAATAGTCCATAAAAACTAAATCGAAACTACTTGAATTTATAAAAATAGCAATTTGTTAATTTCTTTCAACCAAACATGAATTGTGCATATAATCAAAATAGAGTTTCTTAAAAATTAATTGTTCATTGAAATTGCTTCGTATTCAGATCCAAACTATATAAATACCAAAATCTCAAAAAGATCCCCAATTTGGATATATTTCCTCAAACTCAACTCGATTCCAAATTTCGATTCTCAAGACATGATTCTCTTGATTCATAAATTCTTTCTCCAAATTTCTCAAACCAATTCACCATTATAACTCATAAACATAATCAATTTATAATGTTACCATATCGAGTTTCATTCAACCAATACTCAAAAGTGATAAAAATCTCATCTTTATTAAATTTATGCATGAAATCCACCATATTCAATCATTCTAACATTAATCCAAAAGAAATAGCCTACCCATGATCTCCAAATAGGTTATTCATCAACCTCGAATTACCCACATGTAATTTTATCCATAAACAACTAGGGTTTTACAAGGTCCAATTTTAATTCATCAATCCATCCAATCCATCATGTACATATTCATACTCAAACCCTAACATGCTTTCTAGTAGATGAAATACCACATTCAACATTCCAAGAACAAAACAAAACAACTTATATCACTCACATCAATGAAGAAATCCAATCGAATTAATGAAGAATAAGAAAAACCTTTCTTTTGCGAAATCCAAAATCACCCCTTTGAAACTCCAAGAAATTAATAGTAAAAATATATTTTATTTTTGCAGAGGAGAGGGACGGCTGTAGTGACAATAATATAGGCCGAAATCTGGAGTTTCTAGGGTTTTACAAGTTTATGGAAACATCCTTTAACAAATTATTACTTTACATATATAAACCTTTCTTTAATAAAGTAGTTAAATAAGTTAAATAAATTTAAATAAAACCAAATCCTTTTACTACTGAGTTTTCCAGTCATCCAGCACAGCCCAAAAAAATAAAAATTTTGGATTTGTACTACAAGTGGTAATTTTGCACAAAAGTCCTTCTTTTTTTAATATTTGCAAATACGGCATAAAATATTCGTAAAAATCCAGAAAATTCAGAAATAATATCTAATGATAAATATTATGTTTTTCAATTAAAATATCTGACTTTTACTTTCCAAGAAAATATTTACAAGAGATCTAACATAAATTTCATATTTGCAAAAACACCATATTTGTTTAAATCTTTACCAAATAGACTCTAAATAAAATTTAAATATATTTTAATTTCAATTATGACCATGGAAAGCCAAAAATCAGTAAAAATGATATTTTATTATTTGTTTGAGATCCAAACAGCTTTTTACATAAAATCCCATCTCTTTCGAGGTATTTATAAAAATAGTTTCTTTATTCAAAAAAATCCCAAATTTAGGATAGAATCAATTATAAGTAGGAGAATTTAATAAAAATTCAAAATTGGATATTTGCACCAAAAATATTTGCACGTTTTTTGCACGTGTAAAATCGACAGATTTGAAAAATAGCTAAAATAGTCAACTTTACAAATTTAATATTATTTAATAATGTAAAATAAATCATTTTATTTTGTGGGGTATTACACTCAGCCTATTGTAACCCATGTTTTCGATCATACATATTTTTACTATATTTCCTTTTTTTCCTTTCTTCTGCTCTTGTATCCCAGCTGTATGAATGGATCTTGATAAACCGCTTGCTCTCATTGACTAACTGATTGTTTTGTTGTACATTAGAATTCTAAAGCATTCTATGTGTTTATCAGTATTAGTATATTAGTTTGACGTATACTATTTGATTTATTTAATTATTGTATACTATCTTGTTATCATTGTTATTTGATATTTTAATAATCCTAAAGCCCAAACCCGACTATTTAAATCCCATCATGATTTTCTCTAACTGCAGAACAACTAAATCCCCCTTAATTTGTCCCACTTATCCCTTAACCCACATCTTAATCTCCTTGATCATCTCTTCAACTGCTAATCTTCTTCTTCCTCTCCTTCCAATCCCGAACCCATCTCACCCTCACCTCCGGCCTCTCCCGCCACCACTAACCACCACCGA
Organism: Hemerocallis citrina; assembly: GCA_017893485.1. NCBI lineage: Eukaryota > Viridiplantae > Streptophyta > Magnoliopsida > Asparagales > Asphodelaceae > Hemerocallis > Hemerocallis citrina. The sequence continues at coordinate 95,313,026 of CM030364.1, read as the reverse complement.
GCTCCCCCTCACGACTGCCTCCTTAAGCGCCATTGCCTCACCCGAAGTCTCCCTCGCTACTTGTTGTCTTCTTCGCAGTCCCGAGCACAACCACCACATGTCTTCCTGTTGCTACCGACCAACTCAGCGACCAAACCCGGACAACTGAGCCCCGAAGCCGCTACTCTTTGATGTCGTTATATTCTTGCAGTGAGTTGCTGCTAATTCTTGTTGTTATTGTTTGCTCTTGCTGTGTTGTCATCATCGTCGTGCCACGGCCATGTGTTGTTTCCGCTCTTTTCTTCATCGTTCCATCGTAATCGTCATATAAGGCAAGCATCTCTTGTACTCCCTTATTGTTCTTGTGCAAGCACTTTCGTTGACCTCTCGCAATAGTATCTTTATTTGATCATCGTATTTTGAAGTCCGTTTATCATCCATGGTCATGAAAATATCCTTTGTAGAGCTAAATTGTTGAACTATAATATCGTTGCATGCCTTGTGATCGTTCAACATTTAAATCAACTGGTATATACATTGAATCATTCTATTTGCCTCCCTTGATTCAATACCCCCAAAAAATCACAAATTTTATTGTCACCATATACACTGCATGAACACGAAATAGAATTCATATATGAATATGTGTATATAAATAAATGTTGTGTTTTGAAGGAATTTTGATTGTATGTAATATTATAGTTTTATCCATAGTTTAATATTGTAGAAATAATAACTCTCGTCATGTTAATAATAGGAACCCATTCCAGTTACTAGATGTGAATTAATGTTCAATTTTAGATATTAAACCACGTGTTTGTAAATCACAATTGTTACAATTACAATTATTATATTGCTGTCCTGTTGTTTACTCCAACTTACAGTGAGATTTTGTCCTAGCTACTGATAATATAAATTATAACTTATTAAATGAAAGTTATAGCCCCCTGTGTCTTGAATCCAGAACAACTGACGGATCTAGAATCATGTATGTTGTAAGATACACAGATTCTAGTACTGTAACGTTTTTAATTCCAGATTACTATTTAGGAGTACATCCGTGTGATTAAGTGACTAAAATAATGTGTTATCAGTAGAGTTAAGACCTGAGATTATCTAGGATGTTATTGGGCATGATTATGAGTTAATTTATAAATTTTGTAAGATTATTAAAAGAATGTACAATCAATTTTTATATATAAGAATTTGACCCTGACATGCTGCCTGAACACGAAACCAGTAAAGAATAAATTTATACACATAGAAACTGTGATTACAATATGTCTTGTGAATATGCGTTGGAACAGCAGGGAATCTAGTTTCAGGAACTCCTGACGGAACTGAATTCGCCTACCCATAGCAGCAGAAAAGTGGATATTAGTACAATAGTGTATTGCTGTCCAGAATATGTATCTCCATGTATTTAAATATGAATATGTCTATTTCTCACATTTTATAAATTTAACTCTATATCATGCATTACATACCCCTTGATATCTTCTTGATCCTGATCTGACACCCATTTTCATCGATTGCATGTTCATGTATAATTGTTGTAAAAACAATAACAAGCCGGAGTAAAAAGTGAAAGACCTAGTATTAGACAATATATGAAAGTGTACTCAGAAGGAGGTCTGTGTTTCTCGTAATAGTGACTCCTGATTAAATGTTTACTTGTTTCCTGTTACAAGCTTTATGGAACTAAGTGCTACGTCTTAAGACGACGGGGGCCACCTATAGAATCCATTAAATGATTACATGATTACATGATTACATGATTATATGACTACATGAATACATGATTACATGATTTGACGTTCCTATTTACATGATATGATTCCTGATATTGACACTGCAAGATGCGAGTACATTATCCTATAGAATTCACCATTAGAGTCTAAACATTAATATGTTTGTATGCACCCCCGAAGCTGTTGTAACACCCCGAATTCAGAATACATGTAATTCGTAGCACAACAGGATCTTATACTTCAATTCATACAAATTTACAAGGAATTTAAAACTTTTTATTACAATAATGTTCTTTACAACAAAATAGCAGAAATAAATGAATACAATACAATCACGACATGAAAATTCTTCAATCTTGTAACAACTCATCATAGTGACTTCAAGTCCATGCCAAATCCAATCCTGCAACTAGGAAACTGTGGGCACGTCAGTTGCATACAACTGACGCAATACTATAATATAGCAATTTTTTAACTTAGCAAACACAAACTTGAATGCAAACAGGAAAATTTACTATCCTAGTCGTTTCAGTGTATGATATGACTTAATGCCTAATACAGACATCACACTACGATGATACTAATGCATACTTGTTCGGATTCTATGCATCCCATACTACATAGGTCCGAGGGTAAGCCCTTATCGTACTCCTCAATATAGGGTTCAATACCTCGTTATGAAATCCTACAACGGTAACAAAAGAAAGGTTTAGACATTCCACGAGTACGGATTCTAGTCCCGAAATCCACCGATACAGAATCCTCGTCGTGCGAATATCTCACAAGTGCCGCTCTAGCCCTGGTATGTATGTATATATATATATATATATATATATAGAGAGAGAGAGAGAGAGAGAGAGAGAGAGAGAGAGAAAGAGGGGGGGGAGAGAGAGAGAAGAGATCTGCCTCCTATCTGCTCGACTATTCATGATCCCGAAATCCATCATCCGATCAATCGTAGTCCCAGTTTTAATTGAGACTCATCTCACTTCGCAAGCAACCACAGTCCCGGAATCCACCATCTGACTGGGTCTATAGTTCCGGAATCCGCCGTCAAACTATATAAAAGCGCCCCACTAACTTTTGCCCAAGTTTCATCATATTTTCTTCTAGTGCCTAATCTTAAATTTAAACGTGAATAATAATACCACCTAGAGCTGGCTTACCCTACTACCGATTTTAAACAATATACCAAGAACGATAGCCCATATTGGCAACTTCTCAGATTTCAATTATCACTTTCATCACTTTGCCGATACTGTGGGTCTCACTTAGCCTCTAGATCAACACAATTCATGTTCACAGCATTTATGGGTTATCCATACCCTCTTTATTCATATTTTGAAATTTAATTCATTTACATATCCAATTATTCCTTTGTTCACACAACTCAGTTATTTGTATAATAAGTTTCATAGTCTTATCCAACATTTCAACTTAAACATTCTCCATGTGATAATTTATTCACCCCCTTCTAATAGGATTCTCAATGAAATTGTAATTACATTCAATAGATTCTTTCTCTAAACAATATGATATTCAAATTCTAATTTATTCTTTAACAAACTCAAATTAACTCTTGATCAAGTTTAATCCAAATGATAAAACTTTTAAAATACCTCTAGTCAAAATAATCAAAATTTCCTTCTTAATCAAAAAGTAAATTAGTATTTATTTAGTTCCAAACTCAATTTTTATATTCAACTTAATCCCGAAATTTTCTCCTAAATTCACATTTTAAATATCATAATACAACTCTTAACAAGATAATTAGATGTCTCTTAATCAATTATAAACTACCTTTCATTTGATCCCAAAATAAATCTCCATGTCATATTTACTCATTTCTAAATTTTTCCTTAAATCCATATTTTTAAATCTCTTAATAAACCCAAGGATTAATAAAGAGAAAGAAAAATATACAAAAAAAGAAACAAGTTCCTCCCCCCTGGCTCGAACCCGAGTGCAACCCAATGGCGCCAAAGCCCACACACACGAACCAAGAAGTCCAACATCACTAAGTGATTATAACTCTATTAAGTTGGTTTTATACTAACTCTTTGTTTCTCAATTATTTTAGATCTAGGCACATAACATCAAATTTTCTTCTTCTTTAAATATTTTCATGATCATTGTTATACACAACACCTCTAAAATTTCCAGAACGAAAAATCTATCTAATTTAATATATTTTAACTTGAAAATTATTCAAATCAATTTAGATAGAGTAATATTTAACATTTACATTCTTGTTCCTTATTTATTCAAATTAGACTACAATTTATAGAATTAGCATGAATACCCTACCAATTATTATAAGGTTGAGGAAAATACCCATACCCCCAATCCACTTGCAAATCTACATGCAATTCTAACATAAACTTCTCAATATTGCAAATTGCTATGCATCCTCAATTTCACATATACAATTTAATCATCATGTAGCAAAATCTAACATGAGCCAATATTCATGAATTAACATACATGAGCAAATACACATGATATTAACACACAAGAAATCTTATGCACATTTATTTTAGAAGCATGACAAATCAATTTCTATGGTGTATCTTCATCTATTCATCGAGTCTATTTAATCTAACATGCATTCATATTCAAATTAATTTACCAATCAAATTCTAGATTACACAAAGCAATCATCTAACAATTTCATGCATCAAAATAACTAAATTAGAAATTAAAGAGACACACTTCAAAAGTAGAATTCCCTAGTGGTAGAACCTCTAAAAAAAATGCTTCAAACTCCCTTAAACAATCCCGACCTTCTCCTCTAGCACAAGCCCGCAAGCTCCACTCCCTCTTTCTCTCTTTTTCTTTGTTTTGATTTTAGTTATTCAGACAAAAGAGGATGGCTATTTATAGGAAAAATGAGTGGTTAAAATGACTCCCCACTTCCTAGAATAGCTCCTCACTTCCTCACACTCTCACCCACTCTCCCTCATTCTCACAAATGGTCGGCCAACCCCAAGGTGTGTGCACATGCACGTGCAAGTGTATTCAATGTGTGTGCACACTCCTTCATACAAATTTTATTATTAGTTTTTATAAAGTTAAATGTGTGTGTTACACATAGCAAGGTGCACCAATTTAACTAAATTTTAAGTGTACATTTAAGTGCATACAAAAATAATGATGAGCTTTCAATTGTAATAGCCTTAGTGTCTACAAAATGGATTTAGGCCTAATAGATTTTAATTAAAATAAATCACACAATTGTGACTAGAAAAATGAGAGAAAAAATGTTCATGACTCAAGAAAATTTTAGGAACCAACACATGCACTGCAAACACGTGCGTCTCCGTATAAAAATATATTTGAGTTAAAATAGAAGAAAAAAGAATTTCAATTTATGAAACAAATTCGAACAAGTTACAAAAATAAATAACTGAAATATGCTTAAATATTACACGTAATGGTGGAATATACGTAATCGACACGTGTATTGATAACACGTGTAATGCACGTAAAAATTCAAAGATTTAAAATAAATGTTTAAGTTGGCTCAGAATAGGATAAAAAATGAATTTTGAGAAGATGAAAAATGTATAAATAATTAAAATGCAGAAATACGTACGACATTTATATTAAAATACGTTACGGATATTACTCGTAACAGTACAAAATATATGCGCGTAACACCCGTGGGCAAAATTATCATAACTCAATTTTGCGGGGTGTCATCCACGTCTCCTCCATCCACCAAAACCCCCTCGACATCACCTGTTGCACCTCGCGCAACCAACTGCAGCACCACCACGACCTCCAGTTGCCGACGCTCCCCGCATCACACCACCGCTCATCTACTGCACCTGCCAATGCCTCCTCTTCGCTGCACCCTGCCTGTCGTCTACTGCCACCTCACCATAGTCACCGTCGATCACCGACAACCTCCCCTGCTCCACCTCGAGTAACCCACCACATCCAATTAGCCCCGAAGCTTCATCTCCATCCCTACCTCCCTCGCTGCCTTGGTCCATCGCAGTGCCGAGCCCAAAGTCCCCTGCTGCCTTGTGTGTGTCGTTGCGTTCTCGTTGTTGCTATCGTGAGCTTGCATTCTTTGCCATGTGTTGCCACCGTGTTGGGACACTCATCCCGTTATTCTCTTATTATCGAAATCGTCGTCAAAAGGAAAGTTTCATCTTGAACTAGTTTTCTTTATTCTCGTTCAAGGAATTATGTTGATCCCCGCAAGTAGTTCCACTTGATTATCATATATTGACTGTTTGGATACCCTTCAAGAGACTACTACGGATTCATCAGTGAACCCAAGTAGTAGCTCTCTTCTCGCGTCATCCCCTTGATTCAAACCCAGACCTTGTTTCATATCATCGTATGCATACACCACACATAGAGTAGAAATATACATGTAAAGAATAATGAGTGAATGCTTGTTTCGATTAGATGTGATATTCATGCTATGATGTCTTGCTACATAGTAGAATTCCACCACAATGACTCAGATTAATTCTCTGTTAATTGTTGCCTTAAAGTTATATGCATGTGTGCAACGTTGTCGCTAATTAATGATTAATCAACTTGCTGGCCTGCTGGTTACTCCATGTTGTTTTGAGATTTTGACCCGGTTACTGTTGGAATTAGAATAAACCTTGTAAATGAAAGTCAGAGACCCTTGAATTTAGTTTCTAGAACATTCGACGGGTCTAGATTCCGAGTTCTAGAAATAAGTTATCACATTTTTTTTGTACCGCTGGGTTTTAAATTCCAGATTGTTATTCATGAGCACGTCGACACTTTTTCACTAATAGAAACACCATGTTAATAGCAAATTTAAACTTGAAATTAACTTGAATGTTACCAGACATGTTTGGGAGTCTTAAAATATTTTATGAAATTTTTAGATAGATTTCTAGACCCATCATGTATATGCTAACTTGACCCTAAGCTACTGTTAGAACACTAGACCAGTAAAAGACCCAAATTTTTAACCCAGCTGTGGTTAGAATCTTTTAGAACTTGCCGAACAAAATTGGTAGTCCTATGTGTTAGGAATTCAGACCATCTGACGGATTCTCAATCCGACGTGTAGAATACAAAATATTCAAGTTTTGTTACTGTACTGTCGAAACTCCACATTTGCTGTTTATAATACATCACCAAGTTAAATTAATTGGAACAGTATGGTAACTTAAGAAATTAGACCTGATATTTTTAAAAAAGTTAATTAACAATGTCAGGAACTAAATTGTATTTTTTATTGGAATTTTAGTTAAGTTTTTAGTGGGATTACACGTATTATAATATGATGCTGAGTTGTTGCCTTAATAGTAAACTTGTGAAGAACCAACTAGTAGACACATATACTGTAGTCAAAATGTATTGTGTGAATATACGTCGGAAGGGCAAAGAGTCTAGTTTCTAGAACCTCTGACAGAATCTGATTCGCTTTCCCGTAGCAGCAGAAAAGTCGAATTTTGTACATCAACGTCTTGTTGTCCAGAAATTACATTCTTCATGTTGATTGTAAATTGTTTAAACTTTGCACTGCATTGCATATCGTTCATTGTATAACCATTGATACACCGTTCATATTGTAATACCCCCGATTTATTTTCTTAATATATATGAAAGGGTATTTATTTTTCTTATGATAGCATATTATTATTACTTTTCTCCATGATAAATAAAGTGTAGTATTTCCTATAAAACATTCTTCTCAAAGCCCAAATGTGACTTGTTTATTTTCTTATGTAAAAATACATATTTCGGCTCAAATGTATTTAAACCCATAAACTTAATCTTTTTCCTACACTTGTATGTGCAGCAATTTCCCTCTTATTTTTCCGGGTATTTTGATGTACATTTTATAGTGGGATTTTGTGTGTGCACGTGCACTCCATGTACACGTGCACAAGGCACAAACTTGGCCGGATTTGTGGAGAAGTGGCTAGGATCATGGGCGGTTATGTGAAAGTGTGGGTAGTTTCTCAAACTCCCGATTGCATCTTGTCCTTTGAGCTCCAACTCCCCAACGAATCTCAGCCCTCCATTTCGCCTATAATCTAGTATAAATACCCCCTTCTAATCCCTATCTTTTTACACTAAAATTTCCTAAGATTTCAAGAGAGTATCTGTGAGTTGTGTGAGAGCTTTTCTGTGGAGGCAAGCAGCATTGGTGAGGAGCTCGGCGTGGAACAAAGGAACAAGAAGTGCAGCGTGATATTGAAGGACTTTGCGGGATTTCGTTATTTTTCTTCATATAAGGTGGGTGTTTCTCAGGACTTCTATTGTAGGAATGTTACTATAATTGTTATGATTGATACCATGCTACAAAATTGAATTAAACGCAATAGAAATGGCTTGACATGCTGTTATTATGAAAACTAGTCTGTCGATGCAGTCGACTGCCATGTGAGCCAGTCGACTGGTACGAGACATTATTTTTGCATGATTGTGATAATAAACATGTGTATAAATGAACATGATGGTGTGATTACTATTATATAATTTCCCTATGACACATATGATGGAGGGAAAGTGAATGAATGAAAAGAACTAATGGTGATTAATAAATTAGAGTTGTCGAAGCAGCCGACTGATGTTGTGCTAAGTCGACTGGTGCTTCAATCGGATTGGGATTATTTGGTAGTTTCATGAATTGAGATATTTCATCATGTGGACCCAGTTTGATGACTTGGGACTTACATCTTTATTGTCGTAAGAAAGTATGAGCATATGTGAATGCATGTTTAGAGTAGTTTTCCCTAAAGAGCATGTTAATAACTGGAAAGATTATGCTGTGAATGTTACGGAATATGAATTGATGTATATGGTTAATTAATATCATGATGCAAGTACACGTAAGAACTGTAAATAAATTTCCTAATTGAAATGGATCTGTCTAGTCGACCGAATGCGTGTAGCAAGCCGACTGATTTGGACTTAGAAATTATGCTGTTTGAAATCTCCAGGACAGACGACTGATTACTTAACAGTCGACTGTTATGTGGATAATATTGTGAATATGAACAGTTGCGGGACAGGCGACTGGTTGAGTTCAACAGTCGACTATCCCGAGCTTTTATGAGGAATTTGTATGCGACTGTATAAGTCGACTGGTACCTTTCCGAGTCGACTGTACAGAGTGGACTTTTGATAATTTGATTCATGTTATTTACTGTTGGTAATGATGAACTTTATGCTTTTTCTGGTTATGGTTGTATGAATTATGTGAAAGGAATCATAAATGAGAATTGAGAATTTTATGAATAATTATGAAAGGCTAATCATGATGAGAAAGTCTGTGAGACTCTAAAATAAATGACGAGCTGATGATGCTCAATTGGGTATTGTGAATTTGAAATTGAACGAAGGAGTAGCTAAGTCTCCCCGGCAGTGAAATGAAATGAATTGAGAAATAGACCAGGTTGGTCAAGTGAAATGAAATGATAAGTCCGGTTGATGGAGCGGCTAACTCTAGAGCTTGATTTTTATTCATGATTCTAATGTAACTTTAATACATAGTGTGGAGGTGATGAAGGTGAGAGAAAAACATGAGTATGAGAGCTAGGGTACGGTGCGGGTGTGTGAGCTGCAGAATGCATGATTGATGCGTCAAGACATGGCGCGGGCACAACTCAGTAATGATCGGACTCTAGTCACGCTTGTGGGATGTTTTGGTGACTACAAGAGGAGTGTGTTCAGGGAGGAGGCTGAATTGTCGCAGAATGCATGCTTGACGAGTCAAGACATGGCGCGAAATTCTACTCCAGGGGCCAGGATACATGCTTGTACTCATAGAATCATCTAAGATACTCATTGGAATTACAGAAGTAGAGTAAGTCATGGCGGGGGATTGAACCCTACAGAAAATGAAGAACGATTAAGAGGCTTGCCCTCGAACCTATGTAGTATGGGATGCATAGAATTCGAACAAGTGTGCATTAGTGTCATGTGTTAACTAAATAAATTGCATTAAGAATTTAAGTGCACAATCACGACACGACATCTCTAAAAGTTCCCTTTGATTTTACATGCTTATTATGAACAAGATTGTGATTTATAAGAAATGAGATTCATTATACTGTTTCTGGCATAGAGAGGATGGCCATGTATAATTATCGTCGGTTGAATAAACTGACGTACCCACAGTTTTGTATGCAGGATAAATTACATGTAAAGAGGAATGGATGCATAAAGATCTCATTACGTTGTTATTCATTTATGTAAATGTTGTATATTTTGCTTCCGCTGTGTAAATTCAAATGTAATGTGTTGTAAACTCTGATGTAAAAGAAAAGTTTTAAAATTCCTTGTAAAATTGTATGTGAAGGAAGCGAAAAGATCCTGTAGAACATCTCGAATTCAGTAATTTGGGATTCGGGGCGTTACAGAGTGGTATCAGAGCCACGCTTTCTATGCTTTCACACTTGTACAAATTTATAAGGAACGACACCCTAGATGTGGACATTAGAGTGTGTGTTTGGATTTAGAGATTTAAATGTAAGTGACTTATATTTGTGTTGCTCTATGATTTATGCTTCTTCCTCTCTATTCTAAGATGGATGATCACTTCGACCCTGCTGGAGGCGACGACTGGCACATTATTGAGGAAGAGTACCATCCTGGGCAGGCTGGTTCTGAGGACGAGTATCACCCCGGGCAAGCTGATTCTGATGATGAGGAGTACCCTGAATCTCGAGAGATCACTCCACCGCCGAACTCACCTGATGATTCTTCTTCTTCCGATGAAGAAAAGGGACCAGCTCTGGGTAGCGCTGTGGCTTCTCTGCAGAGGCAAGTGGATACCTTGAAGTATAGAGTGGGAGTTTTGGAGGCTCAGATGGAGAAGCGGAAGGCTGACTATTCTGTTCTTAGCCATCGGATTTGGGAACTTGAGAAGAAAAAGAACCTAACTGATGTGCTGAAGGATGAGGTGGATGAACTGCGGGATGAACTTCGAGCAGCGAAGAGGACCCGTAGAGATTAGATTGTCCTAGTTTCTATTTTCTTCTATTCTGATGTTAAAGAAATGTTTTAATTCGAATGTATAAACTTTGAAATTCAATGAAATGAAAGTTAGTTTAACTTCTTGTTTTATACTTCGAATTTAATGGATCTTTTGCATCAGAATATGGCGAGAAGGGGAGTCAGGAATGGTGAAGGTTTGGACCTGGAGGCCGAACTTGTAAGGGTTTACCAGACGCTGAATGCAGTGGCTGCAAACCAAGGAAGGGGGCCGGTGAATCCAGTACCCGAAGCAATTAAGCTAGTGGAATCGTTCAAGAGAATGAAACCACCAGTGTTCGAGGGAAAGTCAGACCCGGATGTGGCCGATAACTGGATTCGGCAAGTGGAGACAATTTTTGAGGTGTTGGAGACACCGGAGGGCAGCAAGGTCAAGTTGGCGACTTTGCAGTTGGAGAAGGATGCGGCTGTTTGGTGGCAGTCGATGAAGAGGACTATGGGCGGCTTGTTGCTTGGCTGGGAGGAATTTCTGGAAGAATTCCGCAGCCATTATTTTCCCTCCGACGTCCAGGAGAAAAAGGCCATGGAGTTTCTGTCACTTCAGCAAGGCAGCATGTCAGTAAGGGAGTATGAGACTAAGTTTACTCAGCTCTCCAGATATGCTCCAGAACTGGTGATGGAGGAGGCGAAGAAGGCTCGCAAGTTCGAGCATGGTCTGAGGCCGAGCTTGAGGTCTCGCATGATACCTCTTGGTATCAGGAGATTCGATAAGCTGGTGAAGAGGGCGGCAGCAACGGAGGCGGATATGGAGCAGTTCCATGTTGCTCAGCACCAGAAGAGCAACTGGCAGTCCGGGAAGAGGCCCGCGCCATCGGGGAGTTTCAAGGGGCAACCATCTGCACAGAAGTTCAAACCGACAGGGGCAAACGCTGTCAGTGTAGCTGGAAGACCTGGGAACGATGTAGGGAGACCTTCTGCAGTCACTTGCTTTAACTGTGGTGAAGTGGGACATTACCAATCTCGATGTCTCAAACCACGGGCTGGCAATCACAATGTGCCAATACAGCAGGCTGGGAAGAGGCCGTACCAGTCAGGGCGAGTATTTGCTTTGACAGAAGCTGATGCTGAGGAGGCGGATCAGGTCATCTCTGGTACGAGGGCTGATGTTTAGTGTGGTTTCTTTTTCATTTCTTCTTCCCGTTCATAGTGTGAAACTGTTATGTAATGATGTATGTTATGTAACAGGAGAACTCTATATTAATGGAAAGGAAGCTGTGGTGTTGTTTGATACTGGATCCTCTCATACTTTTGTGTCTCCAAAGTTTGCTAAAGTATTGGGAGTTGAACCGAAGATTTTTCCAGGCAAGATCTTAGCAGTAGCTACGCCATCAGGGGAAACTTTGACCACTGATCGGTACTATGCTGATTGCGAGATAATGATTGGGGATCGAATCTTTGGCATTGATCTGATCGAGCTGACTATCTTAGGAGTTGATGTTATCATTGGCATTGATTGGATGTCGGTGTACAGTGCAAGCATCGAGTGCAAGGCCAAGATAGTAACAGTGAAGGCTCCAGGTGGACCTGAAGTCACTTTCCAAGGGAAGTTGAAGTGTTCCAAGTTGGTGGCAACTATCCGCAAGGAAGAGACTCCTGTGGAAGTGCAAGGGATTCCTGTGGTTCGGGACTATCCGACTGTGTTCTTGGAAGATTATCCCGGGTTACCTCCGCACCGTGATGTAGAGTTCAGCATCACTGTTCAACCAGGAAGTGCACCCATCTCTAAGGCACCGTATAGGATGGCTCCAGTGGAACAGGATGAAGTGAAACGGCAGATTGAGGAACTATTGGGAAAAGGCTTTATTCAACCTAGTGCGTCACCTTGGGGAGCACCAGTGCTTTTGGTAAAGAAGAAGGATGGATCGATGAGGATGTGTATCGATTACCGGGAGCTGAATAAGGTCACTGTTCAGAATAAGTATCCGATTCCTCGAATTGATGACTTGTTCGATCGTCTACAAGGAGCAGCTGTTTTCTCCAAAATAGATCTTCGATCAGGATATCACCAAGTGCGAGTGAAAGCTGAAGATGTGCATAAAACTGCATTTAGAACTCGGCATGGGCATTACGAATTCTTAGTTATGCCATTCGGAGTGACGAATGCACCCGCAATCTTCATAGACTTGATGAACAGAGTTCTGAGGCCGTTTATTGATTCTTTCGTCGTGGTGTTTATCGACGATATTCTCGTGTACTCCAAGTCTGAGGCGGAGCACACCGAGCATCTGGCAGCAGTTTTGCAGAAATTGGAAGAGCAGAGGTTGTATGCCAAGTTATCCAAGTGTGATTTCTGGAAATCTGAAGTGGCATTCCTAGGTCACATCCTTTCTAAGGAGGGAGTGGCAACTGACCCTCAGAAGATAGAGGCAGTGAGAGATTGGGCTAGGCCTACTACAGTGAAGGAAGTCAGAAGTTTTCTTGGGATGACTGGATACTATAGGAGATTCATTCGAGGTTATGCTCAGATAGCTGTGTCGCTTACCGAGTTGACCAAGAAGAATGTGAGCTTCAAGTGGACCGAGCAATGTGAGGCAAGTTTTCAGGAGTTGAAGGATAGACTGACTACTGCACCTATTTTGGCTTTGCCTAGAGCAGGAGTTGAGTATGATGTCTATAGCGATGCTTCACATCGGGGGCTTGGTTGTGTCTTAATGCAGGAGGGTAAAGTAATCGCTTATGGGTCTAGGCAACTACGACCGCATGAGAAGAATTATCCTACTCATGATCTAGAGCTGGCTGCGATTATCTTTGCTTTGAAGCAATGGAGGCACTACGTGTATGGTGAGAAGTTGAACATGTACACGGATCATAAGAGCTTGAAGTACATCTACCAGCAGAGGGATCTCAATCTAAGACAGCGGAGATGGCTGGAAGTGCTCGAGGATATGCGACCTGAGATCAAGTATCATCCTGGAAAGGCTAATGTGGTTGCTGATGCACTTAGTCGCAAGAGCAGTTTGGCTAGCTTGATTACGACTCAGAGGCATCTGATTGAGGAGTTGGATAGAGCAGGTATTGAAGTGTCTTGCAAGGATTGGGAGCATCTTTATCTCAGTTGAAGCTTCAGCCTACTTTGAATGCAAGGATCATTGCAAGTCAGGAAGTTGATGCTGATATTTTGGAGATGAAGGAGCAGGTTAGTGCTGGCAGGTTGCCCGGATTTCAGACCAGGGATGGAGTGCTGTGGTTCGGAGATAGGCTGTGTGTTCCAGATCAGGTAGACCTGAAAGAGAGTATTCTTCAGGAGGCGCATGCTACTCTTTTGTCAGTACATCCTGGGAGTACTAAGATGTATAAAGACATAAAACAGCATTTCTGGTGGTCGGGTTTGAAGCGGGATGTGGCCGAATTTGTCGCGAGGTGTGAGGTTTGTCAGCAAGTCAAAGCCGAAAATCAGAGACCCGGAGGTCTATTACAGCCGTTACCTATTCCGGAATGGAAGTGGGATAACATCAGTATGGATTTCATCACGGGATTGCCTAAGAGTTCTAAAGGCAATGATGCTATTTGGGTTATAGTCGATCGACTTACCAAGTCCGCTCACTTTTTGGCGATGAAACTCACGGCTTCGATGGACAAGTTGGCTGAGTTGTATGTTGGTGAGATTGTCCGACTTCATGGCGTTCCTTCGACTATTGTGTCTGATCGAGATGCGCGGTTTACTTCGCATTTCTGGAGGAGTCTTCAGGCAGCTTTGGGTACCAAGACAGATTTCAGCACTGCTTTTCATCCACAGACCAATGGGCAGACCGAGAGAGTCAACCGTATTCTTGAGGATATGCTTCGGTGTTGTATACTAGACTTCGGAGGCAGTTGGGAAAGGCATTTACCTTTGGTAGAGTTTGCCTACAACAACAATTTTCAGGCTAGCATCGGGATGGCGCCGTATGAAGCTTTGTATGGCAGGAAGTGCAGGACTCCTGTGTGTTGGTATGAGGTTGGGGAGCGTCAGTTGTTTGGTCCTGAGCTTGTGCAGCTGACTTCTGAGAAGATTGATCTGATCAGGAAAAGGTTGGTGGAAGCTCAAAGCAGGCAGAAAAGCTATGCAGACAACCGGAGAAGGGACCTTGAGTTTGAGGTTGGTGACTTCGTCTTTCTGAAGGTATCACCCAGTAAAGGTGTGGTTCGGTTTGGCAAAGGCGGGAAGTTAGCCCTGAGATTTATAGGCCCATATAAGATTTTGAAAAGGATCGGGAAAACTGCTTACCGGCTTGAATTACCGGAAGAGTTGTCTCAGGTGCACAATGTCTTCCATGTGTCTATGTTGAGAGGTTATATTCCAGACCCGAGTCATCATTTGCCTGAAGTGCCGGAAGGTTTGCAGTTAGACCTGAATTACATCGAGACTCCTGTTGAGATCGTTGACCGTAGGGAGAAGGTCTTGAGGAATAAGACGATACCGATGGTCAAGGTAGTCTGGAGAAACCACTTGGTTGAAGAGGCTACTTGGGAATCTGAGGAGAAGATGTTGAAGGACTATCCTGAGCTTTTTGCTTGATTGTCTTGTGGATTGTATTTTGTATTTTGTATCTTTATATTTTTGTATCTCTTGTTGTGGTGTTTTCTTCTTCTCGCTCTTGGCTGTAGTTCCGGGGACGGAACTATTCTAAGGAGGGAGTGATGTAATACCCCCGATTTTTTTTCTTAATATATATGAAAGGGTATTTATTTTTCTTATGATAGCATATTATTATTACTTTTCTCCATGATAAATAAAGTGTAGTATTTCCTATAAAACATTCTTCTCAAAGCCCAAATGTGACTTGTTTATTTTCTTATGTAAAAATACATATTTCGGCTCAAATGTATTTAAACCCATAAACTTAATCTTTTTCCTACACTTGTATGTGCAGCAATTTCCCTCTTATTTTTCCGGGTATTTTGATGTACATTTTATAGTGGGATTTTGTGTGTGCACGTGCACTCCATGTACACGTGCACAAGGCACAAACTTGGCCGGATTTGTGGAGAAGTGGCTAGGATCATGGGCGGTTATGTGAGAGTGTGGGTAGTTTCTCAAACTCCCGATTGCATCTTGTCCTTTGAGCTCCAACTCCCCAACGAATCTCAGCCCTCCATTTCGCCTATAATCTAGTATAAATACCCCCTTCTAATCCCTATCTTTTTACACTAAAATTTCCTAAGATTTCAAGAGAGTATCTGTGAGTTGTGTGAGAGCTTTTCTGTGGAGGCAAGCAGCATTGGTGAGGAGCTCGGCGTGGAACAAAGGAACAAGAAGTGCAGCGTGATATTGAAGGACTTTGCGGGATTTCGTTATTTTTCTTCATATAAGGTGGGTGTTTCTCAGGACTTCTATTGTAGGAATGTTACTATAATTGTTATGATTGATACCATGCTACAAAATTGAATTAAACGCAATAGAAATGGCTTGACATGCTGTTATTATGAAAACTAGTCTGTCGATGCAGTCGACTGCCATGTGAGCCAGTCGACTGGTACGAGACATTATTTTTGCATGATTGTGATAATAAACATGTGTATAAATGAACATGATGGTGTGATTACTATTATATAATTTCCCTATGACACATATGATGGAGGGAAAGTGAATGAATGAAAAGAACTAATGGTGATTAATAAATTAGAGTTGTCGAAGCAGCCGACTGATGTTGTGCTAAGTCGACTGGTGCTTCAATCGGATTGGGATTATTTGGTAGTTTCATGAATTGAGATATTTCATCATGTGGACCCAGTTTGATGACTTGGGACTTACATCTTTATTGTCGTAAGAAAGTATGAGCATATGTGAATGCATGTTTAGAGTAGTTTTCCCTAAAGAGCATGTTAATAACTGGAAAGATTATGCTGTGAATGTTACGGAATATGAATTGATGTATATGGTTAATTAATATCATGATGCAAGTACACGTAAGAACTGTAAATAAATTCCCTAATTGAAATGGATCTGTCTAGTCGACCGAATGCGTGTAGCAAGCCGACTGATTTGGACTTAGAAATTATGCTGTTTGAAATCTCCAGGACAGACGACTGATTACTTAACAGTCGACTGTTATGTGGATAATATTGTGAATATGAACAGTTGCGGGACAGGCGACTGGTTGAGTTCAACAGTCGACTATCCCAAGCTTTTATGAGGAATTTGTATGCGACTGTATAAGTCGACTGGTACCTTTCCGAGTCGACTGTACAGAGTGGACTTTTGATAATTTGATTCATGTTATTTACTGTTGGTAATGATGAACTTTATGCTTTTTCTGGTTATGGCTGTATGAATTATGTGAAAGGAATCATAAATGAGAATTGAGAATTTTATGAATAATTATGAAAGGCTAATCATGATGAGAAAGTCTGTGAGACTCTAAAATAAATGACGAGCTGATGATGCTCAATTGGGTATTGTGAATTTGAAATTGAACGAAGGAGTAGCTAAGTCTCCCCGGCAGTGAAATGAAATGAATTGAGAAATAGACCAGGTTGGTCAAGTGAAATGAAATGATAAGTCCGGTTGATGGAGCGGCTAACTCTAGAGCTTGATTTTTATTCATGATTCTAATGTAACTTTAATACATAGTGTGGAGGTGATGAAGGTGAGAGAAAAACATGAGTATGAGAGCTAGGGTACGGTGCGGGTGTGTGAGCCGCAGAATGCATGATTGATGCGTCAAGACATGGCACGGGCACAACTCAGTAATGATCGGACTCTAGTCACGCTTGTGGGATGTTTTGGTGACTACAAGAGGAGTGTGTTTAGGGAGGAGGCTGAATTGTCGCAGAATGCATGCTTGACGAGTCAAGACATGGCGCGAAATTCTACTCCAGGGGCCAGGATACATGCTTGTACTCATAGAATCATCTAAGATACTCATTGGAATTACAGAAGTAGAGTAAGTCATGGCGGGGGATTGAACCCTACAGAAAATGAAGAACGATTAAGAGGCTTGCCCTCGAACCTATGTATTATGGGATGCATAGAATTCGAACAAGTGTGCATTAGTGTCATGTGTTAACTAAATAAATTGCATTAAGGATTTAAGTGCACAATCACGACACGACATCTCTAAAAGTTCCCTTTGATTTTACATGCTTATTATGAACAAGATTGTGATTTATAAGAAATGAGATTCATTATACTGTTTCTGGCATAGAGAGGATGGCCATGTATAATTATCGTCGGTTGAATAAACTGACGTACCCACAGTTTTGTATGCAGGATAAATTACATGTAAAGAGGAATGGATGCATAAAGATCTCATTACGTTGTTATTCATTTATGTAAATGTTGTATATTTTGCTTCCGCTGTGTAAATTCAAATGTAATGTGTTGTAAACTCTGATGTAAAAGGAAAGTTTTAAAATTCCTTGTAAAATTGTATGTGAAGGAAGCGAAAAGATCCTGTAGAACATCTCGAATTCAGTAATTTGGGATTCGGGGCGTTACACATATTGCTTCTTGACATTATTCCATTGATTGCACATTCGTGTTTCAGTTAATAAATTAATAATAAGTCGGGATATAAGGGTCAACTTGGTAGTGAACAATCGGTGACTATACTCGGATGAGGGGCTCGTGTTTCCCTATCTTGTTATCTTGTTATCATGTTATATTGTGGATAAAGGCTTGTTATGGATTGTAGATTGTGGATTCTTGTTATTGTTATCCTGCCGAGTACATGATCTGTAGAGTTCACCACTATAGTGTAAATGTTCACTACTTGTATGCACCAAACCTGTGGTATGAGACACAGTACTACGTGCATTAGATTTCATAATAAAATATGATAGACATAGGATTTACACTGCATTGATCTCGATTATTGTTACCAACTTGAAATCTTATATATTGTATTGTTACTCGTTAAATTGTTGACTATAGACCTTGCCATGTTATCGATAATTTCATTGTCACTTGATATAATACTTGTTCCTCAT
The DNA here is from genome assembly GCA_017893485.1 of Hemerocallis citrina. Taxonomy (NCBI): domain Eukaryota; kingdom Viridiplantae; phylum Streptophyta; class Magnoliopsida; order Asparagales; family Asphodelaceae; genus Hemerocallis; species Hemerocallis citrina. The sequence goes on along the minus strand of CM030364.1, from coordinate 95,294,379 downwards.
TCATTGGTATTTACATGTCCTGCTTATTGTTCCTTGCTTGTACTACTTGTTGTCCGTGACTTGCTCTAACAGACATTTTCCTCCACTCTAGACTATGAGCTCGCATGTACACAGGAAGATTTGCCCGAAGGACTTGGTGAGCAGACCTTCTAGAGATTGGAGTCGAATTATTGGCCCACAATAATTATCTTGTCCTTGTCATTTAAATTCCAGTACTATTGTTATCATATGTTGTATTTTGGGCTTTGTTGATCTGAAGTATGTCTGTTTTCAGTTGTTGGTTACTGATGAGACATTTCATGTAATATTTATGTTATGTGATTTTATTATAACATGCGTGGTTGAATTTGTATTGCATATTAGTGAGTTAAATGTTACCGCTTATGAATGATGCAAATCATTTGTTGGGCCTTCGTTACGTGATCGTATTCTCGTATTTTGGGAAGTGGAGCATGACAGGTTTTTAGTGGTATCAGAGCCCAGGTTAGGCTCTAGCCAGGTTTGACCCTAATCAGATTGGGTTGGCCAGGTTTAACTCAATGGTATGTACACCACGTTATCATATGAACATTTAGTAACCAACTATAATTTGTATACTGACCCTATTTGATTATATTGCAGACTATGGCTCGTGAAGACTCTTCAATTTCTCCACCCTGGGCTGGCCAATTGAGAATGTTGACATCCTCCAAGCAATGCGACGAATGATGGAGTTACAACAGGAACACCATGAACTGATCAGAGCTATCTGGATAGGGTTCGCGATACCGCAGAGTCCACATGATTGAGCCTGTTTGCGTACTAGCTTCGTACCAACGCTTCCATGCTCAATTCAGCTAGAATTCCGGGGCCAGCCATAGAAGGAGGAATGCCTCTCATCAGGCGATACAATGCCCTACTGCCACACGGTCCATAAGTGGACCAATACGGAGGCCAGTTCAGACCCCGGCGATTGGAGCACCACCTTACCCATCGGCATCTCCGAAGAGGGACCTGACATGTAATTATTACCGTCAGGTTGGACACATACGCAAGGACTGCTGGAAAGCCAACGGCTTGTGTCTTGCATGCGGAGCAAGTGACCACAGGATTCGGGACTGCCCAAAGAGGAAAAGTGGCACACCAACAGGTGGATCAACCTTCTATGGAGGACAAGCTAAAGAATGTTGTCAGGCTCATAACCTGATTACAAAGGATGCAAAGACCACCAAAGGCATGATTGTAGGTATTTTACCATTTTAACATATTCCAGTTCTTACGTCATCTATTGCTTTCTGTAGCTTGCATTCATCTTCCTTAATTGATTTAGTATTGAGTATCCTACTAGTTATTTCTTCCCTACCATGTTCTCTTCAAATCCGGTGATACCGCCCTCCCTGTTTCTCTTCGTCCACATCCAGTTATCTCATTTCTTATTTTTGTCCATCTCTTCCATTCATCTTCATTCTTTGATTCCTTACTGAGTATATAATCATTCGTTCCCTCAATATTATCTTGGTTTTCGTGCTACACATTTATTTATTTCTACTCGTTTTGTCGATCGGCAATACTTGCCAATGACGAAGTCTTCTCGATCAGAGTGGCGTAGCAGAAGCGTGGTTGGCCCACAACCCACATGTTCCCGGATTATCATGTCGGTTCTCCTTCCTTGCATTGTTTGCTTCCTTCCATTCTTTGCATCCATCATCATCCATCGACTCATTGTTTGGTTCAATTCTTCCCTATCCAATCTCTCTTCGATTCCAATTCTAGCTACTCCTTCATCTTCTTACTTCGTTATCTCACAAGTCTTGTGTTGTTTCTTCTTACTTCTGATACCGTTTACTTACTCTACATATGCATTTGTCACCATTCAACGAATCTATAATTCCTTGCATCATTTTACTTCCTTTTTGTACATTCCATTCACCATCATTCTTCGATTCATTATTCGACATCATTTTTATCCATGTTCTTTCTTATTCTGGTGTTACCACCACTTCGTTTCCCTCCCTCTAATTTCCTGTTTCGTTATCTCTTCAGCTCTGCTTTGGTTATATCCTATATACTGCCTATGCAAATTTCGAGGACGAAATTTTGTTGTAAGGTGAGTAGGATTGTAACCCACATTTTTGTTTATACGAAAATTGTAACATCCCAGAAAAATTAATTTTAATATTTAGCACGTGCATTTCACGTAAAATTTTATGCATATTTTTATTTCTAAAATTTTCTAAAGTCATGAACATTTTCTTCTCATTTTTTTCACAATTGTATGATTTACTTTTAATTAAACACATTAGTCCTAAATCCACTTTTGAAGCCCACTAAAAATTAATTACAAATTGAGGCCCATGATTATTCTACACTTAAATAAACATTTGAAATCTAGTACACTTGTCATGTGTAACACAAACCTACATATAATTTAATAAAAATAAATAAAAAGATTTGTATGAAAAGTAATGTGCACATAGGGTGCACGTGCATTGTGCACCCTAGGGGTTGGCCGGCCTAAATGGAGAGTAAGGAGGGAGTGGGGAGTGTTGTTTGAGAGTGGGGAGTTATTTTGGGTATGGTAGTCATCTCAACCACTCATTATTCCTATAAATAGCACCCTCCTTTACCATGAACAACACTAAGAACAAAATTTTAAAAATAAAAAATAAAAAAAAGAAGAAGAAGAAGGGAATAAAAAGGATTTCGGTTTTTGCTTGAGGAGGAGAAGGCCAAACTTTTGGGGAGCTTTGGAGCATTTTTTAGGAGTTCTACTTACCAATTGCATCAAGAAAGAGGTGGGTGTTCTAATTACCTTGTAATTTTGTAGATTGTGTATGCTTAATTTTACCATGAGTAGTTGCTAAATTTAGTTTGATGTGTTGAATAATCTAGAATATAGATTGTGCATTATTAGTATAATTAATGTGTAATTGAGTAGATGCTTTTGACTCCTAATATATTAACAAACGTTCATGTAGTTAAAAGATGTGAAAGTAGTAATTAGTGAATTTCATGTGGAGAGAGATCTCCTAGAAATCTAATTAGTGCATGCTAAAATTAATCATGAAATAGACAAATTGGATTAATGTATGTGTAGGAGTTTTTTATAAATTTTTAGATGATGAAAATTGTATAAAAGGAACCCATGGTATTAAATTTTCTTATATGCATTATAATAGTTTATAATCTCTCAAGAATCTAGTTGGATGAGGGACAATAACTTATACAATTTAAATTGTAGAATTATGAGTAATTCATACAAATTGGGAGATAAATTTCATTATATTTTAGAGAATAAATAAGTATAAGATTTTATTTTGTACAAAAACACATAATTTTGGAAAAAATTAAATTCTGAAAGTGATTAAAGATATTAATGCATACCAAATTAGAAATCAACAAATTTATTAAAATAGATTTAGAAACAGAGAATTGAAAGAAAAGAATTTTAACACATATATAATCAGAGATTGAGTTTGGCATACTGGGTCTTGGCATCGATTTAGAGCAGTGTACATAAAACTGAAGGGGCTTTCTTTCACCAACGCGAATTGACCTGTTGGTTGGGCTTGCAGTTGGCTGGCTAGTCTCGGGTTCGATCCTGGCCATACAAAAATTTTATTTTTATTTATTTTAAAGGTGTTTTTCATGTTATAAAATTTGGGGGGAAAATGTGATAATATTCTAAAATCCTTAGAACTTTAAAAATAATTCCACATTATTTTTAAGATATATTTTTAGGATTAAGATGTGATATTCACATTAAATAATGTATTAGAGGAACTTTTGAATTCAAATTAAAAGAGGATTGTGCATGATTTGTAACACCCCACAAAATTGGAAATTACAATTTTGCCCTCGTGTGTTACGCATGTGTATTTTGTACAGTTACTGGTAATATTTGTAATGTGTTCTCATTACGTATTGTGATTTCTAACTATTTATGCATTTTCCGTATATTTTATCCTATTTGAGTCAACTAAAATATTAAATTTCAAACTCTGGATTTTACGTGCTTTTTACGTATTTTTGATGCACGTATCGATTATGTGTTTTCACCGCTACGTGTAATATTTTCTATGTATTTAAATTATTTATTTTAGGTATTCAAATCTATTTTTATAAAACATAAATTCATTTCCCTCTATTTTGATTAAAATACATTTCTCAATTTTTGCACGTACGATTCACGTGTTAATTTTTCCATCTTTATTTTCTTACTCTCATTTCTTATTTTAGCATGCATAAGTCTCTTTTATTAGCTTTCATTAAACCCATGGACCTAAGATAGATTCTAGCCCACTAGATTAATTAATTAATTAATTAAAAGGCAAGCCCACTAGACTAACTAATTAAATTGATTAAAAGAAAGCCCACAAGACAAGCCCATTAATTAAATCCCATTTCTAGTTGTGCATGGATTCACACATGTCATGTAATAACTTTTAGTATACAATTAAAAACTATAGGATTTGTATTTATTTTTGTATGTGTGTGTGTGCATGTGTGGAGGGGGAGAAAGTGGGGGGCCGGTTGGGAAGAGAGAGAGTTGACCGGATGGTGGGGAGATGAAGAGATGGGAGTTGGAAAATGAAAAGTTAGTGGGTAGTTATTAGGTGGGTGAGTTTTGCAAGTTAGCCCTTCTCTTGTCCAATAAATACACCCTCCTTTTCTTCTCTTTTCACACCAAACTAAACAAATTAAAGAGGAAAAAGAAGGAGAGAAAGCGAGTATTCTTGTGCATTGGAGGCTTGTTGGAGAACTCCTGCTAGGAGGAGAAGGACTAGGAGTGCTTGTTGGAGATAGAAGTTGTGTCTCTTCATCTTGGTTGTTTATTCTTCATAAGAGGTGGGTGGTCTTTATATTTTCTAATTCATAGATTGAACATGCTAGAATATGACATTAGTAATGTAAATCAAGTTGATGTGATGTGGGTGATCTTGTGCTTTCTAAATATAGGAAATGTATGCTAGTATGTTAAATGAGTAGTATAGATAAAATTGATGTGATAAATGTAGAACAAATCCATGCTATTGTGTATGCCATGAATTGTAGAGATTTTTGCTATGATTAAGGAATTACTTGTCATCTTGCTAGTTGGAAATGAGAAAAAGAAATAATGAATATTTGCCATGAACACATATGCTTGTTAATTTACAAATGTAGAAATATGTAATTGTATGATAAATTGTTTCTTGTGGTTAAAATGAATTTTGTGAAGATAAATCGGTTCACATAGAGAGAAAAATTACTACTTTTGAATAAATTGAAGAAATGAAATTTTATGTTCATTAAAGAGAACAAATAAATTGAAATTTAGATTTAATGTCTAAAATATCAATTAAAAAAATTTGTGAGTTACTGTTTGAAAAGAAACTCAGTCTCGATGAAATAATTGTAGTCTAATGAAAGATTAGATCAAAAGAAAAATCAAGTTTTGTGAATAAAATTGAATAACAGAAAGATTGAACAAAAGCTTAGCAGTGTAATTCGATATCAATAATTACACTGGAATTTATTGGCTAGCAGGTGCACCATAAGTCACTGTGTTGGTCGGGAGATCCTAGGTTTGAAACTTGTTAAGACCCTTTTTATTTTGTTTCGTTTTAATTAAATCCAAACCCAAGAAATGGTTTATAGGGATTTCGGTTTGGTTTCTCGACACCAAGTCCACTTGGACGTAGTGGTTCTCGGTGGTGGTTTGGGCGGTACTGTAGCCAACGGTTGGGCTTGGGTTTGAAACCCAGTGTCCACATTTTGATATTTTTTTGTTTTTAATATTTTTGAAGGGGTTTTAATGTGAAGAAAACTTGGGGGAAAATTCTAGAATTCCTATAAAATGATATAGAATTTATTGAAAATAATTTTGAAATTTTCATGTATAATTTGGGAAATAAAAAGAGAAATGAGATAGAAAATGAGATTCGACTTCAGAATTATTTAAATGAGGATATGACTTTTATTTTGAGAAGAAGAGAAAAACAATTGCCATGTTATGGGTTTTCTAGATGCGATCATATACTTATGTTGAGTAAGAAATACTTGATGAGATTAAAATCTATTATGAATTCATATAAAGATTTTGAAAGAATTGCTATGTTACTTGATTTCCTTTGATGAGACTATATGAATATGCTTGATTGTTGTTAAGAACTTTTATGTGATTAAGTTCCTAAATGAGATTTGAATCTATGCTATGAGTTCGTGAAAATAATTATTGTTTTGAAAGATTATGAATAATTGAATCATGAATGATGTTAAAATGAGACATTGATTAAATTGTGAACAAGTTGAAGATATGAATACATTGAGCTAAATACATGATTATTGAAGGGTACGAGTAACCATGGATTCTTGTACATGAAAGGTTGTGATCTAGAGTTTAGTGAGACATTGGGTACCGGCATTATTGAATTAAAAGATTTGAGATATATTTTAAGATATGACCATGGAGCTATCTCGGTATTTGTGATTAAGTCCGGTAGGAGGTAAAACAAACTTTAGGTATGATAACGTATTCATGTCTTGAACTTAAGAACTATGCACTAAGAGAAGTGTAGTAAAACTTGGGCAAACGTAAGTGGGGCACTCTATATAGTCGGGCGGTGTACTCCGGAACTATAGACCCAGTCGGATGGTGTACTCTAGGACTGAGGTTGCTTCGATGAAGACGAATTTGTATATTTTTAAATCCGAGACTATGCATAGTAGGGCAGATAGTTTTTCGTACTCCAGTGTATATACGTATACTGGGGCTAGAGGGGTACTTGCGGGAGATTCGCACGATGAGGAGTTTGTATAACAGTCGGGCAGTGTACTCCAGGACTGGGATCCGTACTCGTGGAATGTTTAAACCTTGTTCTTATTACTGGGTAGTTTTCATGGCGAGGGATCGAACCCTTTAATGTGGAGTGCGTAGATGCTTGCCCTCGGACCTATATAGTATAGGATGCATAGAATCCAAACAGGTATGTATTAGCATCATCTTAGTATAAAATATCTGCATTAGGCCTTAAGGCATCGTATACACTTACATGTTTGGCGTAGTCACATTTAACACTTTATTTTGCATTCAAATTTGTGGTTTGTCAAAGTATTGAGATCGTTATATGTACGACATAGAGAGGATGGCCAGGTATAATATTTTCGTCAGTTGTAAGTAACTGACGTGCCGACAGCTTATTATGCAGAAATTAGACTTTTTCATGAAGAAGTAAATATGTTATGATGCTGTTGATTAATTACATTAATAAAGTTGTACAAGTTGTATATTATTTTCATTATTGTATTTCTTTTTATCTTCCACTGTGTAAACAATGTAAAGAACTCTGATGTATGATGAAAATTTTAATTTTCCTTGTAAAATTGTACGAAGTGAAGTGTAAAGATCCTGTGGAATCTCGAATTCGGTCTTATTTGAAATTCGGGGCGTTACATGATTAAAGAGAATTAAAGTAGAACATCTTTGTAAAATTACATGGATATTAATCCACTGAATCACAATAAATAATGTATTTCTGCTCGTTTCGTCGATCGGCAATACTTGCCAATGACGAAGTCTTCCCGATCAGAGTAGCGCAGCAGAAACATGGTTGGGCCATGGCCCACATGTTCCCGGATTATCATGTCGCTTCCCCTTCCTTGTATTGTTTGCTTCCTTCCATTCTTTGCATCCATCATCATCCATCGACTCATTGTTTGGTTCAATTCTTCCCTATCCATTCTCTCTTCGATTCCAATTCTAGCTACTCCTTCATCTTCTTACTTCGTTATCTCACAAGTCTTGTGTTGTTTCTTTCCTTCTGATACCGTTTACTTACTCTACATATGCATTTGTCACCATTCAACGAATCTATAATTCCTTGCATCATTTTACTTCTTTTTTGTACATTCCATTCACCATCATTCTTCGATTCATTATTCGACATCATTTTTATCCATGTTCTTTCTTATTCTGGTGTTACCACCACTTCGTTTCCCTCCCTCTAATTTCCTGTTTCGTTATCTCTTCAGCTCTGCTTTGGTTATATCCTATATACTGCCTACGCAAATTTCGAGGATGAAATTTTGTTGTAAGGTGAGTAGGATTGTAACCCACATTTTTGTTTATACGAAAATTGTAACATCCCAGAAAAATTAATTTTAATATTTAGCACGTGCATTTCACGTAAAATTTTATGCATATTCTTATTTCTAAAATTTTCTAAAGTCATGAACATTTTCTTCTCATTTTTTTCACAATTGTATGATTTACTTTTAATTAAACCCATTAGTCCTAAATCCACTTTTGAAGCCCACTAAAAACTAATTACAAATTGAGGCCCATGATTTTTCTACACTTAAATAAAGATTTGAAATCTAGTACACTTGTCATGTGTAACACACACGTACATCTAATTTAATAAAAGTTAATAAAAATATTGTATGAGAAGTAGTGTGCACTTAGGGTGCATGTGCACGTGCCTTGTGCACCCTAGGGGTTGGCCGGCCTAAATGGAGAGTGAGGAGAAAGTGGGGAGTGTTGTGTGAGAGTGGGGAGTTATTTTGGGTGTGGTAGTCATCTCAACCACTCATTATTCCTATAAATAGCACCCTCCTTTACCATAAACAACACTAAGAAAAAAATCAAAAAAAAAGGGAAGAAAGAGGATTGTGGTTTTTGGTTGAGGAGGAGAAGGCCAAACATTGGGGGAGCTTTGGAGCATTTTGTAGGAGTTCTACTTACCAATTGCATCAAGAAAGAGGTGGGTGTTCTAATTACCTTGTAATTTTGTAGATTGTGTATGCTTAATTTTACCATGAGTAGTTTTTAAATTTAGTTTGATGTGTTAAATAATCTAGAATATAGATTGTGCATTATTAGTATAATTAATGTGTGATTGAGTCGATGCTTTTGACTTCTAATATATTAACAATCGTTCATGTCAGTTAAAAGATGTGAAAGTAGTAATTAGTGAGTTTCATGTGGAGAGAGATCTCCTAGAAATCCAATTAGTGCATGCTAAATTAATCATGTAGTAGACAAATTGGATTAATGTATGTGTAGGAGTTTTTTATAAATTCTTAGATGATGAAAATTTATAAAAGGAACCCATGGTATTAAATTTCCTTATATGCATTATAATAGTGTAAAATCTTTCAAGAATCTAGTTGGATGAGGGACAACAATTTATACAATTTAAATTGTAAAATTATGAGCTATTCATACAAATTGGGAGATAAATTTCATTATATTCTAGAGAATAAATAAGTATATGATTTTATTTTGTGTTAACACATATAATTTTGGGAAAATTAAATTCTGGAATTGATTAGAGATATTTGTAACACCCCGAATTCTAAATAACACTGAATTTGAAGTTCCTTAGGATCTTTACACTTTTCAAGGAATTTAAAACTTTATTACATCAGAGTTACATTTAAACCGCGGAAACAAATTTACATCAATTACATGAATGAAATAAAACAACACTTGAACAATTCTTTAAGCATCAAGTCCTCATTAGTCTTTTTCATTCACTTTGTCCTGCATGGAAACTGTGAGCTCGTTAGTTCATTCAACTGACGCAAGGATGTAATACATCAATTTTCTCTTACTTAGAAAGCACGCACTTGTCACAAACAAAACTATGGGGACTATCCTATTGATGTCATGTAGTGATGTGCACTTAGTTCTTAATGCAGTTATTTATATTACATGACACTATTGTGCACTTGTTCGGATTCTATACATCCCATACTACATAGGTCCGAAGGCAAGCCCTTAATCGTACTTCATCTTGTAGGGTTCAATCCCCCGCCATGATTTAAACTACTACGGTAACTACGGTAAGTATCCTAGATGTTCTATGAGTTACGAGCCCATGTCCAGACAGCCTGGAGGGGAATCCCACGTCGTAACATGACGCATTATGCATAGCCTATGGACAATTCAGCCTCCGTCTTGGAACGATGTGACCACCCGTAGTCACCAAACACCCCACAAGCATTGCCACCAGGATGATAATTCCGGAGTAGTGTTCACGCCATGACATGATGCATCAAGTAGACAGTCTGTGAATCACTCTCACACCGCCAATCCGATGGCCCTTATACTCGTGTTTTTCTCTTACTTTCATCACATCTCCACTATGTATCTAGTCCTTAATTTATCTGAATCATGAATAAAATCAATCTCCCAGAGTTAGTACTTCCCCTATACCGGTCTTAACCATTAATTCAGCAACATGACCCAAACTTGGTCTTTTCATCTCAACATTTTATCTCAAAAATTTATTCAATTGCCAGTATAAAGACTTAGCTACCCTCTAGTTCAAAATCTCATATCATGTCAACAATTTGAGTATTCACACTCACAAATATTCCTCATAAGTTATCATAATTTTCATTTCAATTCATGCATCATTCTCATATATAAAAGAGACAAGACTATTTGATTTTCACAATTTCCCAACTTACAATTTTTAATCTCATAATAATTTCTTTTCTTTCATAAGGTTAAAGGTCTCATTTTGTTATGCCCATATAATCACATTTATTTTTCTTGCATTAATCCAAACACAATCTCGCTTAGAAAATCTCTACTCAATTTCCCTTTAAAAAATATTTATTTCCTTTATTTGATCAATAGTGTATTCTACTAATTTATAATAAAATCTTCTCTAACATGGCTTTAATTTCTCAACTATAGTAAGTCCAAGGTTATAGAAATTTTCTCATGAGATCTAGGGAGTTTTAGAATAATTCTAATAATTTTTCTTAATTTTTACATCACTTGAAAACCATTTAAAATCTCAAAACATTAAAAAAAAATCAAATTTTATTAAAAGTGGCCGAAGCCAGGGCTCGAACCCACGCACAGCGCCCCAACACTGTGCTACAGTAACGTTACTGTGACGCAACCGAAGACCAAAAAACTCAACAGCGCCAGCTGTTCAAAGGGGGACTTAATATCTATTTACTTTTTGGGTCTCGGTATTGAGTTAAAATCTCAATAAAAAAAAAAATTAAAGTCTCCGAAGAGACTCGAACCCGAGACCTCCGAAATCCCTAGTTACAGTAACGTTTCTATTGTGCACCCACTGACCAGAATGGGCAGAGTGACTAACCCGTAGAGAAATTAATTACAATTACTTTTGTGTCTGACTGTAACACTTCTAGTTCATAAAAATAACTCGTTTTCTTTCCAATTACGATTTGTTCTTATAAGAGTCTAACTATCTTCCTGACTGTATTTCTTTAGAAAATATATAGTAACTTGAAATTTTATAAATCATTTAACTATCATTTTTAACATAAAAATATACTATTATTTCATTTGTATAAAAGTGGTCGTACTAGCTTTATGTTCTACTAATTGTCTCTTTTCAAAAAAAACTACTAGTTGATAATTCTCAATTACAAATAGGTTTTTAGTAAACTATAATTTCTTACTTTTCTTCTTTATTAATAAAAATCCATTCTTTTAAATAAGTTAGTCCTAATTCACAAAATGTCCATTTCTCTTTTCCAACGATATAAATATGCAAATTAGGGATTTTTAGCACCAATCTCATGTAACAATAACCATGTGTATTTTACTCATTAATCAATCTATTTTCATGGCATGAAGGTTACCCATAATTCTCAATTCATTCATAAACGTATTTCTCCATATTGCATTTTACAGACATACATGAACACTTTCATACAAAAATTTATAATTTCTTAATTAACATGCCAATGTGTTATCATGTTATCACAACAACACTTTCATTCATATAATTCAATCCATTTTACTAATCATTTCATGTAAGTCTAAATGGGGTCTTTTTTCTCTTTAATCATGGTAACAAACATAAAGCAATATTTTCTTGTTTATTCTAATATGATCACAACCATAGACCTAGCATGGTAACTAATTAGAAATATGAGAAAATTGCCCACCTATTTTGAAGAAAACAAGTACAAAGTTCCTAGGAATCTCCTTGAACAATTAGTGATCCTTCTCCTCCTAGATCGTGCCACCAAGAATGCGCCTTCTCCTCCTAGTACTTGATGAACCCGAGCACCTTGCTCCTGGATGAATTAGCCGGCGTCAAATGGGATGAACACACACAAATAGCACACAACTCAATCTTTTTCTCACTTTCTCTCAATCTTTTTCTCACTCTTGTGTTTCTTTCTTTCTTTACAAATTTCTAATGTGCTACATGAAGAGAACTAAGAGGGGGTATTTATACTTATTTTGAGTGAAAATAGATGGCTAGGATTAGATCAAATAGTTAGAGATCAAAGGCTAGGATGAGTTAGGGAGTTGTAGCAACTACCCATGATGGAGAAACCACCTCACCACTACTCCCATCTCACCCTCTCTCTTTGAACCACCCGGCCTACACTCCTAGGCACATGAGGCACATGTTAGTGCAATGCACGTGTTTCCAAAGTACCCCCTAGTTACTAGTTGTACATGATTAATTAATTAATTGTCTACAAAGTTGATCTACACTACAAGTCATGCTAATTAAAAGAGAATTAAACTAGTGGGCTTTCAAATTAGTGGGCCTAGGACCCCATGGGCTATTAAAATAACTAAATAATTAGTGGGCCTATGAATAAACAATTAGGCCTTAGAATTTAATTAGGCTTTTGAAATAGGATTTTAGAAAATAAAGTGAAAGACTTAAAATAATTATTTGTTCATGTTATAAAGAGGTAATTTTCTAGGAAAAATGCATATTAATTTGTACGTGCAAAACACGTAAAAATCAACAAACTCTTTATTTAATAAATAAAATTCAGGATGTTACAATATTAATGCATAACAAATTAGAAATCAACAAATTTGTTAAAAGAGATAGAAACAAAGAATTGAAAGAAAAGAATTTCAACACATATATAATCAGAGATTGAGTTTGGGCGTACTGGGTCTTGGCATCGGTTTAGGGCGCTGTGTACAGTGGCATGAGTCATGGGTTCGAGTCAGTGGAGGCTCTGTCTTTTTCCAAATTTTGACTTTTATAGATTAACAGTAGGAGCAGTATACATAAAATTGAAGGGGGTTTCTTTCACCAACGTGAATTGGCCTGTTGGTTGGGTTTGCGGTTGGCTAGCTGGTCTCGGGTTCGATCCCAGCCACGCACAAATTTCATTTTTATTTATTTTAAGGGGGTTTTTCATGTTATAAAATTTTGGGGAGGGGATGTGATAATATTCAAAAAAACATTTAGAAATAATTCCACATTATTTTTAAGATATATTTTTGGGAATTAGAGGTAATATTCTCATTAAATAATGTATTAGAAAAACTTTTGAATTCAAATTAAAAGGGGCTTGTGCATGATTAGAGAGAATTAAAAGTAGAACTTCTTTTTAAAATTACATGGATATTAATCTATTGAATTAAGCAAATGGTTGAGATGGAATATAATGGAATAAAAATATAATTATGAGATTAAATACGGAATTTATAGTCGTTTTAATCTTAAAGAATGTTGCAATAAGAAAGGTATCAGAATATGGAAATGCACGACAAGGTTCTATTAATAAAAAAGGCATTGAATATTGTTAAAGTGAATAGTTTGGGGTTGTCTACAAGGATTCTAATTGATTCAATCGTTATTGAACGTTGAAGTTGGTTACTTCATGGCTGATAAACCAACTAAAAATGAATAAAGAAGAAATTATGAACAATGAATGAGTTGTCTATGCTGAGGTCAGATGTAACCTATGTGGTCTCTTTTGACATAGTTGTTTGTTCCAGAGTGAGTGGGATCCAGAATACCAGCAGTTGTGATATATGAAATTTGAGAAGTAACCAATGTGGGTTGACTTTCTCTTGAGGAGTGGCCAGTATGGGCTAACTTTCTCAGTGTTTTTGTTTACGCCCGGTGAGTAAGAGAGCTCTAGGTCTTAATAACTACAATTTAAACTTAAGGACGTGCACTAGTTGGAGATATGATGAAATAAGAGAAAACGTGAGTTATGGACTCCAGGATGATCTGCGGAGTGAGACAGTCCCCAGTATTCCGGGACGATGGGTGAAATAGGCCACAGAATGATCCACGGAGTGGGATTGATCTCCAGTATTCCGTGACGAGAGCGACGCTCATGGGGCATTTGTGCGATAAGGGTTCCAGGATTACTCGCGGAGCGAGACAATCCACAGTATTCTGGGACGATAGATGAAATAGGCCATAGAATGATCTACGGAGCAGGATTGATCTCCAGTATTCCAAGGCGAGAACCAATACTTGCATACTGTCTAAATCTTGTAGTAGTCATATTAGTAGGGTGCACGGCGAGGGATTTAACCCTATAATGCGGAGTACGTAGGTGCTTGCTCTCGGACCTATGTAGTATAGGATGCATATAATCCGAACAAGTACGCATTAGTGCCATCGTAATGTAAAGTCTGCATTAGGCATTAGGTTCATTTCATACATTAACATGTTTAGGATAGTCACATTTTCTCTTTTTCGCATTCAAGTTCATGATTGTTACGATAATGAGATCGCTGAATTATAGCATTGTGTCAGTTGTATGCAACTGACGTGCCCACAGTTTTCTAGTTGCAGGATTGAACTTGGCATGGACTTAAAGTCACTATGATGAGATGTCACAAGATTGAAGAATTCTTATTATTGTAAATTGTATTGTATTCATTTTAATTCCACTCTGCTGTTGCATAGATCATGTTGTAATAAAAAAGTTTTAAATTCCTTGTAAATTTGTACGAATTTGAAATAAAAGATCATGTTTTGCTACGAATTACCTGTGTTTGGAATTCGTGGTGTTACAAAAATCTTCTGTATTCTTGTATTTTGTTGTCTATAAATTATTTTGTTCCCAATTGTATAGATTTTATTCCTTCTTGCTCTGTATTCTGGTATTTCAATTTCCTTGTAAATTCTTTCTTTCATTTGAATTCATGTTCTTGTACATCTCCTATTTGATTGAACTCAAACCCATATATAAATCCTCCTGTTCTTTTGAACTCAATTACATTCTATATTCGATTATTTTGTTTGAATCCAAATCCAAATTTATTCGATAAAATTATTTGATTGATTATTTGATTTGTTTGTAAATAGCCCAATCCTAGCCATCCTATGATATGATTATTTGATAGCATGATATAAACAAGTAACAGGTTCAGGATGAAGAATAAACATGTTCAGGTGAAAGATAACTCATAACATGTTAATATAACGAAAATTCTAGTTTAGGACTGCAAGACAGTACTGCACTAAGACTGAGATTTCCGTTGCTACAAATATAAAAATTTGGATCCGTCAAAGAATCTGAAAAATAGACTCCCAGCCGAATCCAGAAAATATATATAAGTCATATAGTGTTTCACAAAAACATGAGTCAAAACTGAATTGAAACCAGAAAATACGTTCAGCAAGAAATCAAAAGATTGTATTCAAGGTCAGGAAAATAGAATGAAACTCATTAATTAAATCCACGAAAAATCTGCGGTATTCCCCTATATGTGTAGTAATAGAAAAACAAGTTTCATAATTTTTCAATATAAATAGAGTACTCAAGTAAAATCAGAAAATAACAAGATGCAGTAGTTTTGTAACTCTGAAATCACAAACACTGCAGTACGAAAAATGCAATATCTCGCAAATCATAAATCAAAATCCAAATCTGCCAAAAGGGTAATAAAATAGATACAGTAGGCTAACTTTCATATTCATAAATATTTTAGAAACAGCAAGTATAAATAGGTCGAAAATCAAATTCTATCCTGAACAATAGTAAAATTCTGCATGTGAAATCTTTATTTGCAAGCATGAAAATATTTGTAAAACTCCTCAAATAAATTGAATAATATTCTGGGTAAACCCCAATCAAGTCTAGAAGTACTGAGCAAAATTTCAGATCAAAATAATAATTTCAACACCATAATAAAATAGTTTATTCATCAAAATATTCATAAAACGAAATCTGGAATTTATCTTACACTTCTGTAGTAAAATTGACATAACTCACAACTCGTAAATCAAAACTGGGATCCGTCAAAAGGGTTAGAAAATAGACAGAATTCTCTACATTTCATTTTCACAAAATATTTTCAAATACTGATGTTAATAGGGTCTAAAATACTGATCAACATCAGGAAAACAGAAAATACAGATTTGTTCTTCATACTCGAATCAACATAGATCATACGAAATTCATCCAAATCAACCCAAACATAAAATATGGTGTACTAGATGTCCAAACAACATGGTATAGGATATTTTACAAGCATTCGACAAGTATATCACGAATAACACATCATGCACAAATATCTCAAAATAGCATGAACAAACACATCAAAAGTGGTCAACCCTAGGTTAATTCATGTCATATGTGTCATGAGGCAACTATGGTCAAATCATCACAATAGAGATAATATCAGCAAGGGATTTCACACACAAATTGTCTCTAGAACCCAACTACACTACAGGCAGTATTTTGTACTTGTATTTGCAAAGAAATTTAATACAAGTTACTTGTCTTATCGATGACAACGAGAATGGCGATGCAAGGAGAATAATGGGAACGGATTTCCGGGCAGTGATCTCAACACGAACAAAACTCGAACCACGAACGACGAACGAGAACCACTCCAACCGGAAAAAAAACTGCATGCACTCTTGAGCACGAGCAACACACCAAAGCCCAACGGAACACACACGCACACCAAGAGAATAGCGGGGGATGACGGCACAGGCGAAGATGCTACCGGGAGAAGACAGACAGGGGTGATAGGGTTGTCGTTGCGGAAGGAGAGCAGCGATGTCGCACTGGGGCTGCTGCTGTCTGGCGCCTGCAGTCGAGAGGGAGACAGTGTACAAGGGAAGAAGCGTCGGGGTACTGTCGTGCTGTTGGGGGATCGCGATAGGGAGGGAGGCGCACCGGGAGTAGGGTTGAAGGAGGGATCGGAAGAAGGGTGGTAGGCGAACAGGGGAAGTTGATGAGTTGTGGCTGAAGGTTTTGAAGGGGATTAGGGTATATGAACAGTTGGGTAAATGAGTATATATATGGGGTATTAGTTGGGGTTAAGAGTAGGTAACGGGTTGGGTAAATAGTTAATGGATATTGGGTAATCAGATTAGGGTATTTAACGGGTTTGGGTAGTAGTGATGGTTTAGTTATAATGGGTTTGGGTTTAATTAGGGTAATTAGGTTTTTGGATATATAGGTTTTTTTATAAATAAAAAAAAAAGAAATCCAATAAAATAAAAATGGGTATGGTTATTTAAATAGGGTAAATGGGTATAGCTGGGTTAAAGGGTTTAAAACAGGTTAGGGTAAATATCCAATAATAAAAAATAAAAAAAATAAAAGGACTTTATAGAAATACTAATAATAATAATAAATACAATAACAATAACAATAATAATAATAACAGTATTAAAAATAACGGTGGTAATAATAATAATAATAGAAATCAAAGTAATAATAACAATATTAAGATTTGTATAAAAATCATAAGAAATAGTTGCAAATAAAGTTATTGATAAAGAAAATAGGCTTTAATGGAAGATTCAAAAATACATTTTAACAAAAGGAACTTGAAATCAGAAAACTAACTCACAAAAATTTTAAGTATAGAAAATACACGAAAAATACATATATACGGGAAACAGGGGTTACACTCATCTTATTCATGAATTGCACTAGTAATATTCATAAGAGAAAGGAAAAGAAAGAAACAAATTGTGAGAAAAAGGTTGAGAGATTGTGTGGTGTGTTCTTGCACTAGTGGAGGCCGGCCTACATCAAGAGGAGCAAGGAAGGAGCTCGGGTTTCATCAATCAAGGAGGAGAAGGCTCATTTTCGTGGCACAATCTAGGAGGAGAAGGGAACCGTTCGTGCATTCAAGGAGCCTCCTAGGAGTTTTTCAAATTATTTCTTCAATAAGGTGGGCAATTTCTCAAAACCTCTGACATAGATATCATGCTAGGATGTAAAATTGTGATTATGTTAGAAATAAGTTGGAAAGATTGCTCTATGCTTGTTAAAGAGACTAATAAGAAAAGAACCCAAATGGATCTATATGAAAAGTTAGTAAAATGAATTAGAATGTATCAATTAAGATGTGTTATGATGTTTTGTAAGTATATTTGCATGCTAGAATTGATGAATTATGATTTTATGAAAAATTTGCTTACGAATGAATTATAGAATACAATATGTGGAAAATTGTGCTTATGGATAATTTATAGAATGCAAACTAGTATACCATGGATTATAAAATAAGTTAATTGTGGTAAAAAGCGTGTTTATAATTGCCAATTATGAGTAATGTTGTAGTCATCATATTATCACCAATGTTGCCTCTCGAGACATAAGAAAAAGAGTAATTTTGTAAAAATAGGATTAATTTAAAGAGCTTGATCTTGGTTAAAGAACAAAAAAAAACTGTATGATCTCATTATGAATGAAAGGGGATTTTATTGATGAAAGATTATTCTAAAAAGAAATATGTCTAGGTCGAAAATGTATTTATACTCTACTTTTTCAATGAACTAAAGAAAAATAGTTTATTATGTGTTTAAAAATGAGTTTTATATAATCTAAGAAAGTATAATTTACTGTTTTACACAAAATAACAATCAGGAAAAGATCTAGACTTTATAAGTGCAAATAAAGTGAGAAAAATCGAGTTTAGTAAAAAGAACTAGAAACAGTAGAGTCTGACACAAAAACCTTTTAATTGATTTCCTATACGGGTTAGTCACTCAGACCTACTTGTCAGTGAGTGCGATTTGGGGACGTTACTATAGCTCAGCGGAGCAGTGGTCTTGGGTTTATAGTCTCTCAAGAGACTTTGTTTTTCTAAAAATTGATTTTTGCTCAAACCCGAAACCCAAAACTCAAGTATAATTTAAGTTCTATATAAAACAGCTAGTCGCCTTGGACTTTTTGGTTCTTGGGTGCGACTTAAGACCGTCACTGTTCATGGGCGGGGCGGTTTGACTAGGTTCGAATCCAACCTTGGCCAATTTTTTTGTAAAATTAGATTGTTTTTTTTTTTTTTTGAATTCCTTAGAGTATTTTGAGGAATATAAAAATTGAGAAAAATTATTAGAAATCTTAGAAAAATACCTAGGCTTCATGGAAATTTTTCTACCATATTTTTGACTTATTATAATGAGAATTAGAAGCAAATTTTGAGAAAAAAAAAGATTAATAAGTTTCCTAAAATATGATTTTTTGTAATTAAAGACAACAAATATTTTTGAGTGTAGAGAAACCTTATATAGAGTTCTAAAATGAGATGTTTGATATGGAAAATTGAGTAAGACTAGTTAAGAGATTGTTGTTTGAAACTATACAAAATGTGCATGGAAAATAAAGTAAAAGAACATTATGAAATATGAAATTTGTGAATATGAATACTCTCATTTTAATGTACATGAAAAGAGAATTGAGATTAGAGTTTTAGCTAAGTCCTCACTTCGTAATGAATGAAATTTGAAAGATAAATGTGATAAATAAAGACCAAGATTGGGTCATGATTGATGTTTAAGACCGATGTAGAGGTAACACTAATTCTAGAGTATTGATTTTTAGTCATGATTCAATTATCTAAGGATTAGACACATAGTGGAGATGTGATTAAAGTAAGAGAAAAATATAAGTATGAGGGCCTCAGATCTACGGTGTGAGAGTGTTCACAGGATGTCCACATGATGCGTCATGTCAGAGGGTGGATACTTCTCTAGGATATCGTATCGTCGGCGACGCTACGTAGTGCCATCGTTCCATGGCGTAGGCGAATTGTCCATAGGATTCCTGTATGATGCGTCATGTCAGTGCGTGGGATTCTCTCTAGGATGTCTGGGCATGGGCTCGTAACTCATAGAACACCTAAGATACTTACCATAGTTATCGTAGTAGTTTAACTCATGGTGAGGGAATCAACCCTACAAGATGAAGAGCGATTAAGGGCTTGCCCTCGGACCTATGTAGTATGGGTGCGTAGAATCCGAACAAGGGCGCATTAGTGTCATCTAATATAAATAACTGCATTAAGGACTAGGTGCACAATTACACACGACATCAATAGGATAGTCCCCCTTAGCTTTGTTTGTGACAAGTGTGTGCTTTCTAAGTAAGAGAAATTGATGTATTATATCCTAGTGACAGTTGTATGCAACTGACGTGCCCACATTTTATTTGCAGGATAAAGTGATTGACAAGACTAAAGAATGAATGCTGCTTAAAGAAATGTTCAAGTTATTGTTTAATTCATGTAACATGTTGTAATTTATAATTCCACTACGTTGATGTAATCATTCTTGTATAAAAATTTTAAAATCCTTGTAAAATGGTATGAAGTGAAGTGTAAATATCCTGTGGAACTTCGAATTCAGTCTTATTTGGGATTCGGGGTGTTACAGAGTGGTATCAGAGCTACGCTTCCAAGTAGTACAAATTTATAAGGAACTACATCCTTGAGTGGACTTTAGAGGGTGAGTTGGGTATAGAGATTTAAATGTAAGCTACTTACATTTGTGTTACTCTATGGTTGATGCTTCTTCTCCCTTCCCTAAGATGGCGTACCACCACGACCCTACAGGCGATGATGAATAGTATATATTCGAAGAGGACTACAACCCTGGACAAGAAGATTCCGACAAAGAAGATCCCATGAGTGTGAAGGAGAATGGCCCACCCACCTTCGAATTTATCTGACATTTCATCCGACGAGGAAGAGCCAGATCGAGGAGATCTCATCAAGTCTCTTCAGGGTCAAGTAGAGACTCAGAGGGAGAGAGCAGAGCTATTGTAGGCGCAGTATGCAAAGTGCGAGGAGAATATTGCAACCCTCAGTCATCGTGTTTGAGAACTCGAGAAAAGAAAGAACATGTATGATGTACTGAAGGAAGAAGTGGCAGAACTACGGGAAGAGCTTAGGCAAGCCAAGAGGAACCGTAGGGATTAGAATGTTGTATCTTCTCAATGCTTTTGCTTGATGTCAGACGATATTTTCAATTTGAATGTACAAAGTTTGAATTCAATGAAATGAATGAAGTTGGTTTAAATTCATGCTTTTCTACTTCGTGTTTAATGGATCTTTTGAATCAGAGCATGGCTGGAAGAAGATCAAGGAATGGAGAAGGACCCAGCTGTGGACTCGACATAGAAACGGAGTTGGCTAGAGTCTATCAGACCCTCAACGTCGTAGCCATGAACCAAAACCATAGGGGGATGCCTGCGAATCCAGTTCCTAAGGCGATCAAACTCGTAGAGTCATTCAAGAGGATGAAGCCATAAGTGTTTGAAGGGAAGTCAGACCTATATGCAGCTGACAATTGGATTCGACAAGTCGAGACTATCTTTGAAGTCTTGAAAACTCCAAAAGGTGGCAAGGTGAAGCTGGCTACATTACATCTTGAGAAGGATGCAGTTGTGTGGTGGCAGTCGATGAAGTGGACTATGGAAAATGGTGTTGTCGGCTAGGAGGAATTCTTGGAGGAGTTCCGCGGACACTCTTTTCCATCTGATGTCCAAGAGAAGAAAGCAAGGGAGTTCCCGGCACTGCAGCAGGGAGGCATGACTGTCAGGGAGTATGAGATAAGGTTTACTCAACTTTCGAGGTATGCACCTGAACTTGTGATGGACGAGGCGAAGAAAGCTCGGAAGTTCGAGCACGGATTGAGGCCGAGTCTGAGATCAAGGATGATACCCCTTGGTATCAAGAGGTTTGACAAGTTAGTCAAGAGAGCTGCAGCTACTAAGGCAGATATGGATCAGTTTCATGCTGTTCAGAGCAGGAGGAACGATTGTCATGTTGGGAAGAGTCCCGCAGTTTCTAAAAATGTCAGAGGGTAGCTGCCAGCTCAAAGGTTCAAACCTACGAGGGAAAACACTGTCAATGTGGCTGGAAGACCCGAAAATAGTTAGGTAAAGTTTCCTGTGACCTGTTTCAACTGTGGAGAGGTGGGCCACTACAAATCTCAATGCCCAAAGTCGCGAGATGTCACCCGAAATGGATCACCACAGCAGGTTGGGATAAGGTCGTACCAGCAGGGGCGAGTTTTTTTCTTAACTGAAGCCGACGCTGATGAAGTGGATCACGTCATTACTGGTACGGGGGCGGATGTTTAGAAGTTTCTGTTGTTCTTTTTCCCTATTTATTTAGTAAGAATTGTTATGTAACGAGAGTGTGTTATGTAACTGGAGAAATTTTATTAAATAGAAAGAAAGCTGTTGTTCTATTCGATACTAGATCCTTTCATACTTTTGTATCTCCTAAATTTGCTAAAGTCTTAGGAGTCGAACCGAAGATTGTTCCAAACAAGGTCTTAGCAGTAGCTACTCCATCAGGGGAGACTTTAACCACTGATCGGTACTACGCGGACTACGAGATCGAGATTGGAGACAGAATTTTCAGACTTGATCTGATCGAGCTGAATATCCTGGGGGTCAATGTTATCTTTGGCATTGATTGGATGCCAGTGTACAGTGCGAACATCGAGTGCAAGACCAAGGAAGTAACAGTGAAGGCTCCAGGGAGACCTGAAGTCACTTTCTAGGGAAAGATGCTCAGATATGGTGGTAGCTATCAGCAAGATGAAGGTTCCTGTGGAGGTGCAGCAGATTCCAATGGTTCGTAATTACCTGACCGTGTTCTTGGAAGATTTGCCCGAGTTACCTCCGCATCATTATATATTGTTTAGCATCACATTCAGCCAGGGAGTGCACCCATTTCCAAGGCACCGTATAGGATGGCGCCTATGGAGCAGGATGAAATTAAACGAAAGATTGAGGAACTTTTGGGGAAAGGCTTTATTCAGCCGAGTGCGTCGCCTTGGGGAGCACCGATGCTGTTGGTAAAGAAGAAGGATGGGTCGATGAGGATATACATCGATTACCGGGAGCTGAATAAGGTCACTGTTCAGAATAAATATCATATTCCACGAATTGATGACATGTTCGATCGTCTACAAGGAGCAGTTGTTTTCTCTAAAATAGACCTTCGATCAGGATACCATCAAGTTCGAGTGAAGCCTGAAAATGTGCATAAGACTGCATTCAGGACTCGAGATGGGCATTACGAATTCTTAGTTATGCCATTTGGAGTGACGAATGCACCTGCAATCTTTATGGACATGATGAACAGGGTTCTGAGGCCGTTTATTGATTCTTTCATCGTGGTGTTTATCGATGATATTCTGGTATACTTCAAGTCGGAAGAGGAGCACACTGAGCATCTGGCTGAGGTTCTGAGGAAGCTTCAAGAGCATGAGTTGT
Source organism: Hemerocallis citrina (assembly GCA_017893485.1). Classification (NCBI taxonomy): domain Eukaryota; kingdom Viridiplantae; phylum Streptophyta; class Magnoliopsida; order Asparagales; family Asphodelaceae; genus Hemerocallis; species Hemerocallis citrina. The sequence goes on along the minus strand of CM030364.1, from coordinate 95,271,156 downwards.
ATGCCAAGTTATCCAAGTGCGATTTTTGGAAATCAGAAGTGGCATTCTTGGGTCACATCCTTTCTAAGGAAGGAGTGGCAACTAATCTCCAAAAGATAGAGGTGGTGAAGGATTGGGCAAGGCCTACTACAGTTAGGAAATTAGAAGTTTTCTTGGGCTAACTGGATACTACATGAGATTTATTCAAGGTTGTGCTCAGATAGTCGTGCAGCTCACCGGTCTGACCGAAGAAGAATGTGAATTTCAAGTGGACCGAGCGGTGCGAGGCAAGCTTTTAGGAGTTGAAAGAGAAGCTGACTACTGCTTTCATTTTGACTTTGCCTAGAGCAGGTGTTAAGTATGATGTTTACAGCGATGCTTCACATCATGGGCTTAGTTGTGTCGTGATGCAAGAAGAAAAAGTAATCGCTTATGGGTCTAGACAACTAAGACCGCATAAGAAGAATTATCTGACTCATGATCTGGAGTTGGCTGCGATTATCTTCGCCTCGAAGCAATGAAGACATTGCATGTACGATGAGAAATTAAACATGTACATGGACCACAAAAGCTTGAAGTACATCTTTCAGCAGAAGGACCTGAATCTGAGGTAACTGAGATGGCTGGAAGTAATTGAGGACATTCATCCTGAGATTAAGTACCATCTGAGGAAGGCTAATATTGTTGCTGATGTACTTAGCCGTAAAAGCAGTCTGGCCAGTTTGATTATGACTCAGAAGCATCTTGCAGAAGAGTTAGATTGGGCTAGTATTGAGGTTGTTGTGCAAGGTTTGGGAGCATCTTTGGCTCAGTTGAGGCTTCAGCCTATGCTGAATGAAAGGATTATAGCAAGTCAGAAGGAAGATGCAGAGATTCAGAAGATGAAGGAGCAGGTTGGTGCTGGAAGGTTGTCAGATTTTCAGATCAGGGATGAAGTGTTGTGGTTTGGAGAGAGGCTATGTGTTCCAGATCAATTAGATTTGAAGTAGAATATTCTTCAGGTCGCACATGCTACTCTTTTGTCTACATCCTGGGAGCACCAAGATGTACAAGGACATCAAGCAACATTTCTGGTGGTCAGGTTTGAAGTGGGATGTGGCTGCATTTGTGGCGAGGTGTGAGATTTTTCAGCATGTGAAAGCCGAGAATCAGACGCCCAGAGGTTTATTGCAACCGTTACCCATTCCAGAGTGGAGGTGGGATAATATCAGCATGGATTTCATCACTAGTTTGCCCAAGAGTCCGAAGGGTAATGTTGCGATTTGGGTCATAGTCGATCGACTAACCAAGTCAGCTCACTTTTTGGCAATGAAACTCACTTCGACTATGGACAAGTTAGCCGAGCTGTATGTTGGGAAGGTCGTAAGGCTTCATGGTGTTCAGTTGACCATTGTGTCTGATCGAGATGCGCAGTTTACTTTGCATTTCTGGGGGAGTCTTCCGACAGCTTTGGGTACTAAGATGGATTTAAGCACTGCCTTCCATCCTTAGACTGATGGACAAACTGAGAGAGTCAACTGAGTTCTCGAGGATATGCTTTGGTGTTGTGTTCTAGATTTTGGAGGCAGTTGGGAGAGGCATCTAGCTCTGGTGGAGTTTGCCTACAACAACAGTTTTCATACTAGTATCGGGATGGCGCCGTATGAAGCTTTGTATGGCAGGAAGTGCAGAACACCTGTCTGCTGGTTTGAAGTTGGGGAGCGGCAGATGTTTGGGCCCGAGATCATGCAGCAGATCTCTGAAAAGATCATTTTGGTCAGGAAGAGGTTGGTGGATGCTCAGAGTAGGCAGAAGAGTTATGCAGACAACTGGAGAAGGGACCTTGAGTTCGATGAAGGTGACTTTGCCTTTCTGAAGGTATCACCTAGTAAAGGTGTGATTCGTTTTGGCGGAGGTAGGAAATTAGCCCCAAGGTTCATAGGCCCATATAAGATATTAAAGAGGATTGGGAAAACTGCTTACCGGTTGGAGTTACCGGAAGAGTTATCTCAGGTGCACAATGTCTTCCATGTGTCTATGCTGAGAGGTTACATTTCAGATCCAAGTCACCATTTGCCCGAAGTGCCGGAAGGGTTTGTAGCTGGATCTGAGCTACCGGTTAAGAATGTGGATCATCGGAAGAAAGTCTTGAGGAACAAGATGATACCGATGGTCAAAGTAGTCTGGAGAAACCAATTGGTTGAAGAGGCTACTTGGGAATCCGAGGAGAGGATGTTGAAGGATCATCCTGAGCTCTTTGTTTGATTGTATTATTTTTTTTTCTTTCTTCTTTTGTGTTTTGTTTTCTCACTCTTTAAGCGTAGTTCCGGGGACGGAACTATTCTAAGGATGAGTGTTGTAACATAGTGAATTTTCATTTATAATTAAATATGAGTTTTGTTCGTTTTCACGTGTTTGCATGTGCAAATTTATCAACATTTACCATTAAAAAATTATTTATTTTTATGTCATGAACAAGTATTTTATTTCTTCTCTTTTTAATTAAAGCCTATTAGTATCTATTATTAATTCTTAAAGACCTAATTGTTTAATTCTAGCCCACACTAATTAAGTTAATTAAATAAATTAAGAGCCCATGGATTCTTAGCCCACTAAAGTAAGCCCATTAGTTTATTCTCATTTAAATGAGAACTTGTAGGGTAGACTTGTTTTTGTAACAAATTAGTTATTAACACATGAACATTTGGTAGCTAGGTGTGCATTGTATGACACGTGCATTGCACAAACACGTGTTTTGAATGAGATAAGGGGTGGCCGGATTTGTGCATGGAGTGGGAGAGAGGGAGAGTGAGTGGTGAGTAGTTATTTGGTCATGGGTAGTTGTTCTAACTCCCTAATGCGTCCTAGCCTCTCATCTAAACTCATCTAAATGCATCTCCACCCTCCATTTGAGTTTGAAAAGTGTATAAATACCCCCTTCATCTTCTTCATGAATTGCACTAATAATATTCATAAAAGAAAGGAAAAGAAAAAAAAAATTGTGAGAAAAAGATTGAGAGATTGTGTGGTGTGTTCTTGCACTAGTGGAGGCCGGCCTACATCAAGAGGAGCAAGGAAGGAGCTCGGGTTTCATCAATCAAGGAGGAGAAGGCTCATTTTCGTGGCACAATCTAGGAGGAGAAGGGAACCGTTCGTGCATTCAAGAAACTTCCTAGGAGTTTTTCAAATTATTTCTTCAATAAGGTGAGCAATTTCTCAAAACTTCTAATATAGATATCATGCTAGGATGTGAAATTGTGATTATGTTAGAAATAAGTTGGAAAGATTGCTCTATGCTTGTTAAAGAGACTAATAAGAAAAGAACCCAAATGGATCTACATGAAAAGTTAGTAAAATGAATTAGAATGTATCAATGAAGATGTGTTATGATGGTTTGTAAGTATATTTGCATGCTAGAATTGATGAATTATGATTTTATGAAAAATTTGCTTACGAATGAATTATAGAATACAATATGTGGAAAATTGTGCTTATGGATAATTTATAGAATGCAAACTAGTATACCATGGATTATAAAATAAGTTAATTGTGGTAAAAAGCGTGTTTATAATTGCCAATTATGAGTAATGTTGCAGTCATCATATTATCACCAATGTTGCCTCTCGAGACATAAGAAAAAGAGTAATTTGTAAAAATAGGATTAATTTAAAGAGCTTGATCTTGGTTAAAGAACAAAAAAAACTGTATGATCTCATTATGAATGAAAGGGGATTTTGTTGATGAAAGATTATTCTAAAAAGAAATATGTCTAGGTCGAAAATGTATTTATACTCTACTTTTTCAATGAACTAAAGAAAAATAGCTTATTATGTGTTTAAAAATGAGTTTTATATAATCTAAGAAAGTATAATTTACTGTTTTACACAAAATAACAATCAGGAAAAGTTCTAGAATTTATAAGTGCAAATAAAGTGAGAAAAATCGAGTTTAGTAAAAAGAACTAGAAACAGTAGAGTCTGACACAAAAACCTTTTAATCGATTTCTTATACGGGTTAGTCACTCAGACCTACTTGTCACTGAGTGCGATTTGGGGACGTTACTATAGCTCAGCGAAGCAGTGGTCTTGGGTTCGAGTCTCTCAAGAGACTTTGTTTTTCTAAAAATTGATTTTTACTCAAACCCGAAACCCAAAACTTTAGTATAATTTAAGTTCTTTATAAAACAGCTAGCCGCCTTGGACTTTTTGGTTCTCGGGTGCGACTTAAGACCGTCATTGTTCATGGGCGAGGCGGTTTGACTGGGTTCGAATCCGGCCTTGGCCAAATTTTTTGTAAATTTTGATTTTTTATTTATTTATTTTGAATTACTTTGAGTATTTTGAGGAATATAAAAATTGAGAAAATTTATTAGAAATCTTAGAAAAATACCTAGGCTTCATGGAAATTTTTCTACCATATTTTTGACTTATTATAATGAGAATTAGAAGCAAATTTTGAGAAGGAAAAAAAAGATTAATAAGTTTCTTAAAATATGATTTTTTGTAATTAAAGACAACAAATATTTTTGAGTATAGAGAAACCTTATATAGAGTTCTAAAATGAGATGTTCGATATGGAAAATTGAGTAAGACTAGTTAAGAGATTGTTGTTTGAAACTATACAAAATGTGCATGGAAAATAAAGTAAAAGAACATGAGAAATATGAAATTTGTGAAATGAATACTCTCATTTTAATGTACATGAAAAGAGAATTGAGACTAGAGTTTTAGCTAAGTCCTCACATCGGCATGAATGAAATTTTGAAAGAGAAATGTGATAAATAAAGACCAAGATTGGGTCATGATTGATGTTTAAGACCGATGTAGAGGTAACGCTAATTCTTGAGTATTGATTTTTAGTCATGATTCAATTATCTAAGGATTAGACACATAGTGGAGATGTGATGAAAGTAAGAGAAAAACATAAGTATGAGGGCCTCGGACCTACGGTGTGAGAGTGTTCACAGAATGTCCACATGATGCGTCATGTCAGGGCGTGGATACTTCTCCAGGATATCGTACCGTCGGTGACGCTTGTAGGGTGCTCGATGACTAAGTAGTGCCATCGTTCCTTGGCAGAGGCAAATTGTCCATAAGATGTCTGCATGATGCATCATGTCAATGCATGGGATTCTCTCCATGATCTCTGGGCATGAGTTCGTAACTCAAAGAACACCTAGAATACTTACCATAGTTACCATAGTAGTTTAACTCATGGCAAGGGAATCAACCCTATAAGATGAAGAGCGATTAAGGGCTTGCCCACGGACCTATGTAGTATGGGATGCATAGAATCCAAACAAGTGCACATTAGTGTCATCTAATATAAATAACTGCATTAAGGACTAGGTGCATAATCACACACGACATCAATAGTATAGTCCCCCTTAGCTTTGTTTGTGATATGTGTGTGCTTTCTAAGTAAGAGAAATTAATGTATTATATCCTAACGTCAGTTGTATGCAACTTACGTTCGCACAGTTTCTATGCAGGATAAAGTGATTAACAAGACTAAAGAATAAATGCTGCTTAAAGAAATGCTCAAGTTATTGTTTAATTCTTGTAACATGTTGTAATTTATAATTCCGCTGCGTTGATGTAATCATTATTGTATAAAATTTTTAAATTCCTTGTAAAAATTGTACGAAGTGAAGTGTAAACATCCTGTGGAACTTCGAATTCAGTCATATTTGGGATTCGAGGTGTTACAATATAACCCATCCCCCCTTCATTTTTCTCTTTAGTTGTTCATTTCTCCATCAGAGCTTCTCTCTATTTATCACTTTCTCTTTCTCTAACATTCAAATTCCAGAGAAATTCTCAATTTCCTTCGTCGTTATTTTCGCTGTCTTATTTTCTAGGTAATTTATTTTTCTCAAATAATGTCTAAGATATCATCCGATGATTTGGCCTCCATGTTTGGTCGGGAAGAGAGTGAGATTGAGTTGGCTCACTCCAAACAGGTGGAGGAGGTAGAATCTCGAGTGTCATCTTCAGAGGAGGGGGAAGAGGTTTAGGGGTCATCGTCTTAACGAGAAGATGTAGTTGATGTGCCTCCCTCTAGAAAGGATGATGATGTTCGGATACAACTTGTGCCCCCTAAATCTTCGAGGTGGAAGAAGAAGAAACTAATTCTTTCTAAGGCTAACTTTGTGGCAGAGGCGGAATCTATTGAGTGCTTGAAAGACCATGGCTTGGAGCATCCTCTTTACGCAAATCCCATACTAGCTCAGTGTATGATCAAGATTTGAATCAGTTTAGGGATCAACCTCTTTCTCCTGGAAGGCCGTTGTCGAAGCCGACTGTACACCGAATATCTTATCAGTGGTCGATCTCTTGACTATTCGGAGTGTCTTCTTCATCCCAAGGGAGTTCGAGCTCTTTCTCCCTGGTCCTGGCATCTAACCCACCACATTACTTGCTACAGGGTTCTGTATGTTCCTTTTTTATGATTTTCTGTCAGGCTTGCATATGCTGATCTACCCTTTCATCAAAGAGGTGTTGAATTGGTTCAGGGTGAGCACGATGCAGTTGGGTCCTAACTCATGGAATCATATGGTTTGCTTTCTTTTGTTGTATGGGAGAAGGAACGTGACATTAAGTTTGAATATATTTTTCCAGTGCTTTGATCTTTGCTCTCTTCAGGTGGGCTCGGGAATGTACTACCTCTCTCATTGGACAAAGAATCATGTGGTCAAGGATCACCCCAACTCCATGAAGGACTGGAGGTCAAAGTACTTCGTGATCCGTGGTGCTGAAACATGAGACATCCATACATTGTGGAAGTATAATGTTCTGAGAGTCAAGGCCCCTACACAAAGGAGGAGTTAGGGGGATTCAACCTCCTTTTTGCTCAGGGGAAGTCATCTGGATGGAGTTGAAGGAGAAACACATTGTAAAGTAGGGTGAGTCTGGTGGACCCAACCATATTTTTTTGTCGCGAATTTTATATGCACTTTCAATTTTTTATCTAACTTGTGTCTTTTCTTTATAGAGATGATCGACGAGGAAGAGGTTCTCGATCGAAGGCTCAACATGCAGAGGAAGAAATCATACGGCTCCAAGAATAGTCGCAAGAGGTCCACCGGGTCGACCTCAACTCTCCTGCCTTTGAAGAAGGCAATGGCAGCATCAAAGGAAACCTAAGCCGAACCTTTGAGGGTCCTTCCGAGCCCCTCAACCCTCTCTGTCACAGAGATAGTCAACAACCCTCTCCATGCCCTTATTCTCTCAACTCAAGTGCTCATTTCAACTACTGAGGAGCTGATCTACAAGCCTGATTAGAAGGAAACGAACGCCGACTACATGACCGAGGCGAGGGTCGCTGTCGAGGCGATGGACAATTTTGCTCCACCCTGGGATTGGGCAAAACTGGCTCATGAGACGTTCGCGTCCAGTTATTTCAAGTGGTCCCAGGCTACATGTGTTGTGAGTAGCCAACCCCTTCTCCTTTTCTTGTTCTCATTTGCCCAAAATTTCTAAGTTATTGACATTTTCCTTTTGCAGATACTCTCCACGGAGTCGAGATGAAGCGCAAGCATGAGTATGCGATGAGAAACTCTTAGATTAGGGTGGCGAGGGTCGAGAAAGAGTGCCTCGACACCAAGATGGCCTTTGATACCTTGGTGGAGAAGGAGAAAGCCCTGACGATGGAGGTTGCCTCGTTCACCGCTGAGCAGAAGAGGCTGCTGAAGGAGAGGGAGGAGCTAGAGGTGAAGGTGTGGGGGGAGGTGAAAGTGGAGATAGGGGAGGAGATTGAGGTCGTTCGAAAGGAGGCATTCGACATGGTTATTGCTGCTGAGGATCGAGGCTACAAGAAAGCCATTCCGGATGTCAAGGAGTAGGTCGATGGCTTCGGTGGAGCGGGGTACAAATACCTTCTCAGCGAGGGGGAGGAGCCCGATGAGAGATGGGATGAATCAGCGGGAGAAGCGCTCAAGGTTGGCACAGAGGACAGCATCTCCGTTGTTCCGGAAGGGGATGGAGAGGAGCGGACCTACGAGGTCCCCCGCAGATTGCAAATAGGTGCTCTCTCTTCCCAAGGATTGAATATCTTTTTTTAAAATTCAATTTTATTTTATATAATTTTTTTTAAATTTCTTGCCGAATCGTGGTATGGCCACTGCTATGTACCTTTAATTAATGAAATATTTTCCTTTTGCTGAATCGTTTTACATTTCTTGCCAAACTGCAGACTGGCCACCGCTATGTACCTTTCTTTTGATTAATGAAATATTTTTATTTTGCCGAATTGTTTTGTGTTTAAGTAAATTCTTGATTTATCTTGTCAGATCTTCGAAGTTTTCAATTTGAGTCCAAATATCTTTATGCTTGTCATAACACCTTTGTCAGTATTATAGATCAATGTGTACATTGAGGGAGACTACCAGGGCACCGAGGTGTCTCGTCTTCGTAACAAGTTGCATCTGACGAAGTTGGGGCTCCCCCGCCTACGCAATGTGTCGCATGAGATTGAGTTGGAGCTCTCGTGCTTGAAGGAAGCTTTAGTTGAGAGGGATGTTGAACTTGTTCATCTTCGCGGCGGGTTGCACAAGGCCACGCTCAAGCGGGAGAATTTGAAGGTAGTGTTGCTCGAGTGAGACCAAGAGCATGCTGTCCTGCATGTGGACCATCCCATTGGTTTTTCGTTGCCTCCATCAGTGGAGATTGGTAGCTATGGTGAGGAAGTTCTCATGAAGGAGTTGCTCGTAGAGAGGGATTTGGTGATTTATTGCCTTAAGGGGAAGCTGGGGGGATTGCAAACGTGGAGCACTCCACGTCCAAGTGGTTGGGCGACACCTCCAAAGTTATCCACCAGTGCTCGAGCAGCGTCGAGGAACCCTAGGGATGCCCAGAGTGGAGTAATTGGGTCATCAAGCATGGCATTTACAAGGGTTGGGCTGCTTCATAACCACCATGATATCCAAATTCAACCGGTTTGACTGGTCCCTCCTTCGGACCGTTTGGGTAGTCGGGGCCAAACTTCTCAGATGAGGAAGTTTTACAGACGAACCATACCCCTTAACCCATGTATTCCTCGCCCGAGCGACCATAAGTGATCGTAGTGGGAAGGGAACATAGGTGGTCCAATGTGTTTTTAGCTCTTAGAGTCTTGCGTCAAAGTGATTTAGATATTTCTAATGTATCCTTGAGCTTGTAATAAGATGTTGTCATGAAATGAAGATATTCTAACTGTCAAAGTGTTGTCTCTTGTTTTCTTTGGGTTGCGATTTATTGTCTAGAGTTTGTGGAATTGCGAGAGTAGCTGTAGAGGCAAGCTGCACTGCGAACTCTGTGTTTTTTAGTTAACAGGATACCCCCTTGGTGAAGAAAAGGACTCTGAACTTGCTTATTCAAGAGTTAACGAGTTGCAAGAGCGGTTTCGAGTGGTGAGTCGAGCTCCAAACTCACTCGTTTGCGAGTTGTGGGAGCAACTTTGAGCCACGAGTTTAGACTCCAAACTTGTTTTTCGAGGGGTTAACGGGTTGTGGGAGCAGTTTCGAATGGCGTACCCAACTCTAAACTTGCATGTTAGAGAGTTTCAGGAGCGACTTTGAACCACGAGTTTGGACTCCAAACTTGTTATTCGGGGGGTTAACGGGTTGTGGGAGCAGTTTTGAATGGCGAACCTAACTCTAAACTTGCTTGTTAGCGAGTTGCCGGAGCAGCTTCGAGCCACGAGTTTGAAATCCGAACTTGTTTTCCAAGGGTTAACAATTTTTGGGAGCAGTTTCGTGTGACGAGCACAAATCCGAACTTGCTTGTTAGCGAGTTACAAAAGCAGCTTTGAGCCATGAGCTTGGACTCCAAACTTGTTATTTCAAGGGGGTAACAATTTGGTGAGGTAGCTTGAGAGAGGAGCTGAGCACCTAACTCGTTGTTAACATCCAGATAGTATAACAAGATTTTTTTTTTTTTTGGAAAGAAAATGCTATGTTTTATTGAAAAATAAATATACGTGGCTGCCTTGGTGGCTAGCCTCTATTACATGTTATGGCCATTGTGAGGATCGACCTTATTTCAATTCTAAAAAATCTAAGTGGGGGGCGTTAAGTTCCAACGTTGAACTTCATGAAGGGTTCGGCATTCCAAGTCCTGGATATCTCCTTCCCCGGGCCTTCAATTCGGTAAGCCCCTGGGCAGACGACTTCGGAGACCTTGTATTCCTTCCCAATTGGTGTGAGCTTTCCTTTTTGCGTGGGTCGGAGATTTCATGTTTTCATAGGATGAGGTCCCCTTCCTTGAGGTGCGCCGGGCAGACCTTCTTGTTGTGAAACTTCTCCACCCTTTGCTGATAGATGTGTCTTCGTAGTGTGGACTTTTTGTGAATTTGTTCAATTAGATTAAGGTTGTCAGGAAGTTCGTTTGAGTTATGTTCTTCATTGAAGGAGAGGATGAGAGAGGAAGGTAGGCCGATTTCTAAGGGGCTCAGCGCTCCAAACCGAAGGTGATGTTGAATAGGAATTCTCCTGTTGGGTTCCTTTGCGTGGTCCTGTGGGACAAGATCACACTCGGGAGCTCCTCGACCCATAATCCCTTGGGAGCTTCATCGAGCCTCTTTTTGTGGCCATCAAGGATCTATCATTGGCATTCTCGGCTTGGCCGTTGCTCTTTGGGTGCGAGATGGAAGAGAACCATTGTTTGATCCCCAAATTGGAGCAAAATTTGCAGAGCCGCTTGACGGTGAATTGGGTTCCGTTGTCGGTGTTGAAAATACGGGCAATCTTGAACTGTCAAACAATGTTCGCCCAAAAGAATTGTTAAACCTTATGTTCGGTGATGGAGGCTGGTGGTTCCGCTGCGATTCACTTTGTGACGTAGTCGATAGCTACCATTAAGAAGTTCCTCTATCTGGTAGAGGGGGAACGGTGGAGCTAAGGTCGACTTGGATCACCCGCCTTATTGGGGACAACTTCTGGCAAGTGGTGCATTGGCGAACATGTTCTTGAGCGTCGTCTAGTAGCATTGGCCAATAATACCCATGATTAAGGATTTTTCGTACGAGGGATCTCGCACCATGTGGCCATAACTGATTCCTTCGTGCACATCTTTCAGAGCATACTTGGCCTTCTCGAGGGAGATGCATCGCAGGTATGGTTGGTCATCTATCAAAGTGTAGGAGCGTTTGAACAAGTCTCTTTCAACTAGTTTATACCTTTATGCTCTTGCCATAATCTTCCTTGCTTCTTTTAGATCTGCTGGGAGGATTCCCTTTTCGAGGAAATCGACCAAGGGTTTCATCTAATTGCCTCCAGGCGCTTGTGTGGCGATAAACATGAGCTCCAAGGTTTACTCTTCATTGTTTGGCTTGAGTAGGACTTCAATGAGTGCGGTGTGATCGAGTCCTTCGAAGGAAAAGGGGGCTAGCTTAGAGAGAGCTTCTGCTTGCCCATTTTCTTCGCAGGGGATCCAAGTGACTTTGAATCTTTAGAATGTAGCTAGGAGCTTCTTTATGCAAGCTAAGTACTTGACCATGCGATTATCCTTGGCCTCATATTCTCCTAGGATATGGTTCACCACTAGCTGGGAGTCGCTAAATAGTTCTACCTTCCAAGCCCCTGTTTTCGAGCTAAGAGGTGGCCAAAAATTAGTGCCTCGTATTCGGCCTCGTTGTTAAAGGCTCAAAAGTTGAGTGGAGTGAGTACTAAATAGTGAACTCAATGGATCGTAGGATGACCCTGACCCCGCTCCCTTCAATGCAAGAGGAACCATCGATATAGACACTCTAGACTGGGGGATCATTTACTTCTCGGGGGGATCAGGGATAGTGCTCTCGATGATGAATTTGACTAAAGCTTGAGCCTTGATGGCCGTCCTCGGTCGGTATTTGAGGTCGTACCGACTGAACTCAATGGAACACTTCATAAGTGGTCAGAGCTTTCAGACTCTTGAAGCACTTGCTTGAGGGCTGGGTCAGTGAGGACCAAGATAGAGTGTGCGTGGAAGTATGGGCAGAGTTTACGGGAAGTCATGATCAGAGTGTTGGCCATATTCTCCATCTTAGAATAACGAAACACGGTATCATGAAGGACTTTGCTCACATAGTAGATCTAGTTCTGAATCCTATCCTTGAGAGGGAATTCACACATTCAACTGAATACAAGAAATCGTGTATATAAATAAGATTAGTTGTAATCTTACTGTGATCGTAATTGGTGCCACTTTATTCTCAAATCATCTTCTCTCATTAAGACGACACTGAGGGTCTGATCTAAAAGGGGTTGATAGTGGTCGAGAACCTTGCCAAGATCAGGCTTTCTTAGGAGTGGGGAATTGACGAGATATGCTTTTAGCTATTCAAAGGCTTCTTGCTATCCTTGTCCCCACTCAAAGCCCTTTGCTCCTCTGTGAGCTTTGAAGAATGTGAGGCGCTTCTCCACCGACATGGAGAGGTAGCGTCTGACGGTGGTGAGGTGCCGTGTACGTCATGCCCCCCTTCACAAAAGAATACGGAATACGAGTACATGAGAAAGCCCACCGAATGATTTTCATCATTCATAAGATGTAAGGATCGACTCAACAGTAAACAAAAATATACAAGAAATATAAAACCACGCATGCATGAAACAAATCTCATAATCAAAAGAATTATTTAAAACAAATACATAATCCTCAAATAAAACAAGATCTGAAAAAAAATAATAAAACACCGGACCACATGCCCAATACAAAGTATCAAGTAGCAATAAGGAAACTGATAAATCACTATAGGAATAAACTAAAGCATGAAAAGTTCCAGTCAAGCTTTGAACACTTGATAACTCACTCCTACGGCTAGCTGGTTTCTAAAACCTATACATTTATTATTTGAAAGAAACATGGAAACCGAAAAACAGTCTGCCCGTTAGTGCAAGTTACGGGCTACAAGTAGTACAAGCAAAAAGGATTCAGGAACATGGTAAACAAGAATATAAAGCAGGAAACCGGAACCAAGAGCATAGAACATAGCATGGGAGGAATGCAATGGAAAAATGTAGTCAAATAAACCGGAAAGCAAGTAAACAGGATCAGATAACAGAATCAGGTAATAGGTAAATACGCAACATGTAACAGGTATCAATTAAAGATGAAAACTGGTAACAAGTAACAGGTAACAGGTAACAGTTAACAGGAAAGTGCAGGTAAAACATATTATTTTTCAGTCTTTTATTTAATCCTATCTAGTGCAGCAATCATGCGTACCATATATATACCACATGTCTGATGCATACAATCAAGTTACGTTTAGACTTAGTGGTGGTTTCTAATAGGGCCGTGTACTCCAGCATCATGTAAACAGGAATCATATTATGTCATGTAATCAGGTAATGGATTCTAGAGGTGGCCCCCATCATCCCACGACGTGGCACTTAGCTCTATTTGGCACTTAGTTCCATATAACTTTTAAATAGGAAAACAGGTAAATAGGCTCATGAACCATGTAATCATGTGTTCATGCAAATAGGTGGGAAACATTGGCCCCCTTCCGAGTACACTTTTCTATATTATCGTTCCCTTAAATCCCGGCTTGATTACTTATTATTTTTTACTAAAACAGACATGAAGGTGCAAATTAGGGACATGTAAACATGATAGGGACAGAAGATAGGTTCAAACTGAGTGAAAAACATGATCGGGTATCAAAAACAATTTATAGATGGTGAAACAACAAGAACTCCAATTCTGGACAGCAGGACGTTGCTGCACCAAAATTGGGATTTCCACTGCTAAAAAAATGCAAATCTGGATCCATCAGAAGTTCTAAAAACTAGACTCTCTACCGGTTCCAGTGCATATACACACAATATATAAAAATTACAGAAACTGACTTCAATTTCTTATTTTTTACAGATTTCATGTTCAGGCAACATGTGAATGTCAATTCATGTGTATAAAAATTAACTGTAAATTTATTGACAAATCTTATAAAATTCATAAATCAATTCAGAATCATGTTTAATAACATACTGGAAAATATCATGTCCTAATCATATTCTCAGCATGGTATTCAAATTAGTTAATCGAGGAAATATACTTCAAAATAGAAATCTGGAATTGAAAACATCACAGCACTAAAAACAGCATATCTTGCAATCTACACATCGGATTTCAGATCCGTCAAATGTTTTAGAAACTAGAAACAGGGGGCTACAACTCTTATTTAGAAAGTTCTAATAGATTCAAAATGCAACTTGGTCAAAATCAGGCTACAAGTCAAAAGATACAGCAAGACAGAAATATACAAATTTGATATCTAGGATCTTTTGATGGGCATCAAATCATAGAGGCAAATAGATTGATTCAATTCAACATACAGAGTGATTTAATAATGGAATCATTTCAAAGAATAAACAACACGACGGTTCAATCAATTGAAATTTGCAAGGGCATTTTTCATGATCATGGACGAGTTTCAAAACACGATAATCAAACAAAATTGCTACTTACAGGAGGTCAAATAAAAGCTTGTACGGAACAATAAAAATGTACAAGGTACTTGCCTGAGCAATGAAGACAGTTGTTAAAATGGAATAACAGGATGAGAATTCCGGTTGCAACAATGCACAGTAGTAATACGTGTGAACTACATGCACAGAGACACGTGCAAAGCACGGAACAAAGAACACGTGCACACAACATGCACCCAAATCAATAGCAAGTGCTCTAACACAGCAATACACTGCAAACTCCAACAGCAATACACTGCAAAAGCTCCCACAGTACGTGCAAACATGGGCAACACACAGCAAGGCACGGCACAACACGGGGGGGAAGAATGGGTTGCTGTCAGTGGTGACTGGAGGTAGTGGTGGCGTGTCAAGGAGGAAGGCGGTGACTAGCTGACTGTGGATGGGTCAACGGAGGGAGGATAAGGGTGGCGACTGAGCAGGGGTGAGGGTGATCGGAGATGGCAAGGTCGAGCAGTTGGCAGGGGGTTGATGAGGATGGCAAAGTCATTGGAGGTCGGCGGATGGAGACAGGGACGAGGAGCAGCGGGGTGGTGTTGGCTGTCGATGGGTCGCGCTCGAGCGAGAGGTGCAGCGAAGGGCTCGGAGCTCGGTTGAATAGGAGATGAGGAAGACGAGGATGGTAGGGCAACGATGAGGTGAGCGGGTGTGGTGGTCGGGATCGACGAGGATGATGGGTTTCGGAACAGAGAAGGGGTAGGAGATGATGGCTGCGGGTAATTAGTGGGGCAATTAGGTTTAGGGGGAGTTTAATAGGTTTTATATAGAGGATTAGGTTAACGGGTTGTGGGTAGCAGGTACGGGTAGGATCCAATAAGAAATTGGGCTAAAGGGTTTGGGTTTAGATTAAAAATAAATAATTAAATGAATAAATAAATAGTAAGACAATAGTATAATGAAACAAATAGTATACATTAAGTTAATACACAAATACTAATAATACAATAGAATATACGGATTCATAGAATAAATAGAATTGGGTTTGATTTGGGCTAAAATATGATGAACAGTAATATAGTAGTACATAATCATTAATTAAATCAAATAATGTACATAAACTTCATACTCCAATAATTATAAAAATAATAATAAAAATGGTAGAAATCATAACAATCATGATAATAATAATAATAATAATAATAATAATAATAATAATAATAATAATAATAATAATAATAACCATAATAATAATAATAATAATAATAATAATAATTGTAACCCCTATTTTCCCCAAAAAAAATGTATTTTTGTATATTTTGTCTATTTAAAAATTTCGCAAATTATTTTTTTAGCTTTCAACTATTTTTTCAAATTATACTATTGGATCTCCTATTAAAATCTGTTTTCGATCTATAATTTTATTTGTAAATATTTTCTATGATTTTTATATTGTAATTCTATTCTTATTTTTTTTGTTAATATTACCATTATTATTATTATTATTATTATTATTATTATTATTATTATTACCATTCTCTTATCATTATTATTGTTATTAGTATTATGGTTATTATTGATATTTTTGACTGGGTATTAAAAATCCATTTTTATTTACTAACTGTAATTGTAATATTTTAAATAAATTCTATTTGTAATGCAAATTACATTTTATTATAAATCCTATTTCTATTGGGTATTCTATTTGTCTTCTATTGGATTTTAAACCCTACGGATTTTAAACCCTACTTCCTATTTTAAAACCCATTAACCCAAATACCCATTTATTATTACCCAAACCCAATATATCCTACCCTATAACCCATACTACCCTGTTAACTTATTTAACCCATAACAATGATTACCTAACCCACCTATCTATCTACCCAGACTCGTTCAGCATGCCCCAACCCGGTTGCGCCTATTAACCGCTAGCCGCCTTACCCCCTAACCCTAACTCTGCCTTTATATAAACCCTACCTATTCGCCTGTTCGTCTTTCCCATGCTCCCTCAGCCGCCTCTTCATCCGCCTATCTCCCGACCTCACCTCCAACCAGCCGCTCTCCCGCTCATCCACTGTAGTCGCCGACCTCCTCTGCGACTGCACCTCCCCTCGTTTCTCCTGCTCTCCTCCCGATCCCCTACCCCAGTCGCACCCTCTCCCTGCAACCTCTCCCTTCCGAGATTCTCCTCCCGATCCCATCTCATCCCCCTCCAACAGCCCTCCACTGTTTCCTCCATCGTGCGGCAGCAGCACCGCGAGCAACGACCGTCGGCACTTCCGTCCTCTTCTTGCTCTTCTCCGACAGCCTGCAGCAATAGCAACCGCAGCACAGAGCCGCTGCCGCTGCCGTTGCCAACCCCCGAATCCCAGTGCTGTCCCCAGCTGACTGCAGTCCGACAACCTAGG
Organism: Hemerocallis citrina; assembly: GCA_017893485.1. Taxonomy (NCBI): domain Eukaryota; kingdom Viridiplantae; phylum Streptophyta; class Magnoliopsida; order Asparagales; family Asphodelaceae; genus Hemerocallis; species Hemerocallis citrina. Next base: position 95,254,404 of record CM030364.1, on the reverse strand, counting down.
TCACTGTGCTGCCGTACCCCATGCCGTCAACTCACCGTACTCTATCATTGGTTGCTCGTGCTAGTGGTTGCACGAGTTATCTTAGTTGTGTGGTTTTCGAGTTTTGGATCATTGGGTTTTGTTCGTTCGTTCTTGGAGTGTTGGTGTGTAGTTGTGTTCGTGGGTTTGTGATCGAGTGTTCGTTGGCCGTGGTTCGTTGTCGTGATTGGTTCGTGATCCGCTCGTGGATTCATTTCGTTCGTTTGATTTCATGTTCCGGGAATCCGTTCCGTTTATTCTTGTTTGGAGTCGTTTTCGCCGCCGGTTAAGGCAAGTAACTTGTACTCAATTCTTTTGTATGATACAAGTCATAAATTTCGCTTGCAGTGTAGTTGGGTTCTAGATACAATTCGTGTGTGATATCTCTTGATGAATATTGTCTCTATAGTGCTATCTTGACCATATTTGCCTCACGACACATATGACATGAATTAACCTAGGAGTGATTGTTTCTTGATGTGCGATATATGTGAAACAATTATGAGAACTTGTGTGCTTGTGGGATCTATGTGATATACTTGTTGTGGACATGCCATATATCTTATTTCATGATGTTTAGACACTTAGTAGACTCTATAACATGTTTGGTTGTGTTTGGAACGAGTTTCGTATGTTGTATATTGATTTGTTGTTAAAAGAAAAATCTGTATTTTGTCAGTGATCTGTTTTGATTGGTATTTTAGACCATATTAAGGTCAGTATCATAACTTCAGTATTTAACATGATTTTTATAGAAATTCGTCTTCTTTCCAAAATCTCTGACCTTGATCGATTTCGTTTTCATATGTGTGAGATATGATTATTTTACTACAGAGGTGTATTTCATTTCCAGATTTCGTTCCTTGATGATTCTGATGACTAAACTATTTTGATACTAGTGCTAAGCATATTATTTTGATCTGCAATTTTGCACGGTATTTCTATATCTATTTAGGGATTACCCAGAATTTTTGTGGATTTTATTGATAAGTTTTATATGCAGTTTCATGCTTGTTTATAAAAACTATACTTGCTGGATTTTGCTCGCTGTTCTGTTAAAAAGTATATTTTCACCCTAGTTCCTTTTCCTGTATCAAAAATATTTATGAAATATGAAAGCTATCTTATTTTTTCTATTTTCTTCTCCCTTTGGCGGATTTGGATTTCGTTTCACGGTTTGCGAGAAATTACAGTTTTCGTACAGCAGTGTTGGGAATTCCATATTTGCCAAACTATCGTGTCTTGATGTTTTCTAATTTTTGTTGACTGAACTAATCTTACTGAAAAATTACGAAACATTATATTCTGATACTAGACATATAGGGGAATACCCCAGATTTTTACTGGATTTATTTGAGGTGTTTTGATGCTGTTTTCCTGACTTTGAATTCGATTTACTGATTTCTGGCTGAACATATTTTCTGGACTCAAATCAGTTTTGAGTTATGTTTTTGTGAAATACTATATGACTTATATATGTTCGCTGGATTCGGACGGGAGTCTATTTTCTAGACCTTTTGACGGATTCAGGTTTACATGTTTGTAAAAACGGGAATCTCAGTTTTACTGCAGTATGGTCATGTTGTCCTGAACTAGAAATTTGGTTATTTTATCTCTTTGTGTGTTATCTTTCACTCGTACATGTTTGTCTTGCAACTTGAACTTGTTACTTGATTATACCATGATATACTTGCCCTGTTCGTAACACATACATGCTTGTTTGACACTAATAATAAATAACCAAGTCGGGGTTAAGGGAAAGATCTAATAGTGGATAATTCAGAAACGTGTACTCGGAAGGGGATTTATTGATCCTACGTGATATTTGGAGCTTGATATTTGGTTATTTGGAGTTTGACACGTGATTACTTGCACTTTCACACTTGACACAGAGCTTGATATTATGGTTATGTGGAGCTTGTTTGGAGCTTGTTTATCTGGTTACTTGGAGCTTGATACTTGTTTACTTGGAGCTTGTCCCTAAGTACACTGCCCTATATGGTCCACTATGAAATCTAAAACAAAACTTTTTGAATGTAGCAACTATGTAGTAAAAGGATGGATGCATGAAGTGCTACCAAGATAGTAATAAATGCAAGACTTAACATGACATGATACATGAATACCTGTTACATGCTTGCCTGTTACATGTTTACCTACTTGCTTGACACTTGCTACTTGATACTTGTACTTGGCTACTTGAAACTTGTACTTGATACTCGCTACTTGTACTTGATACCCGATACTTGATACTTGTTGCTTGTTTACATGATACTTGTTCACTTAACACTTGATACATGCTACTTGTACTTGTTCACCTTACCATGCTAGTTATACTTGATATCATGCATATTCCATGTTATCAGTTAGTTTTCCCCATGTACTTGTATCCTACACTCCAAGCGGCCCGTAACTTGCATTGACGGGAGTTTGTTTTTCTCTTTTCCTTTTTCCTGCAATTTATTAAATTGCAGATTCTGGATATCAGCTGCCATATGGAATAAGCGAGATGAGATACTAGATACTGAAGTTTTGCTATCTTGATTTTCCTGCTATTATTATTATTTCATGTTGCTATTTGAATAATGTATCTTGTACTTGTATTTATTCTTGTATTTGGACAATGTGACCCAGAATATTTGACTTATTCAGATCATGATTATTTGAGATTATAATATTTTGGTTTCAAGTATTCTTGTTGGTATTTTAGTTCATATGTGCATGTTGGTTGATTCTTTTGCTTCCGACTCTGATTATTCTTGTGAAATGTTGCAAAGATTCTTGAACAGCTTATGGATGATGAAAATCATTTGCTGGGCTTAGTCACATATCCGTATTCCGTATTCTCTTTTGGAAAGCGGGGTGTGACAATAATAATAATAATAATAATAATAATAATAATAATAGGATTTGGGTTAAATAACTTACAGAATAGAAATAGACTCGTATTAAAATATATAATCGACTGAAGGTAGCGAAAAATACCATTAATGAATAAAATTGACTTTATTAGGGAATCCAAAAATAAATATTAACGAAAAGAATTTAAAAGCGGAAAAATAGTTTATAACAATTCGAAATACCAAAAATAGACAGAAAATACGTATTGGCGGGAACGGGGATTATAGTGTAAGTCTCTGCACTTCTTTGATGTTGGACGGGTGAGACATGTCGAGTATAGCTCGAATCCTTTTCAGATTGGCTTCGATTCCCCTTTGACTAACCATGAATCCTAAAATTTCCCATAGAGACCCCGAAGGCACACTTCAAGGGGTTCAGCCTCATACTATGCTTCTAGAGAACATCAAAAGCTTCTTGAAGGTCGGTTACATGGTCATTCTTCTTGAGGCTCTTCACAAGCATGTCGTCTGCATAGACCTCTATGTTACGACCAATTTGTTCTTTAAAGACTTTGTTCACCAGGCGCTGGTAAGTGACTCCAGCATTCTTCAGCCCGAAGGGCATGACTCGATAGTAATAGAGGCCCTGGTTGATGATGAAAGATGTCTTCGGAATATTATGCTGGAACATTCAGATCTGATTGTATCACGAGAAGACATCCATGAAGCTAAGGAGCTCATGCTCGGATGTGGCATCCATCAATGCATCAATGCAGGGGAGAAGGGGTCCTTCAGACATGCTTTGTTGAGGTAGGTGAAGTCATTGCAAATCCTCCACTTGCAATTTTCTTTCTTTACCATGAATACGTTGGCTAACCACTTAGGGTCGCTGACTTCTTTAACAAAGCGGAGGGCTAGGAGTTTGTTGCCATCTTCATTGACCGTATGTTTCCTATCGGAGGCAAACTTGCAGCCCTTTTGTTGGACCGGCTTAACGTACGGATTAACACTGAGGCACTGCATGGTCAAGTCTTCCAAGATGCCGGGCATGTCGGTAGCAATTCAAGCAAAAAAGTTCCAATCCTCCTTAATGCAACTGACACGTTATTCTTTGACTCGGTGGGAGAGAGCTTTACTTACTATGAAACACTTGGTCTGATCTTCTTGGGAAAAGGGATCTCTTCTAGTTCATCCACGGGCTCTGAGTTAAGACTCCTTTCTTGAGAGAAATCTACAACATCAAGGGGAAAGACTGAGCCCCCCATTATGGTTGCGTAACATGCGTATGCCGCTTCTTGACTTTCCTTAGCTTCTCCCACTCCTGCCGGTGTGGGAAACTTCATTTTCATGTGCAAGGCAGAGGTAATGGAGTGAAGAGCCACCAGCCCAGGGTGTCCAAGGATGATGTTGTAGGCAGATTTCACATTGATGACCATGATGGCCTTAGTTAAGGTAGTTGGGGCTTTTCCCGCAATCACGTGGAGGGTGAATATTCCTTTTGTTTGGACAGGGATCCGAAGGACCCATGGAGGGTGTACTCGGGTGGTTTAAGAGTCTTTGGAGAGCTTGAGGCCTTCAAAAGCTTCAAAGAAGAGGATGTTTACCGAGTTTTCATTCTCCACCAAAATGAAGCGCACTTCGTGGTTTGCCATGCATATGCTAATTACTAGCGTGTCACAATGAGGTGTTCGGACACCTTCCACGTCTTTGTTCGAGAAAGTTATCGGAACTCCCTAGCTCATGGTGGGAGGGAAGTTGTACACTGAGTTAAAATCTATGTCGTACACCTTTCGGGAGGAGTTAGACTTCCCCGCCTGTGTGTCCTCCATGGATGGAGTGGAAGACTGCCATGGGTTCTGAGTCTTGGGGATCAGATTCTTTCTCTGTGCACTTTTAGCTCCCCGAGCTAGAGAAGGATCGACCTTATCTATTCGGGTATACTTGGAGAGGTAGCCTTGCTGAATCAGAGCTTTGATCTCCTCTTAGAAGGCTCAGTGGTTGTCAGTGTTATAGGCATGGTCCCTATGAAATCGACACCACAATCTTTTATCCCTTTTCTTTCCCAGTGTGTTCGTCCTACGAGGGGGACGGAGTAGTCCATCCCCTTTGATTTTTAAAAGGACTGTTGATATGTTAGCATTGAGAGGAGTGAACTTGTCGAAGTGAGGCACCGGAGGAAGGTGATGCTTGCCTGACTCATCTTTTTGGGACTCTTAGGCCGTTCTTCATTGGTATTCTTCTGTTTATTCCCCAATGATGGTTCTCCTTGGCTCTAGGGATGAAGAGCTTCTTCAGCTCGGATGTACTTTTCACTCCTTAGTAAGAGTTTAGAGAAGTCCCAAGGGGGTTTCTTTGCCAGGGATGCTTTAAGGTCGATGTGGCAGACCTTGTGTCTAAAGGTAGCAACAATTACTACTAATTCAAGGGAGGGGATGATCGGGACTCGAATGTGAAGTGTCAGACAAAATCCTTAAAAAGCACCCCATTCCTTTGCTTCAATTCGAGCAAGGAGACACTCGTCTTCTCGGCCTTGCGACTGCTGACAAAGTGGGTGAGGAAGAGCTCTTTCAGCTGATCAAAGGAGAAGATAGACTCTGGAGAGACGGAAATATCATTCTCGTGCTGATCCCTTCAAGTTTGCTGGGAATGTTCTGCATAGTAATGAGAATTTTGAAATTCTCGTTACGATTTGCAGGGTCAAATTCTCTGTTGTAAGACTCAAAGGTTGTCAACATGAAGTTGTTTGGAACGAGGGCTTCAAGAACTTATTTGGAGAAGGGGGTCGGCTGGGGTGGTATCCTCTGTCTTGGCGATCCTCCCCTTGACCGATTTGAGCAAGATGATCTCCTCCATTTCTTTGAAGCAACAAAAAACCAGGTCTTCCCATCCCTTGGATCGAATCGACATGCGAGACTCTTTTTGTTGCACAACTCTAAGATGGTGATCGCTTGTTGGAGGTCTCTATTCGGGACAACTCGGAGGGCTTTAAGAACTTGGTTTTTAAAATCACGAAACTCAGCCCGGGTGATCGGTGCCTCCTCTTCTCTATTGTTCTTGGGAGCCTAATGGTTGACTGGAATCAGGCTCCTCTCGCGTGTTCGCCCTCTTGGCGAGGACGTTCGACGGGTCTCTTCCACCTAGGAGAAGGGGTTCTCTTGCACCCTTGGCACTCTGAGTGGGGGATTTCATCTCGAGCGTGCCTTTCATATAAGAGCCAATAGAGGTATGTCCCTTGTTTTCGAAAGTTAATGATATCACAGAGGTCTGGCTGCGCAGGGGGTACCGTGGAGGAAGTGGACGTATGGACCGATCCCCAGTTCTCGACCGGACGAGGTTTGGGACGGCTGATGTAACACCTCGAATTCCAAATAAGACTGAATTAGATGTTCCACGGGATCTGTACACTTCACTTCATACCCTTTTACAAGGAATTAAAAAATTTTATTGCAACAATGATTTACATTTAACACAGCGGAAGCAAATTACAACATAATACATGAATTGAACATCAACTTGAACATTTCTTTAAGCAGCAATCAATCTTCAGTCTTGTCAATCATTTTATCCTGCATAGAAACTGTGGGCACATAAGTTGCTTACAACTGACGCTAGGATATAATACATCAATTTCTCTTACTTAGAAAGCACACACTTGTCACAAACAAAGCTAAGGGGGACTATCCTATTGATGTCGTGTGTGAATGTGCATTTAGTCCTTAATGCAATTATTATTATTTACATGACACTAATGCGCACTTATTCGGATTCTATGCATCCCATACTACATTGGTCCGAGGGCAAGCCCTTAATCGTTCTTCATCTTGTAGGGTTCAATCCCTCGCTATGACTTAAGCTACTACAGTAACTACGGTAAGTATCCTAGATGTTCTATGAGTTATGAGCTCATGTCCTGACAACCTGGAGGGGAATCCCATGCCATGACATGATGCATCATGTAGACAACCTATGGACAATTCAGCCTTCCTCATGAAACAATGGCACCACCCGCGTAATCACCAAACATCCCACAAGCGTCGCCACGGTCCGCATAATTGCGGATATGTGTTCACGTCATGACATGACGCATCATGTAGACAGCCTGTGAAACACTCTCACACCGTAGACCCGAGGTCCTCATACTTATATTTTTCTTTTACTTTCATCACATCTTCACTATTGTATTTTCCTTAGTTATTTGAATCATGAATAAAAATAAACACCGTAGAGTTAGCACTTCCTCTATACCGGTCTTAACCACTAATCAACAATATGACCCAAACTTGGTCTTCATTTTAATATTTTATCTCAAAGGAATTTAATCAATGCCGGTATAAGGACTTAGCTACACTCTAGTTTTTAATCTCATTTCATGTTCATAAAAATTGAGTATTCACACTCACAAATTTTTCTCATAATTCATCCTGATCTTTATTTCATTTTCATGTACAAATTTTCATTTATAATGCGACAAATTCATTTTTCAAACTTACCACATCCATAGTTTAATTTCACACAATTTCTTTTATTTTCATAACATCATTCTTTCACTTATTAAGTCAAATCACAATTATCTTTATTTAAATTTTCCATACACAATTCATTTAAACTCTCTATTCAAAATCTCCTTTAAAAGAAAAGTATTACTTCTTTATTTACTCAATATTTCATTCTAATAATTTGAATTAAGTTCCTTTCCAAAATAGCCTTTAATTTTCATTATAGTAGGTCAAAAAGCTATAGAAAAATTATCATGAAGTCTAGGCATTTTTAGAATATTTCTAATATTTTTTTCTCAATTTTTAAATCATTCAAAACTACTTAAAACTAATAAAATATATTTTAAAAAATCAACTTTTCAAAAAGTGGCCGAAGCCAGATTCGAACCCACACACAACAGAGACCCCCGCATGCTACGATAACCCCCCTAAGGCGCCACCGAAGACCAGAAAGACCAAATCGACTAACTGCTTGATAGTAAACTTGAATTATACTTATGTTCTAGGTTTCGGTGTTTGAGTAAAAATTAATGTTCATAAAAAAAATAATTCTCTGGAGAGACTCGAACCCAAGCACACAGTGCCCCGCGTGCTACAATAACGCTCTAAGGGCGCCAGCGAAGACCAGTAAGGCCACAGTGAACAACTGATGTGAGATGAGTTGAGTTATTTTTAGCTCGACTCTCTGTTTGTTACTAATATTTCATGTTTCAAATACTCTTAAACTCTTTTCTCCTCTAATTTGTTTCATGAAAATTTCCAGATTACTGATCTTATAGATTTGCAACATAACAGTATTTTAAAATTATTAATTTGACATAAAAACATGAGTTTTTCTTTCTAATTTGTATTCTATGTCTACAATTCGACATTTAAAAACAACCATGATTTCCACCAAATTTAGCACTTATCACATAAGGTTATTTTCTTGCTTTCTTTTATTTCTACAACAATTTCTAGAACACAATTCTCTTCTATCACACTAGTGTTACAATACTTAAATATAGCATATAACAAATATTTCAATTAACCGACTAGCCATTTACCAACATATATTTTACATCTAGCATGGTTCAAAACTCATATTTTCATACCAACATGATAATTCTAATGTAACAATCACAATTTATAGCAACTATCAATCAATTCATCTAGCATTCACTTCATTTCTAACTAGTCTCTTTTTAAACAAACACATGACCAAATTAACTAGTTTTTTCTTAGCAATTTCATCATTTTAATCCCTAGCATGATACCTACATTAGAAATAGAGAAATCACCTACCTTAATTGAAGAAAAACAAAAGAACTCCTAGGGAAACTCCTTGAACACATGATCCCCTCCTAGTTGTAAGTCTTCTCCTCCTTGCTTGTGCACACCAAAGCGTTCCTCCTCATTGTACTTGATGAACCCGAGCTCCCCATTTGATGATGGTAGGCCGGCCTCCAATGCAAGAGCACACAAACACAACTCTCTCAATCTTTTTACTCACAATCTCAATCTTTTTCTCACAACTAGTTTTCTGTTTCTTTCTTTTTCTCTTATAAGTTTTCTAGTGTTTTTCATGAAGAGAATGAGGGGGTATTTATACTTTTTCAAGGCAAAATGGAGGGCCAAGATTGATCTAGATGGATGTAGATTAGAGGCTAGGATGTATTTGGGAGTTAGAACAACTACTCATGAACACAAAACTACCTCTCAACTACTCCAACTCTCCCACCTCTCTTTTGAACCATCCGGCCACCCCCATGCACACTCAAGACACGTGCTAGTGCAATGCACGTGTCACACCAAGCACTCCTAGTTACTAGTTGTACATGTATTTGTTAATTAGTTGTTACAAAAATAAGTCTACCCTACAAGTTGTCTCATTTAAATGAGAATAAACTAGTGGGCTCAATTTAGTGGGCTTAATAATTAAAAATAATTAATTTAATTAGTGTGGGCTAGATTTAAACAATTAGGCATAGGATTTAAAATAAGCTTTTTAAATTAAAAAGATAAGAATTAAAAATACTTGTTCATGGTATAAAAATAAATAATTTTTAAGAGAAGATGTGCATAAACTTGCACGTGCAAAACACGTGAAATCAAAGAAACTTATATTAAATTATAATTGAAAATTCAGGATGTTACAACACTCCCTCCTTTGAATAGTTCCGTCCTCGGAACTACGCTTAAAGAGTGAGAGAACAACACAACAAGAAGAAAAGAAAAGAAAATATAAATCAAACAAAGAGCTCAGGATGATCCTTCAACATCTTCTCCTCGAATTCCCAAGTAGCCTCTTCAACCAACTAGTTTCTCCAGACTACTTTGACCATCGGTATCGTCTTGTTCCTCAAGACTTTCTCCCGACGATCCACGATCTCAACCGGTAGCTCAGATCCAGCTGCAAACCCTTCCGGCACTTCGGACAAATGGTGACTTGGATCTGAAATGTAACCTCTCAGCATAGACACATGGAAGACATTGTGCACCTGAGACAACTCTTTCGGTAACTCCAACCGGTAAGCAGTTTTCTCGATCCTTTTCAATATCTTGTACGGGCCTATGAACCTCGGGGCTAACTTCCCACCTCTGCCAAAGCGAATCACACCTTTACTAGGTGATACCTTCAAAAAGACAAAGTCAACTTCCACAAACTCAAGGTCCCTCCTCCGGTTTTTTACATAGCTCTTCTGCCTACTCTGAGCATCTACCAACCTTTTCCTGATCAAAATGATCATTTCAGAGGTCTGCTGTATGATCTCAGGCCCAAACATCTGTCGCTCCCCAACTTCAAACCAGCAAACAGGTGTTTTGCACCTCCTGCCATACAGAGCTTCGTACGGCGGCATCCCGATACTAGTCTGAAAACTGTTATTGTAGGCACACTCTATCAGAGTTAGACGCTTTTCCCAACTGCCTACTACACCGAAGCATATCCTCAAGAACTGGACTGACTCTCTCAGTCTGTTTATCAGTCTGAGGATGGAAGGCAGTGCTGAAATCCGTCTTAGTACCCAAGGCTGTCTAAAGACTCCTCCAAAAATACGAGGTAAACCGCGCATCTCGATCAGACACAATGGTTAACTGAACACCATGAAGCATGACGATCTTTCCAACATACAGCTCGACTAACTTGTCCATTGTCGAAGTGAGTTTCATAGCCAAGAAGTGAGCTGATTTGGTTAGTCGATCGACTATGACCCAAATCGCATCATTACCCTTCAAACTCTTAGGCAAAACCGTGATGAAATCCATGATGATGTTATCCCACTTCCACTCCGGAATAGGTAACGGTTGCAATAAACCTCCGGGCTTCTGATTCTCGACTTTCACCTGTTGACAATTCTTACACTTCGCCACAAACTCAGCCACATCCCGCTTCATAACTGACCACCAGAAATATTGCTTGATGTCTTTATATATCTTGGTACTCCCAGGATGTACAGACAAAAAAGTAGTATGTGCCTCCTGAAGAATACTCTCCCTCAAATCTGCTTGATCCGGAACACACAGCCTCTCTCCAAACCACAACACTTCATCCTTGATCTAAAACTCTGACAACCTGCCAACACCAACCTGCTCCTTCATCTTCTGAATCTCTGCATCTTCCTTCTGACTTGCGATAATCCTCTCATTCAGCGTGGGCTGAAGCCTCAGCTGAGCCAAAGATGATCTCAAGCCTTGCAAAACAACTTCAATACCAGCCCGATCTAACTCCTTTGCAAGATACCTCTGAGTTGTAATCAACCTGGCCAAACTACTCTTACGGCTAAGTGCATCAGCAACAACATTCGCCTTCCGTGGATGGTACTTAATCTCAGGAAGAATATCCTCAAGTACTTCCGGCCATCTCTATTGCCTCAGATTCAGGTCTTTCAGCTGATAGATGTACTTCAAGCTTTTATGGTCCGTATACATGTTCAATTTCTCACCGTACACGTAATGTCTCCATTGCTTCAAGGCAAAAATAATCGCATCCAACTCCAAATCATGAGGCGGATAATTCTTCTCATATGGCCTTAGTTGCCTAGACCCATAAGCAATCACTTTTCCTTCTTGCATTAAGACACAACCAAGCCCACGATGTGAAGCATCGCTGTAAACATCATACTCAACACCTACTCTAGGCAAAGCCAAAATAGAAGCAGTAGTCAGTTTCTCTTTGAACTCCTAAAAGCTTGCCTCGCACTGCTCGGTCCACTTGAAGTTTACATTCTTCTTGGTCAGACCAGTGAGCGGCACGGCTATCTGTGCATAGCCTTGGATAAACCTCCTGTAGTATCCAGTTAGCCTAAGAAAACTTCTGATTTTCTTCACTGTAGTAGGCCTTGCCCAATCCTTCACCGTCTCTATCTTCTGAGGATCAGTTGCCACTCCCTCCTTAGAAAGGATGTGACCCAGGAATGCCACTTCAGATTTCCAGAAATTGCACTTAGATAACTTGGAATACAACTTATGCTCTTGAAGCTTCTTTAGAACCTCAGCCAGATGCTCAGTGTGCTCCTCCTTCGACTTGGAGTACCTAAGAATATCGTCGATAAACACCACGACAAAAGAATCAATAAACGACCTCAGAGCTCTTTTCATCATGTCCATGAAGATTGCAGGTGCATTCGTCACTCCAAATGGCATAACTAAGAATTCGTAATACCCATGTCGAGTTCTGAATGCAGTCTTATGCACATCTTCAGTCTTCACTCGAACCTGATGGTATCCCGGTCGAAGGTCTATTTTAGAGAAAACAGCTGCTCCTTGTAGACGATCGAACATGTCATCAATTCGTGGAATATGATATTTATTCTGAATAGTGACCTTATTCAACTCTCGGTAATCGATGCACATCTTCATCGACCCATCCTTCTTCTTTACCAACAGCATCGGTGCTACCCAGGGTGACGTACTCGGTTGAATAAAGCCTTTCTCCAACAGTTCTTCAATTTGCCGTTTGATCTCATCCTGCTCTACAGGCGCTTTCCTATACGGTGCCTTGGAAATGGGTGCACTCCCTGGCTGAATAGTGATGCTGAACTCTACATCACGATGCAGTGGTAACCCGGGCAATTCTTCCAAGAACACAATTGGGTTGTAACACCCCGCTTTTATTTTTATTATTAAAATGCATTTTTTTATTATTGCACATATGATGCACGTACAAATTTTATTCTCATTTGTTATTCTCATTTACAAATTTTTAGCATGCATAAGTTTTAATTAGCCTTCTTTTGATTCATGGACCTATAAAATAAAATCTAGCCCATTAGGAGAGGAGCCCACTAGATAATCAAATTAATTAATTAGAAATGAGCCCATGTAGCAAGCCCACTATTAAAATCACAAATTAAGTTATACATGACAAGTTACAAGTATTAGTCCACATTTAGAGTTATAGAAATGTGTTCATATTTGTTTGTGCATGTGTGCATGCACACACAAATGTATTTGGACCACTTTGTGGGCTAGGGGTGACCGGTTTTGGAGAGGGGAGGAGAATGGTGGAGAAGTTAAGTTAGTGGAAAGTGGGGAGATGAAGAGATGGGGGTTTTAGGAGTTAGGAAAGTGGAGAGTTGTAGAATAAATTTGAAGAGTTATTAGGGTGGAATTTTTGCACTTTAGACCCTCCCAAAATCCTATAAATAGAGCCCCCATTTCCTACCTTTATCTTGCACTAAAAACATTATCAAAAGAAAGAAAGAAAGGAAAGAAAGAAAAGAAAGAGAGTGAGGGTCCTTTTGCTTGGAGGAATTGCTAGAGAGAGGAAGTCATTGCTAGGGAAAGGGAGCTTTGCTAGGAGGAGGAGCCATTGCTAGGAGTTTACCTTGGAACTAGAAGAAGTGTCCCATCCTTCCCTTCAATTGTTCAAGCTTCAATAAGGTGGGTGATCCTATACTTTCTAATTTTAGAATAATGTATGCTAAGTAATAAATAATGAGTAGTATGGAATTTCTTATATGATCTATGCTATGGTATGAGATGAGAATGATAAGTAGTTCATGTATGATTAATAAATTAAGTCATGTTAGTGGTTAATGAGAAAAAGAATTGATTGATTATTTGTCATACGTTAGCATGCTATTATGATTAATGAGTAGTATAAATTTGATGTGATAATTTGAAGATAAAATTCATGTTTTTTTTATGTATGTCAACTTGTAGAAGTGCTATAATTAATTAAGAAACAAAGTATTGTCATGTAGTTTGGAAATTTAAAATAAAAAGAAATTGCCATTTGTATGTTAACTAGTAATTGTTAAAATAATTGAAGAAATTTCCCTTATGTTTAAAGAAGAAATTTTGTATAGAAAAAGAGTATACATAACTTATTGTTACTTGTTGAAAAGTAATACAAATTTTCTAGTTGATTAAAATGATGAACTACATTCTTGTAATAAAAGAGAAGAAAGAGAGATTTGAAATTTAGATATTATTAAATATAAGTTTTAAACACATGAATTTCTGTAATAAATAAATTTCAGTCTAAATAAACTATTTGGAGGCTAGTGGAGAAGATTGATCAAATGAAAAATCTAGTTTTATGAAAAACAATAAAATAACACAAAGTCGGAATAAAACCAACCATGATGCTTGTATGTCGTTGGGCGCAGTTGGCACAGTGGCCTGACGCTACGTTGGCTTTCTTGTTGGCTCGGGTTCGAAACTTGATAAGCGCAAAACTTTTTTTTGATTTGTTCTAATGTATCCAGAGCCCAACGTTGAGTATAAGAGGAGTTTGAGTTAGGAAATCGACACAGAGTCCATTCGGACTCTTGGCTTTCGGTCGGTGGTTTGAGTCTTGGCTGATGGGTCACGGGATCAAATCCCAACAGCCCCTTTTCTTTATTTTCTTATTTTTTTTGTATTTTCCAAACAATTTTAAGGATACAAATGCAATTAAATATTTGGAAAATAATCTAAATATGTACACCGAATGTGATGGTAAAATCTACAAATAAGTTTAAAGGTCTACATGCATATATTTGAAATAATAAAAGTGACTTTGAGATAGAATGAGATTTGTCTTCAAAAAACTAAATTGTTGAAGAACATGATTTGCATCATTAGAAGAAAAGTAAAATGTAGATTTGTAAATTAATTGTCTTTGATGGGATTATTCATTTGTGTTGCATACTTGATTATTTAAATTGCAAATGAGATTTGCAAGTGATAAAATCATGTTTGTGAAAGGGATAAATTTTGTTGAATGAAATGATTCATGAAAAAGAATTATTATTATGAATGAATGAATGAATCATGGGTAATGGAAAAATAAGACATTGATTAGATTATGGATAAGTTAGGACATGAATATAATAAGTTAAGACATGATTATTAAAGGGTATGTGTACCCATGTTTCTTGTACATGAAAGGTTTATGATTTAGAATTAGTAAGACCTCGGTTACCGGTAATTTTGAAAGAAAGATTTTGAGACTTGATTTTGAGATAATGCCGTCGGGCGATCTCGTATTTTGTGAATAAATCCGGTATGAGGTAAAACTGATTCTAGGGTGATAACATATTCATGTCTTGACCTAAATAAATAATTAGGCATTTAGGTGAAGATGTAATAGACTTGTGCAAACGTAAATGGGTGCTTCTATATGGTCGGCAGTGGATCTCCGTGGCTATAGACCCAGTTGGTGGACTGTGGTTGCTCCGTAGGAGATGGACTGTATTTTATCCGGGACTTAGGGTAGTTGGCGGATGTTTACCATACTCCAAAAAATATGTATATACCGGGGCTAGAGGGGCATTTACGGGATTATTCTCACGATATAATAGCCAGGGAGGCTGGGATCTGTTATTATAGCCAGGGAGGCTAGCCAGGGAGGCTGAGATCCGTATCTGTGAAATAACTCTAAAACTTGTTTAATTACTGGGTTGTCTCATGGCGAGGGATCGAACCCTTCAATATGGAGTACGTAGGCACTTGCCCTCAGACCTATGTAGTATGGGATGCATAGAATCTGAACAAGTGTGCATTAGTGTCATCCTAGTGTAGAATTGTGTGCATTAGGCATTAAGGCATGACATACACTTATATTTAGAATAATCACCCTTGACACTTTACTTGTTCATTCAATCTTTTTTGAGATTTGTTAAAGTATGAGATCGTTATACTATTCCTGGCATAGAAAGGATAGCCGTGTATAACATTTCGTCAGTTGTAAGTAACTGACATGCCCACAGACTGACATGCAGGTAAAGGACTATTCGTGGAGTTGTAGAGTGGATATGATGTTGTTGTTTAGAAGTTAAAGATGTTGCAAATGATGTTAAAGTTATACAAGTTGTATTTCATTGTTGTAATCTTTTAGTCTTCCGCTGTGTAAAAACCAAGTGTAAAGGAACTCTGATGTATTGTGAATGAAAAGTTTTAAAATTTCCTTGTAAAATTGTACGAAGTGAAGTAAAGATCCTGTGAAATCTCGAATTTATCCTTATTTAAAATTCAGGGTGTTACAGATGGTATCAGAGCATGCTTCACAAGTAGTACAAGTTTATAAGGAACGATAAAAAGTGACGATAAATTTGGGAACAAGCCAAAAGAGTCATTCTGTCAACCGGGTGTAAACAACCCTAAGCGACACGGTATTTAAGCGTCTTCGGACCACCGCTAGCTGGGAACCGACTCTTACAGCTAACCCAAGTAAATCAGAACTTGATAGACTAAAGATTTGTTTAGGAAAAGTAGTAAGATCATTAACTATAGTCTAGCACCCGTGACACTTTATTGAGTAGTTACAATATTATTCCTGCAGACACTAGAGTGTGAGTTCAACCTATAGAATTAGACTCCTATTTACTTTGCTTGGTAAGATAACCTTCCCCCCTTGTTATAAGATGGCCAACCAGAATGAACTTCCTTGGTTTGTCCACCCTGAGGACTTAGAAGAAGAACCAATGGAGGAAGAGGACCCAGAGGAAGAAGAAGACCCGGATGAGGAAGAAGAAGAGGAACCCTTCGAGATAGAGGAGGAAGAATTTCCCGAGTCCAGGGAAATTACTCCACCACCACCTGACTTTCCCGAAGACTCCCCAGACGAGGAACTTGTCCCGGATCACCCAGATGACCTCGTTGCATCCCTTCGTCGAGAACTGGATGCGCAAAAGTGGAAGGTTAACTACTTGGAATCACGCCTGGCACAGGATAAAGTACGCATCTGGAAACTAAACCACTTGGTATACGAGCTCAAGAAGACCCAACTCATAAATGATCAACGTCGCGACAGGGATAAAGAAAAGCGACCGTACGAGGTAGAAAACATAAGAAAGGAAGTCCAAGATCTGCGGGAAGAGCTCAGAGAAGCCAAGAAAAACCGTAGAATCTAGGATATCTTTTATTTAAGCAATTGTAATGGAAATGTTAAAATAAAAGTTTTATCTCTGAATAAAGAATACAATCTTGATGTTGTGTTATTTGTGATGATTAATGAAGAATTTTATGACTCAGAAATGGCACGAAGAATTGGAAATGGCGAAGGTTTCAGCGGGGAAAATGGATTGGATTTGGAAACGGAGATAGCTCGGGTGTACCAGACCCTCAATGCCCTCGCCGCTAATATCCCCCAAAACAGAGGACCAGGACCAGCTATCCATATACCTGAGGCCATCAAACTGGTTGTGGCATTCAAAAGGATGAAGCCACCGGTATTTGAAGGACAGACGAACCCCGATGCTGCAGACGACTGGGTCCGACAGATCGAAACAATTTTCGAAGTGCTTGAAACCCCGGAAGCTAGCAAAGTGAAATTGGCTACCATTCAGCTTGAAAAGGATGCGAGTGTGTGGTGGCATTCCTTGAAGAGAAACTTGGGAAATGTGCAACTTACATGGGAAGAATTCCTGGAAGAGTTCAGGAGCCATTACTTTCCACTGGATGGTCAAGAAAAGAAAGCCATGGAGTTCTTGAGCTTACAACAAGGTAATATGACGGTACAGGAATATGAAACCAAGTTTAATCAACTTTCCCGATATGCACCGGAGATGGTTCAGGAGGAGTCTAAGAAGGCCCGCAAGTTCGAGCAAGGTCTGAGGCCCAACCTAAGATCAAGGATGATACCTCTAGGCATTCGGAGGTTTGAAAAGCTAGTCAGAAGGGCCGCTGCAACAGAGACGGACATGAACCAATTCCAGGCAGTGCAAGCCCGGAAGAACAGTTGGAGCTTGGGCAAAAGGCCCGCAGGACCCAGCAACTACAAAAATCAGCCCCACGCGCAACGATTCAAGCCAACTGGGGCCAATGCTATATCAGTGACAGGAAGGATGCCCACATGCTTCAGATGTGGGGAGTCAGGCCACATAGCTACTGGATGCACCAAGCCATTCAGGAAATGCCTCATATGTGGTAAGGAGGGCCACTTCAAGACAGATTGCCCTCAGCTTCAAGTCAAAGGCAATTCAAGCCAGAACAAAGGCAGTTCAAGCCAGAGCAGAAACAGTTCAAACAAGGACAGGTGTTTGCCTTGACAGAAGCCGATGCGGATGAAGTGGATCATGTAATCACGGGTACGGAGGACGAAGCTTAATTGACTTATATTTTCCGTTTATGTAATAAAATGTTATGTAATGAGAATACTCATATGTAACAGGGAACATTTTAATAAATGGAATAAAAGCTTCGGTGTTATTTGATACGGGATCTTCACACACTTTTGTGTCACCCTCTTTTGCTAAAAGATTAGGAATTGAGCCGAAAATATTTCCTGGCAAGGTTTTATCAGTGGCTACTCCGTCAGGAGAGAACTTGACAACCGATCGATACTATGAGGGGTGTGATCTCGAGATTGGGGGCAGACTCTTTGGCATCGATCTCATTGAATTGGCAGTTCTCGGAGTTGACATCATCATTGGCATTGACTGGATATCAGTCTACAGTGCGACTATCGAGTGCAAAGACAAAGAAGTCATAATCAAGGCACCAGGAGGACCAGTTGTTACTTTCCAAGGCAAGGGGAAGGACAAGCAGATAGTAGCAGCATTGTCTGAGCAGAAGGTTCCAGAAGAAGTAAAGCAGATCCCAGTTGTCCGAAACTTCCCAGTAGTATTTCTAGACGATCTACCAGGGCTTCCACCTCGTCGAGATGTAGAGTTCAGCATCACTGTTCAACCGGGAAGTGCTCCTATTTCCAAGGCCCCATACAGAATGGCACCAGTCGAACAAGACGAGATCAAGAAGCAGATCGAAGAGTTACTGAGCAAAGGATACATCAGGCCAAGTGCATCACCATGGGGAGCCCCAGTTCTTTTAGTAAAGAAAAAGGATGGATCTATGAGGATGTGTATCGACTACAGAGAGTTGAACAAGGTAACTATACAGAACAAGTACCCCATTCCTCGAATCGACGATTTGTTCGACCGCCTACAGGGAGCAGCAGTCTTCTCCAAGATAGATCTACGGTCAAGGTATCATCAGGTCCGGGTAAAGGAAGAGGATGTGCATAAAATGGCTTTCCGAACCAGGCATGGTCACTACGAGTTTCTAGTTATGCCATTCGGAGTCACAAACGCACCAGCTATTTTCATGGACATGATGAACAGAGTTCTACGACCTTTCATCGATTCCTTTGTCGTTATATTTATTGACGACATTTTGGTCTACTCCAAGTCCGAGGAAGAACACGCCAAGCACTTGACAGAGGTTCTAAAGAAGCTACAGGAGCACCAGTTATATGCAAAATTGTCTAAATGTGACTTCTGGAAAACCGAAGTCGCCTTCTTGGGTCACATCCTTTCTAAGGAGGGAGTGGCTACTGACCCGCAAAAGGTTGAAGCAGTTAAAGATTGGCCCAGACCAACCACGGTGAAGGAGATTAGAAGCTTTTTGGGTCTAATCGGATACTACAGAAGGTTTATTCAAGGTTACTCTCAGATCGCTGTGCCGCTCACCGGACTCACAAAGAAGAATGTGAATTTCAAATGGTCAGAGCAATGCGAAGCAAGCTTCCAGGCATTGAAGGAGAAATTGACTACAGCCCCTATCTTAGCATTGCCCAGAGCAGGAGTTGAGTATGACATCTACAGTGATGCTTCACATCGCGGACTGGGTTGCGTACTAATGTAAGAAGGGAAGGTGATTGCTTATGGGTCTAGACAACTTAGACCACATGAGAAGAATTACCCAACCCATGATTTGGAACTAGCAGAGATCATCTATGCTTTGAAGCAATGGAGACATTATGTGTACGGGGAAAAAGTTAATATGTACACCGATCATAAGAGCTTGAAGTATATTTATCAACAAAGGGACTTGAATTTAAGACAAAGGAGATGGTTGGAGGTGTTGGAGGACATCCGACCTGAAATCAAATATCATCCAGGCAAGGCTAATGTGGTAGCAGATGCGCTTAGCAGAAAAGTCAGTTTGTCTCGGTTGATCACAACCCAGGAAAAGCTAGCGGATGAGCTAGATCGAGCAGGAATTGAAGTGGTTCTGCAGAGTGTGGAGGCTTCCTTAGCTCAATTGAGGATTCAACCCACTTTGAGAGACAGAATCATGGACAGCCAGAAGGCGGATCCAGAGATCCAAGGGATGGTAGAACAGGTTGGCTTAGGCAGATTGGCAGAATTTCAAGTGAAGGATGCAGTACTTTGGTTTGGGGAGCAGCTTTGTGTGCTAGATGTAGCGGAGCTAAAGGAAAGTATTCTTCAGGAAGCACATGCTACCTTGTTATCTGTACATCCTGGGAGTACCAAAATGTATAAGGATATAAAGCTACACTTCTGGTGGCCAGGTATGAAGCGAGATGTGGCAGAGTTTGTGGCCAAGTGTGCGGTTTGTCAGCAGGTCAAGGCAGAAAATCAGAAACCTGGCGGTTTGTTGCAGCCTTCACCCATCCCGGAATGGAAGTGGGACTGTATCAGCATGGATTTCATTACGGGTTTACCCAAGAGTTCCAAAGGCAATGATACCATTTGGGTAATAGTGGACCGACTCACCAAGTCAGCTCACTTCTTAGCAATGAAACTTACTTGGTCAATGGAAAAGCTGGCAGAGTTGTATGTGGATGAAATTGTGAAATTGCATGGGGTCCCGATGTCTATAGTATCTGACAGAGATGCACGTTTCACTTCACATTTTTGGAAGAGTCTACAAACAGCTATGGGGACAAGGACTGATTTCAGTACAGCCTTCCATCCTCAGACAGATGGACAAACTGAACGGGTCAACAGAGTGCTGAAGGATATGCTCAGGTGTTGTGTGTTGGATTTTGGTGGTAGCTGGGAGAAACACTTAGCTCTGGTAGAATTTGCACAACAGTTTCCAGGCGAGCATTGGAATGGCGCCCTATGAAGCTCTATATGGGAGGAAATGCAGGACTCCGGTTTGTTGGTATGAAGTGGGAGAGAGGCAGCTGTTTGGACCAGAGATTGTGCAGCAAACTTCAGAAAAGATTGAGCTGATCAGAAAGAGGCTGGTCGACGCGCAAAGCAGGCAAAAGAGTTACGCCGACAATAGAAGGAGAGACTTGGAATTTGACAAAGGTGACGATGTCTTTGTGAAAGTGTCTCCGACTAAAGGAGTGATTCGGTTCGGGCAAGGAGGAAAATTAGCCCCGAGATACATAGGACCTTACAAAATACTGAAGAGAATTGGAAAGACAGCTTATCAGTTAGAACTACCGGAAGAGTTGGCCCAAGTGCACAATGTTTTTCACGTGTCCATGCTAAGGGGTTATGTTTCTGACCCAAGTCATCATCTGCCAGAAGTGCCTGAGGGTTTGCAACTGGATTTGAGCTATGCTGAGCGTCCCGTTGAGATCGTGGATCGCCGAGAAAAAGTCTTGAGAAACAAGACGATACCCATGGTAAAGGTCATTTGGAGAAATCAATTTGTCGAGGAAGCAACTTGGGAATCAGAGGAAAAGATGCGGAAGGACCATCCCGAACTCTTCGATTAAGCTTTCTTTTGTAGACTCTTCTTTTCTTCTTAGTAGTTTCTCGCTCCTAAGCGTAGTTCCGGGGACGGAACTATTCTAAGGAGGGAGTGTTGTAACACCCCGCTTTTATTTTTATTATTAAAATGCATTTTTTTATTATTGCACGTATGATGCACGTACAAATTTTATTCTCATTTGTTATTCTCATTTACAAATTTTTAGCATGCATAAGTTTTAATTAGCCTTCTTTTGATTCATGGACCTATAGAATAAAATCTAGCTCATTAGGAGAGGAGCCCACTAGATAATCAAATTAATTAATTAGAAATGAGCCCATGTAGCAAGCCCACTATTAAAATCACAAATTAAGTTATACATGACAAGTTACAAGTATTAGTACACATTTAGAGTTATAGAAATGTGTTCATATTTGTTTGTGCATGTGTGCATGCACACACAAATGTATTTGGACCACTTTGTGGGCTAGGGGTGACCGGTTTTGGAGAGGGGAGGAGAATGGTGGAGAAGTTAAGTTAGTGGAGGGTGGGGAGATGAAGAGATGGGGGTTTTAGGAGTTAGGAAAGTGGAGAGTTGTAGAATAAATTTGAAGAGTTATTAGGGTGGAATTTTTGCACTTTAGACCCTTCCAAAATCCTATAAATAGATCCCCCATTTCCTACCTTTATCTTGCACTAAAAACATTATCAAAAGAAAGAAAGAAAGGAAAGAAAGAAAAGAAAGAGAGTGAGGGTCCTTTTGCTTGGAGGAATTGTTAGAGAGAGGAAGTCATTGCTAGGGAAAGGGAGCTTTGCTAGGAGGAGGAGCCATTGCTAGGAGTTTGCCTTGGAGCTAGAAGAAGTGTCCCATCCTTCCCTTCAATTGTTCAAGCTTCAATAAGGTGGGTGATCCTATACTTTCTAATTTTAAAATAATGTATGCTAAGTAATAAATAATGAGTAGTATGGAATTTCTTATATGATCTATGCTATGGTATGAGATGAGAATGATAAGTAGTTCATGTATGATTAATAAATTAAGTCATGTTAGTGGTTAATGAGAAAAAGAATTGATTGATTATTTATCATACGTTAGCATGCTATTATGATTAATGAGTAGTATAAATTTGATGTGATAATTTGAAGATAAAATTCATGTTTTTTTTTATGTATGTCAACTTGTAGAAGTGCTATAATTAATTAAGAAACAAAGTATTGTCATGTAGTTTAGAAATTTAAAATAAAAAGAAATTGTCATTTGTATGTTAACTAGTAATTGTTAAAATAATTGAAGAAATTTCCCTTATGTTTAAAGAAGAAATTTTGTATAGAAAAAGAGTATACATAACTTATTGTTACTTGTTGAAAAGTAATACAAATTTTCTAGTTGATTAAAATGATGAACTACATTCTTGTAATAAAAGAGAAGAAAGAGAGATTTGAAATTTAGATATTATTAAATATAAGTTTTAAACACATGAAGTGGAGAAGATTGATCAAATGAAAAATCTAGTTTTATGAAAAACAATAAAATAACACAAAGTCGGAATAAAACCAACCGTGATGCTTGTATGTCGTTGGGCGCAGTTGGCACAGTGGCCTGACGCTGCGCTGGCTTTCTTGTTGGCTCGGGTTCGAAACTTGATAAGCGCAAAACTTTTTTTTGATTTGTTCTAATGTATCCAGAGCCCAACGTTGAGTATAAGAGGAGTTTGAGTTAGGAAATCGACACAGAGTCCATTCGGACTCTTGGCTTTCGGTCGGTGGTTTGAGTCTTGGCTGATGGGTCACGGGATCAAATCCCAACATCCCCTTTTCTTTATTTTCTTAATTTTTTTGTATTTTCCAAATAATTTTAAGGATACAAATGCAATTAAATATTTGGAAAATAATCTAAATATGTACACCGAATGTGATGGTAAAATCTACAAATAAGTTTAAAGGTCTACATGCATATATTTGAAATAATAAAAGTGACTTTGAGATAGAATGAGATTTGTCTTCAAAAAACTAAATTGTTGAAGAACATGATTTGCATCATTAGAAGAAAAGTAAAATGTAGATTTGTAAATTAATTGTCTTTGATGGGATTATTCATTTGTGTTGCATACTTGATTATTAAAATTGCAAATGAGATTTGCAAGTGATAAAATCATGTTTGTGAAAGGGATAAATTTTGTTGAATGAAATGATTCATGAAAAAGAATTATTATTATGAATGAATGAATGAATCATGGGTAATGCAAAAATGAGACATTGATTAGATTATGGATAAGTTAGGACATGAATATAATAAGTTAAGACATGATTATTAAAGGGTATGTGTACCCATGTTTCTTGTACATGAAAGGTTTATGATTTAGAATTAGTAAGACCTCGGTTACCGGTAATTTTGAAAGAAAGATTTTGAGATAATGCCGTCGGGTGATCTCGTATTTTGTGAATAAATCCGGTATGAGGTAAAACTGATTCTAGGGTGATAACATATTCATGTCTTGACCTAAATAAATAATTAGGCACTTAGGTGAAGATGTAATAGACTTGTGCAAACGTAAATGGGTGCTTCTATATGGTCGGCGGTGGATCTCCGTGGCTATAGACCCAGTTGGTGGACTGTGGTTGCTCCGTAGGAGATGGACTGTATTTTATTCGGGACTTAGGATAGTCGGCGGATGTTTACCATACTCCAAAGAATATGTATATACCGGGGCTAGAGGGGCATTTACGGGATTATTCTCACTATATAATAGCCAGGGAGGCTGGGATCTGTTATTATAGCCAGGGAGGCTAGCTAGGGAGGCTGAGATCCGTATCTGTGAAATAACTCTAAAACTTGTTTAATTACTGGGTTGTCTCATGGCGAGGGATCGAACCCTTCAATATGGAGTACGTAGGCACTTGCCCTCAGACCTATGTAGTATGGGATGCATAGAATCTGAACAAGTGTGCATTAGTGTCATCCTAGTGTAGAATTGTGTGCATTAGGCATTAAGGCATGACATACACTTATATTTAGAATAATCACCCTTGACACTTTACTTGTTCATTCAATCTTTTTTGTGATTTGTTAAAGTATGAGATCGTTATACTATTCCTGGCATAGAGAGGATAGCCGTGTATAACATTTTGTCAGTTGTAAGTAACTGACGTGCCCACAGACTGACATGCAGGTAAAGGACTATTCGTGGAGTTATAGAGTGGATATGCTGTTGCTGTTTAGAAGTTAAAGATGTTGCAAATGATGTTAAAGTTATACAAGTTGTATTTCATTGTTGTAATCTTTTAGTCTTCCACTGTGTAAAATCCAAGTGTAAAGGAACTCTGATGTATTGTGAATGAAAAGTTTAAAAATTTCCTTGTAAAATTGTACGAAGTGAAGTAAAGATCCTGTGAAATCTCGAATTTATCCTTATTTAAAATTCGGGGTGTTACATGGGTAATCCCGAACCATTGGAATTTGCTGCACCTCTATAGGAACCTTCTCCTTGCTGATATCTGCAACCAAATTTGAACATCTCTTCTTCCCTTGAAAAGTGACTTCAGGACCTCCTGGAGCCTTCACCGTTACTTCCTTGGTCTTGCACTCGATGTTCGCACTGTACACCGACATCCAATCAATGCCAATATAACATCGACCCCTAAGATATTCAGCTCAATCAGATCAATCCCAAAAATCCTGTTTCCAATCTCGATCTCGCAGTCTACATAGTACCGATCAGTGGTTAAAGTCTCCCCCGATGGAGTAGCTACTACTAAGACCTTGCCTAGAAAGACCTTCGGTTCGACTCCCAAGACTTTAGCAAATTTAGGTGATATAAAAGTATGAGAGGTTTCGGTATCGAACAAAACAACAGCTTTCTTTCTATTCAAATAAAGTTCTCCTGTTACATAACGCACTCTCGTTACATAACAGTTTTACTAAATAAAGCAGGAAAAATAGAACAACAGAAAAACTTCTAAACATCCACGCTCATACTAGTGATGACGTGATCCACTTCATCAGTATAGGCCTCAGTCAAAGCGAATACTTGCCCTTGCTGGTACGGCTTCTTCCTAACCTGCTGCGGTGGTCCACTCTGGGCGACATTCAGCGGCTTGGGGCAGTGAGATCTGTAATGGCCTATCTCCCCACAATTGAAACAAGTCACCACAGGAGGTCTCACCCAACCATTTCCGGGTCTCCCAGCCACATTGACAGTGTTCGCCCCCGTAGGTTTGAACCTTTGAGCTGGCGGCTGCTCTCTGACATTCCCAGAAATCGCAGGCCTCTTCCCCATATTCCAGTTGTTCAGCATGGAACTGCTCCATATCCGCCTCAGTAGCTGCAGCTCGCTTGACTAACTTGTTAAACCTCCGATACCAAGGGGTATCATCCTTGATCTCAGACTCGACCTCAATCCGTGCTCGAACTTCCGAGCTTTCTTTGCCTCATCCATCACAAGTTCAGGTGCATATCTTGAAAGTTGAGTAAACCTTGTCTCATACTCCCTGACAGACATGCCTCCCTACTGCAGTGCCAGGAACTCCATCGTCTTCTTCTCTTGGACATCATATGGAAAATAATGACTGCGGAACTCCTCCAAGAATTTCTCCCAGCCAACAACACAATTTCTCATAGTCTGCTTCATCGACTGCCACCACACAGCAGCATCCTTCTCAAGTTGCAAAGTAGCCAACTTCACCTTGCTACCTTCTGGAGTTTTCAAGACTTTAAAAATAGTCTCGACTTGCCGAATCCAATTTTCAGCTGCATCTGGGCCTGACTTCCCTTCAAACATTGGTGGCTTCATCCTCTTGAATGACCCAACGAGTTTGATCGCCTCAGGAACTGGATTCAGAGGCATCCTCCTATGGTTTTGATTCATGGCAACGGCGTTGAGGGTCTGATATACTCTAGCCAACTCTGTTTCCAAGTCGAGTCCACAGCTGGGTCCTTCTCCATTCCTTGATCTTCTTCCAGCCATATTCGGATTCAAAAGATCCATTAAATTCGAAGTATAAAATATGAATTTAAACCAACTTCTTTCATTTCATTGAATTCAAACTTTGTACATTCAAATTTAAAGCATTGTCTGACATCAAGCAAAAGCATTGAGAAGATACAACATTCTAATCCCTACGGTTCCTCTTGGCTTGCCTAAGCTCTTTCCGTAGTTCTGCCACTTCTTCCTTCAGTACATCATACATATTCTTTCTCTTCTCGAGTTCCCAAACACGATGACTGGGCATTACAATATTCTCCTTGCACTTGGCATACTGCTCCTGCAATAGCTCTGCTCTCTTCTTCTGAGTCTCTACTTGACTCTGAAGGGTCTTGATGAGATCTCCCCAATCTGGCTCTTCCTTGTCGGATGAAATGTCCGATGAGTTTGGAGGTGGAGTGGCGTCTCGAGACTCGGGCCATTCCCCTTCATATTCATCGGGATCTTCTTCGTCGGAATCTCCTTGTCCGGGGTAGTAGTCCTCTTCGATTATGTGTTAATCATCATCGCCTGTTGGGTCCTGGTGGTTTGCCATCTTGGGGAAAGGAGAAGAAGAAACATAAATCATAGAGCAACTCAAATGTAAGTAACTTACATTTAAATCTCTATGCCCAACTCACACTCTAATGTCCACTCTAGGGTGTCGTTCCTTATAAATTTGTACTACTTGGAAGCGTGGCTCTGATACCACTCTGTAACACCTCGAATTCCAAATAAGACTGAATTCGAAGTTTCACAGGATCTTTACACTTCACTTCATACAATTTTATAAGGAATAAAAACTTTTATTGCAACAATGATTTACATTTAACATAGCGGAAGAAAATTACAACATAATACATGAATTGAATATCAACTTGAACATTTCTTTAAGCAACAATCAATCTTTAGTCTTGTCAATCATTTTATCCTGCATAGAAACTATGAGTACGTCAGTTGCATACAACTAACACTAGGATATAATACATCAATTTCTCTTACTTAGAAAGCACACACTTGTCAAAAACAAAGCTAAGGGGGACTATCCTATTGATGTCGTGTGTAAATGTGCACTTAGTCCTTAATGCAGTTATTATTATTTACATGACACTAATGCGCACTTGTTCGGATTCCATGCATCTCATACTACATAGGTCCAAGGGCAAGCCCTTAATCATTCTTCATCTTGTAGGGTTCAATCCCTCGCTGTAACCCCTGTTTTCCCAAAAAATGTATTTTTGTGTATTTTCTGTATTTTAAAAAAAAAAATCTAAATTAGTTTTTCCGCTTTCAAAATTCTTTTGTCAAAATGTATTCTTGGATCTTCTATTTAAAGTCTATTTTTCGATCAATAAATTTATTCATAACTATTTTCTATGATTTTATATCATAATTGATATGGCTAAAATTGGGGTTAAATCGGGACCGTCCAGATCGAGCACGAATCCTGAAGCACGGGGGTAAAAAGATAATTTCACATACAGATGGATCCAAAACGGGTATTGGGACTCCTTCTCACGAAACCAACCACCCGCGAATAGATCCTCTTCAATTGGGTACGGGTCCCGACCCGATACAAGCCCAATTCACCAAGAGGAGAATCAGGCCACTGATTTTATCAAATCAATAAACCTGATTAGCTCTCACCTGGGAATCAAGGCCTAACTTCCTAAAACAGAATAGGAGGATTCTTCTCCTATTTGTTAGGCAGGAAATCAGGCCCCAAATCATTCCAAAGGCGACTATAAATACAACCCCTCTACCACCGAGACCAGGTTAATCACTTTTTCACCACTTAAGCTCTTTCTTAATCTTTTGCTGATTACTGACAAGAGCGTCGGAGGGTGCGTCGCCGGAATCAACCCCGGTGTCTCGCACTTCCTTGCAGGTTGCGGCAGGAGCAAGCAGGCCGAGTCAGCTGTTCTGGTTTTCCGCGGATCCACAAATTCTATCTGTTTACCCCCACACCGAAATCAGCGGTAACAGATTGGCGCCGACTGTGGGAAAACCACACGAACAGTCTCAGTCCATTCTCCGCCGTCCTCTGCAGCCATGCCGCCGAAGAAGAACAGATCCAGAGGGTCGAACCGTGGGGGCAACCCCACCGACCCGGCGAATGAAGCTCCGGTCAACCCTATCCTTCAGTCCAACCTCCCTCCGCTGACCCAGCAGGTCCCGCCTCCTCCTCCTCCTCAGCAGCAGCCCAACAACGGTCCGTCCGGTCCTAATGGTCGGAAGGAGAAGCAGCCTGTCAATCCGGGCTACGTCTCGGTCCACAATGGGTCATCGGATTCGATGGCCTCTCATCACCCCGACCTCTGCATCACACTCCAAAACCGCCACAAGGACGACGACCTCCGTACCCATCTTGACGAGAGGCGGGCCCGAGAGGGAGCCTCCCGCCAGCGTCAAGGTGAGCGGTCGCCACGTCGTCGCGACGGCAGAAGGTCCCCGGATCGCAGAGGTCGAGCGGCATCACCGGAGCGCCGAAGGAGGAGATCCCGGTCCCCCAGGGATCGGCGTCATCCGAGGGACCGAGATATGCCCATCAGCCGAGCCGAGTTCCTCCAGTTTCAAGAGACCGTTCTGCAGGCCCTCAATCTCCGACAGAACGCCCAGAATGCTCAGAGGGTTCCGACGCCCCCCAGGGATCCCAGTCCCCGGCACCGAACCCAGAGTCCTTCCCCGGTTCCCAGCCGACAGCAGCGGCAACAGAGTCCTCGGCGCTCCCAGGAGTACCGGCGCCGCAGTCCACGCTCTCCTTCCTACGAAGAGGAGTCCGGAGGGTCGTACGACTACCAGCGGAGGGACGACGCCCTCATCCGCCGTATCCATGAGGTGGAGAGGCGCATCGGCCGCATGGACAAGGAGGAAGAGTCCCGAGCCGGAACCTTCCGTCCCAGCCGACCCCCCTTCTCAAGGTCGATCATGGAGGCCCATATACCGAGAAACTTCAAACCGCCACAGTTTGAAACATACTCTGGGGAGTCCGACCCGGTCGACCACGTCGAGAGCTTCAAGACCCTGATGCTGATCCATCAAGCTTCCGACGCAGTGCTCTGCAGGACCTTCCCTGCCACCCTCAGAGGGTCAGCTCGGGAATGGTATTCTAGACTCGCCCCCTCATCCATCTTCTCGTTTGAACAGTTCGAGACGCTGTTCATCACTCACTTCGTGAGCAGCCGGCGAGCCGAGAAGACGATTCTTTCCTTACTGAACCTGCGGTAGGAGAAGGAAGAAAAGTTGCGGGACTATGTGAAAAGGTTTTCCGCAGAAGTCAGGTCGATCGCCTCCTTGGACCAGTCCGTGGCCACCGTGGCGTTCCAGTCGAACGTCCTTAATGCCAACCTCCGATCATCCCTGGCCAAAAAGCCCCCCCAAGACTTCACCGACCTCCTCCTGAGGTGCGAGAAGTACATCCGGGCAGAGGAGGCCGAAGCCCTTCCAAACTTCGGGAGGCCCTCCGCAGGGTCGAAGAGGAAGGCGACCGGGGAAGAAGGGTCCAAGAAAGCTCAGAAGGACATGGGCGGTCAGCGCCGCCCTCCCCCCAGGTTCGAGAAGTTCACTCCCCTCACCACAAATGTCTCTACTATCCTCATGGAGGTGGAGAAGGAGGGAATCATCCCTCCGGCCCCGAGGATGCACACCCAAGCGAAGAGGAGAAACAAAGATAAGTGGTGTCGTTACCACCGAGACCATGGGCACGACACGAACGACTGCCGGGCTCTGAGAGATGAGATTGAAGCCCTCATTCGGAGGGGGCAGTTGGCGAAGTTCGTGAAAGCTAACGACCGAACAGATCGGAACTCTCCTCCCCCTCGGGGGGCTAACAAGCGCTCCGATCGGCGCGAGGAGACACCCGAGTTCGAGGAAGAACGGGTTCTGCACCTGATCCACGGAGGCCCGATGGGGGGCTCCTCTAATTCCTCCCGAAAGGCCTTCGTCCGGGAAGTCAACTTGGTCCACAGTGCCCCTCCCCCGAAGGGTCTCGGCGTCCCTGTGTCTTTCTCCGATGCCGACCTCGAGGGAGTCCGAACCCCCCATTGCGATGCCCTCGTCATCGACCTCCGTATGGCCAACTTCAAGGTGCAGAGGATTTTGGTGGACAATGGGAGTTCGGTCAACATCCTATTCCTCTCGGCCTTCCAAGGCCTGCAGCTGTCCCGGGACCGTCTTAAGCCGGCCGGTTATACTCTCCATGGGTTCACGGGGGTCCCGGTAACCGTCGAAGGGGTGATAACCCTAGACGTTACTGCGGGAAGCACCCCTACTACCCGGACCGAGCCGATGGACTTCATGGTCGTCGACGTCCCGGCAGCATACAATGTCATCCTAGGCCGGCCCGGCCTAGCCGCTCTTGAGGCTGTCCCCTCGGCATACCACTTGAAGATGAAGTTCCCCACTCGTTCGGGGGTAGGGAAAGTCAGGGGAAGCCAGGAAACAGCTCGGAAGTGCTACATGACTTCCACCGGGGGACCAGTGCTCTCGCTCGAGACACTCGAGATCCCCGAGCCGAAGGCTCGCCCAACGTCCGAGCCAGCGGACGAGTTAGAAGAAGTACTCTTCTCCGACGAGGATCCGAGCCGAAAATTCCTCGTCAGCAAGTCCTTGCCGACCGTGCTGTTCTCTGACTTGGTGAGGTGCATCCGGGATAACCGCGACCTGTTTGCTTGGTCGGCCGCGGATATGCCCGGCATCTCCGAAGACTTGCTCGTCCACCGCCTAAGCGTCGAACCGGGGTTCAAACCGGTTCAGCAGAAGAGGCGAAAGTTCGCTCCCGAGCGACAGCAGGCAATCAAGGAGGAAGTGGATAAGCTGCTGAAGGCCGAGTTCATCCAGGAGGTGAATTATCCCGAGTGGCTGTCGAATGTTGTAATGGTCAAGAAGTCCAATGGCTCATGGAGGATATGCATCGACTTCACCGACCTCAACAAAGCGTGTCCGAAGGATCCCTTCCCTCTCCCGAACATCGACACCCTAATCGACGCCACCTCGGGCCATGAGCTCCTCAGCTTCATGGATGCCTTCTCGGGGTACAATCAAATCCGGATGTTCCCTCCGGACATCCCGAAGACCTCCTTCGTCACCGACCAAGGCCTCTACTGCTACCGCGTAATGCCGTTCGGTTTGAAGAACGTAGGCGCCACCTACCAGCGCCTCGTCAACAAGGTTTTTCAGCACCAGATCGGCCGAAACATGGAGGTGTACGTTGATGACATGCTCGTCAAGAGCATCCGCGGCACCGACCATGTAGCCGACCTCGAGGAGGCTTTCGGTGTGTTGAGGAAGTACAACATGCGGCTAAACCCGAACAAGTGTGCGTTTGGAGTCTCCTCTGGCAAGTTCCTCGGTTTCATGGTGAGCCAGCGGGGAATTGAAGCTAACCCCGAAAAGATTAAAGCCATATTAGACATGGCCCCGCCTCGGAACGTCAAAGAGGTGCAGAAGCTCACCGGTCGGCTCGCAGCCATCGGTCGGTTCCTCTCCAAGTCAGGGGAAAAGTGCCTCCCCTTCTTCAAAGCACTCCGGGGCGCTAAAGGATTTGAATGGGGCCAGGCACAGCAAGAATCGTTCGACCAACTGAAAGCCTATCTGGTGAACCCCCCTCTGCTCAGTAAGCCAATCCCGAGCGAGCCTCTCTTCATCTACTTGGCCGCTTCCGAGCAGACCTTGAGCGCTGTTTTGGTAAGAGAAGAAGACTGGACCCAAAGGCCCATTTACTACGTGAGCAAGGTGCTTCGGGACGCCGAGCTCCGCTATCCGAGGATAGAGAAGATAGCCTACGCTTTGGTCATGGCAGCAAGAAAGCTTCGGCCCTACTTCCAATCTCACTTGGTCGTCGTCCTCACCGATCAACCCCTAAAGCAAATTCTCCACAAGCCAGAGACCTCGGGCCGGCTGATGAAGTGGTCCATAGAGCTAAGTCAGCACGACATCTCCTATCAGCCTCGGACGGCAATTAAGGCACAGGCTCTCGCCGACTTCATTGTAGAGTCCACCATCCCTGAGGTCGGCCACGTCCCAAATGGGCCCCCCATTTGGACAGTCTTCGTGGACGGATCCTCTTGCAGTGAAGGAAGCGGCGCCGGCATTATCCTGAACGGCCCTGACAGCTTCGTCCTGCAGTATGCGATCCGCATGAACTTCAAGGCCTCGAACAATGAGGCGGAGTATGAGGCTCTCATAGCTGGCCTCGGACTCGCACGAAGTGCTGGGGCGCAGCGCCTTCGGATTCACAGTGACTCCCAACTAGTCGTGAACCAGGTCTTGGGCGAATATGAGGCCAGGGACGAGCGAATGGCGAAGTACCTCGCCAAGGTCCGGGACCTCATGGGCCGGTTCGAAGAAGCCATCATCCAGCGGGTCCCCCGGGAGGAGAACTCACAGGCTGACGCTCTCTCCAAGTTGGCCTCGTCTTCTCTGCAAGGTCTCGAACAGACCGTACTGATTGAAGTCCTCTCTAAACCGAGCATCGAAGACGAGACACCTCGCTCGGTGGAGTCATTGCCGGTCATGCTGCAGGACAATTGGATGAAGCCACTGGTAGAATTCATAAGGGATGGAGTTCTACCCTCAGATCCCAAAGAAGCACGCCGAGTCAGAACCCGGGCCGAGCGATATGTCTTGATCGAGGGCATTTTGTACAAACGCTCCTTCTCTCAAATAGATGGCCGACCTTATCTAAGGTGCCTCTCTCCGGAACAGGCCAAATATGCCCTACAGGAGCTTCATGAAGGCATCGGAGGAGCGCACTCCGGATTTAGGTCTTTGGCCCGGAAAGCTTTGAACTATGGGTACTTCTGGCCGACCCTTCTTCAAGATGCCGAGCGACATGTTCGGCAATGCAGCTCCTGCCAGAGGCACTCCAACATCCGACGTCTCCCCCAGGCCAACCTCACCTCCCTATCGAGCCCTATCCCCTTCGCGATGTGGGGAATGGACTTACTAGGGCCTTTCCCTCCAGCTCCGGGTCAGCTCAGGTTCTTAGTCATAGCCATCGACTACTTCTCGAAGTGGGTCGAGGCCGAGCCCCTCGCCACTATAACCGAGAACAAGGTGGTGCAGTTCTTCTGGAAGAGCATCATATGCAGATTTGGCGTCCCCCGCGTCCTCGTGACGGACAACGGGACACAGTTCACTGGCACAGCATTCCGAGCCCTATGCGACGACCTCGTCATTCAACAGCGCTTCTCGTCCGTCTCACACCCTCAGTCGAACGGACAGGCCGAGAACGCTAACAAGCAGATCCTCGCGGGAATCAAGAAGAGGTTGGACAAGTGCTCCAAAGGATTGTGGGTCGACCAACTCCCTAATGTGTTGTGGAACTACCGCACAAGCCAGCGGACGCCCACCGGAGAGTCCCCTTTCAGCCTTACTTATGGGGCCGAGGCCGTGATACCCCTCGAGGTCGGAATACCTTCCCTTCGGCTCATAGCCTATGACGAAGCGCAAAATGCCAGAGACCTCAGAGGAAACTTGGACCTGATAGATGAACTCAGGGAAAGGGCATCGATTCGGCAACAGAATTACAGAAGGAGGATCGAGCTAGCATACAACAAGAAGGTCCGACCCGCCAACCTTAAGCAAGGAGATTTGGTGTTGAGAAAGCTAGCTATATCCCTCCCCAGTCAGAGGAGCAAGCTAGCTCCGAATTGGGAAGGACCGTACCGGGTCACAAAAGTTGTTCGGCCTGGAGCGTACCGACTTGAAGACATGGATGGCAAAGAGCTTCCGAGGACCTGGAATGCCGACCACCTCCTGAAATACCAAGAGAGCGCTCCGGCGCCTCTCTAAGTAATCCGAGGTGTCGAACCATTCCTCTCCTCCAACTTGTAACCTGTCCCATGAATTGTACTATGTAAAACGGTTCGCCGTCAAATATCAATAAAGAAAAGTTCTATTATATTTGTGAATTTGCGTGTTTCTCTCCCCTCTTATTTAACCAATGGTTCGGAGTCCAACACTCGGCTCGACTTTACCTCCTCGGATCGTCTCCAGACGAACCAGGGGTAGATCGCCGTTCGGAATTGCTCCTACAGCCGTTGAACTATACCAATGGTTCGGAGTCCAACACTCGGCTCGACTTTACCTCCTCGGATCGTCTCCAGACGAACCAGGGGTAGATCGCCGTTCGGAATTGCTCCTACAGCCGTTGAACTATACCGATGGTTCGGAGTCCAACACTCGGCTCGACTTTACCTCCTCGGATCGTCTCCGGACGAACCAGGGGTAGATCGCCGTTCGGAATTGCTCCTACAGCCGTTGAACTATACCGATGGTTCGGAGTCCAACACTCGGCTCGACTCTACCTCCTCGGATCGTCTCCGGACGAACCAGGGGTAGATCGCCGTTCGGAATTGCTCCTACAGCCGTTGAACTATACCGATGGTTCGGAGTCCAACACTCGGCTCGACTCTACCTCCTCAGCTCGTCTCCGGACGAACCACGGGTAGATCGCCGTTCGGAATTGCTCCTACACCCGTCGAGCTCCAGCGATGGTCCCGGGGCCCAACACTTGGTTCCTAGTCCATCTAAGCTACTCCGGTAGGTCGATGGCGGACCTTCGTTCGGACACAAAAGGCAGAACACTCCTAACTACTAGCCGAAGACCGAAGACTCACAAACTCGGTCGGCTTCCAAGCAAGTGGCTTCCCGAGCGTGTAAATGGGGAAAACGCACTTTCCCCTCAACTTTCGTACGTGATCTCGATCAGACGGCTCAGATCAAGCCACCAGCGCAAAACGACAAGATAACGTTTTCTTGGGAACTGAGCCGCCTCGAGATTCGCGCCTACGTTCGACGGCTCAGATCCCGCCACCTACTCTAAGCGACAAAATAACACTTTTTCGGGTACAGAGCCTTGCCGTACCATGTCAGATCCACTAAATGACAAAGAGCCGCACCCCTGGAGATCCATTCGGCTAAACAGACGCGCTCGGCTCAAAGATCTCGGCACGACCGATACGGTTACAAGCAAGAACAAACATACAAAGCAACCAAAGGGAATTTTATTAATTGTCGGCGCATAATACAAAACATTCCATTACAAAGTGTCGGCAAACACAACACACAATGCCCGACCCGCTACACTTGTCTCTCATATAAAAACATCCTCACTAAGCTGTTCGTCCTCCTCGGCAGACGGCTCCTCCTTCTCCCCCCGGAGCCTCGCCATCACACCACGCAGATGCCACATCTCTGAGAGCAGGTCATCCCGCTCGGCGACGATCTTCGACTGAATGTGCCGAATGCTTTTGACCCGAAGAGCGTTGCTGAATGCGGTCTGCGAGTCTTCATCCTCCCCTGCGAAGCTCAGTTCGACGATCTTATTCTCCAAGCGTTGGATCTCGGCTTCCCGGAGACTGAGGACCAACGAAAGGTGGTCCCACTCACTCTCGGCTCGGCGTAACTCCATGTCAGCACTCCTAGGGCTCAGAACCACTGTTCCAGAGGTGGCCTCGGATTCAGAGTCGTCATTCGAATGCTCGGAGTCCGAGCCATGGATCGTCACAACGAGCTGAAAAGAAGAGAAAACGAATAACACAGTTTCAATACACTGCCGGAGTCTAACACTTGAAAATTTTCAGAATTATTTGCATTCAGACATGATAGTGTTACAGACGGTCGGTCGACCCTACAGCTAAGTTGTTACAACAATCAACGAAAATAGAAAAAACGACAGAATCAGAGCCTCTTCGGAAGGGGAATGCTTCGGTTTAGGGAAACACGAGGACGGCGAGGCCTGCCCTCCGAGCCCGACCCTAAACCTACGAAGCGTGATCCCCCTTCGCTACTAGCTCTAACGGCGACGCCGGCCGAAGCCCCGCTCGACGAGGCTGCCGCGCTGCTCTGAGCGTCGGCTGGACTCCGCCTGGTCAACGGCGAGCGCATCGCAAGTTCATGAAATGTAATCCCCCTCTCGCTTTCTTCGCGAGTACACGAGGTGCTGCGAACGTTAGCCCTGACCGGTGCCGGCTTGAGCGACGCGATCTCTTCCTCCAGTTCAATAATCCTATCCCTCAAGACGTCGTCCTTCGCCAACTTCTTCGGTCGCGGAGCCGACAACGAGCCCGAGGCATTGGCGTTATCAGTCGCGAGCCGTCGGTAAATGGGTGACTTCAATCCCCCTATCTATTGTGATCCTTCTGAGCCTGTCGACTTCGGCCGATAGCCTCTTGCGCTCGGTCGACGCTTTCTCCAGTTCGGAAGCCAGCTTCTCCCGCTCCGCCGAACGTCCTTTTTCCGCTAGCTCCAAGTATTGGACCTCGGCCAAA
Organism: Hemerocallis citrina; assembly: GCA_017893485.1. Lineage (NCBI taxonomy): Eukaryota > Viridiplantae > Streptophyta > Magnoliopsida > Asparagales > Asphodelaceae > Hemerocallis > Hemerocallis citrina. Next base: position 95,217,952 of record CM030364.1, on the reverse strand, counting down.
AGGTCGTCATTCTTCTGCTCGACGGCAGTAAGTTCTCTACGGAGGTTCTCAACTTCGCCTTCGGGATAGGAGGCTGAAGAGCGCTTCCGGTACTGGTACAGCTCGCGACCATACCTCCGCAGAGCCGCCTTCTATCCTCCAGCCGGCCGAGCAGGAGATATCGCTTATACCGGCTCTGAGAGAGCTCGTCCTTCGTCTTCAACAGCTCTTGCCGAAGGTATTCGGCCTCCGTGATCGGACCGAATCTCACCTGAAATGCAGAGATAAATCCGAGGCCCAACACTTGGAGAAAGTTACGCCAAAACAAACACTAAGTCCGAGACTCAACACTTGGGCAAATTTTGGCCAAACAAAACATTTTTTCATTCAAAATTCGAAGAGTTCTACAACAGCGGTGGCCAGTCCGCAGTTAGGCTTACAAAAACAAAAAAAAAGGGGAGAAAAGAAGACAACCGAGTCAGGGGTCGACCTTTTTGTCGTTCGGGTTCGTCGACCCCTCGGCCTTGTCCTTGCCCTCGCCTCCGCCACCTCCTTCGCTCCAGCTCTCCTCCTCGGAGTCATCCTCCTTCTCCTCCTCGGACGCGGCCTTCCACGGGTCCTCGACGGGTTCCGCCTCCCCCTCGGGACCGATCAACTCCTCGGGGACAACCTCCTCCCCTTCCACGAGGTCATAGAAGTTGTAGGTGGACGTGTCGAAGCCCGGGTTCTTGGCGACCACATGTTGCAAGGCACGGCCGTAGGCGTCCAGCATGTTCTGGGTCATGTGCATCGCGGCCTCCTCCTGCACGGCTTTCTTCACCCTCTTCACCTTCCTGAGGTGTTTGGCCTTGATCTTCTCGGCCCTCTTCCGAGCATCCTCCGCCTCCGACCGAGCCTTGGCCAACTCCTCCCTCAGGTCGGCAGCCTCCTTCACCGACGCCTCGAGCTTGGCTGCCGAATCCTTCAGCTCGGAGACCTCCTTCTCCGAGGCCTCAAGCTTGGCCGCCGCATCCTTTGACAGCTGAACAGCATCGGCCAGCTGCTTCTCCAGCCCCTCCACTTTGGCGGCCCTCTTCGTCGAAAGAAGCAACTCGGAATCGAGCCGCTTCGCGACCTTGACGCGCTCCGTCCTCTCCTTCTCCTTCTCCTGATCCTTCCTCGCCATCTCCTCGAGCAGGAAATTGAAGTGGCAGATGATCTGAAAGAGAGCAACAGAATTACAATCCGAATCCAAGTACTTAGAAAATTTTCTAAGGAAGAAATTCAGATGAAGAAGAAATCAGCCTACTTACCGACATGGAATCCCGGGCGATCTGCATCACGGCGTCCCCTGCCATCCCGGCCTTTAGGGTCGCTCGATCCTTCGGGGTCGGCAGATGCCTTATCGCCTCCATGCAGATGTTCCCGTCGCCCAGGAAACCATCGGCGTTCATCACCTGCCAGTCGGGGACGAAGATCTGCTTGTGGCGCTCGGTTAAGATCTTCTCCGCCTCGGCAGTGAGGGGCGGAACCGGCATGGACAGCGCATCCTTCACCCCGAACACGCCGCTCGACGAACCCGGAGCGTCCGTCCCCGGGGTCGGCACAGGTGCATCCGAGATAGGGGGATCGGAGATGTTGACCTCCCCCTGCTCGGGGACCACGACCTTAGTCGGAGAGACGAGGACCTCAATCTCCCCCTCCTTCAGGACCGCGACCTTCGGTTGGTCGGCAGTCTTTGCGACCGAAGGCTTCTTCGAAGCCCGGCTATCCTGAGGCGCTGCCGACGGCCTCTTCTTCTTCTCCTGCTCTGCCCGGCCCTTCGCCACCAGAGCCTTGTAATCAAGCTTCATTGTCTCTGCAAAAGCCGGATGAAAAAACTTAGAAAATTTTTCATGAACTTTAAACGAGGATTATAAATACCAGAAGCATACGAGGGTCGATCGGACTGAGACCCCCACGGAACAGATGCTCCTCCATAATATCCTTCCAGCTTAGCGCTGGCAGGGCGAGAAGCTTCCTCTGGACCTCAGCCTCCTCAGCATTCAGCGGGACGTCCTTCTTTGTACGCTTAGGCAGGCCGTCCGTCGCCCAAACTGTCGGTATCACCCACGGCGTCAGATTTCGGACGAGGAAGTATTTATCCTTCCAATGTTTGATCGAGTCCGGGTTCTCAATCAACTTAACTCCCGTCCGAGGAGAAAGGAAAAACCTCTGTTCATGACGCCTCGGCTGGCAAGGTTTGAAAAGACTCCGAAAGAGGAACATAGTCGGCTTGGCGTCGACCTCTTGACATCGGAGGAGAAACGCCACGACATGCCTCCAAGTGTTCGGCATCAGTTGGGCGGGACTCAGACCATACCAGACCAAGACTTCGACCACGAACGGGTGTAGAGGAAAGCGGAGCCCGGCGATGAGGGAATCGACCGGGAAGACGCATATATCCGGCAAGGACTTTGTGTTGGCTCGGAACCCCGGGCCAGGAAGGAGCAGCGCATACTCAAGCGGAATCCGGAAACCCTCTCGGATCGTGCGGAGATCAGCCTCGGTGAGAGTCGAGATCCTGTGGTCGACCTCGGACAACTCCCTAGGCTCGTTCTCCTCCACCAGCTTCGCCGTACCTTGAGTGACCCTCTCCAAGGCATCCTCGGCGTAATCTTGGACGCCTCCCACGGTCGATACGGCGATGAGCTGCCGACCAAACGCCCCCGCTCTCTTCGGCGTTTCCACTATTGTGATCACGGCTTTGCCCTTTCGGGACTCCGCCGTGACTTCCTCGGGCACTTCGGCCACTTCACCCTCTTTATCCGGACGAACAACGTCTTGCTCGCTCGGCTCCATTACTCCCTTCCCTTTATCCCCTCGGCCAACGGCTTGCTCCGAGGCGGGGGTCTCAGCCGAAATTTTAACCATGTTTTCCTAAAAAGAGAAGGGAAAGAAACTGACCTTGAAGTGACAGGTACGGTCGGAAAGTTCACCGGAACTAAGAACGCTACCGCGACAGCTAGCAAGGCCACCCAGGGAGGTAAAAACTGCGAAGCAAAGTAAAAACGGAAGAGAGAGAGTAAAAGTGAAAAGTGAAGACTTGGTCTTGGGGGGGGTGAAGATTTATAGTAAAATTGGAACGTCCCTTGGACTTCCAATGAAACTTCGCGACTTTTGGGCTACTCTCGAAACGTCACGAAGGCCCATCACCACTACTCCTTTCACCAAGTCAACTGCTCGGCCCCGAGGGATCCAAATCTGAGCTACGAGGGATCCGAACACGCCGACAGCAGGGTCCGGTCGGAGTCCGAGCAAGTGCCTTCCCGAGCTGGTAAATGGGAAAAACTCACTTTCCCCTCAACTTTCGCGCCCGATCTCGATCAGACGGCTCAGATCTCGCCGAGAGCACTAGACGACAAGATAGTGTTTTCTTGGGAGCTGTGCCCATCTCGAGATGCGCGCCATCATCCAGCGGCTCAAGATGCGCCACGTCGCTCGGACGATCGGACCCTCGGACGCCTCACCTATGCCTAGAGGAACCTGGAAAAATTTTGATTCAGTTTTGAGGCGCCGCCTTCGGCGAACACCCCCCAGGTCCCGTGCATCAGTCGGTATCCCGCCGACCACGAAACCCGGTCGGGAACAGATAGGCACTCCCCCCATCTCTAACTTCCCCGGGCTGACATCCATCAGAAGCCATCAGCCCGGAAGGAAGACAGAGATGAGAGGGGACCCACCAACACTCAGAAACCGGGAGAAACACACCGTCCCGAGCTTGTTGTTTACAACTGAAAGGCGCGGCATGCCAGAGGACACCGACCGCAGCGCCTTCACAGTTGCAAACAACGGGCTCGGACGGTCCAGAAGCCCGAGCTGCAACCCATGATAGAGAAGCGCGCCATCCCGAGCTAGTTGGTTGCAACTGGAAGGATCAGTTTGTCAGAGGACTCTGACAGCGACGCCTTCACAGTTGCAACAAACGGACTCGGATGGCCCGGAGATCGGCATCGGACCTGGATCGTCCTTCTCCCACCAAGACCTCCGCCTGCTTCGGCACTCACTTCGGAGCAACCAAAGAAGGCAGAAGATCTTAGTGAGAGAACGACCACCCGTCCTTCCGAGAAGGCCCATCCCTCGGATCCGGACTATGGTCGTCACCACTCTTGCCTTATTCTCCCCCGCTCCTGACATCCACTTAGGGACCGTCCGGAACGGGAGAAGATAAAGGTAAGAGAGCGACCACCCGTCCTTCGGAGATAACTCATCCCCCGGCTTCAGACTACGGTCGTCACCACTACTACCTCGTTCCCCCTCGCTCCTGACATCCACTTGGGGGCCGTCGGGAACAAAGGGAAAACAAGGCAGAAGAGCGACCACCTCTCCGAACCTCAAGAGAGAAGCTACCCAAAGCAGGTGCCCCCGAGGTCTGGAACTCAATTTGGCTGTGACGAAAATGACAAAGGGAGTGGGGTACTTATAGCCTGCCTCCTAGAACCAGCCATTATGACCCTCGGAAATCGAAGCGCCGCGTTTTAATTAAGGGAATTACTGATCCTCGGAAGTTGAAACGCCGCGCATTAATTAAAGGAATTGCCCTTAATGACGTCGGGAAGGCGAAACGCCACACAAGTCACGAAGCGCCATTAAAACCATTGGGAACAGAGCCGCCTCAGACTGCCAAAAACCACAGGCCCTCGGTCGGCTGCCGAGCAAGTGCCTTTCCGAGCGTGTAAACGGGGAAAACTTACTTTTCCCTCAACTTTCGCGTCTGATCTCAATCAGACGGCCCAGATCTCGCCGAGAGCACTAAAAGACAAGATAGTGTTTTCTTGGGAACTGCGCCCGTCTCGAGATGCGCGCCCACATCCAACAGCTCAGATAACGCCACGTCCCTCGGCCTGCCGAACACCAATGCCTTCGGTCGGCGTCCGAGCAAGTGCCTTCCCGAGCTGGTAAATGGAGGAAAAAAGACACCGAGCTACGTGGACCGCTGGATCTCTCAAAAATTCGCGTTCCCAATGATGAAGAGCCCAGATGGCGCCACGTGCGCTAAAAGACAAGATAGTGTTTTTTTGGGAACTGCGCCCGTCTCGAGATGCGCGCCACCATCCGACGGTTCAGATTGCGCCACGTCGCTCGGAATGCCGAACCCCCCGGTCTCCGGTCGGCAGCCGAGCAAGTGCCTTTCCAAGCTCGTAAACGGAGAAAAACGCTGCCGAGCGGTAACGACCATCAGATCTTTCCGAAGTTCGCGCCTGTCCACGATCGATGGTTCAGATCGAGCCACGCCATTAATCAGTATTTAAATCGTTTTTTATTTATTTTAATCGTTTTATTTGTTTAAAAATTGCAAGAAAATTGCTAAAAATGCGGTAAAATTAGCCAAAAATTCTGGGAGATAATTGAAAATTCGGGGACACACTTCGGACCCCGGAGCGAACAATTGTTACCCTGAATGCATCGCTAAAGCCCCCGAACGATTAGCAAACACATCGCAAAATTAAACAAACACTTCGAAAAAAGTAGATAAAAGACTGTCAGATACCCGACGCAGCTCAAGAACAGCACGCAGCGTCAAAAGTTACCTCACTACCCCCTTTTCAGATTCAAAGTCCCACATTTGGACTCCGATATAACTCCACCAGCCACTGAAACTGCTGAACTACTCCTCAAAGCCTGATCACGCTCAGCCTTTAGGAGTGGGGGGCTCGTGATATGGCTAAAATTGGGGTTAAATCGGGACCGTCCAGATCGAGCACGAATCCTGAAGCACGGGGGTAAAAAGATAATTTCACATACAGATGGATCCAAAACGGGTATTGGGACTCCTTCTCACGAAACCAACCACCCGCGAATAGATCCTCTTCAATTGGGTACGGGTCCCGACCCGATACAAGCCCAATTCACCAAGAGGAGAATCAGGCCACTGATTTTATCAAATCAATAAACCTGATTAGCTCTCACCTGGGAATCAAGGCCTAACTTCCTAAAACAGAATATGAGGATTCTTCTCCTATTTGTTAGGCAGGAAATCAGGCCCCAAATCATTCCAAAGGCGACTATAAATACAACCCCTCTACCACCGAGACCAGGTTAATCACTTTTTCACCACTTAAGCTCTTTCTTAATCTTTTGCTGATTACTGACAAGAGCGTCGGAGGGTGCGTCGCCGGAATCAACCCCGGTGTCTCGCACTTCCTTGCAGGTTGCGGCAGGAGCAAGCAGGCCGAGTCAGCTGTTCTGGTTTTCCGCGGATCCACAAATTCTATCTGTTTACCCCCACACCGAAATCAGCGGTAACAATAATAAAGATTCTTATTTTGTTCCTAATACACTTATTATTATTATTGTTATTTTTGACTAGTTATTAAAAATCTATTTTTATCTACTAATTGTATAAATTATATTTTGTAATGTAAACTACATTTTATTAGAGACAATATTTTATTTGTTATTTTATTGATTTTTAATACCCGTATTTTTCTTATTGGATTTTTATAAACCCTATAATTTTTCTTTTATTGGATATCCTATTTACCCATTTTAACCAAACCCATTTTCATTTTTAACCCATCTAAAATATCCTAATACCTATTAAATAAACCAAAACCCATTTTATATTACCCAACCCATTTACCTATTACCTATATATCCTACCTAATCTAAAACCCCACATCAGATCCGATTCCTTTTTATCACCATACCTTATTATATTCCTAATCCCATTTATTAACCATACTAATCCTACCAATTCCTTACCTATTTACTACACCTACCATTTAAATACTTCATTCTTTCCAAATCCCTACACCTGAATACCCCCAAACCGTGAGCTACCCCCTTCACCCGGATCCACCTATGTGCACCCGGCCCATATTCTTTCTTCCTTCCTTTTTTGTAGCCGCACCCTATGGTTGTGCATCTCCCTTATTAAAACCCTAATGTTTGTATATATCTATTATCTCCTGTATATTTGATACCATACGAACTGCAAAATTTTTCTTTTATTTTTCCCTAGCAATTTCACCCTACTTTCGTGCTTCGTCTCTCCCGCTTCCTCTTCATCCGCTGTCGCGCACTCTCTCTTTTGGGATTTTTATTGCGCGTGCTCGAATGCACGTGTGGATCGTTCGTGAGTTTGTGAATTTTCGTTCGTAGATTTTGCTCCTACTTTTGATTTGCATCGTTCTTTATCTCCAAATTGAGGCAAGTAATTTGTACTACAATTTATTAGGTTAATACAAGTCAAAAAGTTCACACCTAGAGTAGTTGGGTCTAGAGACAACCAAAATTTGTGTTTTCCGTGATGAGCTTTGTCTCTATTGTGATAAATTGGCCATAGATGACTTATGACACCAAGCTTGATAGGATAATAAACTAGGTTTTACCCAAACTTGATTTTGTTCGTGTATGTGATTAATTGCATGCTATGTGTTTGATTGATTGCCCATTAGAAAATAATAGGCTTGGACATGTTAGAATTTCTAAAACATGATTTTTAGATGTTTGGTAGATTGTATTTCAAGTTTGGTTGAGTTTAGATAAATTTTGTGAAAGTTATGATGTTTTTGATTTGATGCGTGAAATTTGTAACTTGCTGGTTGTTCTGTTTCATTTGCTGTTTTCGTCCATGCTACAGCCAAAATTTGAACTTCAAAATTAAAAGTGAATTGTATATAATTGTGTCTATTTTCAAACCCACTGGTTTTACTTGATTTGGATTTCATATGACTGAGTTATGAATATTTTGGTACAAGTGTGTCAATAGATTACAGATTCTGTTTTGAGTCAATTTTGTTAACAAATTATTTTCAAGAACTATTCTATACATAATATCTTGGTATAATATTTTGCTCGGTGTTTCTATATGATGTTAGGAACTACCCAGATTTTTCATGAATTTTAAAGATAAGTTTTGTGTGGTGTTTCATGTTCTTTTCTAAAATTCACTTATGCTGTAAATTGCGTGCTATTCAATAAAGAACCCAGTTTTCACTATAATTCCTTATACTGTATGAAAATTCTTTGTGTGATATAAAAGTTGGTAAAATCTATCTATTTTCCTGTCGTTCTTGCAGAATTGGATTTCGATTCACTGATTGCGATATATCGTAGTTTTCGTACAGCAGTGTTGAGAATTCCAGATTCGTCAAAACTATGTTTTCGTGTTGCTTCTTATTTTTGATGACTGATCTACATTTACTGGAATATTATGAAACTTGTTATTTTGAGTCTATACCTATAGGGAATTACTCCAGATTTCTCGTGGAATTATTTGATATGTTTTCATGCTGTTTTCATGCTTTTGAAGTCGATCCCCTGTTTTCTGGCTGAACCTAAATTTTGTATTCAAATCAGTTTTGAGTTGCAATGATGTGAACTAGTATGTGACTTTATTATACTCGTTGGATGCGTGTGGATGTCTAGTTTCCAGATCCTTCGGCGGATCTTGATTTGCATGTCTGTAGTTCTTAGAATCACTGTTTTAGTACTGACTGGTCGTACTGTCCTGATTATAACCATACACTGTTTTGCTCGTTTATGTGAATGTATATTATCCATTCATGTTGATTTGTTTCCTTGAACCTAAACCTGATTATACCATGTTAGTTTGACACCATTTAGTACACATTCATGTCTGTTTGATAATCATAATAAAAGTTACCAAGTCGGAGTTTATAGGAAAGATCTAATAACCATAATAGTGGATAGTTCAGAAACGTGTACTCAGAAGGGGGCCAGTGTTTCCCATTTTGATTCATGTTGATACATGAACCTGTTGATGTATGGACCTATTGGTTCATGTACCTGTTACTTGTTGATGCATGATACCTATTGGTTCATGTACCTGTTACTTGTTGATGCACGTACCTATTGGTCGTGTATCTGTTGATTCATGAACCCGTTGATGCATGAATCAGATGATTCGTGTACCTGTTTTGATTCATGAACCTGTTCCTATTTTCTGTACCTGAGTATACTGCCCTCTATAGTCCACTATGAAATCTAAAGTGAAACTGTTTGTTGTAGCAACCATGTGATAAAAGTTGGGGCGCATGAAGTGCTACCTAGATAGTAAATCACACAAGACTTGATACATGATACTTGAATATGGTACTCGAACCTGATACCTGAATAAGAGACTTGACATGATACTTGCTTGCATGATACATGAGACTTGATACTTGAGATTTGATATTTGGTACATGTTACGTGATTACCTGTTACCTAATTATTCAAATTATCTGATACTAAATACATGTTTACCTGTTGACCTGTTTACTTGACCATTGACACATGTTACCTGTACATGTTAGTATATCATGATTATAATATGCTAGGTTTGTGGCTTAGATTCACCCATTTTCATGTGCTTGTATCCTACTCTATTTATGACCCATGACTTGCAATTGACGGGTACTTGTGTTTTCTCTTTTTCTCTTTCCTGCATTCGTTGAATTGCAGATTTTGGAGGGCAAGTTCAAGATGGTATCGGAGACTTGAAGTATTAGTGTTGCTTTTGATTATTATTATTATTTCTTGTATCGTGCTAGAACAATATTTGTATTTGTGCAACTTGGGTATTCTTGTATTTTGAGACTTGGATATTATTTGTATTTGGCAGTGTGACCCAGGACATTTGTGTATTTCAGATCATGACTATTTGAGGTTAATGTATTTTATTTCAAGTATTCTTGTTGGTATTTGGTTCATATCTGCATGTGGTTGATTTTAATAGGCTTCCGACTCTGATTATATTGTGTTATGTTGTAAACATTTCTTGAACAGCTTATGGATGATGAAAATCATTCGCTGGGCCAATGTTACGTACTCGTATTCCGTATTTTTGGAAAGCGGGGCGTGATACTCGCTATGACTTAAACTACTACAATAACTATGGTAAGTATCCTAGATGTTCTATGAGTTACGAGCCCATGTCCAGATAACCTGAAGGAGAATCCCACGTCATGACATGACGCATCATGTAGACAATCTATGGACAATTCAGCATCCATCATGGGACAATGATACCACCCATAATCACCAAACATCCCACAAGCATTGCCATGGTCCCGATAATTCTGTAGATGTGTTCACGTCATGACATGACGCATCATGTAGACAGCCTGTGAAACACTCTCACACGTAGACTCGAGGCCCTCATACTTATGTTTTTTCTCTTACTTTCATAACATCTTCACTATTGTATTGTCCTAAGTTATTTGAATCATGAATAAAAATCAACACCCTAGAGTTAGCACTTTCTCTATACCGGTCTTAACCATCAATCAACAATATGACCCAAACTTGGTCTTTTATTTCAATATTTTATCTCAAAGGAATATACACCCTAGCCGGTATAAGAACTTAGCTACACTCGAATTTTTAATCTCATTTCATGTTCATAAAAATTGAGTATTCACACAAAATTAAGGACTTAGCTACACTCTAGACTCGAACACAAGCACACAGTGCCCCGCCTGCTACAATAACGCTCTAAGGGCACCACCGAAGACCAGTAAGGCCACGGTGAACAACTAATGTGAGATGAGTTGAGTTATTTTTAACTCGACTCTCTGTTTGTTACTAATATTTCATGTTTCAAATACTCTTAAACTCTTTTCTCCTCTAATTTATTTCATGAAAATTTCTATATTACTGATCTTATAGATTTGCAACATAACAGTATTTTAAAATTATTAATTTGACATAAAAACATGAGTTCTTCTTTCTAATTTGTATTCTATGTCTACAATTCGACATTTAAAAACAACTATGATTTCCACCAAATTTAGTACTACAATTATCACATACGGTTATTTTCTTGCTTTCTTTTATTTCTACAACAATTTCTAGAACACAATTCTCTTCTATCACACTAGTGTCACAATACTTAATATATCATATAACAAATATTTCAATTAACCGACTAGCCATTTACCAACATATATTCTACATCTAGCATGGTTCAAAATTTACCTTTTCATAGCAACATGATAATTCTAATGTAACAATCACAATTTATAGCAACTATCAATCAGTTCATCAAGCATTCACTTCATTTCTAACTAGTCTCTTTTTAAACAAACACATGGCCAAATTAACTAATTTTTTCTTAGCAATTTCATCAATTTAATCCCTAGCATGATATTTACATTAGAAGTAGAGAAATCACCTACCTTAATTGAATAAAAACCAAAGAACTCCTAGGAAAACTCCTTGAACACACGATCCCCTCATAGTTGTAAGCCTTCTCCTTGCTTGTGCACACCAAAGCGCTCATCCTCCTTGTACTTGATGAACCCGAGCTCCCCCTTGATGATGCTAGGCCGGCCTCCAATGCAAGAGCACACAAACACAACTTTCTCAATCTTTTTATTCACAATCTCAAACTTTTTCTCACAACTAGTTTTCTTTTTATTTCTTTTTCTCTTATAAGTTTTCTAGTGCTTTTCATGAAGAGAATGAGGGGGTATTTATACTTTTTCAAGGCAAAATGGAGGGCCAAGATTGATCTAGATGGATGTAGATTAGGGGCTAGGATGTATTAGGGAGTTAGAACAACTACCTATGAACACACAACTACCTCTCCACTACTCCAACTCTCCCACCTCTCTCTTGAACCATCCGGCCACCCCCATGCACACTCAAGACACGTGCTAGTGCAATGCACGTGTCACACTAAGCACTCCTAGTTACTAGTTGTACATGTATTTGTTAATTAATTGTTACAAAAACAAGTCTACCCTAGAATTGTCTCATTTAAAAGAGAATAAACTAGTGGGCTCAATTTAGTGGGCTTAATAATTTCAAATAATTAATTTAATTAGTGTGGGCTAGATTTAAACAATTAGGCATATGATTTAAAATAGGCTTTTTAAATTAAAAAGAGAAGAATTTAAAATATTTGTTCATGGTATAAAAATAAATAATTTTAAAGAGAAGATGTGCATAAATTTGCACGTGCAAAATACTGAAATCAAACAAACTTATATTAAATTATTATTGAAAATTCAGGATGTTACAGCTGAGACGGGAGCTTACCGACGTAGCCCCAATGTGAGGAGGCTGTGGTGACAGATGAGTAGGTGGTGACGGTTGGCGAGGAGGCTGCGACGGGTGAGGGGAGGATCCCTATGGTGGCTAGCGGCAGCCGCTGCCTTTGTCTTTCTTGCTGGCGGCATGGCCAAAAGTGGTTTTTGCCGGCAGGATTTGATTGGAGAGGTAGATATGTAGAATTTTCCACAGATAATGCCAATCTATTGATGCTTTTTTATGATATTTGAGCAATCAAATAATGGGTCCTTTTTTAGGAGGAAACTTACAATCTGGACCATCGATCAAATCTGAATTTGTGATGATTGAAGTATTCTTGATTAGAGTTTGAATCGTCGAGAGAGCTTGGATCTGGATCAGATGACTGAAATATTGCCAGCGAACTTGCACAAAGTTTGAATACCGAGGTTGGCCCGGGCGAAAGACCTTTTAACGCTCAAGTCAGCAACGAAAAAAAAAAACTAGAGTTTGGTGGTAAAAGATTGATTACCTTTTACTGAATTAAGGGGAAAAGTATTTATAGGACATTAATCAGTTATAGAAGATAGATCAGGAAATGTATCTTTGAAGATTTTCCTAGTTAAGGGATATAATTAGTTATTTAATTCATGATTTGGGGAGATTTGTCTAACAACTATAATTAGTTGGAAAACCCTATTCCTTAGGTCGTAAGTAAGTCATAGTTGTGGATCTGGTTGAGCTGATGGACATAGAGATGACTCATGTTTTTCTTACAGATCTGTAGTTACTGTAAAATTATCATTCTTCTCTTGCGAAGCTTTGAGATGAATGTCGAGATCTAGTGGCTCTGATTTTACCCATATCAACTATCATCTACACATCCTTTCCCTTGAAAGGATGGTATCATGCCAAACCTTGAGCCAGAGGAAATATTGTCCATTAGAAGAAAACGAAGTGAAATTTACTGAAGTTTAGATTCACTCATTTTTACGCTTTTCCTTTCATCCCCAAGTAGACTCTTACCTATTCTATTAGTGTGAAAAATTAACAAGATATAAATTTTTAGTGCAACAAATAATAATTTGACAAGACGCAAGGATGAACGTGATACAAAAAATGGACTGCATTGGGCCAAAGTGAAATTGAAAGAAGGTATATAATTTTTGAGTAATGCTTTAGCCACTACCAATTTCACTACCATTCTCTTCACTACCTTAGATGGCATACTCCTATTGGAGAGTTCTCCCACCTACTCTATCTTTCCCTATCTATTGGAGTGTGCCACCTAAGATAGTGAAGAGAAATGTAGTGAACTTGGTAATGGATGTAGCATTACTCATAATTTTTTAATAAATGAATGGATGTTTTCTACACAGGTCCCAAATAAAAATGCTGATTTTTCATATTAGTCCCCTATAGATAAATTTTTCCATGTTGGTACCTCAGTCAACTCTAAAATTGATACAAAATGATCAACTTGAGGTCCAAGTGTAAAAAAAAAAGATTCGAATCCTTTGAAAATATTCGGCAGAAAAAATATGAAGGAAATTAACCTAAAAACGAACAAGATTGCAACTCGCAAGGATAGAAAGACTATTTTAAGAAAATGAGACTGTTCAATTTGAGATTTTTTTTTAATTGAAAGTAGGGTTTTCACTTGAGATTTTGTACTAAAAATATGTTCGGTGGATCATAATTTCTATGATGTTGCAATTGAAAGGTCAAACTGATTAATTTTGGAATTGATCAGGAGACTAATATAAAAGTAGTGAATTATCGGGGACTAATATATAATTTGAATCTTTGTCGGGTACCTGTATGGAAAATCATATAAATAAATAGGTACTATTATTTAGGGAGAAAATTCTCTAAATTATAGGTACCATTAACAGCCGCTCTATCCATTTTGCTAACAAAAAATTACCAATTTTACTCCAAGAAGAAGAAGAAGAAGAAGAAGAGGAAAACCAGGGCAATTAATGGCATGCTCATTGCCTCTTCAACCCCGCCTTCTCTCCTCCTTCTTGGGCGATCGCCTCCTTCTCCACTCATCTCGACCTTTTCAATCTCTTCTCGCCTGCAAACCAAGTAATCCCCATTTTACCCCCTAACTTTATTGTCTTATTCTAGCATTTTGTAGCTGTTTTTGTAATACCCATATGAGATCTCCATCTTTGATGTTCATTTTGAGTAGTAATTAAAGAACCCATCAAACCCAAATTGTGAAAGAGTGGAATGATTGTTGGGTAAGGCATGTTTGAACACACAAAAAAGGGTTTTTTTCTCTCAAACAAATAACATCTGTACTTAGGTTATTCGAACAATTTGTGAACAATATAAAGACTTAGTTTTTTAGAGAATGCGAGGATTATATAAAGAATTTGGGAGGAAGTAGGAAGAAATTGAGATAAAAAATGGGATTAAGAAGATGAATCAGAGGATGCAAAGGTAAGAGAGTGTAATTGGTCATTATTCATTGATTACTCAATTACACTACTACTGCTCTTATGTAGCCAGTTTTTACATAACACACGTGCTATAACCGGTGGTGGACGTAGGAATTTTAGTCAGGGTGGGCATAAATAAATAGTACTTTTTAAAATTTATATTATTTACCAAAAAATGTAAATGAAAAATATTGCGTATATATTTTATGTTGAACGAGAGTTTTTAGGTTTAGCAATTTGTTAGTTATATGAAACCATCAATTATTTAACTAGAGGATATTTAGTGATGAGATCTACTATGTTCTAACATATGGTTGAGTAAATATTTGCATAATATGTATAAGTAGAGTTGCACGCCTAATGAGAAGAAGTAAAAAAACTCATACTTGTATAATTCGATACTCATTTAATTTGAAATGATAAATATAAAAATATTATTAAGAGCATAAATAATGAGATTAAATTTTATTATATATTTTCAGTATGAAAATGTACTTTCTCAAACTTAATTAGATATTTAAAAATTTATAAATATGTAATATAACTTTATTAAAGACATTAATGAAAGTTTATTCACAATCCAAAACCAAGATATATTAAAGACATAAGGGAATTGAAACCTGGTTCTATTATAGGGGAGTTTGAATCACCTAACCACAAAGTCAAGTGTCTAATTTGTCAACAAAAATATATAGAATAGTACAAATACATATAAAATAATTGTATAGATACCTAGGTCTTCCCGATTTTGCAGAAATCTAGGGTGAGCGGCCGCTCACATTGGGCCTATATGGGTCCACCCCTGGCTATAACCAACTAGAATAACCAACTAGAATTACTTCCCTTATATTTTACATATATTTATTTAATGCTGACTAGATATAGACATGATTTTCTTATTTTTGTGACCGTTGATCTATGACCTTGCATGTATTTTCTGATGTACCTTGAAATCTTAGTGTAAAACTTGATCGATTCTGCATGGAGGTATGAGAACAATGTAACTGCAAGTATTTTATCCAATATATGCTACATTGCTACAAAAGGAGTATCAGTAAAATTGAACATAATAACACCAAGTGTTTTCTAATTGTCGTAAGTGGGATAAGAAGCTAAGTAGCTTTACATCTATTGGTACCAGCTAATTGTATCATCAAATGCATCTACTTTGGCATGTTGAATCTGATTTTACTTTTTAAGATTTTAAGGATACTTAGAAGTAAATGTACATATAACAACACCAAACTAATGTTGGCTTTGTTGTAAAGAGAAATCATGAATTAATTACTCTTTTAAAGATTTTTCCTGGGCTTTTAGCCTTTAGGCTTCACTTATTTATAGAAAATTTTAACTTTTAAAGAAAATTCCTTGTTTCAGTTTAAACTTAACAAAACAAAACTCTAAATTATATTCCTTTCATTTTTTTGCAGGAAATAGACATGAAGCTCTGCGATTATCAAAAACAATGTGCAGTTTTGTCGATCTCTTATTCAATAAGAGGTATGATTACACCTGGCATGCAACAAAGTAATTTAACTCTTTGCTTTTTAAGGAGGAAACAAAATTTTAAAAACTGAAAGATTATTCTACTTATTAAATTTTGTGTTTTGGCATTTCATGCTCTATCCTAAATACATGAATAAGGTCACTCATTAATGGGGGAAAATGCGAACCTAAGCAGGCCATCTGATTATATGGAGCATCTCATAACTCGCTTATTAATTTCTACACTAACACTAAAGGGTACCAATTTTTTTATCCTAGGTTTGCTGGTGCATATCTGTCTACTTATCACCTTTGTTACTAGAAATTACCATGCTGCGCAAATTGGAACATATAATTGATATTGTGAAACAAGAGTCAGTGTTCTGATGCATTGGTAATTATCTGAAAACAGTTCATATGTACATTCTGTGACTTGTCAGTGGTGTTACACTTTGATTATTTAGTCAATTGTAAATTCAGTGTGGTGGGGTACATCTCAAACTATTATAGTTTGTTAAACTAGCACACTGCCCAATGGGTAGTGGAGTATTAGAATGTTGTGAGAGAGGGACTATTGTAACGCCCCGGATCCCCGTCATCGGATATCCGTGGCACAACCAGAATCTTTGCCTTCAAATACATCTCAACACAGTAAATAGTACGGAAATTTAAAACACTTTTATTGCCATCAGAGTTAATACATCAATAGTTACGAACATCAATTATTCGTATCAAGCTGTAACGCCCCCATATTGACTCCAAACTCAAATCTTTCAATTTCTATATCACTTAAAACATAAACTAAGATGATTATATTTCTAAGAAAATTTTGGCAGAGTTTCCCCGGAAATTTCTGTCCCGAAACACAAAAAGCTTACGGAATTATGTTCTAAATTCCGTAGCTCACATCACAGGCAATAATATCACGGGCTCCCCCGGCCAAAATGAGCAGAATCACACAGGCAATATATATATATGCTCTGGGGGTCAAACTCATAATAGAATATCAAATATCAATTAAAAGCCATAAATTCCTTTGAAAACGTAGTAAAGTTTTTAGAAAATAATTCATAAAACATACCACAGGGCCCGGTACTCCACAACGAGATGGGTACGGGTCAACAACATAGCATGCCACCCCACACTATACTCATCATCATCATCCACATACTTATACATCACAAATACAGTTTAAAGCATAAATTTCGCTATTCACATAAATAACCTTAAACAACAATTGTAAAATGAAGCTCCATTCCACAGAATCTACTCCTCACCTCTGCACCGCTGAGGACCTGTAACAGTAGGGGCCTAGGGTAGTCCAGAGACCCCCTAACCCCCCAAACACTGAGGGGTTAGCCATTTCGGGTGTGAGTATAATCTATTAATAAGCAAATAAAGTAACTTATAAATAAAACATAACGAACTTATGAATACCCAGATAAACCTGAACATGTAAATATCATAAATGGGAATTCACATCAAATACTGACTGCGTCATCACCGGTATGTATATCCATATCCGCTCACAACATACTTATCTTTAATTTGGAAATCTTTTTCAAATTAGTCGCTTAAGGCCCATCACTTTACGCCTTACGCAAATATTCCTGTAGCTTTATTCTCCCATAAAGCTTTACATTCACACAACGCTACTTTTACATAAACTGCACCCCATTTACCATTCATTTGCAATTACAGACTCACGACTTATGATTCTTCCTATTCTCATATCACATAACATCGCATTCATTCATTTCTTACAATACATATCATCACGTCTCGCAACACATTACTTCCGCACTCATTACGCAGTTCAACTATCACATTCACAATTCAGCTTGAATGGAAAATAAATGTATATCCTGATTTCCTAGTGTTCGTGCATGCCGTGATCTGAGTCTAATGAAAAATGCAGAGTATAGAGCAGATGCACTTAATCTAACGTCAGCAAGACTCTGGACACACATGCATCCCATACTACATGTGGCCCAGATCAAGCCAATGTACATAGTCTAATGCAAGCGAGACTTTGGAAATGTATGCATCCCATACTACATACTTTCCAAATCAAGCCGTTGTCTCCAAGTTTAGGAATCGAACCCTCGCTACCCAATGCATTCTAATTCGGTCCACTTCCTGTTCCCGATAGATCGTGGCAATGAGGTTGCAGTCAACGGTTCCACCGTTCTGCAGTCAACAGCCGTGACAATAAAGATATACGGTCCCACCGTATGGCAGTCAACGGTCCTACTGTTCTGCAGTCAATAGCCATGACGATAAATATATACGGTCCCACCGTATGGCAGTCAACGGTCCCATCGTTCTGCAGTCAACAGCCGTGACGATAAAGATATACGGTCCCACCGTATGGCAGACAATGGTCCCACCGTTCTGCAGTCAACAGCCGTGACGATAAAGATATACGGTCCCACCGTATGGCAGACAACGGTCCCACCGTTCTGCAGTCAACAGTCGTGACGATAAAGATATACGGTCCCACCGTATGGCAGACAACGGTCCCACCGTTCTGCAGTCAACAGCCGTGACGATAAAGATATACGGTCCCACCGTATGGCAGACAACGGTCCTACTGTTCTGCAGTCAACAGCCGTGACAATAAAGATATACGGTCCCATCGTATGGCAGTCAACGGTCCCACCGTTCTGCAGTCAACAGCCGTGACGATAAAGATATACGGTCCCACCGTATGGCAGACAACGGTTCCACCGTTCTGCAGTTAACAGCCGTGACGATAAATATATACGGTCCCACCGTATAGCAGACAACGGTCCCACCGTTCTGCAGTCAACAGCCGTGACGATAAAGATATACGGTCCCACCGTATGGCAGACAACGGTCCCACCATTCTGCAGTCAACAGCCGTGACGATAAATATATACGGTCCCACCGTATGGCAGTCAACGGTCCCACCGTTCTGCAGTCAACAGCCGTGACGATAAAGATATACGGTCCCACCGTATGGCAGACAACGCACCGTTTTGCAGTCAACAGCCGTCCGATAAATATATACGGTCCCACCGTATGGCAGTCAACGGTCCCACCATTCTGCAGTCAACAGCCGTGACGATAAAGATATACGGTCCCACCGTATGGCAGACAACGGTCCCACCGTTCTGCAGTCAACAGCCGTGACGATAAATATATACGGTCCCACCGTATGGCAGACAACGGTCCCACCGTTCTGCAGTCAACTTAGACTTGAAGTTTAGTCTAATCAACAGGTTGCTAGCTTGCACGTCCCTAACTTCCAACACACAATACAAAATTACTTGATACTTTAAAACCTTATGTATTCTCAATAGTACATTCTTCTTGCACTCGCTGCACCTTTCCAATATCATAGGAGTTTGCTCACTCATCGGAAATTCTCGATTCCGGGTCCTATGGGAAGGTGGGAGTGTCTATTCCGACTTCTTAATTTGACTCTTTCAGCCTCTATCATTTGAGTTCTCGAAAACACAAGTTCCATCAGGTGTACAACAGAGAGAAACTGGTTTTCTTAGCCAATAATACTTTAGCTAAGATTGGGTCTATTCCATCTTTGGAAAATCATAACTCTCAACCTATAAACTGGAATTACAAAACTCCAGATGGGTTAGAAAGCTATGACTTCCTACTACGACTCTCTAGTTGGTCAATTCCCCAAATTCCTAACCATTTCAGAGCAAGAATTTCCCAACTTATCCTCATAAACATGCTTCTTAACAAGCTCATATAAAAATGAGTTGTTCTTTACCGTACAACTATCCTTCTTAGCATTCCACTTATCATACAATGATAATCAAAATTCTCCAAACGTTCCCTCAAGCTAAGAATTCACATATACATCACAACACCATGTATGTATATCTACACAATACATCACCATCACACCGAATATTTAAAATCCCATCAACTCACCACATACACACCAATTTACCACATAACTTTTAACAAATAAGAACTTCCCGTATTTTAAATTAAAACTTCATTTGGCTGAATTAAACCAGAATTGCTCCAAAACTGCCTAAGATTTTATCATAACAGTAAACATATATTTAGCATAATCATACTCACAAATTGTCCCGCGAAGACTCGAAGCGCCACCATGCCTCCAAAGCCGCCAGTATATCCTTCCCGAATCCATTCGAAAATCCGACGCTACCACCATGTAAAGAATCCCTCACTTAGTCTACCCCTCACATTAATTCGGAAATAACGAAGAAATGGTGGGGAATCGAGCGGGGGAATGATCGCCAAAGTGGGTTCTCGGTTTTGGGGGTCGGGAAGGGAACGGGATGGGAAGAAGATGGAGAAGGAAGAAGATGGAGGGGCGGTTTCGTTTCCTTCGGTTGGGCGCGAACGGGAGGAGGGGAGGAGAAGAGGAGGCCGGGGGGTTTCCTTCTTTCGGCTGGGAAGAAACGGGAAGGGGAAGGAAAGAAGGAGAAGGAAAAA
Source organism: Hemerocallis citrina (assembly GCA_017893485.1). Classification (NCBI taxonomy): domain Eukaryota; kingdom Viridiplantae; phylum Streptophyta; class Magnoliopsida; order Asparagales; family Asphodelaceae; genus Hemerocallis; species Hemerocallis citrina. Next base: position 95,197,601 of record CM030364.1, on the reverse strand, counting down.
GGTGAGGTGGGGTTTTGTAAAAGTAATGAATAAATAAATAGATAAATAAATAATGTAAGGGATAATTGTTTATAAGCCCCCCAATCTCAAATATATTTCAAATAAACCCCAAAACTCTACTTTAACAATACAAACAATACAAAAATATATTAAAACTACCTCGTAATAATCCTTCAAAATTATAAAATAAAGTAGACAATAAATCCGATACTTCTCAATAACAATCAATTGTTATTAGAAAATACATAATCGTGTGCAATTCTCAATTGCGCACAGATTTCAATGCAAAATAGCCATATGCTATTTTGCGGGGTATTACAAAGCTATTTGAATAAAGCAAATAACCACTGCCATCGGAGAAAATATCGGGGAAATTAAGCAAAAATTTAAGCAAGAAAACAAAAAGAAAACTGAATAACAAATGCTATAATTATCCCAACTATTAATCCGACCCAAAGAATTGGGTCAAACTTTATTTTAGTTTTTTTTGTCCCAAAGGTTTTAAAATTGGAGCTTGTCTTGGGTATCCCATGCAACTGTATACCCTGTCATATCGTGTAGCGTCCCGATTTTCGTATATTGGAAACTCACGACACCAACCAGAATCTTTTACTTCAAACGAGTACACAACACAGAAAATCAGGAAATTAAAAAAAACTTCTTACTTACCTTAATGCTTCCTTCTTGAATATGAATGCCCAACACAGCTTAAGCTCACAATCCCCAAAATCAGGTGGTCCTGCAACCTAAATAAAAGTGGGCACGTCAGTTGAATGCAATTGACGCAAACTGATGAAACATGAGCTTCACTCCTCAACAATCAATCAATATAAAATCAACGTGAATGTCGAAATGTGAAATTCATACAATCAAAAAGTGTCAGTGTATATCATGACCTAAATCTAATGCACACGTACAAATGCACACAATGCTCTTGTTCTAATGCACACTTGATTGGAAACACATGCATCCCATACTACATATTTCCCAATCAAGCTTGTGCATACTTCTACTTATAGGGTTTGATCCCTCGTATGCAACCCTACTCTTGTACTCTTAGCCTATTTCTGACATTCATCTAGCGACTGGTGAGGTTGCAGTTGTTCAGTCTAGTTCCGCCGCAGCAGTCAGAAATGATTAGTTATGACGTTATGTATGCCGAGACCCTGTGGTCCTACGCCACTCCCCAGTCATACTCCGTCCGGCCCCTGTGGTCCTACGCCACTCCCGGTCCTCACCCAAAAGTTGTTACGAACATAAAGGTGACCCTGCAGATCCTACTTGCTCCACCGAGAGTCCTAGAGCCTTGCTCTTGCTTCCTGTTCGCATTAAACAACAGAGAACCTTAGGTGAATTTGGAGGGTCCATTCCCTAACTTCCTCCATACAGTCCTGATCTTTAAATCCCAGATTTTAACAGACGAGACCACGCTGCTCGTGTCCCAGACGAGACCATGCAGCACGTGGTCCCTTGACAGGTGAGTACATGCCCTACTAGTGCCTGTCCTTACCAATTTTATCCCCAATCTTCTAGGAAGCTCTTAGAACTAGCAGTTGAAATTACGCTAAATTGATTTCTTGATTCTAATATCTTATTTATTATCACTTCTAGTTTCTAGATTAACTTCCTAGATTACTTTACTATATTATTTAGTTCAAGTTCTAGTTCAAAATCTAGTTCGAGTTCTATGTAATTTAAAAGTACTTGATTAAAACTGGTCCATAAGAACCATATGGAAATTTTCCGAACGTTTCCACAAGTCATTCATATCGGACAAATGCTAACTCGCACATCCCACATGCACAACACAACTATTCATTACATTATAATGTCTTTCTACATTGTATAAACACCCTTTTGTGTATATCAATGAACATCTTTCATACATATTTCTTAACTACTTTTTAACATTATGTTGTTTAGACATGTACATGTGTGAACTTGTTTTCATGAAACATCCAAATACTCATTTACAACTTCATTCACATGGTTTGTTAAGCTACTAAACTTTTCTTGTTAAGCTACTAAACTTTTCTAATGCATGCGTTTATTTTCATTTGTTATCTATGTACATTTAAATATTTTACTTTATATGCAAACATTTTGTTGCATAATTTTCCTCATAATTTTTCCCATAATTTTCCATCACTCACATTTCAAAATTGTGTATTCTTCATAAATTTGAAATAAAAACATATCTTTTCTATCTGATCTACTTAGTTCCTTTTTGTTTCCTTTGTTTTCTTTAATCCGGCAATTTCAAAACATACACTCTATTATGCATACATAACCATTGTATTTTAGTAATACTTTAATCTACAATACTTTTCAATCTATTAACAATTACTACAATAACCATTAACACTTTAATACTTTTCAATCTATTAACAATTATTACTATTAATGATTACAACCAATAACAATTCAAGCTTTCAAATTTAATCCATCAAGCAATCTATACCATCTACACAACCAAAGCAATCTATATCAACAATTTCTTTTGCTATAAATAAACTACTACACAATTATACCAATAAACTACTACACAATTATTTAAATATACGCAACAAACTACTAACTAATCTATTAATAATCAAAACTAATCTACTGACAATCTATTAACAATCAAATGCTAATAATTAAAGGAATTTACAAAGGAGGAAGAACACCCACCTAATGTTAAAGGAGCTTAACCCTAGCTTTATCCTCTTTTGATACTCTTCTTTTGATATCAAGCTCCAATAACTCTAGGAAATTGATAGTAAATTAATTATAATTGGAACATAGAATGAAGAAATGGATCTAAGTGTGAACTAAGACTCACCTTTAGCTTACTTGACTTCTTTCTCCATTAGTAGTCGTATAATAGGAGGAGAGAGTAGTCTAGTAGGAAGTAGTAGTAAGATGAAGTAATACTAGGATGAAGTAGTAGTAGTAGCAGCAATATGAAGTAAAGTAAAATGAAGTAGTAATAATAGGATGAAGTAGCACATATATATAAAGAAAGGGGGTTGAGAGTGGCCGGTCAAGGCTTGGAAAGGGGCTAGAATGAGTGTGGAGGTGTGTAGAAATTCCTATAGGTGCTTAGTCACCACTCCTAATCCTTAAGGTTTACACCTAAGCTTACCTAAGTTTCTTAGGTCAAAAACTTAGTCAAAATTGTATGCTAGAAGTTTTTTAGTCAAAAATTGTGGGCTTAAATATCTCCAGTCAAAATTGTAGGCTTAAGTAGTAGCTTAGTGTGTGTATATATATATATATATATATATATATATATATATACACACACACACACACACACACACACACACATATTCTAGTATATTAATCTATTGCATATGTTCATGTTCATGGATGAGTTGGGCTAATAAAACATGTAAATTGGGTTGGGCTTAATAAGACATGCACATTCTATTAGCAAAACAAAAATATAGTTATATAAACAATTAAATTTTGGGGACATTACATGTCGTTTTAGATGTCTTAGGTAGAAGCTTTAATGAAGGATACTTTTAACTTTTTTGTAAGAAAAATGGTACTCTAGCCTATCTTAATCTCACTATTTGGAGATATATTTAATATGAACACGACGGAAAGGTCATTATTTGATAGGAAAAAACATTACAACACCTAAAACCTATCGCTAGTTCTAACTACACCTAATATGTTACCATTTTGAAAGTAATTCATGCTCAGAAAAACAAGTACATGCATTGCTAAACAATGGGGTACATAATATGAAAGGGATTCCATTTAATCGTGCCTAAGAAGTTATTACAATATGATGTAAAACGTAATCCTAAATAGAGAATTTTCAAGAATTTTAAAGAATTAATTTTACCAACATGTAATGCAGATCAAGTTAGAATTTAAAACAGTTAACTGATTCGATGGATTTTCAAGAATTGACTTAAGTTTAACAAGCCCAATTAACAATTCAGTTCTAACAATCAATAATTATATCCCTAAGCGTTCTAGGAAGTAAAAGATGCAATATTGATTTGTACTCTAATTAGCAAGTAGAAACGCTCACTCTCAATATTTGTGGACGACAGGTAAATCAAATAATATAATAGAGATGATAAGGCAGTTTAACACAAATATTTGAAAAGTGGAAAGAGTATACCGTGGTTCGAAGAAAATTGCACGAGACCCTGAGGGCTGCGGTAGTCGGTACTGGCTGCAATCGATGGCTGCAATGGTGGCTGTGGTCAGTAGATGAGGGCGACGACTGGTGCTGGAGTGGTGGTTGACGATGAGGGTGGTTGGGGTGTTATGGCGGGTGCTCGACAGGGTCGGGAGGGAAGTCAATGGGCGAGCAGGCTAAGGACAAGGGTGAGGGTGGTCGGGGTGTATGGGAAGTAGCGGGGATGGCGAGGACGATGGGCGAGCGGGCTGAGGACGAGGGTAAGGGGTTTCGGGGATGGGTGCGACGGCAAAGAGGAAGGGAAGGGGAAAGGCAACGAGGGCTGGTGGCTGAGGCTGTGGTGGTGGATTGTTGGAGGTGGAGGCGACGGCGATGGTCGGAGGTGGGAGAGGGGGATGGGTGGCGTCGATTGGGGTGGAGTGGGTTCGGTTCGGGAAGAGGAAGACGATGGGGGAGAAGAGAGAGATTAAATTGGGGTTAGGGTTTAATTGATTTGGGGATTTTGGGGGTATTTTTAGAGTTTATCACAAATTCTAAAATTTTATTAGGATTTATCACAAACTCTAAGAATTGGATCTCAATTGTATCACACAAAATGAGAGATGAAGAGCAAAACTCAAACACAATAATTTTTTTATATCAAAAATAGCATAACTTCTCATTAATCTCAAGGCCTATATATAGGCTTAAAACGAATCTTGATACAAATCTCAAAATATTCTAAAATCTCAGAAATATTCTAATGCATAAAAAGAAAGATTACATATGGCTATAATTGCCAAAAACAAATATGGTACTGAAATAAAATACTAAACTAAACATAATTGATGTCCTCATCATTCTTTTCGGGTGGGAGAGAGCTCGATCCAGTCGAGTCAAAACCAGTGATCATGTCATGGTGCTCCAAAAGATCTGGATCCAGTTGCGGGAGCTCCTTACGATCACTACAAGTGTCATCCTTCTTCGGCTTATTCTTCCACCTCACGAAATGCCCATGAATACCACCATCTCTTGTAGAGATTATCTGATCATCTAAAATATTATTCAATTCTTCTGTCGGTGGGTAAATAGTATCAGATAGAAGGGTAAATGTAGGAATCTCACAATTAGGCTACAGGGTAAGATCATCTATAAGAAAATTTCTAGGGTTAAATTTTGAGCCTTCATAGAGTACTAAATTTTCAATATTGAAAGTTTTACTTATGCCAAAATCTTCAGGAAGGTCAACGACATAGGTATTATCATTGATTGTATGTAGAATTTTAAATGGGCCTGCAGCATGTATGTTCAAGTTTTTAACGGATCCAGCTGAAAACCGTTCCGGACGAATCCAAATTATCGCTTCGTCACCAACATCAAGAGTTATAAATTTTCTTCTAGTATCTGCTATTAACATGTAGTTAAAATTATTCTCATTAATTTCTTTGGAAATTTCTCTATGCAAGTCATGAATGTGATATGCAACTGTGGGTGCAGACTCTGTGACTCTAGGATGTTCTAACACATGGATAAAATCTATAGGCTGCCAAGTTACATAGGAAAGAATGGGTGACTCAGATATACTCAATGGAGGTGACTGGACAGACTGAATACAACTGAGAGACTGGTCATCCTCTTTTTTATCTAAGTCATCACTTACATTAGGTTCATAGGTAAACTCATTGTCGGGCTCATCAGAATGACTGCGATACCTTCTACTATATTGATCCTACTTGGGCTGGGACAGTTGGCAGCAACATGGTCGTATCCCTTGCATTTATAATACTTAGTGAGAGGATCAATCTTAGAATAGTCTCTTTCAGTGTTCTTACTCGTGTTGTCATTTCTAAGTGGATAGGAATTTGAAGTAGGTTTGTTTGGGTAAGACTTGTTAGGATACTAAGGAGAGGAGTGCTCAGGTATAGAGGGATCAAGAGGGTTCATTCTAGAGGAATGATCCATCGAATCGCTGGACTTGTAATGAGAATTTGCTTTAAGAAAATCCATATCGAGGACAATGACATAAGTTGTCAATGAATCCACATTTCTATGAATTAGCTCGTTCCTAAGATTGGCTCGTAATCCAGCCCTGAACCGAGAGAGAGTTTGTTTTTCGCTTTCTTTACCTAAGGCATTGCACTGAATAAGGAAGTCATCAAACTTATCAACATACTCTTGGGTGGATTTGCTTTCTTGATAGAGTTGGTTCCACGAATCTAGTAATCAGGTGTAGAACGATAACAGTACATATCTCTCAGTGAGCTTCTCTTTCATGGCTTTCCAAGTGGCTATGGGTGCCAGGCCTCGGCCTCTACGTGCATGTTCAAGATTGGTCCAGTGTTGTTGAGCTTTACCCGTTAATTTCATTGTGACAAATTTAACCTTCAGGGCTTCGCTCATGTCAAATCACACAAAGTAGTAGTCCATGGCACGGATCCAATCGAGATAAGCTTGGGGTTCTATGTGGCCTTCAAAATGAGGAACGTCAGCCTTAACGTTCTTCTTGTATTGTTCGCCAGGGTCATGATCTTGACGTCGGCTGTCACAATCACTCCTTTGAGGGAACTGGCGATTAACATGAAGCTCAGGGGCAACAGTTTGATTTAGTTCCACTTTCTCAAGCCTCAGGTTGATTTTGGCAAGAGTTGCTTGAATGACAGCTAGGGTAGCGAAAATATCATAGTTGTCCATCTCAGTTCGAGGAGGTCTAGTGTTACTAATTGAGTGGTTTGGGAGGGACAAGAAAGGCTCTTCGGGATTTGTGATGGTGCTGCGAAAACGCATTCACCAACAGTGGAAAACTAGGGGTCGTGTGTATGCTGAAATATAAAAAAACGTGTCCTAAATGCATCTAAGTTTTTTTTAATTTTAAAATTTTGAAATATCTGAAGTGATCCAAAAGAACGAAAGAAAAATAATAAAAAAGATTTCAAACGATTCTAAATGAATGCAACAATAATGCCTAAATGATGCAAGAACTAGGGTTTTAAGAACCTTCGCTCTGATACCAAAATGATGTAAAACACAATCCTAAATAGAGAATTTACAAGAATTTTCAAAGATTAATTTTACCAACATGTAATGCGGATCAAGTTAGAATTTAAAACAGTTAACCGGTTCGATGAATTTTCAAGAATTGACTTAAGTTTAACAAGCCCAATTAACAATTCAGTTCTAACAATCAATAAAATTATATCTCTAAGCGTTCTAGCAAGTAAAAGATCCAATATTGATTTGTACTCTAATTAGTAAGTGGAAACGCTCATTCTCAATATTTGTGGACGATAGGTAAATCAAATAGTATAATAGAGATGATAAGACAGTATAACACAAATATTTGAAACGTGAAAAGAGTATACCGGAGTTCGAAGCAAATTGCACGAGAGCTTGAGGGTTGCGGTAGTAGGTACTGGCTGCAATTGATGGCTGCAATGGTGGTTGTGGTTGGTAGATGAGGGCGACGACGGGTGCTAGAGTGGTGGTCGACGATAAGGGTGGTCGGGGTGTTGTGGCGGGTGCTCGATAGGGTCAGGAGGGAAATCGGAAGGCGAGCGGGCTGAGGACGAGGGTGAGGGTGGTCAGGGTGTGTGGGAAGTAGAGGGGATGGCGAGGACGATGGGCGAGCGGGCTGAGGACGAGGGTGAGGGGTTTCGGGGATGGGTGCGACGGCGAAGAGGAAAGGAAGGGGAAAGGTGACGAGGGCTGGCGGCTGAGGCTGTGGTGGTGGATTGTTGGAGGTGGAGGCGACGGCGATGGTCGGAGGTGGGAGAGGGGGATGGGTGGCGTCGATTGGGGTGGAGTGGGTTCGGTTCGGGAAGAGGAAGACGATGGGGGAGAAGAGAGAGATTAAATTGGGATTAGGGTTTAATTGATTTGGAGATTTTGGGGGTATTTTTAGTTTATCACAAACTATAAAATTTTATTAGGATTTATCACAAACACTAATAATTGGATCTCAATTGTATCACACAAAATGAGAGATGAAGAACAAAACTCAACACAATATTTTTTTTATATCAAGAATAGCATAACTTCTCGTTAATCTCAAGGCCTATATATAGGCTTAAAACAAATCTGGATACAAATATCAAAATATTCTAAATTCTCAGAAATATTCTAATGCATAAAAAGAAAGATTACATATGGCTATAATTGCGAAAAACGAATATGGTAGTGAAATAAAATATTATACTAAACAGAATTGATGTCCTCATCACAATAATTCGACATAGTAGTATTACAATTTGTTACTGTCCCCCATAACTACAGCGTTTAAAAAATTTCATCTGTGTTATTACAGCCCTAAACTATCAGTACAGGGCTCTCCAGGTTCTATTATCACTTCCTTCCATCAGTTATTTTGTCTACTGTTACTTTCTACCCTGAATGGTAAAAGATAAACACCACTAGTATCAAATGTGCATGAAGGTAAACATCACTTCTCTCCAGGTTTTCCAATTCAAGGTATATACTGTTAGATAAATAATCATATAAAAATCAAAAGAGGGTAGTAGTAAATGAGAAGGAAATGAAAACATACCCAGCAAGGACTAATTGCAAATTGAATGCTAATTCTTATCAATACCTATTAATATACCTTGAATTTTTGACATACTCAGACCCATGCCTTGTACTACTGCAAAGGATAAATAACTTATGTCATTAAGTCAAGCTTAAACTGATGCCTGATCAGGGGAATCTATATCTAGGACAAAAAAATTTAGTCTATCATGATTGGAAAACCAATATGTGAACTTGCTCGAAATAACCCTCTCGTGAGTTCACAGATTGACCTCTCCGATGTATGACCCTGAGAGCGTGTTTAACTACCCTCTAAAGACCACTTATTAGCAGCCACATTTTCATCACGACTTTCTTCTCGTGTTCCTTCCTGAAGCTCCAAATACAAGTTAGATCAACATTTTTCAGCCATAGGAAAGTGCTACCGAACATAGGTATATATATGATACTGTACAAATAATTTTTTCATGTAAAAAAAATGTTAATCTAACTACATTTCCTATAATTATTGAGAGTGAAATATTACATTCTTATTCATTTTGTTTTTGAGTCAAATACACATTGCCAGCAGTTAATATTTTATTATTATTTTTGTTATGAGCTATTATACTCAATTTTCAATCATTACATGCAAGTCTTTTCTTCATTAGCATATGAACAGCCAGTTCAAAACTTGTTATACAGTGGGTGAATTCATCCAATATGACTTTGTAAAAAAATTCCATCATATCGTTTACATGATCCCACTAATGATGCTACTTCTAACTTGCTTAGAGTATGCCATATTTCAGATTACTCATTTTTTAGAGTATGCCATATTTCAGATTACTCATTTTAACAGTCCATCCAATATTTTTTTCCAGAATAGCTTTATTAACTCCGGAAGTTATCTCTATGGGGAAAAAAGTTCTTAAGAAATGGCTGCACCATACAGTGTATCTATACCTAGGATGTTGTGGTTTTGACCATAGTTTAAATGATCGACTGATCCCGATCCGGTTCGGCCGATCCAAGTCGGTTTTGGAGGGAGGCAAGACCCCCCTACAAAATATTGAGATCAATGATCCAAATAGGGGTTCGGCTGAGATGCAATATGGATTAGATGATTTAGTTTGGTCCAACCTTGAGACGACCGATCAGACACATTTAAAATAGAAGAAATAAAAAATAAAATAGAAAACAAAGAAATCAAATGAAAAAAATAAAGTCAAGAAAGTAGAAATTTACGTGACCTTTATGCACGATAGTTGTTTCAATAGATTTCGTTGCAACAAACCTATGAATTTTAGTGAGAACTTGCTAGATAGCATGCTATATATCTGTACAAGGGAAATAAGGTGGTTTCACATACATTTGTTTATATCATACAATGCATGTTGCCATGTTGGTTTGATCTACATTTCCGAGAGGTTGACTTCACACCTTCATAGGTTATTATAGTATATATTATACGTGCATAACACATACAAGCATTTAAGTTAGATATTAAATTTGTAATACCTAGTTGATCAATTAACTTTTTAGAAATAATTAAATATATTTTTTAAGAAGAAATATTTATACATAAAATTTTAATTAAAATAGAATATACAAAAATTCCTATATCCAATACTGCCAATTTGGCTGATATATCCTGACACCAAAATTTTTGGCATCTTGATACATGAGATTTTGAATCTTGGTTTTGACGATAGAATGAAGGTCTTGCAATACCTAGGATTGAGTCTACCTTGCTATTTAATTCCCGTAAATTATTTTTTATGCTTCATGTTCACTTGGGAAGCTTGACCATTCGATATACTCCCTCCATCCCATGTTAATTTTTTATTTATCTATTTTCACGCATATTAATGAATACTGTAAGATTACTAATTTACCCCTATTAAATAACTATCATACTTTCAACTCTCTCTCTCTCTCTCTCTCCCCCTCTCTTTTAAATGCACTCATATTCTCTCATTTTTCACCTTTTTTGCCTCTCTATGCTCTCACTTTAATTTTCTTAGAACTTGAAACTTTCAGTAAGGATATAATTGGCATGTTGGGGTAAAGTTTCTCCAAAATAAAAAGTGGCAAATAATTTGGGACATCCAAAAATGGCAAAGTGGACAATTAATATGGGACAGAGGGAATACTTGTTGTGAGAGTTCATTTTCATACGATTTAAGGTAGCATTCAACCATTTTTTCTTTGCGAATAGTCTTATTTATTATTCATGAGAAAGTATTTAGTCTTACATTGCTGTCGTTGTGGATATCATGCTGCACCCATCATTAAAACTGTAGATTCCCAATATGGATCCAAATGACAAAACGACACCAAACTTGGAGGCTTCCATCAAAGGCATTAAAGAGAATAATTCAGTCTTATGAGTAATTTTTTCAATTGCTGTTGTCACATCCTCTTCTCCTCGTACTTCCTGTTCGCCTACTAAGGATCAAGCAATTATATATATATATATATATATATATATATATATATATATATATATATATAGGGAAAGCTTCGGTTGAGCACTACTCTAGTGCTCACCGCGTGAACACTAGGCTTTCGGGCGTTCATATCGAAAATCCGAACCGTTCACATTGATCTACACATCTAAATTAGTCTAAATATGTAAAATCAAATCATTTGAAATTCATTGCCCATTCATTGAAGTGTTACAAAATTGTATGGCTGAAAATCATTGTTTTTATAGTCACATGATGGATGGGCAAATGAATTTTAAATGATTTGATTTTACATATTTTGACTAATTTAGATGTGTAGATCAATGTGAACGGTTCGGATTTTCGATATGAACGCCCGAAGGCCTAGTGTTCACGCGGTGAGCACTAGAGTAGTGCTCAACCGAAGCTTTCCCTATATATATAATTTGACCGTAACATAGTGCTATTTAATTGTTCCTTCAAACAATTCATATTAAATTAGAGCATAATTAAGATTTATTAATATACTAGGTTTGCCCGTTGACACGTGCCTACGGCACGTCTTCGGAACAGTGCACCTGGTTTGAGTATATAAAATACTTTTGGACGTCCAGCAAATTAATTGAAGTAGCAAACATATTATATGAGAAAACAGTATATCTACATTTAAGCTCAACCATCGCCTTCTTGAACTTACCTGGAATGCATATAGTTTGTTAGAAACACTGCAATGAGTTTTTTTTAACTTCAGCATCACTTTTAGATGCTTGTAATAGTTATGCAAGAACATTACTCTATAAAGCACTACATAGAGTTTTACAGAGCTTACTCTAATCTCATAACCACTATGAGCATGTCTAAATACAAAATAAAATAATCATACATCTCTGAACTTAAATTCCGTGCACACACAAAATTTGAGTCAACAAAAAACTGAGTAATCCCCTGCAAAAAAAAATTAAAAATTAAAAATTAAAATGAGAATTCAGTTAATGAGATGAAATTAGATTCGTCGCATCGCATGTAGAGGCTCTCGATTCGGTGAAGGAGAGTCGCCGATACGGAGTTGCTTGATATTCGCGCTCGATTTGGTGGAGGGGAGTCACCGATACGGAATCAGCAGCGGATCAGATATCGGCGACGACCTCTTGATTGAGGTTCTCTTGATTAGGGTTCGACATTGGATTTTGATTTGGATTTGCTTTGAGATTTTCAAATTTTCAAAATTCCAAAATTTTAAATTTTCCAAAATTTTAAAATTTTTGATTTTTTTTTTGATTTTTCTTTTTTAAAATTTTCAAAATTTCTAAAATTTCTAAAAAAAAAAACTTTTTGAAACTTTACAATTTTTAAATATTTAAAAAATAAATATTTTTATTTTTTTTAATTTTTTGACTTTTTAAATTTTTTTTTAAAAGTTTTCAAAATTTTAATTTTTTTATTTTTTGAAAATTTTAAAATTTTTATTTTCTTAATTTTTTGAATAGAAGAAAGAAAGAGAGAGAAAGAGAGAGAGAGAGAGATAATTAAATAAATAAAAGAGTTGTTTTGAATGGGGGATTTGAATTTGTGTTTTGGAGGAAAACTTTTGGGTGGGAAAATATGTTTTGTGAGATTAGATCTGGGCCATTGATTTTGGGAGAGATTGAAGAAGAGCCACTTGATAGCTTTCTTTGTGTTTTATTATATAGATATACTACGGGGAACTTGAACTCAAAATTTGATTAGATGATATTTGTATTTGTTTGAAACCTTAGCCCAAAATAGATAATCAAAGTATCTCTGCATACTCATCACACTTTCAAAACTTGCTTGGTAGGTGATACTATAATAATAGGGTTTTTTCCACAGAGGCCATCCACAAATTTGTAAGTTCCTAATAAGTCACCCACAAATCTCTATTTCCATAAACACTAGTAACAATGTGGGTCATGTTGGGGAAATTTGCCGCAGCGGAAGTAGAGCGAGAGATGACAACCGATCAATATGAACAACCAAGTGAACAACCAAGTGAACTTAGACCACACCAAACACAGTAGCACACATAATTTGTCCCGGTTCGGTAAACCTAATCCGGGGGAGAGATAGCCGAGATATTATTCAACTAGAGACGACGTAAGAGTTATAATACTCTCACCAAGAATCTATCTATTTCTTATGCCTCACTAGAAGATATTCTACTGTTTACAATGGAAAATTCTCATATGAAGTACTATCTCTCATAGAGGTCATTGCAATTATTTTATAGAAGTTTAGAAAACCCTAGGTTGTACTCTCATTATTTGTTTCCTCAATAATTCAAGAACCGAACTTGGAGTCCAAGACTAACCAAAAGTTATAAGTCAAACTGGAACTTAAGAAATTCTCCACCCTATTTTGTAAATTAAATAATCTTCCAAACATAGCAATCCACAAATTCTGTTCACTTTCTTTCCTTGGTAAAATTTCAATTCGCCCCTCCTTTTAACTCCAACTTCGTTTGGGTCCAATCAATAAATTACCAACTCCAATAATAAATCCAACAGTCTCCATCTTGGCTTGCATTTGAAATACTTCCTGCCTTATGTGATTTTTAATTTTGGACTTTTCCCTTTGATCCTCTAGTAATCAATAGGATTTAGTGGCTTCGTCTGCTTGTCAAATTTACCTTTACATGTCATCTCTTCAATTATATGCCCTCTCAAGGACGTACACTAGTAGGTGTTGTCACGGAGATGCCATCCTCCGTACGTACTCCACCTACCTCGACGCAACCTCCTTCTCTCGACGGTATTCGAATGTCGCGATCTCGCTTTAGGGATTTTAATTGCGGCGAACTAGATGTTTTAGGAACACTCCGCCGAGGCCCGTTCCCACAAAGTTTGTAGAGGTTGTGCTGAAAACCTCTTCTTCCCATCATCACCTTATGACGACCTTTCCAAATCGAACTTCACATCAAGCTGTGTACCTGCTGTCCTATGCTTCTAGAGTTTCCAGGGATGTTAGGTTCCATTTTTAATGCAGGAATATGCATGCTTTCTGCAATGTGAACCTCTTCCCATCTGGCATCTCCAACTCAACTGTTCCCTCACCCACACGTCACAACTCTCACCAGTCTCCATCGTAAAAATGACCTGTCGTAGATTTATAAGTTTTCATTCTAAGTTCATCCTCCTCTAAGCCTTTGATCACACAGGTGCCGAGAGCTTCTCCTTAGATTTCCCGTGCAACATGGTATTTATCATATGCTCGTTTGAATCTGATAATGAATATATCAAGTTGAAACTTTTATCCTCTTCACTGAGATCATTTGCGTTTGTCGCCTTCAACTCGGATAACACTATGTTGAATTCCATTATATGATTGTGAAGAGCAGTACCTTCATTGAGAAATGAAATAGTTTTCTCTTCCTGTCACGCCCCGCTTCCCACTATACAGAAATACAGGCACGCAACTGAGGCCCAGCGAATGATATACATCATCCATAAGCTGTTCAATTATAAGCTCAATAAGATATTTATAACACATTTACGCAGGCAAATGTAATGATCACATGAGCTGAAAATAAAATAACCATCATCCAGATAATACATTAACATCGGGTCAAGTTGTTCGGGAATACAAGGTTCCATAATTAAAACAGTACGATAAGCAGTTCGCTATAACAACTAGATAAAATAGCGACTGAAAGAAAAACAACATGAAGTAGTAATAAAGCAGCAGTGATCATCTAGAAAGTCTGTTCCGCGGGTCCATCAGTACCTGTATAATTATTAAAGAAAAATAGAAAAGTACCCGTTAGAGCAAGTTTCGGGCAGCAAGTAGCAACAAGCAGTAAAAGAGGTAATATAACAAGATATAATATGGAAGGAACAAGAAGTAGAAGTACAAATACAATATGGAAGTAAGCAAGGAACTGGGACAATATGATCATCTAACTAATAACCGTAAACTAGTGTAATCAAAACTTCAAAGTATAATCAATTGATAACCAAGTCTTAGCCAATCAATAATCATGTAATCAAGATTCGAGAGTCATGTAATGAAGAGTCATGTAATTGAGAATCATGTGATCAAGAATCAAAAGTCATGTAATCAAGAATCATGCTTAGTGGAAATCTCAAGTTTATCTGTTTTATTAACTTATCTAATGCACGCAATCCTGTGTCGCTAACCACAAGTTCGGTGCATATCAATCATGTGACGTTTAGACTTAAGTAGTGAATTCTATAGGATTATGTACTCCAGTGATAGTATCAAGACATGAAATCATGAATCATGTAATCGAGAATTATGTAATCAAGAATTGTGTAATCAAGAATCAAGAATCACTATTTCGGAAAACACGAGCCCCCTATATGTCCATTACTAAGATCCCGGCTTGTCATTCTTTTATAATTAATTATGAACATGCAGTTGGTACGACTAGTAAAATGGTGTAATCAAGACAGTTAATCTAGAAAAATATCAAGGACAATAATCATGGATATGAGACATAAAACGAATACATGTATCGAGAGTAGTTATTATAAATTATCAAGTGGTATAAAATGCATTCTATCAACCTATTATATCTATGCAAGATTATTACAAGAACAATAATATATTCAGTTCATTAAATATGAAAAATAACGGGTTTATATGCAAAAACGTAGAGATGAATTTTTAGACAACTTGACATATTTGCATTCAAACTCACTTTCCCATTGTTACAGAAAAGCAAATCCGATTCCGTCAGAGATTCTAGAAGTAGACTCTCTTCCGGTTCCTACGCATATTCACACGATACATTCTGGAGACAGTAGCTATGCGTACAAATTCATTCTTCGCTGGTTTCGATGTTTCGCGCGCATTCTGGAAATTCAGAGTCACAATACTAAAATTGCAATATCTCACAATCTATAAATCGGATTGAGAAACTGTAGGATGTTTCGGATATCCAGACTCGAAGGGCTACGATTTTCATATAGAAAGTTTTTCGATCCAGTGTCGGGAACATGATCAAATTCTCAGTACAAGAGACCGGTTAGTAATTCCGTGCAGGTTCAGAAATTCACGATATGCCAGTACTAAAATCGTGATATCTCACAATCTATACATCCGATTGAGAAACCGTAAGATGTTCTGGATTCGGGACTCGATGGGCTACAATTTCCACGTAGAAAATCTTCAATCCAGTATTGAGAGCATGGTCGAGTTCTTAGTGCAAGGTCAAGAAATTTAGAGATAGTAAGGTTGAATATTCAATATTCGATAACACGATTCGAAATGTGTTAACGGTTCACTCTTGAGTTGATATAGCATGGAACAAGTGACTAGAATGGAATTTGACAATAAAACTTGATAACTAGACTACTTGCCACGAGTCCAAGGAAAATGCTTGTACGAGAACAAAAAGAGTGTATAAGATACTTGCCTTATAACGTGACGATTTCGGTGGTGGTGTTAACCACGGAAAGAAGAAGCGACGTCGGCAACGGACGGCGGTACAACGGCTGTAAAAATGGCGGCAAGACGGTAGCGAGCAACGGTAGCAACGGTGAGCGACGGTGACGAGCGACAACAACAACGAGGAGATGGCGCAGCGTCAGGTTGTTTTTCGTGGTTCACGGGATCGTAGAAGTGGAGTCGTTGGCTCGAAGGTGGAAGGTAAAGTGAAGCTCGGGTGTTGGCTTGGGCTCTCGGGTGTGAAGAAGGCAGAGGAAGATGATGGCGGGAGGAGGAGAAGCAAAGAAGAAAAGAAGAACAGATAGTGAGAATGCTGCATGTATGTGTGCATATATATATATAGAAAGAAAGGGAGAGACAAAGCATGATGAATGCATGCATGGTGTATATTATATATATATATATATATATATATATATATATATATATATATATATATAATATGCATGTAAGTGCATGCATGTGTATTATTATATAGGTAGTGTAATGTTAGGTGTAGGAATGTGGAAAAAATGAGAAGAGTTAGGCTGTTAGAAGAAAAATGAGGGAGTTAGGTTAGAAAATAAGAATAAGGAGGAGAAGTCAGAAGTAGGAGTTAGGCTGTAGGAGAAAAATGGGTGGGAGAGATTGGCGTATGCAGAAATGGAGAGTAGGGTGGTGGAGGCAGAATAGAGTAGGAGAAAAAATGAGAAAGTTAGGCGTAGAATTAGGCAGGGTGGTTTGGCTTTGAGTGAGTGATTAGCGGGAGCGGGTTAGGATTAGGATTAGGATTAATCAGGGTTTAAAATTTGTATTTAAACTCCGGTCGAAAAATTACAAAATTATAGAATTGATCAGAAAAATATTCTGGCTCTAGATAAAGAGTCCAAAGAGAAAAATAAAATTGATCTGAAAATTGAAGTACAAAAATTCACGTAATAAAATACGTACAACTGGAACAGGGAGTTACACTTCCAATACCCCCGATCTAATAACGACAATCCCAAATAATCAATTATGAGTCGCCCCACAACCACACTTTTCTCTTCAAGGAAGTTGCACTTAACTTTGTCTGCAAATGACAGCCGGTTTAAACTTAAAGCTTTTAAACAAATCTTATTTCACTTCTCCTCCTTCACGTTGTTTGACTTCCCTTTATCTCCTTCTCAAGGTTTTAAATCTCGGATTTCGGACTCGTCTCGGCAAGGAGTGTTTCGTCTCGGATCGGAGATATATGAGATCTCGGGAAAATGTGATCTTCTCGGATTTTCTTTTTGGAAACTCAATAAGCATATATTTTTTGATCCTAAACAAGATATTATGTATTCTACATGTCATTTTTCATATAAAATATTGTATAACTAGGTATGCCCGTGGGCACATGCCTACGACACGTCTTTGGAATGATGCAACGTATGAAAAATCATGTAAACAGTAAGGACTGATTTATATAGTTGTTTTTTCACTAATAGACGTTGATGTAGCAGTGACATTTATGTATTGGTTTATTATATAGATGTTTGAATATAAATGACAACTGAAATATAGCACAAAAGAAAAGAAAAGAAAAGAAGAAGAGAAGGTTCAATATTGCATTACTAATGTGTCAAGTGATTACTTGAAGTAAAATTATAAAATTAGAAGTATAGGAAGTAAAGAACAATATGCTCTTCTTTGGAAAAGTGTATATTAAAGCTAACTTAAAATTGGAGGTGAAGGTAGAACGATCAAACTTTGGATACCTTTTACCTCCAAAGTAAAGATAATTTTGATTATCTTAAATTTGTTCCAAATTAGGGCTAAGAATTCTAACAGTAAAATGAAATAGGAAATGCATAATTCTCAACAAATGAACAAACCATCTTAACTCTACTATGCGAAAATTATGACTCGGTAAATGAACTATAACCTATTATCAATTCTCAAAAGTTATTTATCCATAATCTCACAATCAAGTAGTTTCTAGTCAAAACAACATTCAATTAATAATACCTAAATCCTAAATCATTTCACAGTTCACAAAACTAAAACTCATTACTGAAGCAAATTAACCAAATTACTATCAAACCAAAGACAATTCCGCATAATTCGTACCTCAGGACTCAATACTGGCCGCTTAATTTGTCATCTAATACCAAGAGCAATGAATACAAAAACTGAAGATAGATAGGAGAAAATATAAATGATTAAAGAAGTCCCTCAAGTTTTATCAACTTATGACCTAAATAGATAGACCTCTTCGATCAACTCCATAAAAGCTCTTTCTTGGCCTTGAGCATCACATCACACAAGAAATCATATTTGAGACATATTTTCAACAACAAATTGTTATTGTTTTTTTTTCCTTAGAAAATGACTTGTAAAACAGATGAGCAAGCTTGTTAATTTGTGTTCAGTCACACGCAAACAGGAGAGCAAGCTAGTTAATTTGACTTGAAACTTTCTTGAGAATCCTACATGTAAAATAATGGTGTATTTTTTTTGTTGTGAAACATCTCTTTAGCTCTAATCAACAGCCATTTATACTAATGCTTAGTGCCAAGGTGGATGAGATGATACAAATTAACTCAGATAGTAAGAATTAGGGATTAGTAACGCAAATTTTTATATTTGAGACCAGACTAAGACCGTAGCTTCTTATTCAAAATATCATTTCATAAATCTTAGCATTGGCATTGTAATAACATAATTGAGCTAGTGGCCTTAAACAGTCATTGAAAATACTATGTTTGCATAATGCATTGAACAAAAGGCTAACAAAGACTACACACAACATTGCACCAAATCTCTTGTCGTGTGCTTAGTGCTGTGTACCATAGTACCATGTGTGGGCCAAAACAACATATATACAAAGGACAGTGGGCCCACACCAGCAACCCTTCTTCACCTGGCTCAGGCTCTGATCATGTTGGGCCAATGCACCACACTCAATGTCAGTGTATACATATATCGTTGGAATGCACGTGTCTGTGCAATTTGCACGGGAAGAGGGAGAGACAGAGAGAGAGAGGGGGGGGGGGAAGAGAGAGAGAGGGGTATTTAAAATTTGGGGTTTGAAATTTTGCGCGGGGGGGGGGAATGTGTTTTGTGAGGTTAGATCTGGGCCTTTGATTTTGGGGGGATTGAAGGAGAGCCATTTGATAGCTTTCTTTGTGTTTTATTATATAGAAATGACATGAATTAATCACGGTAAATATTTGCAGAATTTAACAGCAATATAAAAGAGAATGTAATATAAGTATATAACTAAATTGAATTTGCATTGACTAGAAAAAATGTATTAGTTAATATAGACTTACTTGACTTTGCATATACACAAACAATAGAGAGACAAAATTCTCACATTATCTTAGCTTAAGGTCATATATTGAAAGACTTCTATACAAAAAGTAAAACAAAAAAAGTTATATATTCACAATAACATTAGTTTGTCTATTTCGGCCAATATTTCGGTAATTTCGGTCAAAATCTACACATTTCGGTTCCAAAACGATATGGAGTATAAATCTGTGATTTCGTATCAACAAACTTGCCAAAACGAAATTGCGAACGAAATTTTGGCCGTATCGGCCGAAATTTAAAATAGTGCTCCTTCTATGGCAAGATGTAAACCATGTTGAACCGATACATCATACTTGTCCACTTTTCGGAGATTGAAGTTGATCTTTCTATCGAACTGCTTGATCTTCATGAAACCATGATCTGTCATCTTCAGTAAGGAACTCGAAACTCTTGAGAGCTCTGATACCAGTTGTTGGGGAAATTCGGTGCTCTCCTATGAAGTACTACCTCTAAAAAAAGGCCACTACAATTATTTATAGAAGTCTAGAAAATCCTAGGTTGTACTCATTATTTGTTTCCGAAATAGTTTAAGAACCAAACTTGGAGTCCAAGACTAACCAAAATTTATAGGTCAAACTAGGTCTTAAGAAATTCTCCATCCAGTTTCAGATTAAATAATCTCCCAATTATTTAATTCTCAATCCGAGCAATCCGCAAGGTTCTATTCCCTTTCTTTCCTTGGTAAAATTTCACATGGCCCTTCCTTTTAACTCCAACTTTGTTTTGGTCCAATCAATAAATTACCGACTCCAATGTGTGAGACATAAACCCAACATATCCCATTCCAGTGAATGATCTCAATGTGATCTTGTCTAGTTTTTGTTTTTGAACAGGGCCTTAGCCACACATTGAACTTGCACACGCGCAGACATTACACACTCTCATTCTTTAATTGAGGAATTGTGCAAGCGGGGGTTTGAACCTCCGACCTCTTGCTCATTAGTGAAGAGGTTTACTACTAGGTAGTTAGGGCACTTGCCATTGTGATCTTGTTGGTGGTGTTTAACTTTATTCATATTATTAAGTATGCACTGAACTCAAAAGAACTTGCATGAGTGTTTTTACGGAAGAGGACCCATGTTCTTGGTGGTGTTTAAGAAAATACGGAGTTGTGGGTGGCTTATTTGGAATTATCAAAACTGTAGGTGGTCCCTATGGAAACGCTAATAAATATTATTTCCACAACAAAGATGAGAAGTCAAAAGTTGATTGGCCTGTATCCTTATGAGTTGTTTTCTCTATAT
Organism: Hemerocallis citrina; assembly: GCA_017893485.1. NCBI lineage: Eukaryota > Viridiplantae > Streptophyta > Magnoliopsida > Asparagales > Asphodelaceae > Hemerocallis > Hemerocallis citrina. The sequence goes on along the minus strand of CM030364.1, from coordinate 95,176,533 downwards.
GTCTAGGAGCCATCATTTTTCTATTAATACATTTATGCAATAAAACATAATCATAAAAAAAAATGTTAACACAAGACCAAAAGGCAAATACAACAAAACAACATGAATACAAAAATTAAGATATAACAAGATTAACAAATGGTATAAGGTTTTAAGCCTCACCTTGGTAAAGCACACACGTGGTATTTGAAATCTAAAATGATATCATTATTTTCCATGCTAAATTTAGTACAAAAATGAGCTCAAACATCAATTATATAAGAATACATAACAAAATAGGTAATCTACAAATCATTCCGAGTTTAGTATTTAGATATGCCAAGCCTTTAACATATTTATTTATATGCACTTTGATAAGAAATAGTTAGTTCAAAAATTGATCGATATTTAAATAACACATTCCTTTTAATTTTACCAATCAATTGAAATCAAAGTTATGTCTTGATGCTTGGGTTATAAAGGCGGGATATTAGAAATGAGCGTAAACATGAAGAGGTAGCCATTGTATGTCTTACATTTATTGTGCACAAAGGTTTATGCGACAATTACACAAATCAATCATACAAGCAAAAGTACTTACTAAAACAAATATCATTTCAAATTCAAGACTTGAGCTCAACAACCTGAAAGAAAGATTGCAACTTGGATCTCTACTGCACACAATGTATGACACATTGTCATTATATAACCTAAATTTCAAATTTCTTTAAAAATCAACATGATATTAGTTCATAGATCAGACAAAAAGAAATTGCTACTGTAGCTCCCCGAGATCCACACACTGGGAGCTCGTGACACTTACCCAGAATCTTTACTTCAATGAGTACACAATACAGAAAAATTACAGGAAATTAGAAACTTACATTGCACATGGACACTTTATCCTACACCTGGATGCTTTCCGCAGCACGAGTCCTCCGCTCCACGATCAGCGATCTTGCAATTAGCAAACTGTGGGCGCGTCAGTTGAATACAACTGACGCAACGCGGATGAAAACCACAATCTCCAAAATCCTCAACAATCAATATTTGATGCAGAAGAAAAGAAACGTGAAAGTCAAACCACAAGTGTCGGTGTATGTCATGTTCTAGATTCTAATGCGCAATTCATATGCACACCGTGCTCTTAATCTAATGCAAACTTGATTAGGAAACGTATGCATCCCATACTACATACTCCCCAAATCGTGTTCGTATTCTCCAGATAATAGGGTTCAATCCCTCGCCATGCATCCTACTCTTGTACTCTTTCCTGTTTCTGACATTCATTTAGTGACTGGTAGAGTCTGCAGTACCTGCGGTCCATTTTCGCTCCTGCAGTCGGATCGTGGTCCTTCTCCACTCTGAACGGCAGTGTCACCCTGTTCGTTCAGATCGTGGTCCTTCTCCACTCCGACAGGATCGTGGTCCCTCTCCATTCCCGGTCAGGCCGGTGATCATCAGCTCTGCCGGAATCATGGTCCTTCTCCACTCCTGCCCCTACCAAAGTTATCATGAACATAAGGCGAATCGATAGGGCCACCCCTATTCCGCCCAGAGACTTAGAGTCACACTCTTGCTCCTTGTTCGTATTGATAACCCAGAACATAGACGGAAACTTAAGAGTCCCTCTCCTAAGTTCCGACAGGAATTGTGACTTACGTCTGCATCCCGTTCTCATCACTAAATACCAGAAATTAACAGTCGAGACGACGCCGCACGTGTCCCAGATGAGACGACGCCGCACGTGTCCCCTTGACAGGTGAGTAGTACACGCCCAACTAGTGTCTGTCCTTACCAATCATTCTAGTTTAATTTCTCAATTCACCAACTCAACAAGTCTCATCTAGATTTAATTGGGTTCAACTTAGCTTCCAATCATGCTAAGAGGTTGGCCCAACATGCACCACACTAGTGCACTCAATGTGCACAAAACATTACCATATGTAAATTTTCAAGTATGCATACCCGCATACACAAGCATACGGTATTCTATTAATCACCGTATTCATTCCTACAATATCTTCTATACCACCAATAGTTCTTTACTACAATCTACTTAACTTTATCATGGGTTTCTAATTAGCTAAGCATGCAACTACAACTACTAGGCATAAACTACAAGTGTGTAGTTTCATGCAATCACATCAATTTAATCATTCGAGGAGTAATCTTTTATACTATATTATAACTAAGCTTACTAACTCATTAGTAGCTTACTAACACAAAACTAGTAGTTTACGAACAATGCATGTTTACTAACCATAAACAATTGGTTAGCAATTGGGTTACTACGAGGTCAAGTCTACATTTCTAACTTTCTAACTTCTCACTATCATGGCATTGTAGCATTCTATTCTACTAATTCACTACCATACTAACATATTAACTTACTAACTCATACTAATCATTTCAACTAAGCTTACTAATATTATTAGTACAATGCTAGTAGCTTACTATCAATGTAAATTTACTAATCAAGATACTAACTTGCTAATAAAAAGGGACTTTAAGCATCCAAGCATGAAAATTTTAATTAGACAATTTACTCTACAACATCTCAAAATCATATCTTTACACTTATACTATCATTCTTAACACTAAGAACAAATCTTTATTTATTCACTAGTATATTTATGCATATAAAATTCACACAAGTAAACACTCACTACAATTTCTAGCAAGCATCAATCATTCATTCCATATATGAAGAAAAATAATAATAATAATAACACAAGAGGTATGAACAATACCCACTACAATTTCTAGCAAGCATCAATCATTAAATTCATAATTTGAACACAAAAGGAATGGAGAATACCCACTTTTGTTTGCTTAGTGAAAAGTCTTCAATTTCCTTCTCCTCCTTGCTTCTTCTTGATCCTTCCTTGACTTCTTGCTCCCATTCAAAAGTAGTTGTAGAGTAGTATAGTAGTAGTAGTAGTAGGTAGTAAGAGTAGGAGTAGTGAAGTAGTTGTAGTAGTAATAGTTGAAGTAGTAGTAAGTAGTAGTAGTTGTGAAGTAGTAGGTAGTAGAAAAAGTAGTAGTAATTGTTGTGGAAGTAGTAAAGTAATAGTAATAGTAGTAAGTAGTAGTAGATATATAAAAAAGAGAGTAGAAAGAAGCTGCTGTTGCTGGTCGGCAGTGAAAAAAAAACAGAGAAGAGAGAAGGAAAAGTGTGGGAGAGTAAGTAGTAGTAGATGGAGTAGTATATGTTAAATACATAGGTATATATATAGAAAAATGGGGAAAAGCACAGCTGTGCTGCTGCTGGCTGCCTGCAGAAAGAAAGGAAAAGAGAGAAGGAGAGGAGTGTGGAAGGGTGTAGAAGGCTTATGTGTCTCTACTTTTTGCACATAACCCCTCAAACTTTATGAAATTGCACTTAAGCCCTAAATCTTATTGGATTGGGCTTAAGAAAGAAGGTGTTGGGCTTTTTAAAAAAAATCAAGTTGGGCTTTTTAAAAGAAAACATACTAGTTTCCTTAAAAATATAACTATACTAACATAAAATTAATAGTGTAGTGCATGAAAAAATGATAATAGTAATGTCAATGCATATATATATATATATATATATATATATATATATATATATATATATATAACAATGTATATATATATATTAAGAATTTTCGGGGTATTACAGCTACAAAGTGAAATTCCATGTCCCGAATCAAAGTACATTGAATCAAACTTGACATCAATGCTATAAGAAACAAAGAACATCACAATTGGAAGTCATAAAATCAAATTGTTAGTATCCATCACACTTTAACAAATTTCACTAGAGATCAAAGTTTAGATTTAAAGAGACATGGATTTGGATTAATAAAGGAAAATAGTCATCTTTTCTAAAGAATTTTCTACATAAAATGGTTCCACACTACCAATATGAAAAACTGGTCTACAACATCCGACTAAAAAGAAGAAAAAGAAAATGACCATTTATTGCCTTTCCGCATGTTTCATGCGTCCCTCTCCTGTTGTCCTCTTGGTCTAACAATAGCTGCAAGGAAATATTACAAAATAAGATGAAATAAATGAAGAAAGAGGAAACACTGCAAATTGGAAAATTTTAGTACGCCAAATAATGATCAAATGCATGTAAATCTGACACTGAAGTAGGTGATCTTGAAGCCTAATAAAAAAATTTCAATAGTGCAAACTTCTAACTTGGGATTAAATATTAACACTAAGTGAAAAAGAATTAACCAATATAAGAGAAAACTAACAATATGAATGTTTACTCTCAAATGTGTTAATTTACCGAATGAGAGCTTACATTTGAATCATAGAAGAGAAATAACAAAATTGGTCTCTCTTTTACTGAAATCATCAAGACTTCCATTATTTGAGATTTAGCATGGTTCTCCAAAAATTCATGATAGTTATTAAGAAACATATATCTTGAAACCCTTCACATGATTTTCAAATGATAACTATCCAAGAATGCTCAAAACAAGAAAGAACATAATATATTAGAAGTTGTATACTAATGGATTATAAGAAGCAATCGGTAGAATTGTTATTCTTGTGTTCCAGTCATCTGTGCAGCACATATACGGGTACGAGGTGTGGGTACGACACGACATGGATACAGTGATACATGATTTTACAAAAAGCAGGATATGGGTGCGTTGCTGAAAGATGAAAGTGATGTATACAAGACGGTAAAAGTTTCTTTTCATGACTATAAATATATAAATTTTCCATCAACTAGAAGAAACAATGTCACTATGTGCAATTTCGCACAGACATTAGTATGGGTTGTGTACATATCACTACTAAAAGATGGAACTGAGGTAATTAGATAGAAAAAGTCCGTCCTTGTAATTTCATAAACACAAACTTCACATCAATTAGAAGAACTGATATTAGTACATATAAATGCTAAACATGGAGTAAAATTTATAGTGTAAAGATACATAAAACACCCACATGTTACATAAAAGTACAAAGTGAACCCAAACCGTTTAGTTTTCTTCCTTAACTCCACTTTCTTTCATTTGACTAAGCTTTGACCCATTTTTGGCCCTACTGACTGGATTAAAAAAGAAATACTAAAATACCCTTTCCTAAAGGGTATCTAAAATGGCATTTTAGTAAAAGGGAAGGGTATTTTGGTAATTATATATATATTTAAAAATCCAGTTAGATAGGTCTAAATGGGTCAAAGCCGAGTCAGATGAGAGAGAGTGGAGTTAACGGAGACAGCGGTTTGGGTCCACTTTATACTTTTAGTTAATGTGTGCATTTTTTTTGCTTCTATCTCAAAATGTTGGGGGTGTTTTTTGTATTTTTCCCAAAAATTAAAACCCCCCTTGACATTTGTTTTGAGTCAAAAGACCCCTCACAAATTAAAATAGGATAATTTTACCCTTTCTCCTTAAAAACCCCTAACATTTTTTACAGAATTAAAAAAACATCTCTAACGTTTGTTTTAAGTAAACAACTATTAGTAAAGGGGAAAGAGTGAACTTTTCATATTTTAAATGATGTTGGGGGGGGGGATCGTTTGACTCAAAACAAACGTTTTGGGGGTTTATTATTTTTTTAAAAAAGCGTTAAGGTTTTTGTTTGTTGTTTTTTTTATTTGATAAAAGATGACTCTCGTTATCGTTCCATTAATGTTGTTAACGAAACAAAGAAGTACAATAAAACTACCATAGCTGGAGCCTATGACTCCACTAATACAACCTCCGAACAGCATAAAAGACATACGTAAAATAGCATCTCTAATACATAACGACAAACAAAAGCGAGAATGAGATGAAGTCTCCCCCCGCGGACCTGTGAGTCTACACCTCATCCATCTTCAACTTCTTCGTTCCCGCATATCCTGCCCAATCATGAATGAAAAGAAAGATTTTATGCATTGATATAGAAATTCTACAATTAACGTTGCGAAAGCAAAAGTTGTTTCGGTCTAGCCATAGACTCCACATAGTTGCCGCTACTGTAATTTTCCAGGCCCGGTGATGTAAAACCAACCCTAAAATAGAGAATTTTGCAAGAATTTTAATGGGTTAATTTTACCAACATGAAAGTGCGGATTTAGATTGGATATTTTAACAGTTAACAGGTCCGATGGGTTTTCAAGAATTGAATCAAATGCTATCAATCCCAATTAATAATTCAATTTTAATCAATAAGTAAATCCCTACGTGTTTTAGCAAGTAAAAAGTGCAATACCAATTCGTACTCTAATCTAGCATGTGGATCACTCAATCTCAGTATTTTGTGGTCGACGGTCAAATCAGATAATATACTAGATGATAAGGCAGTAAAGCACAAATATTAATAGTGGAAAGAGTATACCGAATACGTAGACAACCAGCGTCGATCTCGAAGCGGACAGTAACCAAGAACACAGCAACGCAGCCACAATAGAAGGGCGACAGCAACAACAACAAGAGCCGGTAGATCAAGTCGCCGGCGGGTTGGTGGCGGCGTCGGCGAGGTGCGACGGGGTGGTCGACGTTGGGAGGGCAGTCAGGGTTGCTTTTAGGGTGCAGGTTTTGATCGGGAGTGGAGGGGAAGGAGAAGGAGTTGGGTTTGTTGGATAGGTCGAGGAAGAGGAAGGGATGGGGGAGACGGTTTGGTAGTGGTGGTGATGGGTCGCCGGAGTTGGGGTTGCGGGAGTGGGTGGCGACGAGAACTGGGGATGGGTCGATGATGGATTTGGGACTTCGGGTGTGGTAGCGAGAGAGGGAGGAGGTGATGGCGGACGGTGGGCCGGGATTGGAGAAGAAGAAGACGACAGTGAGGTTGGTTTGGTGGGGGTCGGGGTAGGGAAGAAGAAGAAGTAGAAGGTGAAGAGGCGGCGGCTAATGAGGGGATTAGGGTTTGATTTAGGGGATTTGTGAAATTGGGATTAGGGGAGATTGTATTTGGGATTTTTTTAATTGGGGATAAATTTTAGAATTAATCACTAATTCTAAAAGTATATTAGGATTTATCACAAACCCTAATTTGATCTCAATTGTATCACACAAAGGAGAGAAAATGAAGAGCAAAACTCAACACAGGTTTTTTTAATCAATAATGGCATTCTTTTCTCATTCATCTCAGGGCCTTTAAATAGGCTCAATTACATCTTGAAACATATCTCCAAAATATTCTCAGAATCTAAAAATTACAAAAAGATTACATATGGCTATAATTGCCAGAAATAAAAATGGTAATAAAATAAAAATCCTAAACTGTAAAGATGTCCTCATCACCCGGCTATCCTCTTTTCTAATTAGGTTTTCCCTCCATTGCCCCCAAACGTCTGTACTCGATCTAGGACTCTGTGTACAACCAAAACCTCTACATACAATCTCCCATGTGAGAACCGCCTTAGGACACGTGAATATAATGTGTGTGGTGTCCTCGTCCGCTTGTAAACAAGTAGGGCACCTAACGTCGATAAGCAGATTTCTTTTTCGCAGGTTAACTTTCGATAGAATAGCGTCGTTATGCACTAACCAGCTAAAGACTCTGACTTTTAATGGTACCTTAATACCCCAGATAATATTCTCCTATTTACATCTTAGACCTCCGTCATTCAGCCATTTGTACATTGATGAAACTGAGAATGATTTTGAATCATCGTATTCCACCATCTTTCATCTGTTTCGTTGGTCAAATGGCCGCCGTCTGCTTGGATAAACCGATTTAGCTCTTCAAGCTGAGTTATGCTCTCATTTGTCAGCTGATCTGAGACGATCAACCACAATTTACCATTCTTCTATACGTCCGCTACCAACGAATCGTTGTTACATGTTACAGCCGCTGCCAGTGTGAAAAGGCTGTTGAGTGACCTGTTTCCATACCATTTATCTCTCCAAAATCTAGTGTGCCTCCCGTTTCCAATCCTGGTCCTGGTATTGGTGTGGAAGATCTCTCCTTGTTTCGACACCCCTTTCCAGATAACCGAAACCTTTCCGAAAACTTCTTCCTCCAAAACGATATTTTTTCCTCTTCCGAAACAGATCGAAAGAGTAGCACCACCATTTTTTTCTTCGTTTGTAGATCTTCCACCACCATTTGCTCAATATTGCTCTGTTCATGTCGTGCAGATTTAGGATTCCCAATCCACCGAATTCTCTTCTTTTACAGACTCTGCCCCACCTGACAAGATGAAACCCTTTGCTCCCTTCTTCAGTTCCCTTCCATAAGAATCATCTTCTCATCTTGTCTATCCTGTTGATAATCCACTTAGGTAGTTCATAGACGGACATCAAATATTGGGGAATAGCACTAAGAACCGAGTTGAGTAGCGTGATCCTTCCTCCTAAGGAGAGGAAGCGACTTTTCCATCCTGCTAGTTTCTTAGCTATCTTTTCTATAAGGGGGTTCCAATCCTTTCGTCGCAATGACGCAAGTCTGATTGGCCTCCCTAGATATTTGATCGGGAAATCACCTCTCTCGCACCCTAAAAGCGTAGTGAGTGTTTACCGGCATTGATAGCTGATCGCTTATAGGTATGACGCAACTCTTCTTTAGATTTATTTTTAACCCCGACCAGCTTTGAAAACAGTCCTGAGCTGCCTTAAGCGCTACAACTTCTTCCTCTTTCGCTCTTCCAAACAAGAGAGTGTCGTCAGCGTATTGTAAAATTGACATTGGTTGGGTTATTCCTTTGATCTCGATCCCTTTGATAACGTTGCTCTCCTGTCCCCTCATCATTTCAACCAGTCCGTCCGCCACGATGGAAAATAAGAGTGACGATAGAGGGTCCCCTTGCCTGAGTCCTCTTTTGCATCCAATTTCTTTGTCTTGCCACCCGTTTAAATGTATGAACGATTTCCTCATTGGACACAAATTTTAATCCATGATCGCCATTTCGTCCCAAAACCTGAGTTGTAATGCCTCGTCTAGACATTTCCAGTGCATCGAGTCATATGCCTTTGCAAAGTCTATCTTCAACAGGAATCCGTTCGATTTGCTTCTATTTCATCTGTAAACGATTTCGTGCGCTGAGGCTATGCTGTCCATAATGTCTCTTCCACGAATGAATCCGCTCTGCGCTGGGGCCACCACATCATCAAGGTGTGGAGATAGTCTTTGGGCTAGCACTTTTGTAACAATTTTGAATGATCCATTTAGCAGGCTAATAGGCCTGAGATCCTCTACTGTGAGTACGTCCCTTTTTTGGGGACAAGAGTAATACTGGCATAGTTGAGCCTCTCCAGATTTGCACACCCTTCGTATAGCTCTTCAAAGATGTTCATTAGATCTACCTTGATAATCTTCCAGTAAAAATTGTAGAAGAAGATAGGGAGCCCATCTGGGCCCGGGGCCTTATCCTGTCCTAGATGCTTGATTGCACTGTTGACTTCCTCTTCCGTGAACCTATTTTTGATTCTCTCGTTGCCGTCTATTCTAGAAAAGCTCCACATATCAGACGAAAGATTACTTCTAATGGTACTTCTACTACCCAGAAGCTCATGGTACTTCTTGTCTATGTGCTTCCTGATGAGTTCGTCATTTTCTATCCAAGTTCCATCAATAGATAATCCTGCAATATGATTTTGTTTTCTTCTTCCGTTTGTCACCTTGTGAAAGAATTTTGTATTAGCATCTCCTTCCTTCAGCCATTGTATCCTCGATCGTTGCTTCCAATACAGTTCCTCCCTTGATCGTATATGTTGTAGCTCCAGTCTACAATTAGCCATTTCCTCCTTTTCTGGCCCCAGCAGGTCCCTCTCCTCTTGCATGGTTTCCAATTCGTGGATCCTGTAACCTAGCGTCTCCCTTCTTAAGTTAACATCTCCAAACTTCTGTCTAGCCCATCCTTTTTGAAGGATTTCGGGGCACAAACGCAGCGAAAAAAAAACAGTCGTAAAACCATAAAATCCGAAACCCTAACCCTAGGATCCGTGTACAAGACATGGCTGATTATGGAGAAACGAAATTTTACCTTTTAAGAGCTTTACGAAGGCTGAAAGATGGAGGTCCTGTTATACAATCACCACGCAACCCTTGTAGCAAGATCCGCGTCTCTAAAGCAGTCCACACGAACGTCCGATCGTCCAACGATCAAGGGAGCCGGTACTAGCCGATGATGCTTGCCTCTATCTCTCTCTCTCTCTTGCCTCTCAACAGTTGGAGCGGCTAGGGTTTTTGTGGAAAACGAATTTGCCAAAAGATAAACCCTAAACCAATACATCTCTATGTATTTATAAGAGAGAATGAGGTGGGCGTAACCGTAATCGGTTTAAGCTTCTACTAAACCAAACTGATTCGGTTTAAAGATTTAAATTCGAATTATACTTTAATTAATCAAGTCCAACTCAATTAATTAAATAACTAATTTCGAATTTATAATCATTTAATTTAAATTCCGAATTTAAATTAAAACTCCTTTTAAACGTTCTAAGTGTGTGACCCTTTAGGTTATTATTACGTTGGCAATAATTTTATTATCTAATAATAAAATTATAAACAATGAGCGGCATCTAGTAATACATCATTGCTACCCAAGTAATAATAATAATTGGTGATTCAATTAAACCTTTCGTGGCTAATGTCTCCGTGTAATATAATCCTTTTAACCTTGATATTATAGATTAAATTAGAGGCATGGTTCGTGTCATCCTCTTAATAATTTAATCTTTATTTTCTTGATCGATGAGTAGACTATTCAAACAAATCAATATTTGAGCATGGCCATGCATTTCATAGTCTCACTCAAACAAGAGGCCGATAATATCGCTCCTAAAATTAGGAGGGTTAAATTCCATCTAGATCATTCACATTTCTCACACGATTCATAATGAACCCAATACTATCTTTATCATTACCCGATTAAAGATAACTTTTGATAGAATCAAAGTACATTAATTCTCGTGTAGAAATATAATGATTTCAGGTCAGAGGACCATTACACCATTATCACAGTGAGATTACTTATGACACTTATTTATTTATTCCATGGTTGAATCTCACAGTGGGTCTGTCCAGTACAATGTACTCTTATATTTACCTATGTATTGATTTTAGTATCTCTATACTAATGACCCATGAGAGGTGGTCATCAATCAATCAACATACTAGTCTCAATGTATTATTACTGTCCTAATAATAATAATACTCGACTAGGGACATTTAAGATTATTATACTATATATAATCTCATGTTCATATAGTTCGTATTAATAATCTAAGGACATTTATCATGCTAACATTTATAACGCAGTAAATACGAAGCATAATAAATTATTAATATAATCAAATAGAACATAATGTCAATAATACTGATTACATAATATCATTGTATTGCCTCTAGGGCACCTACACTAACACTTTTAAGGTCTTACGAAGTCATCTAGTCTTTTCCACCCAAATTCCTACGACCGAAATTTCACTTGTGGGGCTGTTCCATGACTGTTTGATGACTTGACGTGTTTCAATCTCCAAAATCCAGGATTTCTCAAATCTAAATGGGAAAATCCTACGCCTACTAACCTCACCGTACTCTATGACGAGAGGCAGGTGGTCGGACGTATATCGCATCGCGGTCCTCACGTTTGCAAGTGGAAACGCATCATCCCAATCACTAGACACCAGCACCCTATCCAGTTTCGCCAGAGTTGGATTTATTTGCATGTTAGACCAAGTGAACTTTCGATCGACCATCTCTAACTCTAGAAGCTCCAAGTCATCTATAGTGCTATTGAAGGATTCCTGCTTGCTGTTTTTGTTTGTTGTTGTTGCTGCTTTGTACCCAAATTTATAATTTCACATATAAGATCAATAATGAAAAATGAAATTCGATTTTACAGAAATTGCCAGACCTAAATATGAGCCCGGAAATATCTTATCTCCTAAATAAAATGGGTGAATATCTTATCTTCCTTTTAACCTGAAATTTCAAGAAGTCAAACAGGAACAATAGAGTTAATGAGGCAATAGAATTCCTCCACATGTAGAAAGCACAACATCAAATAATAATAATAATATTAGTTAAAGAAAAGGATAAAAAGTGAGAAATTGATACCAAGGGTTTCTCATGCTTCCAATTGCAATTTTAGGTTCATATCTTCTATATGCAACGATAGATAACGGGACAACTGCTACAATCAATCGTAATTGAGATAGAGAGAAGAAGGAAGAGAGATTTAGATTAATTTGGTTTCGAGAAATTAAGGGGTGGAGAAGATGAATAATCATGAGTAGAATAGAGAGAGCACCGACCTTTTCACAGCACTGCTTTTTAGATGGACATACAGAGAAAGAGAGACATTCATCTGATTGATCGAATTGGGGAATCTTTTATAAATTTGGTGTCAGTGAGCTGTCATTTTCTGGTATTTGATCTATGCAAGATTCGGATTCAATTGATTGGTTCATTTTATTTACTACTTCCCATTTGCTAATCGGTTTTATGTATCCGGCAGTTCAACCAGGTTCATTATAAGAGACAGTTGGATCTAATTGAGTGCTTAGCAGTGTTCTAAGGCGATAGTTGCGCGGCCGATGGGGGCCTAGCGCCTAGACCTTATAAGCGGGGCCTAGGCGGCATGGCACTAGGCGGTTTTAAAATATATATATTTATAAAAAATATAATATTGTATAAAATACAAGATATATATAATACTAAAAGAATAACTCAAAAAATCATAAATAGAAATTAGCTCAATGGTAGAGCGCTCGTCTTGCGTATTGCCCTTTATCAAGATCCAATGAGAGATGGGCGATCGATTTGAGATTTTGAGGATTTTGGGAAAGCAAGGGCGATTTGGGGGATTTCTGATTTAGGGATTTGGATTTTTTGGAGAGAGAGAGAGAGAGGGGCATGGGGGTTAGGGGTTTTGAGAATGTGGCCTGAATCGGTTCACTTAACAAAAAAAAGAAAACCCATTTAGACCCGCCTGGCAACCAAACAGATTTTTAAAAATGCTCAGGCCCTAGGCGAGTCGGCTGGGGACGACTTAGCGCCTAGGCGGCCGCCTAGGAGGATTTTTAGAACACTGGTACTTAGTTTATAAAAATATACTATATTTATGTAAATAAATATTATCTTGTTAGAACTACAAGAGTACATTATAATTATGAGCATATTTGGACAAAGAAAATGATAATATAACTATTAAGACTTTGGGTATACTTGTTTTGTGTTTGAGAACTTAAAACAAGAAGTTTTAAAAAAAAAATTACACCAGGGTCCCTTACATTTATCTAAATTTAATTGTCTCCAAAAGTTGCAAAAATGTATTAAAAGATTGGGTACTCTTTGGGTACGCATCCTGGAGTACCCAAGGAGGCACCCTGGAGTACCCAAGGAGTATCGGTACCCGATACGCACCCGACATGGGCACGTCAACGATTTAGAAGTACCCGTGCTTCATAGCCAGTCAAGCATCTTCACATTAGCCTCACCACAAAACCATATTTTTGCAAGGGGAAATCTTTTTTTTTTTTAATTTTATTATTTGCATTTGTATTTTTTATATGAGAGAGGAAGATCATGAAAGAAGTAGAGAAAGTAGAAGAAAAAACATTAAATAAAAGGGATAAAGGAAGAGCAAGAGAATCCGGAACAGAAGTTCTGAACAATTTGGAGATTGCGGAACCAAAATGAATGGCTGCAAATACCATTGTTTGGAGGACCCCACTGTTTGGTCATGATGTTGGCAAACCTGCACTCCCTATGGATAGCCGCTGAGAGAGAGAGGGTGAGAGGTAGAGTTTAGCGAAGTTTAAATACATTGCACACATCGGAAATATGCCACTTTGATGAAGAAACTCACTAGATCAGTGGTGTTTTTAGGTGATTTCAGACGAAAACTACAAAAAACATCCAATTAACCAATTTCTTGAGGGGAACTCACCCTTGTAACAATCAAGTCAAAACCCATTTTTTTCTTTCAGGAAAACTAAAAGGAATTTGGGATGTAGTGGAAATAGAGAATTTGGAAGGAAGGAGGATGATGGAGAAAGTAAAAGAAAGAAGGATCAACTAGACCAAGATTTGTGAAATGCCAAAGTTAGTAGATAATTGTGAAAAGCTACAAAATTTTTGGAAAAAAATTATCCTTCCGAAATCGAGTCAAATTCAAGCCGAATTTGTGCATAGCCATAACGTCGATGAAGAATCCGAATAGAATATTAATACTTTAAGCAAATCTGACCGATAACTTCTAGTTTTGTAGCACGAACAATGCTAAATGGGTTTGCTAGTGGATCTTGTAGGACCCGACCTGACCCGATCCGAAACGAAACTGACCTCAAGGAGGAGGGCAGAGACGCATTGATTCTCCAAATTTTGACGGTGATCTGATGCCAACTCGCCTTTCCGTTGATGGATGGCAGAACACGGAGAAGTTGATGCGATCTAAAAAAAAGACCGAAATTATTTGCAGTGGGAAAAAGAAAAAATAGGAATAAAATCAGTAGCAAATGAAATTACTAATAAAAAGTTAAGAATTATGCCGACGATCACCTTAGAAGCCACCAAACATCCACCTGTTCAATTCAAAGCAGATCGATGAAGTAAAGGCAAAGGCAGAGAATGAGGATATTAGGGTTGGAACGTGAGCTATTGTGGGAGGTGATGGTAAGGTAATGGGGGGCAATATGGTAATTGTGGACACAACCAGGCTGTTGATGGCTAGGGAGTAATTTGCTACGCTGCAAATATTTATTGTGCCCATCTGCCAACATTAAATGCCCTGCACCCAAGTTGCATCTACGGCAGAACAGAGGGGGTAGAAATCCTATGCGGGAACACGTCGCTTCATTTTTGCGTGTGGGTGAAGGGTATATTTGGAATGGAAACTTCCAGCCTCCATACCGTCTTTTAGTAGAAGATAGATTATCAACAGTGAGGCACAAGAAGTGCAGTTACACTTATATAATCAAACTGGTACGTTTATGTGGATGAATCTATAATTCATATTCACAAATTACTGCTTCTCTTTCAATTATAGTCGTTGCATGTAGAAGATGTATGCGATCTAAAGAAACTTGCACTTCACTTTAGTAGAAAGAGAGTGTGGGTATTCTTTCGTGGATAGATGAGAGTACCATGATAGTTATACATTGTCAGTTTAAATTACTTATTCTATTCAAACTTCATCATCATTTACCAGTATTCCTTTCTTCCAATGGTTTGCATTATCCGAACACATCATATTTGTTGTATGTATATTTGAAAGGTTGATTTCTTCATTTTGGACTTGCTGCACATGCTAGTTACATTACTAACTGGTTCCATACTGTTAGGAATCAAAATGAGCTGAATGATCAGCGAAAGCGTCTACGACCAGGAAAAATATCTCCTCGTCTCCATGTTCCAGATCATATACCAAAGCCTCCATATGTTAAATCTCGTCAGTCACCTGGGATTGCTACAGGACCTGAAATTCATGATGAGAGAGGAGTGGAATGCATGCGGGCCTCTGGAAAACTAGCAGCACAAGTTTTAGAATATGCCGGAACTTTGGTAAAGGTGAGTCTGATAGACAATCTTTTACGCTATTGAATCAATCTTTTATCTGATGTATCTAATATTTCCTTTGTAAAGTTTCTTGTCCTAATAAATTTAATGACTGAAAAATTACACATTAAAATTAAAATTTACTTGCATAATTCAAAAATTGGCTGTTATGATATGTCACTCATTTTATATCATTTTTTGGTACAAATTGAACCCATTTCTTATAGTGTTTTCTTCAGAGTTCGTGGAAAGAGTGGTGTTTTTGGTCACACCTGTTAATGCCTAGAACCAGAAGAGACCCTTCTAAAGGTTAGGATTAGATTGAGACTCTGCAAGAGCTATATGGTGGTATGCACTGAGAATTGAAAATCAAGAGGAGATATTTTTAGCCCTTTATTTTCACTTACTTTTGATGGGATCCTGGAGACGGATGGATGGAGAGATGCTAGAGGTTTCTGAAACTTGGACAAGACGAAGTGAGAAAAGCTGATAGTGATGATAATTGATAACAATTATAAAATTTTTATGCCAAACCTCTTTAGTAAGCGTATTCTTTTATTATCTTATTTACACTTTATATATGTCCAGTTGGTTTGATGATGCCATAGGATCTAACTGGGCTACTCTTATTTTCTTATCCTATGCAATTTTGGTTTTTCTTGGGATACTGACCTATAAAAATATTAAATACTCATAAATAAATTATAACAGTATATTGCCATGCAAAAAGTACTGTCATTGTTCATCATAATAGGTAACAACTTAAAGATAAACACAATTGAATCTAATTATGCAGCCACAAACCTGCATGACCATCTATATTTCAACCTTAAAAAAATTTATTTGGTTCTTAGTCAGAAGTTTCAAATTCATGTTGAATGAGAATCTTTTGGACATGATTTTCCTAAATAATTTATAATTCTTGTTGGCAGCCAGGTACTAAAACTGATGAAATTGATAAAGCAGTTCATCAAATGATTATTGATAATGGAGCATATCCCTCGCCTCTCGGCTATGGTGGCTTTCCCAAGAGTGTTTGTACATCTGTAAATGAATGCATTTGTCATGGAATACCAGATTCAAGAGAACTCGAGGTAAATCTTGGATTGTCATTGATTTACCCGTATTCTAATTTTATGCCTCTCAGCAGTTTGTCCATCAGTCCTTAAATTCTATCCTATACTGTTTGCAGGATGGCGATATCATTAATATTGATGTTACAGTTTACTTGAATGTAAGTTTATTAATCTTGCAGCCATATCTAGAACACTTTCATTTCACATTATCTTCTTATTGCATCTGCATCAATTTTACAATTGACATCTGCTTTTCTTATTGATAGCACCGTAGGTGACCATAATTAAATCCTAGAATTTTTGCTCAGATAGCTAGAATATGACTCGGAGAAACAATTCAAAAGTTTGTGTGAGTTTGCCGTAGGTTGGTTCAACAATGATATAAACAATTATAATCTATATAACTATATAACATAGAGGTATTGGAATATTCCATATAGATTCCACCTGTCAACCTTCATAGAATTTGGCATTAAAGTAAATAAATGTTCAGTTTCAAATTTTCGATAAATGTAGAAAGAGTCGTGGTATTATATATAACTTTAATTTATTTGTTAATGTACTTAACTGTTTTTTATGAGAGCTATTTCTAATTGATTTTTCCTTCATATCTCTCGAATCTCCATATCTTATATTTTGTCTTATTTTTTTCATTCTTTCATATTCAGAGACAATATTTATTGTTTTTCTTTTTTCCTATTTTGTATATACAATATATATACAAGAAGCAACAAATTTAAATAAACATGTATCACATGTGTCTATTACTAGTTTTACTAATGTAAGAGTAATTATTATGAGATATAGTTCTGCTGACCGCAGGAATAACCTAGGGCAAATTATCTATGAAATGAATTCTTTCTGAACAACTACCATCAATCAGGACAAAGTTTTTTTTGAAGACAATGACAAATTCTGGTCATCAAATGCAGTGTTGACATGTGATGATTGGAAAAAAGTTTTGTTGTATACTTAAACCATGTATCCAGTATTTCGACTGATTGACACTTTTGTCATCAGCCTAACAAAGATAATGTTATCATGTTTGATATACAATAATCTGCTTAGAAAATACTGCAATGTTTTATTCTCATTTATATCTGTCTTCATGAAGTTCTCACTTGATTGCTGATAGTTCATTTTCATGCACAGGGCTATCATGGTGATACATCTGCTACTTTCCTTTGTGGTAATGTAGACGACGATGCTGCGAAGCTGGTTCAGGTGAGAATTTGAATTAGCTAAAAAGCTTACCCTAACAGATCAGTGTAATCACTAGTATATTGGCTGATATGTTCATTTCCAATAGGGTTCCATCTTCTTAGTCATTGGAAATAATTGATAATGCTTATAAATAAGTCTCGGGATAGTTAACATTTCACGAGAGTGGATTATTTCCCTTTTCACCGGAGTGTGCTTGTGCCTGTACACAGACACATACCCTTAAGCTCAGGTTGGCATTCTTGTGTGTTTCACTTGTGCCCTTTCTCTAATGCTCATTCCTTGTTATCTTTAATTTGATATGCTACAATTTGTCCAATTCATTTATTGAACATTGTTCAAGTTAGACTTGTGTGTTAATGTATGTAATACTGGCGAGCTCCTAATGATAATATAAGTATGACCTATTTCAGTTCTTTTCCTTTTAAAATTTATTTTTGCATGTAAGTTACACAGTAGAGGTTCAATGGAATGAGGAAGTGAATTATTGAAATGTGAAACTTGTTGAAGTAACTAACATACTAAACCGATGCATGTATAGCTAGTAATTAAAACAGATGCATGTATTCAAGTTAGACTTGTGTGTGAATGTATGTAATGCTGGCGAGCTCCTAATGGTAATATAAGTATGACCTATTTCAGTTCTTTTCCTTTTAAAATTTATGCATGTAAGTTGCATAGTAGAGGTTCAATGGAATGAGGACGTGTATTATTGAAATGTGAAACTTGTTGGAGTAACTAACATACTAAACAGATGCATGTATAGCTAGTAATTAAAACTTCTTTGGTTTATCCAACTAACTCTAACCTTTGATGGGATTGCATATACTCAAAATATTGGGAATGTCATTAATAGGGATATTCATAAATTTAAGTAATCCTTGCAATTGAAAAAGGGGCACAAACATTTAAAGAACATTCATTTGGTACTTGATACCGCCATACCAGTTAACCTTTTCTTTATCCTTATCTACTTATCTTAAAAGGGTTTTTTCCACACAGGTCCAACAAATATTGATATTCTGTATTGGTCTCTCGCAAATTGCTATTTCCATATTAGTCCTCGATCAACTTCAAAAGTTTATCAAAATTTTTTGATTTGAGACTCAAGTACACATAAAAAGTCTGATTCACTGAACCAATATTGGAAAAGTTTTTAGTTTTTTTTTTTTTTTTTTGAGTAGAATGGTCTAGAAGAAAATAAGATTGCAACTGTAGAAAAACTATTTTGGGAGAATGTGACCTTTGCACTTAAGATTTTTTTCTTCTCGAAAGTAGGTGTAATGTATCAGAATTGCTGTGATGTTGCAATTGAGACTATGACTGATCACTTTTAGAGATATGATCGAGGGACTGATATGGAGATAGCCATTTGTGGGAGTATGAACTTCAATATTTGTTGAGAACCTGTGGAAAAAACCATATCTTAAAACTGTATGTTTGGTATAATTTAGTTTATGTCTACTAATTTTCTGTTGGCCACTATTTGTTTCTTCTTGGCCACAATTTGGTGCTTCTTGTTTCCTTGGGAATTAAGACATGCGCATGACTAATGATTAAGAAGTCCTATTCTTTTGATTTTTTTCCGTCAAGATATTCTCATGCTATATTCTTAGTTATCTTTGTGAAAGACTATATGCTTAGTTTCATGAAAGGAAATGATACTTTAAAGATTATTCTCCAGGTAACAAAAGAATGCTTGTACAATGCAATATCTGTATGTGCACCAGGAGTGGAGTTCAAAAGAATCGGCAAAGCCGTACAGTACGATATATCTCTAAATCTT
Organism: Hemerocallis citrina; assembly: GCA_017893485.1. Lineage (NCBI taxonomy): Eukaryota > Viridiplantae > Streptophyta > Magnoliopsida > Asparagales > Asphodelaceae > Hemerocallis > Hemerocallis citrina. Next base: position 95,157,042 of record CM030364.1, on the reverse strand, counting down.
TCTTGTAATGGTTTGGTATTTTATCCAATGCTAGATGATGCATTATAAGGGGGGGTTTAAGATTTTAGCTAGTAAGTAGTAACAGGCAAAAAATTCAGGGTACTACTCATAATTTATATAATACTGCACCGCCATGTATACTAGTTGATAGTTATCATTGTAAGCTCATAACTGTTATGCAGTTTGTGGTACATTGGTTTGTAAAAGAATCAGATAGTGTAAGTTGTGCTATGTATAGAATCTTTCTTCACATTATATTGATCTCTATACACTTTGCCATCACATGAATATGACATGCTTACGGTATTCATTCTAAAGGGGAAAATTGCTTCAATTAAATTTTAGTTTGTTTGCTAGTTGTAGGAATTTGCTTAGTTGTAACCTAGAATATTTTATTAGTAACTTGTTTTGTTTATATAGTGATCATGCAGATAAACATCAGTTTGGTGTAGTTCGACACTTTGTTGGCCATGGGGTCGGTTGTGTTTTTCATTCTGATCCTGTCATTCTTCATTATAGTAAGTAATTTCAGCTCAATTGTTACTTTGATTCTTCCTCTTCTTTTTTTTGCTTTTCTCCCTTAATGTTTTAAATTCTTTGCTAGTAGTAGAAGTCAAATAGGTAGACTCCAAGGCTGTGTTTTTCTACATTAACATTCACTTATATCTCTAGCATTGAGTCCTGTTGCTGCTAATTTTGGTGTGGGAGCAAACAGATGATTTGTGAATTCTTCTAGAAACAATAAAAGCGAACTTGCTGACTTCTTGCCGGCGTTGACCGTTTGTCAACCCTGCCGCTGACCTGCAAAAAGTTCGAAATCCCGGCGACGAACCCTCCGACACTCGAGTCAGTAATCAAGGTGATTATGAAAGAGCGTTTGTGGGAAAAATACTGGTTATCTTTTTTATGGTGGGGGTAAAGGGGTATTTATAGTCACCTTTAGAGACAGTTTAGAGATAATCATTTATCTCTATGTCCCGGTGTTTTTGGATAAGAAACAGAATTTAAATCGTTTCATGATAAGAGATTTGGTTCAAATCGTCTTTTAGAGATAATCATGAATTTGAATTACTCTTTAAATATCTTGGGTTTGTTCATAATAGGCTGTCACCCTGACCCAGTAAGACAGACCCGTTTTTTTGTTATTGGGTTTGGAAAAGACCCAGTTCTTATTTTCGGACCCGTTTATAGGTGAAATTACCGTTTTACCCTTGAGAGCTTTAAGATTCGTGCCCGATTTGAATGGTCCCGATCTAGTTCTATTTTTACCCATATCACAAGCCCCTAACTTCCGAAGATTGAGTTTTACAGTCTTCGAGTAGTAGTTCGCCAGTTTCTAATGGTTCATAGAATTTATCGGCGTTCTTGGGGACGTTTAGAGCTTTCTTGGAGTGTAACGATGCTTTCCTGAGTTTGTAAAATTCTTAGAATTATTTTTAGAATTTTAAGAATTTTTTTGTGAAATTTTTAATCATTTTTTGAATTTTTTATTCAATTTCTGAATTTTAATAATTATTCTAAATTAATAATTATTTTTCAGAATTTAAAAATATTTTTTTGAATTAATAATTATTTTTAGAATTTTTAATTAATATTTTCAAATTTTTAAATATTTTTTTGGAATTTTTAAATAATTAATACAATTTAATAATTAAATAAAAGAAATTACCTTGATTTAATCACGACCGTTGATCGCGATCGAGCACGGATCGGGAGGCAAATTTTTTCCTCTCCTTTTCGTTCGGATCCGCTTCTCTTCGGCTCGAGCCAGCGAACGCTGGCATGCCGACACGTGGCGATCAACGTTAACCGTTTGACTGGGTTAACGTTGACCGTTGACTTTTTTGTTGAACTGTTGATCAAGATTTGGGCGCAAATGGGGGGGATAATTTTTTTCTATCTTTTCGTTCGGATTTGTATCTGCTCGGCTTGATATGGCGATCACGATGAAAGGTTGGCCAACACGGCGAACGGTTGGCGATCATTCGGTGAACGTTTTGGCGAAAGTTCGGTGAACGTTCGGCAAATGTGGTGAACCTTTGGCGAACGATCGACGAACGTTTTGGTGACCATTCGGCGAACTCTGGCGAGCGTTTGGCGAACATTTTGGCGAACGCTTGGCGAACGCTTGGCGAACTCTGCCGATGTTCGGCGAACGTTTTGGCAAACTCTAGTGAACGACAGCGAGGTGACACGTGTCGTTGACCATTGACTAGTCAGTGCTGACTGTTGACTGGTCAACGCCATTTCTCGCATTTTTCGTTTGGATCACCGTCTGTTCGGCATGCTTTGGCGAGCGCTTGGCGAACATTTTGGCGAACGCTCGGCGAACTGTGGCGACTGTTCGATGAACGTTTTGGCAGACTCTGGCGAATGACAGCAAGGCTACACGTGTCGTTGACCGTTGACCGGTCAGCGCTGACCATTGACTTGTCGATGCCATTTCTCACCTTTTTCGTCCGGATCACTGTCTGTTCGGCGTGCTTTGGCGACCGTTCGGCGAACGTTTTGGCGAACTGTGGCGACCGTTTTGGCAAACTCTAGCGAGGCGACACATGTCATTGACCGTTGACTGGTCAACGCCATTTCTCGCGTTTTCGTTCGGATCACCGTCTGTTCAGCATGCTTTGGCAAGTGCTCGGCGAATTGTGGCAATCATTTAGCGAACAATTTGGTGAACGTTTGCGACACGTGGCGCTATGTCGTTGTGACACGTGGCATTTTGACTGTTTGACTGGTTTGGCATTTAGCAAATCCCGACCGTTTGAGATTCTGCGACTCTTTGGGTTCTTTCGGGGCCCACTACCACTCTGACCCAAGCCCGTTATCGCCTCTTATAAATCTCCCCCTTCTCATTTCTCCTCACTTCTTTCTTTCACCCTCTCTGAGTTTTTCACCCACTGGCGATTCTGTTCTCAAGAGATTCCGGCGAGTTTTCCATTCTCCGGCGAGAAATTCCGACCGTGACTGTCAACTTAGAGGTAATTTATTGTTTATTATAAGAGATGTCTAGGATATCTTCGGGTGATGAGGTCTCCCCCTCGGGTCGCGTCGAAGTGCAATCTCCTACTCCTTCTAGAGTGGACAAAGGGAAGGGTGTAGCAGATTTGCCTTCGCCCGTAGTAGACAATTGTCGAGAGAGATCAGAGGATAGGGGAGTTTGGGAGGCATTTGATCATCGTGTAGCATTTGGGGGGCGTTAGACAGTATGACGCCGAGGAGTTGAGGTGTGCATAACAAGGCATGGAGAGGTTTTATGAGGAGAACAAACCCAGAGAGCGCTTCGAAGCGAACGACATCATCACAATACTCACAGAGGCAGACTTGGCCACTATTCGGAGAGGTTATATATGATCCTCTCGAAGTTTGATCTCATTTTGCCTAGCCCCGGAGTTAGATCTTGCTCTCCGTTTCCCCTCGGCCTATGTGTATTTTCCTTCGACGCTTTTTAGGCAGGGCTTCGTCTCCCTCTTCACCCTTTTGTGAGGGAGGTCTTGAGGTGGTGCGGTCTCGGTCCAATCCAACTCATACCGAACATATGGAGGCATGTTACGGGGTTTGTGCTTCATTGCCAAGCTACCGGGATCGAGCCTCGACTCAACGTTCTTCGCATGTTATATAAGATTCATCAGAAGACCCGAACGGAGTATTGGTTCTATCTCACGGCACGCAAGGGTGTGAAGTTGGTCGACAACCCTGACTCGGTGACATCTTGGAGGGGCAAGTACTTTTTGATTCGGAGTAGGGAGCCGTAGGGTATCCCAACGGCGTGGAGGGAGGATGTGCCGAAGCGGGCGAAGGAGGACCCTGTTATAAGCCCTGAGGATGATGGTTGGCACTCTTTTGGACCGATCGATGCTGCATTGGAAAGAGATCTCAGAGGAGATTCTTTTTAAGGGGGGGCTTAGCCCGATGAACCCTAGTACGCGTTTTTCTTCATGTTAATCTTCACTATTTAGTTTGCGCATGTTTTCTAACTTCTTTAACATCTTTTGTCTTCTATTTGCAGAGGACGCAAGCATGGACTTTGATGATATCATGTCTAGGTGTTCGGGCCTGAGCGGCAAGCGGGCCGAAGAGAAGAAGAGGAAGAGTCCAATTGTCAGACCTTCGCCGTCGAAGGCTGCTAGGAGTGAGGGCGGTGCCCCTCCTGTGGTGGATTTGGTGTCCGCCCCGGCTATTTGGCTGTCCCCACTACGGGAGACCTCTCTATCGGCGGCTTTAGCTCTCGAGGCTCCTCCTTTTACGGCGGGGGCAGAGATGATCCTGATAGAAGAGGATCTTCGTTCCTGATTGGCAAGTCAGGAGACATGATGGATTTCTCGGGGATTCGGCCAGCTGCATGGACGCGATTCGCCACTTGGCTACCCCGAAGGATAGGGCCTCGATGGAGCATGGGGCCGTGGGGGACTTGGCCTTGGAGATTGCGAATGCGCACATGATAATAAGTTCTTAATATTTTTTTCTTGCTCAAGGTTTTTTTTCCTTTTGTAGCATTGTTATTTTTTCTCCTGGCTTGTGACTTCAGTTTTGCTTTTTTTTTGTAGGCTGTCTGCTACTTTAGCCACCTGTTGAGGCAAATGGCGGAGCAGGAGAGGGAGCTGAAGGCGGTGCAGGACCGAGAAAGGATCGAGCGATTGAGAGCCAAGAAGGAGTCAGAGGTGGCAGCACTCTTGGCAGAGACTCAAGCCACTCAGATCTCTCTACTGGAGCATACGTTGGCCAAGGAGAAGGAGACTGTCGCATTGGAGAGGGAGCAGGCCGCTTGAGATAGGGAGTTGGAGAGAGAGAAGGCAGCCAGGGATAGAGAAGGTGCGGTGCGGGAGGCTGAGGAGAAGGCCGTGGGGTAGTTGGAGGGGAATATGCTGAGGCCTATGCCAAGGCCTTGGATGATGTGAGCAAGTGCATCCCTGACTTTGAACGTTTAGGGTACTCGTTGTCCTCCCTTCCGACCAGGAAGAAGGGGAGGAAGTGGAGGAAGAGGAGGCTGAAGTGGGTCCTCTCGCTGCGGTTGTTGGCAGTGCTGGGATTGGAGGAGAGGCGGGGGGCGAGCCTTCCACTCTTGCGGCACCGCCAAACGAGGTGGACCCTTGACTTCTCTGTTTACTTATTTTGTAGTTGGCGTTGCTCGTCTTTTTTCTTCTTTTTTTTTCGTTTTGTATTTGCCAAACCGCGGACTGGCCACCGCTCGTTGTAGCTTCATCTTTTAACTCAATGAAAACTTGGCTGTTTTTGCGTTTTGTTTTGAAATTTTGATGTACTCGTAGAAGTCTCTCTCATGATTTTTTGACGATATCTCTTAAGAGTTTTTTATCCCACTTTTCTATGGTCGGCAGGTTGCCGTGCACCACTCATGTTTCTCAGGACAGCAGGATGTCCCAGCTTCGTTCTAAGCTCTGTATTATTGAGTTGGGACTTGCTCAGTCTCGGAAAAGACTTTCGAAAGATGAAGCGGAACTCAGCCACTTGATGAGAGTGTTATCTCAGCAAGATATATCAGAGCGGCGCAACAATGAGGCATCGCGAGAGGTACCCTCTGTTGGGGTAGAAGATGGTCCTTCGGGGAGGCAACTGCGAGTCTTCACGGGTTAAGCTCCTCCGCCACTCCTTACTTTTGGCTACCACTGAGAGAGATGGGTAAAAGAATGTAGTGCTCGAGAGGAGCATGGAGGTTGCCCATCTTTGGAGGATAATTCTCGAATTTTCCACAGGGAGTGTACCTCGTTTGAACTTCAAGGTGAAAGACGATTCTCTCAAAGAGAATAATTGAGCTAGAGAAGGAAGTTCACCAATTGAAGAGGCTTCATGATGGTGGTAATGTCAGGAGCACGTCGTGCTCGCGAGAGGAGCGTGCCCAAGGAAGGTCATTTCATGAGTTGGCTCTCCGTTTGCCTTAAGTCCCGCGAGTCTAGGGGATGCTCAGAGCGGAGTAGCTGGTTCGTCTAGCAGGGCATTGGTTGGAAGAGCCGCTAGATCAATGGGCCTTGATGGTACGACTCGGCTTGAGGATCTAGAAATTTCTTCAAGGGGGTCGAGTGAGCGGCATAGCGCTCGTCGGCCGCACATATCTCTCAACAGAAGCGTCCCTCTTTCTAGAAAGAGTTAAGGAGATCCTTGTGTTTTTTGTAGGAGCTTGTGTCCCAATAAAGCTTGTAATCCAGATTTTTGTTATGAAATAAGATTTTCTGAGCACTTGAGCAATGTTTTTGTTGGTTGTGCCTTTCTGATCTTGTAATTGGTTCCTCTTTGGAGTAAAAATCCGCCAAGTGTTTGAGTGTTAGTTTCTCTTGTCGGATCACAAGAATGTCGCAAGTTTCATTTAAGAGTTTCCAACAGTTGTGGGAGCAATTCCGAATGGCGAGCTACTTCGCACTTGCTCATTTGCAAGTGGCTAAAGTGGCATCGAATCAAGTGTTGGACTCCGAACTTGTCGTTTAAGAGTTTTCAACAGTTGTGGGAGCAATTCCGAATGGCGAGCTACTTCGCACTTGCTCGTTCGCAAGTGGCTAAAGTGGCATCGAGCCAAGTATTGAACTCCGAACTTGTCGTTTAAGAGTTTCCGTACTTAATGCGTACGCTTTTAGGATAAAACAATCAGTTTTGACAACAGTTTTTGGGAAAATAAACTATGTTGTTATAAAGGAGAAAACTAAGTGGCTGCTTCTAAGTTGCGAGCCTTCATTACATGGCAATGAATAAAAAAACAACAGAAGTAAATAAAAACAAAGGAATCTAGCTTTCTTGGAATTTATCAAATGCTCTGCATTCCAAGTTCTTGGTACTTTCTCCCCCCCGGGTCTTCAAGTTGATACGCACCAGGGCGGACTACTCTGGAGATCCTGTATAGCCCCTCCCAGTTTGGAGACAGTTTTTCTTTCTTGCTCGGGAAGGAGATCGATAACCTTCTGAGGACCATGTCTCCTTTGAGATTTGTGGGGCGGACCTTCTTGTTGTAGGACTGCTCGACCCTACGCTGGTAGATATGTTGGCGAATGGATGATCTTTCTCGAATCTCGTCAATGAGGTCAAGATTGCCTCGGAGATGGTTGGAATTTCGTTCTTCACTGTAGGCTAACAAGCGGGGAGATGGTAGGCTAACTTCGAGTGGAATTATGGCTATGAGCCATATGTCAAGTTAAACAGAGATTCTCCTGTCGGAGTCCGTTTAGTGGTGCGGTAGCTCCAAAGCACATTGGGAAGTTGTTCAACCCACAACCCTTTTGCAGATTTGTCGAGTCTCTTCTTTAGGCTAGCAAGAATTTGCCAGTTGGCGTTCTCTGCCTGACCGTTGGATTGCGGGTGGGATATTGAGGTGAATCGCTGTTGGATGCCGAGATCCGCACAGAAGTTGCAGAAGGTCGCCCCTATGAATTGGGTCCCGTTGTCAGTCACTAGGATCCGAGGGATGCCGAACCGGCAGACAATGTTCTTCCAGAAGAACTGCTGGACCCTATTCTCCGTAATAGTTGCTAAGGGCTCGGCTTCAATCCATTTCGAGATGTAATCGATCGCAACAACGAGGAATTTTTTCTGACCAGGCACCGGAGGGAAAGGCCCGAGCAAGTCCATTCCCTACATAGCAAAGGGGATCAAACTGGATAAGGAAGATAGCTCGGCTTGAGGCGTACGCCGAATGGATGAGAACCTTTGACAGGGAGCGCACTGGCGAACATGCTGTTCGGCGTCACTAAGGAGCGTGGGTCAGAATAGCCATGATTCAGGATTTTGCGGGCAAGTGACCTCGCTCCCATATGGGCACCACTGACTCTTCATGAACCTCTCTTAGGGCGTACTAGGCTTCTTCAGGAGAGAGACACCGCAAGTAGGGTCTGTCGTCTACTTGGGTGTAAGAGCGCTTGTACATAACTCCCCCGATGAGCGTATATCACTCGGCTCTAGTTTTGACTTTCCTAGCTTCTTTAGGGTATGGGGGGAGGATTCATTTTTCGAGGAATTTGAGGAGGGGCTTCATTCAATTTTTCCCATGTGCCAGGAGTGGTGTCTCCATTAGTTCGAGGCTTCCTTTCTCAATGTTGGGTCTTAAAAGAACTTCTATCAAAACAGTGCGCTCAAGCCCTTTGGTGAGAAGAGAAAGCCAACTTTGATAGGGCATCTGCCTGTCCATTTTCTTCTTGGGGGATTCGTAGGACTTTTGCTTCTTGGAAGGTGGCTAGCAGCTCCTTGACCTTAGCCAGATACTAGGCCATGCGGTCATCTTTAGCCTCGTACTCCCCCGAGACTTGCTTTACCACCAGCTGGGAGTCGCTAAATACCTTGACGCGTTGAGCGCTAGCATTGCGTGCCAAGAATAGACCGGCTATGAGTGCTTCATACTCTGCCTCATTGTTTGATGCTCGAAAGTTGATGCGGAGCGAATACTGGAGAACAAAGTCATCTGGGTCGGTTAGGATGACCCTCGCTCCGCTTCCCTCAGCGCATGAGGACCCATCGACATAAATGCTCCAGAACGGGGGTTCCTTGCCTTCCTTGCAAGGGTCGGGGATGGTGCTTTCCAATATGAATTCTGCTAGGGCTTGAGCCTTAATAGCGGTCCTTGGCTGATAGCCGATATCGTGTTGGCTCAGCTCGATGAACCATTTCATGTGGCGCCCCGAACTTTCAGGCTTGTGCAACTCTTGCTTGAGAGGTTGGTCGGTAAGAACGACCACCGAATTGGCTTGAAAATATGGGCGGAGCTTTCGAGCAGCCATGACCAATGCTAGGCCATCTTTTCTATCTTGGAATAGCGGAGTTCGGCATCCCGGAGGACCTTACGTATTAGATCAGCCTCTGGGCTTTGTCTTCTTTCCTCACTAGGACGACACTGAGGGTTTGTTCTGATGTGGCGAGGTAAAGGTAGAGGATTTCCCCAGGATTGGGCTTACTCAAGAGCGGGGGGTTGACCAAATATATTTTGAGTTGGTTGAAGGATTCCTGCTGCCATTTTCCCCACTCAAAGCCTTTTATTCCTCTTAGGGCCTTGAAAAATGGGACACTTCTCCCCTGACTTGGAGAGGAAACGCCCTATGGCAGCGAGGCTCCCTGTGAGCTTTTGTACTTCCTTAACGCTGGACGGGAGAGCCATATTCAATATGGCTTGGATCTTCTCTAGGTTGGCTTATATGCCCCTCTGGCTAACCATAAACCCTAGGAATTTGTCAGACGATACCCTGAAGGCATATTTAGACGGGTTGAGCCTCAAGTTGTGACTTCGCAAGACATCGAAGGCTTCCTGAAGGTCGACCACATGGTCCTGCTTCCTGAGGCTTTTTATGTAATGCCTCGAATTTGTAAAATACCAAAAATACCTGTTTTTATATTCCTGGAGTGGTGATAATTTTATTTGGTGTATTTTTAATAATTTTATTTGGTGTATTTTTATTTTAAATATTGATATTGGTGTCTGGATTTGTGTTCGATTGGTATTATTGATATATTAGAGCTCAGAGTTGAGATTTATGTGAAGAAATATTGTTTATTTTTATTTTATAATTTTGGTGGATTAATATGAGATAATTTGATGTATTTTTGTATTGTTCGTATTATTAAAGAAAAAAGTTGGGGTTTATTTGAAAAATTTTCGGGAATTGGGGGCTCAATTGTTAATATACCGTTATATAGATATATTAATATTACTAATTATTTTTTTTTTCAAAAAAACCTCCCTTCTCTTCTCCTCCTTTCTTTCCTTCTTGGTTCTCTTCCCGACCGAAAGAAACCCAAATCGGCCCGACTTCTCCCCGCCCTAATCCACCCCATTTCTTCGTCGTTTTTAAATTAATTCGAGGGATAGGCTAATTGAAGGGTTCTCTACATCGTGGCAGCGTCGGTTTTTGGAGAGGGCTTTGGGAAGGTATACCCTATTTTATTTTATTCTATAAAATTAAGTGGTTAATTTCTATTGAGTATGAGTATTATGGTAGGAAGATTTAAAGATGTTGGGATTGGTCAAGTCGAGAAATTAGCAGATTATTAGAGAGTTTGCAAGTTGTTAATAACTTAGGGATTTGGGTTTATAAAGGGGGAGTAAATATATGAGAATTTGTCTCTTCTATAGTAATAGAAATTTTGTTGAGACATTAGGATATTTTAGGGGTGATTTTAGTTATTGTTTGGGGGATAAAAATTTCGTAGGATTTTGAATATTACGTGCATCGCACGTGTGTATCCCAGGCGTTCAATAACGCATGTGTGATATTTGGATTAGTGTTATTAGCTCCTGTGATTGGTTTGGATGATTTGAGCCTTAATTGCTTTGAAATTTGATGATAGGATATAATAGCGACTTTAGATGCGGGATGGCGCGGTGGCGCTCCAAGTCTTCGTGGGATATTCTGTGAGTATGATATCTTTTATTTTATGTACATGGTGTGTTATGAAAATTTTAAATTACGATTTGAGTATAGAAATTCATACTTAATATACAGAGTAAAATCTATTGGAGTGAAGATATTAGTATGTATGTACGAAAGTGTGTTGATTCTTGTAAGTATATATGTATATAAGTTACATAGTTGTAATATTTAAATTTGAGGAGTTATGTTGATCTGGATATATGTATGTGTATGTGTGATGTGTGGTCACCTAGGCAGTTAAAATCGGTTTTCAGAACTAATCGGTCTAGGAGCGATTAATGATTAATCGGTTAATCGTAAAATAATCGGGGATTAAATCGGAAAAATCGTTATATATATAATTAAAAAAAAGTTATATAATCACATTATCTAGCAACCATAAATCCTAACATAAAATTATTATGAGATTATCAAATAGGAACATATAGTTATAGAGAAAAAAGAGTATTTGGTTTGAGCTAAGTTTGGATTTTGGATGTGGGTCGGATTGGATTTGCTGGTCGGTTCTATCAAACAAAATCAATCGGGGAGGACGAGCAGTGCGAGCAATAAGAGGAGGTGCAAATGCGGGCCGGGTCAAGTATGCAACGGTATAGGGAGAGCAACGGCGGGTCGGGTTTAGGTTTGCTCGAGGAAGAATAAGAGAATCAGTTTGGGTTTGGGTTTGGGTTTGGGTTTGGATTTGCACGAGAAAGAAGAAGAGAGTGGCAATATGTCGGTTTGGGTTTGCGCGAAGATCAGAAGGGTTTGAATTTTGAATTTGAATTTGGGCTGGATTTAGCCTAAATAATGCAAACGAGCATGGAAATTAGAGGAGATTTAATCAGTTAATCGGCCACATAAAATCGGCCGATTAACCACTAATCGGCCGATTATTTCCGATTAAATCGCTAACTATTGAAATATTATAAATCGCTAAAAAAATAATCGCTTAGCTTCCGATTAGCGATTAATCGGGGATTAATCGGGCATAATCGGGGATTTTAACTGCTTAGGTGGTCACCTGACTAATGTGAGGGGATTGAAAGCATGGTGTATATGATATGATATTGTGATGCGATAACATGATGAAGTGAATGATATAGTGTATGTGTGATAGGTGTGATAAATTGAAAATTTTATGTAATAACGTGATGTGAAAATTGGCATGATGTGTGTGTGCGCCATGAGGATGACTAATGGTTTGTGTATGCTTATGAATTTAATGGAGTTCTATGCTTTCATGTTATATTATAAAGGCGAAAATATATTATAAATGAGTTATGTTATAAACGAGATATATTTATATATGGAGTTATATTATAAAGGAGATATCTATATATGTGGAAAAATATTATAAAGGAGATATATTATAAAGGAATATATGGAGATATTTTATAAAGGAGTTATATTATAAAGGAGATACATTTATATATGGATATATATATTTATATAGGGAGATTTAAAGGAGATAATTTAATATTGCAGTGCCGCACAATCTCCCAGGGATTTGGGATAAACCCCACAGGCCCGGGATACACCCGAGAACAGGAGTTATATATATATTGCCCCAAATTTTATATTATATTGTCCGAAATTTTATATTTGAGGATCAGGAGTTATATATTGCCCCAAATTATATTTGGGGATCAGGAGTTTCCCTCGCTGGTATAGGGCCAGGAGGAAGACGTAGCCTCGGATGTGTAAGACTCCTATGGAGCGTCGATCCGCGTGTTATATTTGTTTGACTAGCCTTTTGGCTGGACATGCGCGCAACCGTACTTTCAATCCAGCTCACTAATGATAGATGCTTAGGACACCTGGATCTGAGTGATATGGTGGGTTAGCGGGATTGAAATGCATGGGGGGAGGCACAGAGATTCCTGTGTTGTACGAGGAGGTCAGTTGTGTGGGCACTGAAAAGGAGAAAAAGATATGTGTATGTGTACTGAAGGAGTATATGTATATGTGAAGATACTGATGTTATGATATATATTGTGGAGACTATTTATATTACAGGAGATATGAATATACAATGGGAGATATATATATGTGTGTATATTGACATATATGTATAACAAAGCTAAATTTATAAACATGGAGTTGTGTATTTTACTTGATAAAGGGAGATTGAATATATTATGAGATGAGAATGAGAAAGTAAAGAAAGGAGATGAATAAGTATATAGAGTATGTATGTGAATGAATATTAGAAACGAAGAAAATGAGTTATGCAATTATGAATAAAAGGTAAGGTGGGATATAATATAAGAATGAGAAGTTAAAGTAAGCGGTATTATGAGTTGTGAATGGATATTAAAGTAAAGTATGGCTTGAAACAAGTTGGTATGCCTTGGAATTGTGACCAGGAACTACCCGCTTGCTATTTCGGAGGAAATAGTGGGAACTACCTGCCTAGGCACAACGTCAAGGTAGATCGGTGGAGTGTGGAGTATTGTTATATAGTTAAGGTTCTATTACAAGATAAGTATGAAAAGAAAAGTAAGTTGTGTGGGGAGATGTGAATGCAAATAAGGTAAAGTAAGTTGTACCCTGAGTTGTAAATAAATATTGGAGTGCAACGAGTATTGAATGAGTATTTAATTAAATACGAAGTATAATATGGATGTGATACGCTTTCGAATTGTGTCGAGGAACTACTCGCCCACTATTTCCGTGGAAATGGTGGGAACTACCTGCCTTGGCACAACAACTTTCAGGATGAAATGGTGAGTATGATTTTATTCATGTATTTGAAGTTTTAAAAGTTGTAATAAACTGAATTTGTTGATATGATTTATGGATGAGGCGTATTGAGATAAAGTGTATTGGTATAAATTTATGGATAATGGATTAGTTATGAATATAGGGGTGAGTTATATTTATATAATGATATCGAGATATGGTAAGTATGATTATACTAAATATATGATTATATATGACATACATAAGTGGTTATGTGTGTTAAATTATGGATATATAGAGGAGTGCGGATTTGAAGAGTACTTTGATATAAAGTCGTATTTATGATGTTTTTATGTTCAGATTTCAAGCTGAATCCTGTTATCTTGAAAATTGTAAGTTTAATTTATTTTCCTTATATAGTTTGATTTATTTATTAGATTAGTAATTATACTCACACCAGAAATGGCTAACCCCTTAGTGTTTGGGGGGATAGGGGAGTCCCAGGACTACCCTAGATCCTCTGCTGTTACAGGTCCTCAGCAGTGCAGAGGTGAGGCGTAGATTTGTAGAGGGGAGTTTTTACTTTTGAAAATTTATCTATAAGTTTAATTACGTGAATAGTGAAATTTATGGTTTAAATTGTAATTTGAATGTATCAAGTACATGGATGACAATGATGAGTATAGTATGGGGTAGTATGGTATGTTCTCGACCCGTACCCATCTCGTTGTGGTGTACCGGTCTCTGTGGTATGTCTTACAAAGATTTTTCTAAAAACTTTACCTCGTTTACAAAGAATTTTATGGTTTTTATTTGATTTTTGATATTCCATTATGAGTTTGGTCCCCAGAGCATATATATTGATTGCCTGTATGTTTCTGCTCATTTTGGCCTGAGGAGCCAGTAAATTATTGCATGTGTTGTGAGCTACAGAATTTTGAGCAGAATTCCGTAAGCTATTTGTGTTTCGGGGCAGAAATTATAGGGAAAGTTCTGCCAAAATTTTATTTGAAATATAACTATTTTAGTTTGTGTTTAAAGTGATATAGACATTGAAAGAATTAAATTTGGAGCCAAAAAAAAAATTGGGACGTTACAGTTTTACCAACATATTATCCACATAAACCTCCATGTTCCTCCCAATTTATTCCTTAAAAATCTTGTTGATGAGGGCATGACGCAGTAACAATATAGGTCTTGATCTGTCGTAAAAGAAGTCTTCGGAATATCAGGGGGAACATCTTGATCTGATTGTACCCGGAGAAAGCGTCCATAAAGCTCATGAGTTCGTGATCGGAAGTGGTGTCGATTAGTGCATCGATACTAAGAAGCGGGAACGGACCTTTTGGATAGGCCTTGTTCAGATCTGTGAAGTCAATACAAATTCTCCAATTTTCTGTTGGCCTTATTCACCATCACGACGTTGGAAAGCCACTCGGGGTAATTAACCTCTTGGATGAACCGAGCCGCCAAGAGTTTATGCACTTCTTCTTTGATGGCTTTTTGGCGGTCCGGTGCAAACTTACGACGCTTCTGTTGGACAAGTTTAGCTTTGGGAGCTATGCTGAGGTGGTGCATGTGTAATTTTTTCGAGATATCGGGCATGTCGGCAGCGGTCCATGCGAACAGGTCTCGGTTCTCTCTTATGCATTGGACGATGTCGGCTTTGACTGGGTGGGGGAGGACTTTGATCACTTGGAACGTCCTGGTCGGGTCTTCTTTGGAAAAAGCCACTTCTTCTAACTCATCATCCGGCTCCGAGATGGCTTGGTTGCTCTCTCGGGGGAGCTCAAGGTTTCAAAAGAGGACCCGACCCCCTACTGAAGTCATGTAACATTTTTGGGTAGTCTCCTGGCTCTCCCTGACTTCTCCCAACCCCTGTGGAGGTTGGGAATTTCATCTTCATATGGAAGGCGGAGAGTACGGCTTGGAGCCCGGCCAGGCCGAGCCGGCCAAGGATGGCATTGTATGCGGCCTTTACATCAACAACCATAAAATCCATTGATTCTGTTTGGGTGGCTGGGGTTTTGCCAACGGTTACGTCAAGAGTGATAACTCCTTCGATGATCACTGGCACCCCGGAGAATCCGTGGAGAGTGTAGCCGCGGGTTTAAGGTGGTCTCGGGACAACTTAAGGGCATGGAAGGCCTTTAGGAAGAGGATATTGACAGAGTTGCCGTTGTCGACTAGGATCTGGCGCACTTCGTGGTTGGCCATGTGGAGGCTGATTACGAGAGCATCACAGTAAGGCGTTAGGACGCCTTCCAAGTCTCTATCTGAAAAGGTCACGAGGACCCCGAAGCCTTTGGGTGGAGGATGGTTCTGTACTGAGTTTACTTCTCGGTTGAAGGCTTTTCGATAGGAGTTCGACTCTCCCCCCATCGGGCCTCCGTGGATGAGGTGCATGATTGCTTTAGGTTTAGAGTCAGGAGACTCTGCAGGTCTTTTAGCTCGCTTGTTTGCCCCTCGGGGTGGATGATCAACTCTGTCCTTCCTAACAAACTTGGTCAGTTGCCCTCTCTGAATGAGGACCTCGATCTCATCCTTAAGGTCCCTGTGGAAGCAGCACCAATTATCTATGTTTCTCTTTTTGCCTGGGGTATTCATCTTTGGTGGAGGTTGGAGCAGCCCTTCTTTACCGACTCTCCATGAGGATAGCCGAGACACTGACATTGAGAGGGGTGAATTTTTCAAAACGGGGAGGAAGGCGGCGCTGGCTGCTGTTATCTTTCTGGAGCTTCTTAGTGCCTTCTTCATCTGCTCCCTTCCATTTGTTCCTAGACAGGGGCTCCTTATGGTCATGAAGAAGGAGGGCTTCTTTCGCCCGAATATACTTTTCACTCCTCAGTAGGAGCTCCGAGAAGTCTCAGGGTGGCTTCTTGGCGAGGGATGTCTTTAGGTCGGCATGGTTGATGTTGTGTCGGAACGCTGTCGAAGCCACCAAGTGATCGAGGGAGGCGATAGGCCGAACCTCGGTGGTGAAGCGTCGGACATAGTCTCTCAGGCGCTCACCCTTCTTCTGACTTAGTACTAACAAAGATGTGCTCATCTTCTCGGCTCGGCGGCTGCTGACGAAGTGGCTGAGGAAGAGCTCCTCAAACTGATCGAACGAGAAGATGGAGGCGGGGAACAGCCGGGAGTACCATTCTCTCGCAGGTCCCTTCAATGTGGCTGGGAAGGTCTTGCAAAGGAGCGCATCTGAGGCTTGGTAAATCATCATGAGAGTTTTGAAACTCTCGATATGATCGGTTGCTGGATCCGACTCCTCGTTGTAGGACTCGAAGTGGGGGGGGGGGCTTGAAGGTCTTAGGGACCGGAGTTTTCATGATGGCCCTGGAGAATGGAGGCCTACTTGGGCAGAAATTCTTGGCCCGCTGTTCTTCTAGGTTAAGTCTGCTTAGGCGCCTCTCCATCTCTCAGAGACGGCGATGGACGGAGTCGTCCCTCTGGTCAAGTCGGATCGACCCTCGGGATTCTCCTTCGTGAGGGGCGGCATGGCGAGGGCTAGGCACACGTTGATCATGACTCGGGGTATGGTGAGGGCTAGGCGCATGCTGATCGTGACTAGTGGTAATGTTGAGGGCTCGCAAGATGTCCTCTTTGAAGTTCTGGAACTCTGCCTGAGTGACCGGTGCCCCTCCATCCCGGCGGTTTCTTGGTGCTGATCGACTTGTCGGGGTAAGACTTCTCTGCTGACGACATGGATAGGACTCTCTTCGCCTCCTTGGGGAGGGGGTTCTTTTAGATCTTGGCCTGTGGGGGGACCGAACTCTCTGGACCCTTCGGCGCTCAGGGCGAGGGACTTCATTAATAGATCGCCTCTCATTCAAGCGAGTTCGAAGGTCTACCCTTTGCTGGCGGTTAATAATAACTTGTTGGAGATCTTCCGGCCCTGGAGGACTTTGAGAGGCTAGGGAGTCGGTTGAAGGATTGTGGACCGAGACATGGTCATGGTGAGAGTGTTGTTCCCGACGGCTTTGACAGGAGCCCCCCTGGACCTGGGAGGTGCCTGTTGAGAAGGAGGCTGTTCTGACTGTGGTTGCTGAACTTGTTGGTCTGGTTGAGGAAGAACATCTTGGAGTGGAGGAGGAAGAGGAGTGGCTCTTCGGCTGGACGCTGCTGCCTTCCCTTTTTCTTTTGGAGGCATGGCTAGAAACTACTTTCACCGGAGGATATGGTTGGATCGCTTTTTCTGTTTCCTACAGACGGCGCCAATCTGTTGCTGCTAATTTTGGTGTAGGAGTAAACATATGATTTGTGAATTCTTCTAGAAACAATAAAAGCGAACCTACTGACTTCTTGCCGGCGTTGACCGTTTTTCAACCCTGCCGCTGACCTGTAAAAAGTTCGAAACACCGGGATGGATCCTGACGACGAACCCTCCGATGCTCAAGTCAGTAATCACGGTGATTATGAAAGAGCGTTTGTGGGAAAAGCACCGATTACCTTTTTTTGGTGGGGGTAGAGGGGTATTTATAGTCGCCTTTAGAGACAGTTTAGGAATAATCATTTATCTCTCTGTCTCGGTATTTTTAGGTAAGAAACAGAATTTAAATCATTTCATGACAAGAGATTTGGTTCAAACTGTCTCTTATAGATAATTATGAATTTGAATTACTCTTTACATATCCGGGGTTTGTTCATAATGGGCTGTCACCCTAACCCAGTAAGACAGACCCGTTTTTGAGTTATTGGACTTGGAAAAGACCTAGTTCCTATTTTCGGACCCGTTTATAGGTGAAATTACTGTTTTACCCCTGAGAGCTTTAAGATTCGTGATTTGAATGGTCCCGATTTAGTTTTATTTTTATCCAGATCAAGTCCTTTTTAAACTTTTTAAGTATGAATGGGTTGAGGTCATAGAACTGTATGTTAATTTCATTTGAGGTTTCCTTTAAATGAAGGGTCCACCTTTGTAGCAGTTTTATATAGATAATGGTATATACACCCTTGTACACTACCAAATGAACCCACCCTGATGTGGCATTCCTTATCGGCACCGGCACTAGTACATCATCAGCCGAACGAAAATCTAACTCTATTTCTCAACCAAACCATACCCTAATTAATCTCTAATTAATTTTATTTCAGATTTAGTCACGTGGAATTAGTTTCATTAGTTCTGTTGATGTGCAAATGCTGATTAAGATTGCGACATCAGGGTGTATTCATTTGGTAGTGTACAAGGGTGTGTGTATAGCATTATTCTTTTATATAATATAGTTCATTTAGTGAACTAGCAGTTCATGAGTTTTATGACCTAATTAATTCTTTTATTTAGAGTGACTGACTTTAGATATTACAAATTTAGAAGGTATAGCCAGTGCCTTTGTTAATTATTCTCTGATGTCTTGGAAAAATAATTTTTAACACTCAAATTATTTTGCTACGCATGTTTATCTCTATAAAATATACCATATACGGATGGATTTTTTTTTTTTTTTTTTTTTTGATGTAAATATACGGATGGATTTATGATAACGATACTATTCCGGAAGCTTTGCTAATGTTTAAATACTTTTAACATTTTGGATAAATCCCGTTGAAAATGTTTCTCATTATGACAATTGTAGAAGACTAGAACTTCAACATGGTAGTCAATGGGTATCAATTTTTACTAGGATATAGCAAAAGCTGTTGTTAAAACAATAGTACCCAACCTTACATGAGCATCATTTTCATTCTTCTCTTTTCTGATACTTCGTACAGGAAATAATGAGCGTGGACGCATGATATTGGGCCAAACATTCACAATAGGTATATTTCTCTGTTGCCTTCTTAGCAAATAGTATGTGGTAACATACTAGTAAATAGCACATGAGATGCAAGAATATACCCTGTTTTATCCTTGATTATATTTCTGTAAAGTTACTTTGATATACTACAATATTCAAGTAGGTAATAGAAGTTAGGAACTTATATTCATATTTATCGAAATATGTATTCAAAATTTTCTTTTCTTTCATGCTATGGATATTCACTATATTTTTGGAAGGGATATTCTTGTGTTTCTGTAGCTTTATTCAGCTTGGATTTATGCTAATGTCATTTTTCTTCAATATCCAAGTATAAGTTTCACTTAATTGCATATCATTCTTTGTGGATTTATTTTAAATTCTTGCCATTCACGATGTTTGTAATTTCCATCATTTTTCTCATTCACTATTTCTTTTTCGTTGTTGAGAAAATTCCTAAAAGAGAGTATTTTGCAGAGCCGATGCTTACGAATGGGAGTACCAACCCGGTAATATGGGGTGATAACTGGACGGCAGTAACTGAAGATGGAAGCTTGTCTGCACAGTTTGAGCACACTCTGCTCATCACAGAAAAAGGAGCAGAAATTCTAACTCAGTGCTAAAATTTTTCCAGTACATATTGGAAGCAAAATAAATGCATTCATTCTGCCATATTATTCAATTTTGCAGGAACTCTTGAAAAATTGTGGATTTTGTTTTGTTTTTTTTTGTTTTTGATAAAAGATGACACCAGTCATCGTTTCATTAATAAGAAATAACGAAACAAAGTAGTACAACATAGATAAAAACACGTGAGCCACATGCATCACGATACATCAAAATAACTCGGACCTACCCGAGTTCAAAAGTAAACAACATCATAAAAGGCCACTCGTGAGCAACCGGCTACACGAAGCTACAAAAGAACTCGGTCGAATCCGAGGACGAAAAAGAAAACAACAAGTGGGACTAACCGCCCCTAATCACCGAGCCGGTACCCCCGTCTGATACTGCTGCCCTGGCTAGCTCCGTCGTTGTTCTTGACTCTTTAGACCAGCTCCTTAGCACCAAAAACAGCTCAAAACATGGCTGTTTCCACGATGCACCAACCTCGCTATTCTTCTTCGCTGTTCTTGATCCTCTTGGCTGTTTCCTGAGCGCCTGCCCAATCATAAATCAGAAAGAAAATTTTATTCATGGAGCAAGGAATTCTGTAAACTTTATTGCGAAAAATTAAATCATTTCTTTTTAGCCATAGGTTCCAAATTGTGGCTGCTATTGCTATATCCCAAGTCCTTCTATCTTCTAATTTGATGTACGAATCTTTAAGGTGCGCCCAAATGTCAATGGTAGAGTTAGGAAACTGATTACACCCAACCCCCCTACAAACTATTTCCCAAATAACCCGAGCTTTTGGACATCGAAAGAGGATGTGGTTGACGTCTTCTTCAGCCGCGAGGCACGTCTCACATGTGCCATCGATCTGCATGTTCCTCTTCTTCAGGTTAACTTTGGAGAGGATCGCGTTACTGTGTGCTAACCAACAGAAAACTTTGACTCTGTAAGGAACTTTTGCCTTCCATATAACAGCTTGCGCTTGACATCTCGTGCCCCCGTCGTTGATCCATTTATACATGGACGATACCGAGAACACCTTTGAGCTGTCCCTATTCCACCATTTTTCATCATCCAGGCTATTAGCCTGCCCCCCTTCCTGAAGAATAAACTTATTCAGCTCTTCAAACTGAGCTCTGCTCTCCGGTGTAATGTTGTTGGAAACTATAAAATTTAGCTTGCCGTTCTTTCGAACATCTGCCACTGATAGGTCTAAGTTTTGCGTAGCTTTTGCCGCTAACGGGAATTGATTTTGCAACGACGTATTACCACACCATTTGTCCTTCCAGAATCTAGTATTTTTTTCCGTTACCTACTTTGCAAGTGTTGTTGGTATGGAAAATGTCTCCTTGTTTAGCTATCCCCTTCCATATAAGGGAAACTTTTGCCGAGGGGCTTCTACCTCCAAATCGAAATTTTCGTCTCTTTCGGTAAAGGTCGTAAGAGTAGTTCCACCATCCTTTATGCTTATTATTAATCTTCCACCACCACTTGCAGAGCAGGGCTTTGTTCATGTCATGAAGGCTGACAATACCCAATCCTCCGAATTCTCTTTTCTTGCATACTCTTCTCCAATTTACCAAGTGGAAGCCTTTGTTTCCTTCGTCCGTGCCTTTCCAAAGAAACCTTCTTCGCAGCTTATCTATCCTGTTGATGACCCACTTAGGCAGTTCATAGATGGACATCAGATACAACGGGATTGCACTAAGGACAGAGTTAAGCAAGATAATCCTTCCACCAAGGGATAGGAATCTACTCTGCCATCCTGCCAGCTTCTTTTCAACCTTAGCGATAATGAAGTTCCAATCCTCCTTCAGAAGAGATCCCGACTTAATTGGCACGCCTAGGTATTTAAACGGAAAATCTCCGGTCTTGCACTCTAAGATATCCATAATCTCCGTACTCGACGTCGGCATCTGGTTGCATATCGGAATGATACTTGTCTTATTTAAGTTCACTTGCAACCCTGACCAACTCTGGAAACATGCCAATATAGTCTTAATGGCCGTCGCTTCTTCCACCGTTGCTTTACCAAATAGGATAGTGTCGTCTGCATATTGGAGAATCGCCATTGGCTTAGCGATACCTTTAATTGTAATCCCTTTGTTAGTGTTGTTTTCTATGGCTCTTCTAATCATTTCCGCTAGCCCGTCAGCCACTATGGCGAAGAGAAGGGATGATAAGGGATCCCCTTGACGGAGACCTATCTTGCACAGGATCTGTCTACCTTGCCATCCGTTCACCTGGATGGACGATTTTCCGCCACTCATGCACAATTTCATCCATGATCTCCATTTTGCGCAGAATCCCTTGAGAGTTAGTGCTTCCTCCACCGCGGCCCACGATACGGAGTTGTAAGCTTTCTGAAAATCAAGGTTAAGGATAAAACCGTTCTCTTTAGCTTTGTTACCTCGGAAGACAACTTCGTGTACAGAGGCTATGCTGTCCAAAATATCCCTACCGCTAATGAAGCCACTCTGCGATTGGTCGATGACCTCGTTCAGGTTAGGGGCTAATCTTAGAGCCAAGACCTTTGTGATTATTTTGAACGATCCGTTCAGCAGGCTTATTGGCCTGAGATCTTCATGGGTCTTAACCTCGGTTTTCTTGGGAACTAGAACGATCGTGGCATAATTTAACCTATCCAGGTTGGCCCTACCGTCGAAGAGCTCGTGAAATATGTTCAGCAGGTCATCTTTAATAATCTCCCAGTAAATTTTGAAAAAGAATATCGGAAGTCCGTCTGGCCCTGGAGCTTTGTCTTGACCGAGCTTCTTAATTGCCTCAAACACCTCAGATTCTGTAAATCTTGATTCAATTTCATCGCTCCCAGCCAATCTAGAGTCGCTCCACATATCCTGGGCCATCGCACATCTGCTAGCAGCATTACTTCCTAGTAGATCATGAAAATGGCTATCTAGATGTTCTTTGATCAGATCTTCGTTTTCCGTCCAAACTCCGTTAATCGATAGGCCTGTAATGTGGTTCTGTCTTTTCCTTCCATTTGCGATCTTGTGAAAATACTTTGTGTTTGCGTCTCCCTCTCTAAGCCACTGTATCCTCGCTCTCTGTTGCCAGTATAATTCCTTCATCTGCCCGATCTGCTGCAACTCTAGTCTATTACTGGCAAGCTCGTCCTTCTCGTAATCCTGTAGATCTCTATTCTCCTAAGCACTTTCCAAGTTTGTGATTCCATTCGCAATCTCTTCTCTTCTATGGTTAATGTCGAGAGTCTTACGTCTGGCCCAAGATTTTAATCTCCTTCGAAGCCGCCTAGTTTTCTCCACCCAAATTCCTACAGCTGAGCACTGTGATGTGGAACCCTTCCATGATTCGGCGATGATCTGCCTGGTTTCCTCACAGACGGTCCATGCTTTCTCGAATTTGAAGCTGCAGAACTTTTTCCTACCGATTAGCCCGCAATCGATTACCAGAGGCAAATGATTTGAAGTGTATCGAATAGCACTTTTGACCTTCGCCAAGGGGTTAGCGTCCTCCCACTCGTTAGACACCAGAACTCTATCTAACTTAGCCAGAATCGGATTGCGCTGCATATTTGACCATGTATATTTCCTGTCAGTCATTTCTAACTCTAGTAAGTCTAAATCTTCAATTGTACGGTTGAAAGAGTCTTGCTCCGTGGGTCTGTGTCTCCTGCCTTTGTGTTCATCCTGAAATCTAGTGATATTAAAATCTCCGCCTATTACCCACGACCCGCCCCATTTCTGCCTAATGAATCTTAATTCCGCCCACAACTCTTGGCGCATTCTACTGTCGTATGGTCCGTAGACACTAGTCACAGTTTGTGTCCAATCGTCTCGTCTACGTCTAATTCTAATCGACACCGAGAACACTCCAGAAAAATCATCCACGATCTCGAAGGAAGAGGAGCAGGCCCCTACGACTATCCCCCCTGAGAACCCCCTAGCCGGTTTAAATCTCCAATGGAAGTTTTCCATTCCTCTCAAAGAGGTGAAATCCTCCGCAGTTGGAGATTCTATTCTTGTTTCTTGAAGTCCGCAGATGTCCGGGCGAATCTTACCCAGTGTTACTCCAATGGCCCTTTTTTTAATTGCTGGCGCATCCCTCTAACGTTCCAAAATAAGTATACCATAAATAACTAATAAAAAATCTAATTGAGGCCCCCCTCCTCCCCTAAAGCCCTAATGTATTAGACCGAAACTATTTTGGTGTCTTCTCTAATGATCGCTACGTTAGATAATTGTTCATCCCAAGTGGAACCCATGGCTAGTCCATACAAGCTAGCAAAGTAAATGAGAGATTCATCTGATAAAGAATTGAGAACAGAGCAATTAAGTTTAGGGGTACCTTCGCCTGACGCATTTGCCTCCAATAGTATGTTTCCCCTATGAGACCATCCCTCTTGCCCGTTGTTCTGACAATCCATGCTAACCATCTGCCTTTTTCCTTTCCTCCGATATTCTGTAAGCTTTTTGGTGGAAGAGCTACCTACACTAGCTCTAACTTTTTTGTCCTCGCCCTCTGTGTCAGTAGCTGAGATGAGATTATCCTCTCTGATGTCGTCTAAAGCTCCAATAATGCCCTCAACTGACTCCAGTGGTGAAGTAAGTTGCAATATGTTGGACATGGCGTTGTGAGTAAGAGGAGTAGAAACATTCTGATTTGGGATTGGAGTGATAATGCCCGTAGGGGCAGTTTGCGCAGCTATGGGAATAAAAGCCTCTAGAGACATACCCCCGGTCTTAGGTTGTATCTTCTCCTTGGACTTGATCAACGAGCACAATGCCATCTTCACTGACTTCTCTATTTCCTCATTAGAAAATTTCATCCACTCTTCATTGATTAAGCCCATTTGATTAGAGAGGTCCACATCTAGGCCCGGTTTGAGAATGCCCTGCTTTGCACAGGCTTTCGAACAACCTTTGACTGAGACAAAAGTCTCCAAACCTTTTCCATCTGTCCCATCGCCGTTCAGAGCATCAGTAGGTACAGTAGTGGTGTCACATCGATAGGTACAGTAGTAGTGTCACATGGATTTTGTTATAAGCTTAGTTTCAATTAATTCATAATCAAAAATTTTAAAGTTTCATAAATCTTATGAATAATTCTTTAATATCGGGTTGTTTAATATATCTATGTATGTTTTTAGTGGGGACATGACATATGGGGAAGCAAGATAGTTACCTTGTGGGAAACCCACATTCAAACACAATTAAACACATTCAAACACAATCAAACACATTCAAACACAATTAATATATCTACAGTAACACGGGAACATAGAAATACATAATTTAGAGAGGGAGTACCCAGTAGGGATAAGTTCAAAATTCATAACTCGAAATAACCAATACCTTCATTTTACTGAAAATTCATAACTCGAAATAACCAATACCTTCATTTTATCTTCAATCCCCCTATTTAATTTATTATACCCCCTTCTATTTGGTATCAGAGCCATACCATAGATTCCTCAGAAGTAGACTCTTGTTTCCACCCTAGGTTAGTTACTACTTCAGACAAACAGATCCTTAGCTGTAATTTTGAAAAATCAGACGAAGTAAAGCATTTATTCCATAACAAAGATCCAGTTCAGAATACACTAATAGATTTAGTTATAAATTTAAAACGAAACCTAGACGCTAGAGAAAGCGAAGAACAAAAATTTAGAGATAGCCTACTTTCGACCATAAGGGAGAAAAACCAGATTTTAAAAGATATTTCCAGTAAACTAGATTACATAAAAGACCAGAATAATTCAAGGTTATATCATTCTACACGAAGTGAAGAAAACCCCAGAATCATAGAGACAATCAACCAAGTACACGACATTGTCATAAATAATAAATTAGAATTAAAAGAAATAAAAAGGATTGTTCTTAATTAATGCAAAAGCCCTATTTAGAAGCTTTAGATTATACAAAGATTTTTCAACCTGGCTCCAAAGGTTATAGTAGTTATAACGCAGAATCAATCTTAGATAGAACTATTATAAAACAAAATAATACTATTATTAGACTTATCCTTAAACCCCACGAAAGAATTGAAGAAACAGAACAAAAACTAGCAAACCAAATTGTAGAAGTTGAGAAAAAATTACAGAAATTAGAAATATCAAATTTCCAAGATAATCTTAGCAAAATAACTGACAAACTAGGATCAGTAAAGCTAGAACCAACAGGAAAAGAACAAGTTACAAGGAAACCGGTAATATTTACTTTTCCAACTAGGCCATTAGAAAAGAAACAACTATCAAAACCATGAGTACGAGTAGGCCAGTGACAGAAATTCAATCATACGCAGGATCCTCTAGGACAATCAGGACAGACCAAGGATCTATAAGTAGGACAAGACCACTTCTCAATAGATTACTTTCCAGAAGGTCAAGTAATCATGATATCCAACTCGGAGAACTTATAGATCCTGAACAAGACTATGAAAGATTCCAAAAGGAAGGACTCGATATCCTAAACCCAAAAATTCTTTACCAGACCAGACGTTTTGAATTCAGACCAGAATTTTTTAGACATAATCGAGAACAAGCACTAAGTTGTTTAGGAAACCAGACCTGTAGTCTACCTTTAGTAAGCCAGGAAGCAGGACATGAGCTTAGAACCTCCCGATATAAATTAATGCATTTAGGATTAATAGTAATAGGTATTAAAGGACTTATGAGAAAAAACTTAGGCTGCAAAACTCTAATCACCATATATGATAATAGATGGAATGATATTGCTAGAGGAATGATAGCCAGTATAGAAGTTGATATGAATAGCAACTCAGGAATATTTTATTGCAGCCCAGACTTTATGATGACTCTTCAAGATTTTACAAGATATATCCATATTGGAATTCAGACAAAGGGATACGAAGAAGTCCACAATGGAGATAACCTTCTAGTACACATAGCATTCTTAGGACGAACTACAACCAATTCAAAGGTAAAATATCGAGTAAATGTAACAGAAATAGTTGATTTATTAAGCAGCAAAGGAATAAAAATGGTAAAACCATTGACATATGATTCTCAAAGGCTAGCAGGATTAGAATGGAATTTGGACAACTTCATAAACCCAGTAAAAACTCTTGTACCTCAAGAGGCATTAGTTTATCAAGAAAAAAGCAAAACTAGCATCCGTTTTACCGATTATGTTCCACAAGTCCACAGGAACATACAAGAATTAGAAATGGACATAGAATCTGATCTAGTGCATATCGAATGCCTTGAAACATTAGTATCAGAAACTGATAGGATTCTCTATCCTACAGAATTAAGTCTCGGAAGGTTATCACCTAAAGAATTGTTAGAACTAGAAGATATGCATTATATGAATGGTTCTATAAAAGAACAGGAATATTTATACTATGATATAGACCAAAATATCAGAATTGGAATCCTACAGGACGAAATAATACAAGAAGAAATAGATAATGAAACACAAATCTCAGAGGTATCATACCAAAAGGATATAGTAGAAGAATCTGAAGTTACTTCCCCCTATCGAGGAACACCAATACATAACACATCAGGAATTGTAATCGGCTATAGTGGTTATAGAAGTGGCAATACCCCCAGGACAAGAGTAGACGACTACAAAGAACCAGAAAATCAATATAGAACCAGAGGAAGGCGACCACCTTTAGAGCAACCAATTAAATTTCAGACTAAAGGAGAAGCTCAGATTCTAAACCTAGCTGCTCACGCTCCACAAGCTTGGTCAAATATTTTAGATGTATGGAAATATACACTGATAGGAGATTATTATAGAACCTCTTTAAATCTAGAAACAGAAGAAATGTACAAGTATTTAGAAACATTTTTAGGAGAAAGCGTTAGGGCTTTATGGGAAGCCTGGAAAGTTTCGTATGTAGAAGATTACAATACACTGCTAATGCTAGGCCCCAATCCCTATAATTTTGTAAACAAAATACAAGCTTTAGTCACAGGAGAAGACCCGAATACGGGAGCACTAGGATTACAAAAAGATGCTATCAGAACTTTAGAACAATTAAGTCTATATAAATGGAAGTATATAAAGAAATTTCTTAATGACTATTTTTATTATACCTGTATTTCAGGAAATGCTTTTAACCAAGATTTAGGAGACAAATTATTTAGAAAACTTCCTGGAGCCCTAGGAATAGAAATAGCAGAAAAATGGAAAAATTGGCCAGAAGTAATGACAGCAGGTCCAGGTCACCCATGGTCAATAGGACAAAGAATACAGCATGTTATTAATGTACTAAAATACAAATGTACAGAAATACAAATTCAGAAACAGTTGAAAAACTCAGATTATGGGTTTTGTAAAGAAATTTACACTCCTCAGACATATGGTATTGGAGAAAGGAGAACTAGAACTTATAACGAACACAGCAGACGCACGAAACAAAACACAAAACATAGGAAGAAAAAATATTTTTTAAGAAAATCAAACAGACGAAAACCATATTTAGACCCTCAGAAACATGTTAGAAAATTTAAGCCAAATAGATTGTATAAAAATAAACTCGAATGTTATACATGTGGTAGTCCAGAACATTTGAGTAGAACTTGTCCTAAAAGAATAAATAAGCATGATAAGAGTAGCATACTTATAGAATGCACAAATGAGGATTTAATTAATATTGACGAAACAGTATCTGATTCTGAATCAATTTATTCGATCGTCACCATAGAAGACTTTGATGGAGAAAATGAGACGCAAGACAATAAGCAACCAAATGAATTAATTGAAGATTTTGCACCATTTCCCAGTATACCAGAATTAGACTTCTCTGATTTAGATATGATGAACATCGAATCTACTAGTAAGGGACTGAAAACAACCTCCAGCCTATTGGAAACCTGCAATCACAACTGGCAGGTCCGAACAGGAATGGATAGCATGCCATGTTTATTTTGTAAAGGATACCCTAGTAAGATGAACAGAACCAAATGTTCTAAGTGTTACCAAGAAGGTTGTATAAAATGCATAGAAAAGAACTACAATATTACACTTAGTTATTCAATACCCAAACTAACAATAAATACTGATGAGGTAAAAATCCTACGAAAAAGAATAGAAAATTTAGAAGATACACAGAAACTCCTTTATACAAAGGTAGAAACAATAGAAGAAAGGTTAGAAAAAGGAAAAATGGTAGTAGACCAAAATGAGCCAACGATAGATCAATATCAAATTGATCTAATCCAAATATGCAATAAAGATAGACTAAGAGCACTCAAAGTTAGATGTGTGGTAAGAATGATGGCCTACGAAGTAAAGTGTCTAGCATTAATCGATACAGGGTGTACAAACTGTATTATAAATAAAGATATAATCCCAAAACAATACATAGTAAAAGCCTCGAAACTTGCAGTAGCCCAACAAATGGATGGAAAAGTTTTTACATATGATGATCTGTTAATCCCAAACAGTAAAATTAGATTTGAAACCAACTGTGGAGAAAGTATAGAATACACATTACCCAAAGATTCCACATGGGTTAGGCAACTTGATCTAAGCAATGATTTAATTTTGGGATTAAGCTTCTTATTAAAAGATAAAGGCAGTATGCTAATAAGTAAATATTACTTGTAGCTACAGAAACATACAATCTTTACACCAGTTTATACACACGATGAACCAACCATGATAAGAGAACTAGAAAATCTCAAAGAAGAAAAAGAATGCAATTGTCCCCATGAAAGGCAATGCGAGTTACATAATGTAATTCCCAATGATGATTACAATGCTCATAACATAAATCAAGAGTATGACATAGAAGTCCACACAGACTTTATAAATCTAGAACATCTTTATTACACCCTCATAAGTGAACAAGATGTTGAACAACTAATATCCAAAATAGAGAAATTAGGAATAATGGGTGAAGAAGTACTAAAGTATTGGGATAAAGATAAGGTCATGTGTAAGCTTGATATTATGAACCCTGAATATAAGGTTAGAACAGCAAAAATAAATGCCACAAACCAAGACATAGATGACTTTAAAATGCATATTACAGATCTTTTACAATTAGGGGTTATCAGAAGATCTGAAAGTCCCCACAGATCTGCTGCTTTTATTGTTAGGAAACATAGTGAGATAGCTAGAGGAAAAAGTCGAATGGTAATTAATTACAAAAGATTAAATGACAATACCAGAGATGATGCATATGATATTCCAGACAAAACCAGATTAATAAATCAAATACAAGGATGTAACATTTTGGCAAATTAAAATGCATCCGGAGAGTATAGCATGGACAGCCTTTACATGTCCCGAAGGACATTTTGAATGGCTTGTTATGCCTTTTGGCCTTAAGAATGCACCATCTGTTTTCCAAAGAAAGATGGACGACATTTTTCTAAAGCACAAAAAATTTGTTGTTGTTTATATAGACGATATCCTAGTTTTTAGCAAAACAAGGCAAGAACACAAAGGACACTTGCAGATTATTATTTCAGAATTTATTAATCATGGTATCATAATTAGCAAAACAAAAATGCAGCTGTATAAACCACAAATCGAATTTTTAGGAGCCATTATTGGGCAGGGAAAAATCAAACTACAACCCCATATTGCCCAAAAGGCCTTAGAATTTTCAGACAAATTAGAAGAATTAGAAGAATTAAAACAGCTCCAGCAATTTTTAGGGTTGGTCAATTATGGAAGGCCTTTTATAAAAAATTTAGGTAAAATTGCAGGACCCTTATATGCAAAAACTTCCCAAAAGGGACAAAGATATTTTAACAAAGAAGATGTTAAATTAGTCCAACAAATTAAGAACTTGATTAAAGAACTTCCAGAATTAGCACTACCATTAGATTCAGACTATCTAATTATAGAATCAGACGGTTGCAATACAGGGTGGGGTGCAACTTTGATTGCTAAACCAAATAAGTATTCCGAAAAAGCTTTAGAAAGAATTTGCCGCTATGCTAGTGGTAAATATAAAGAAAAAGGTAACATTAGCAGTATCGATGCAGAATTATTAGCCATCTCTTATGCTTTAGATAGTTTTAAACTGTTTATAATTTCTAAAAAAGAAATAACTGTTCGAACGGATTGTAAAGCCATAGTTTCATTTCATTCAAAGATGGCTTTAGGACAAAAACGTAGCTCTAGACGGCGTTGGCTTAATTTTTTAGATCGGTGCCTTCACCTTGGCACCCATATCACTTTTCAACACATCAAAGGCAGTACTAATATCTTACCCGATACTCTTAGCCGCCTACTCCATCAGCATGCTCTAGTAGACATAGGAAATATAGGTACATCTTTTGACTTACTCAATGTAGATGAGCATCCACAAACTTATAATATAACCCAAGAAGACCTAGTATTAACAGAAGTCATTGCCTTCTTAGAACATTGCACAGAAAATGAATTCATTTCTGTAATTACTAAAATGAACAATGTAACTACTCTTCATGAGCTATTAGAATATTGGTGGGTTAAAGAACCACATGCTACCATTATATCCAACAGGTTAGAGGAAATTCGAGAACAACGATATGCTCAAATTATTAAACAAAAGGCAAAGAACCTCGAAAAACTTGGGGCACTATCCACATCAGAAGTATTTCTCAAAATAGATATAAGACAGAATGAAAGGATAGATAATGATATGGTCCATCTTAATATTAGCAACTTTCCAAATCCATTCCTAGAATATACAGATATAAACTTTACCCTTTTCCACTTTTTGCAATTATTTTCTATTGAAGCCTTTTCTATCAGTATTAACTGCATCTATGACAAACATTTTTTATACACCCTTGCTGAACAATTTGATCCTTATGGAGATAGTTATGAAAATCTAATCAGAAAACAATTAATTAATGCACGAATTTCTTATCTCTTGCAAACACCACACGATTATGATCTAATGAATACTTTTTATGACAATATGCAGATGGCAAGGCCACCACCACAACCAGGGATCCGACCAGATAACATGTTTCCACCATAAAACAGCCAGCAGACCAGTGAAAGCAGAACCCCCAGGGAACCCCCCAAGAACGATTGCGATTCGGAAATCAAGAACTTTTTGTTTTTTCAAATGGCAATCCTCCTTTCAGAACATATTCTCATATTTCTATATCAAAAGAACAACAATGCATCTTAGACAATTTATGGATTGCATTTAATAGAAAGGACCAGAAATATTTCTTAGCAGCCGTGAATTCTTTATCAGAAGTATTTAGTCAGAACCAGAGAGGATACAAGTTTTATGCAGTTCTCCAAGGTAATTTAGTAGGTGTTTTTCATACCTGGATAGAAGTAGTAGACAGTATTAAGAACTTCAAAAATCCAATTTATAAAGGTTTCTATAATTTGTCAGAAGCACTAGATGTAGCTAGAAGCTACTTAGGACCTAACTATTTTGTTTCTCCTTCCCTAAGATCCATGCAGGAAACTCCCCTGGAATACTCTATAACAAAGGATATGCAGGGAAAAATCCTCTTTTGTGATCATTGCGAGGCAATGTCACGAACGGTAAGAACATCAAATGAAAATAAAAATTGTCTAATTTTTGAAAAACAGAAATTACAGGAAAAATTAGCTAGCTTGGAGAAACAACTCTTCCAAACCAGATTTCCACCAAAAAATCCACCACAGACTGCTCCCCCGGTCTATAATAAGTGGGATGAGAAGGGTTTGCATTTCCCTCTAAATGCAGATAGAGGTACTATTGAGCCTACAAATTCAATAGCTAGTCTGGTTCAAACGGCAACCAGTAAAGACACATCAAGTCCGTTTATGGCTGAGGTTTTGCCAAAAAACCTTGACAGAGATATCATTGGGTCTACAATACCAATGGCTAGTCTGGAGCAAACGGCTACCGGTAAAGACACACCAAATCCGTTGATGGCTGTGACTTGGTCAAAAAGTCAAAACATGGGCAAAGCCCCTATGGAAAACCAAGATATTATAGACCCAAAAAAGTATGATCAGATTCTGCAGCTCCTCCTACAAATTGAAGGCTTCCAGAAGCAACCAGAAAGGATCCAACCAAGACACAAGAAAAGCAAACGAAAAGAATCAATTCGAGCTATGATTGCAACACAGGTAGCCGAAGCAGTCAAGACAGCTGTCTCAAAAGAAAAGGAGACAGTGACAGAAAGTGAGAAGGAAATTCCTGAAGATAAACCACCTCTATCCCGAATAGAAAACTTTTCAGACACAGGAGATAGTGGCGACAACAATCCCATGACTCCAATGTCCTTAGATTCGGTGGCTCTACATAATTTGGACACCTAGACTCCACTCCAAATAGCTGCCACCTCCACTCAGACTCCACTCCAACTTTTCCTGCACAGATGTCACAGATGTCACCGAAAGGCATTTTGGACACTTCGATATTCCTGCCCAAATGTCCCCTCCACTCAGAAAGGCGTAGATAGAGTTATCACTTCCACTCAGAATAGTACCTCTCCACCCAGCAAAGCTTGGTCTTCAAGAGGCCACGTGTAAAGCAATGTCCACTCAGGAATCTCTCCACCCAGAAAAGCTTGGTCTTCAAGAAGCCACGTGTAAAGCAATGTCCACTAGAAGAGTGCAGATTCTCCTTCAAGTGCTCCTCTCAGAAAAACCACTATAAATACCACCCCTCTGCTCTTCTCCAAGGCATCCAATCCCTTACCCCTGCTTCCAAAACTCCCCTTGTACTCCAATGTTCTCCCTCACCACTGCTTTGTAAAATATTGCATGTACTGTAAGGAACAAGCTCCTTAAGCTTGAACTCATTGTAAGTTTTTCTTAGATCGTTAAGGGATTTCCCGAAAGGGAAATCTCTTTACTATGTATCCACTATGTTCCCCAAATAAATAACTTCTGTATCATATGCTTAGTTTTGAACGTTGTGTTGCACAAAAACTCCTCTATTTCCTTTATTCTGGGTATATCATAAAAACATAGGTAAGTTATAACCAAGAGTGACCCTGTAGGCAAAGAAAGCCGACTCTAGACGAACGGCTGTGAGTATGCCCTAAGGGGAAATTGGTTTGGTTTAGCTGGGAAGTTAAACAGGAGGCCTACCTCACTTTGATATATCTTTCTAAAAAAAAAAAAAAAAAGAAATATTTTTCTTTCTTTCTTTTTTTTTTTTACTGTAGCTACAGTAACACGAGAACATAGAAATACATAATTTAGAGAGGGAGTACCCAGTAGGGATAAGTTCAAAATTCATAACTCGACATAACCAATACCTTCATTTTACTGAAAATTCATAACTCGAAATAACCAATACCTTCATTTTATCTTCAACCCCCCCATTTAATTTATTATACCCCCTTCTATTTGGTATCAGAGCGCTAGCCTTTGTTACACCTATCTTCAACCCCCCTAGTTTTTTTTTGTTTTTTTTTGTGTTGGTTGGGGGGGGGGGGGGGGGGGGCTAGCCTTTTCTTATGTTACAGGTGGATCTATAATGGATCTCTTATAGTCACTTGGTAGATCGAGATGTTTTGAATTTATAGGAGATTAGTAATGTTCAATGCAAATATATTACTTGATATGAATTAGGTAACGTTTGGCCCAGTTTAAAATTAGCTTCTCTTCTCCTTTAGAAGGACAAGCTAGGCCAAACGCACATTTTGAAAAGCTCTACAGAAGA
Source organism: Hemerocallis citrina (assembly GCA_017893485.1). NCBI lineage: Eukaryota > Viridiplantae > Streptophyta > Magnoliopsida > Asparagales > Asphodelaceae > Hemerocallis > Hemerocallis citrina. The sequence continues at coordinate 95,123,084 of CM030364.1, read as the reverse complement.
AGTATCTTATTTTTAATGAAGAAAAGGAGCTTTAAAAAAACCTTCGAGAGCAACTTCTGGTCTCTTTTTTTTATTTGTCTTTTCTCTTTTTTTCCCCTTCCCACATATCAAATCCTAACAACAAATTTTTTCCCCCTTCCCCTTCCTCTGAATCTTGAAAAAAGGCGGGGATGTTTAAATTTATGATTGCGGAATCCACTGAATCTTGCAAGAACACTAATATTTTTTTTTCTGTTTTTTTTTATTGTTTGGATTTGGACAATTTTTACTTAAGAGTGATAATTGACAATGGATTGAATCGCCTTATGGGATATTTTATTTTTTGAAAAGTTCAATAATTCATAGTTTTGTTGGTTCTTTTGCTGTCGTTAGTCTGTATAACTAGTTGGATAGTTCCGTAGGAGTACATGGAACTTGAATCTCCGCCCTGAAGTATAAAATGATATATTTTTTCATCTTTGTCTACTTTGTCATTTTCATTGTTATTGAATAATCCATTTTGAATGAAATGATGCATTTCATAAAGTATTGTAGTCCTTTAATTTTTTTACTTGCATACAGTTCAAAATTTTTTTTTCTTCCTTTTTACGAGTTTTCTAGGTTAACCTAGAAAACTGTATTTAGCGGCATTTATACCCGGCGTTTTTGGAAAATGCCGGGATATAAATGTGTTATTTTGTGGAGAAACTAAAAAGTTAACATACACCGGCGCTTTTAATAAGCGCCAGGCGATTATAATATAGGCCGGCGTTTATAAAGTAAACGCCGACCATTCTAGTTGTTTTTCTTTCCCAAAACCCACGCCGCCTCTCCTCCCAAATTCCCTTTCTTTGTTGTCTCTCTTCTCCCTCTCCCCCTCCACATGAAGCTCAGCCTCCCCCCCTCCCCTCTCTCCCCACATGATCAACCGCGTGATCAACCAGCCCTAAAATAGATCGTCTCTCCTTAAAAGACATCCTCTATCTCGTCGATCCCAGCGAAACCCTAATTTCCCTCAAAGTTCGCGTCCATCGCTTTCGAAGTCCGATCGGTTTTCCCGTCATCCGGCTGCGTCTTCCTTGCCATGCGTCGCTTGATCCATGCGATTGCCGCCTCGAAGAAGGAAACCCTAGATCTCACTCCAATTGATAGAATCACTGGTGACTGTTCTTCTTCTTCTAATTGTGAGCTCAAAATTCTGTTATGGGTCTCATTGATTGTTTTGCTTTCTATGTCCAAAGTTGGTTCATAAATTTGCATGTTATTTTGATTGAATTTTGTTTTGTTCTATTTTATTTTGATGTAAGGTTTGAAGTTAATGTTATTTGATCATTTAGGGGATGGATTTTTTTTATATAAAAATTATATATATTTGGCCCTCGATCCAATTCTTAGGGTTTGAGGAGTTCATGGAATATTTTGTACATTTATGTATATGCTCTAACTGTAACATCAATATTAACCAGTAGTTTATTGTTCTGTAATCTTTAGTTTAATTTCAATGTCATAATTAGCTTATTGTTGTTATCCTTGTTTAATTATGCAGTTTCATAGGACAATTGAATTATAGGTTAAGCTTTAGAAAATGAAATTTAGGCTGGAGGGAGCGAACTCTGGAGATGGTGAAGCCCATCCATGGTGGCGTGCTTCCGAATTTGTGACTACAGTTGTTCTGGGAAGTACTGAGAGTGGAGATGGTAGCAAAAGTATGCAAGATATTGGAAATGGAACAGGTGATTAATTACATTCTGAGAAGTTTAGCATATGTTGTTGTTTGTGATGGATGTTGCCGTTATTGGATTGATCGGTTTAATTTGTGTACAAATGTGCATAGTGAGTAATCAAATGAGTATTAGATTATGGGCAATTAGCTAGATTTTGAGTATTAAATATTATATAAAATGTTACTGAAATTTGTGTTGTTTCAAAGAGTTCCGGTTAAAATATGAATGTCTATAAAGAGCACAATATTATGTTCATTAATTTATCAAGTTATTATACATCATTAATTTTAATAACATACACATTGATCAGATAGTCTTTATATTGGCTAGCAAATAGCAACAACTCTAAAATTATAGATCATTTTAGTTATACTTGTCATATGATCCAGTTATATATCCAATAATTTTATCAGGATGATAGAATGATGGAGGGGTAAAAATGTTTGTAATTAAAGTGCCTAGATTAGCACATGCACTTCATGCACGGGCTCTTTTCCTTAGTCCTTGAGCACAGATGGAAAGCATGTTCACAAAACATGTGAGGAGAAAGTTATGTTAATTATAGGATTCTAATTATAGCTTTGTTTTGTCAATTATAGGATTCTAATTTGAGTTTAATAATGAAAATCTATAGAAAGTTATGTTCATTAATATATCAAGTTATTATACATCATTAATTTTAATAACATACAACTCATACAAGTTATATATGCTAAATCGCACATCATAACTAGCTAGAGGCTTCACAGAATGTGTCCGATACTTAATTTTGTTTCTACTGCATGTATATTTTGCAAACTACATGCATATGCTAGTCGAGTACTTTGTTAGTCCAGTTGTCATGTATATATGCAGTATTGTACGTAGTTGTATGTGTCATTAAGTTATTGAATTATGTTTATCGCATTGATCTGGAGTAAACTGTCTGCAAGTTGTGTCAGTAAGCTACTGTAATTTGGACAAATTCACATGGTAATTTTTTGTTAAGTTGGATCAAATGGTTGGATCAAGTCAGTATATATCGGAGACAGATTTTGTCTCTTTCGGGTCTTGCTAATTGTACCTTATCTGGATAGTTCTTCATATGGAAATATAACTGTTGGGTGAGTGCTAGCTCAGAAATGTGACATACAAATATTGAGAGACAAGTAGTGTATCAGAACTGCTGCAAAATGCAGAAAGAGTCCTTCACTTTATGAATTCTTTTGTTGTCAGCTTTCAGTTGTCAACTAGACCTCGATCGCTTTATGAATTCTTTTGGAATTATTTTACTAATTAGAAATTCATTTGTGGAGGTGAAATTTTGCACCAATACGCCGTGTTCTTCAATGTTGATAGCTATCCTTCACTCTGTACATGTTAGAGAGAAAATATATATCAAGGTGCTGTTGGAGTTTTATCTTCCAAGGTAAGCAGTCACAAAATAATTGTATAAGTATATGATAACAGTAACAAATATATTAAATTTAGAAACCATTCTTTGCTTTCTATTTATACAATAAAACAGGAGATACTTATTTTGGATTTGGAGTGATCAGCATGAATTATCACCCCATTTTTTTTCATTGATTACTTAACGTTGATGGTGTGTAGGCTTATACTTTTATTTGATAGAGTAGTGATGTTTTTTGTTGCATGATAATACCCACTAAACTTGTTTGTTAAGGTTGATATCTAATCCGATTACAGACATTATTTTTCAACCTCAATTAATATGACATATATATAGTTCTTAATTACCCTTACAATTTCCTTCCATAGATGCCGATCGATCGAATTGTCCCTCCCCTAACAATCTTTTGTTCTATTAAATGTATCATAGGATTCATAGCATTTCCTTTTACCTTGTTGTTTTTCCATCTGACCTGCTCTAATATCATCTCTAGCGTTGTATATATATGATTTGTTAACACACATTCTTATTTCAACACATTTAAATACTAGAGTTGTGCATGGTTCTGTAGTCTCTAAGTGATATTCTGCTCAAGAATTCTTCATAACTTGGGACTTATAGCCATGGCAACACTTTTTTGACATGCAGATCAAACTTAAACCCTGTTCATTCTGCAGATTGAGTAAGTCAGTTTTCTTGTACATGTTTCTTGAACTTGTATAATGCTGCTTGTTTGCCTTTGGGTTTTTTTTCTTTTTCTTTTTTCAACAAATTTGAGCATTACTTACATTGGAAACTCATTTTAATCGATGCAGCTTTCTTCTGATGAACTTAACAAAGATGAAGGTTGAGGTCAAATTATCAGCTGGCAACGTGACAAGGAAGCTATACATTCCATTCAATTTGCACACTACGGCAGCAGCAGCATTTACCCATGGTAAGTGATACATTCATTAATAAAGATAGATAGTGAGCAATCTAAGATTTGTCTTCAGTTAAGTAGACACGATTAGGACACAAATATACAAAACTGGTTCGTATGTTCCAATAACTTGCAGATTTTTCACCCAAAAAACAAAAGAATAAAATAAAATAATAGTAGTAGTAGCTAGTAGTAAACTAGTAATTTCTATACCTCGATCCGTTTCAATACAACACCCATTAAAAATGATGACAACAAAACAAACAACCTACCTTAAAATTGCTTGAATTCATTACAAATAAGAGAAGAAGCCAAACTCCCAACACCATGCCATGACTACTTGTAAACATTTACTCAGTGTTATCACACTAATTAACATAAATGCCTTGTGTAGAGCCAAAGGAAATGTGTTTGGACTCTGCAAAAGCAATTCCGAAATATGTACGTGTCTTGGTCTTTCATGAAATTTTACTTGGAGTATTATATGTCATATACTAACCGAAGGTTTTCGTTGATATTAGGAATGTCATTGATGTTTGGATTTGGCTGATGGCTGATGGCTGATGGCTGAATTCAATGAAGAAATAGTGCTTTCTGATCAATCTCGTGGTAAAGAATCTTTCTGTGCTGTTATCCTGACCTCCATAAGTTCTTTCCGAATCTGAAAGAGAAATTTGGTACCTTTGGTGAGATAATTTTAGAGGCTGTTGGGTTGCAGTTAAGATGCCTTTCTCGTAGTGCCCGTTCCAGATGTACTCTGCTGGTTTTGTGATTTGTGCATGTGGCCATATTCTGAAGCAGGGAATAACCACCAAGCAATTTCAAAGAGGGGGGTAGTTTGAGAGGATACACAAGTGTAAATGCTACAGATGATGATATATTATCTGAAAATTTTGTAAACTTTGGTCCTGATTTCTTGGCAGGTACTAGTTATTGTTAAAAAAAAGAAGAATGAAATATTAAAAAAAAATCATTTTTAAATTTTTTTTTAAAATTATTTTCAAATTTTTTTTTTTTTTTGGAATATAAAGATTTAGTAGTAATATAAAGATTTAGTAGTAACATAAATTCTAAATATTTCATTTAGTAGTAGTATAAAGATTTTTTTTGTAATTTGATAACTTATATTTTATTCTCAAATAAAATCAAAAGCTTAAATTGAGTATAAAAGTAGCTTATAATTGATATCTTATGCCAAACAACTTCTAGCTTAAAAGTAGCTTTAAAGTAGAAAAAAAGCTGACTATCCAAACAGCTTCAGCTTTTAATTTCAAAGCTTTACTTTCTGGCTTCTCTTTCTGAAGTAGCTTTAAAGCCCAAAAAAGGCTAGGTCCGAATGCAACCTTAGTATCTTTATGTAAGAGTCTCATATATTGTGTCAATATAAAACTTGAATTCCCAAGGTTGACAAAAATCCCTACGTGAACTTGCCCTTTGAATTTCCATCTTTCCTAGTTACTCCATGAAACAGTTTGGATGTCATCATCTGAGATCGATACTACCATGCCTGTGAGAACGAAATATCATGATACTACCATGCCTGTGAGAACGAAATATCATTTCCTAGATCGCCATCAGCTCTACCTTGTTTGTGAATTTAGTATGTCCAGTCACATATCTTAAAATTTTATTTATCGAGCTATTTCCTAAAGAACATATATAGGGAAAGTTCAGCTATCCACAGATGAAGTTGGTGTCCTGCTACATATATATGTCGCTGAAAATGCCTGTGAGCAGTTAGCTCCACGATTGTCTTGTGATCAGCCTTTTTGTTGAAAATTATGTATTTCATATTTAAGTTTCTTAAGTTTAAATCAACTTGTTCAGTTGTGCAATGACTTTTAAAGGAGTTCGTCTTCAACCATCTTTATCGAGCAGAGCCGGATGCCACCTTCAGTTGGTGTTTAGCAATACATTTCATTCAGAAAGAAACTTCAAGGGGGGAGATGAATGACCGAAAATTCCAACTGTATGTTTAACTCCAACCTGTCTATAAATAAGCTTAGAGTCCCATCTTGAAAGCGCGAAAGGAAAAAAGTACCCTCCTGGCTCTAAAAAATGGAACTTTCGCATCTTAGAAAGCCATTTTCTGCCCTTGTTCTGCCAAACTTGTTTATCGCGTTTGTTCTACTACTTCTGACCTCAGTTAGAGCCTCGTGTTTGCTCGGTAAGCAAGAAAGGGCTCCCCTCCAATGGAGAGACACACTCACACCCCAAACCCGAATGAGCCTCACTCAAGAAAGAGCTATCCTCCAATGGAGAGAGACGCTCACACCCCAAACTCCCCCGAACTGGACCAGAATTCACATGCAGTCATTGACTTAGGTCCATCACCGAGATCAATCTGCAAGGCATGAAGATAGAGGGGAATCTAGATGCTTTCTCATCCTTCGTCCATTCCCATCGCTCACCAATCTCAGCCTTGGAATCAATCACAACTCAATGGTTGCATTCCGCCAGCCAGCAATGCAATCGGGCTCTCTCAAAGCTCAACTTCCTTCATCTTGATTACAATGAATTCACTGGGATTATCCCTCTGGAGGTTCGGTAATCTCTTTTAAATCTTAAATCTGTTCAGCAATCAACTCTCCGGTTCCATCCCTTCCAGCATTAGGGAACTTTAGTTTGCTGCAAGTTTTAGTCCTTTCTGAAAATAATCTCACTGGTCCAATTCCACCATCTCTTGGCAGCTTAGGGAGCCTCAAATTTTTTGGTGAACTCATAAATCGCCTTTCCGGTCCACTGCCACGCGAATTTTCAAATCTTACCAATTTGGTTAGGTTTGAAGTAGGGGATAACTACTTATCAGGCTACTTACGAAAATTTTGCTGAAATGCCTTCTTTTTTTAAAATAATTAGTGACTTACCCTACTTTCGAAAACAATTAGCGAAATGCCTTTGTCTGTGATACGTCAGCAACAAACGTTATTGGGAAAAACGACATCAGCTATTTGTATGCCGTTCTTCCCAATAACGGCATCTCTTTTTGAAAAAATTGTCATGCTGTTATTCCCAATAACGACATAAATTATTTTTGTCTATAGATCTGTACTGTATCAACTGTGGCTCGAGAGAGAATTGCAAAAAGTGAAATAACTGATGTCGTTCTCTAAGAGAACGGCATAGATAATACTGATGCCGTTTTTCACAATAACGGCATCAGTTATTATCGTTTTGCACAAGTTGCTATAATCGAAAAACCCCTCTTCTTCTCTTTCCTCCCCTTCTGATTCGTAAACATCTCTCTCTCGCATCGCGACTGTTACCCACAAACCCTAGATCTCAAAATCAAAAAATTCCAACCATTTGAGTCCTGTAAATTCCATACATCCAACCTCCTCACTCCCATTCTCATTTTCAGTCTTCCTCCACAACGAAATTATTGCCAGTGGTTTTTTTGGTTTAATTTGAAGGTATTATCATCTTAACCTTATGTTAGATTTTTATTTCAATGTTTTGTTTATTGTGAGTAGTGAATGACTTGAATATGTTTTAATTTTTATGCATAGGTATGGAATTTGATATCCCTATTTGGTTATATTATGGGGGTGAAGTAATTAAGGATCCAAAAATTGGATATTCTTATAGTGATGTTGATCCGGTAATTATTTGGGCTACCCCCAATTTCGGTTACGCAGAATTAGTAGATAAGATATATGAAGTCACCAATTGGGATAGAAGTAAAATGAGTCTGAAACTGAGAGCCCGTTATTATGCTGGTAAAGGAGATGGGCAGTACTTCATGTTGGTACCCATAGATAGTGACAGTTCTCTGAGGTCTGTCTTGCTTAGGACACTTCATCCAAGTTGTGGTTGGAATATAGTTGAGTTATATATCGATCAAACGAGGGTTCCAAATACTACAAGAGTTGTTATCGAAAGTCCAAGGCCCACAAGGACTTTGAAACTATCTGCAGAGTCACACGCAAGGATTTCAAATACAATTGGAGATACTAGCACAACTCCAACGGATGCTGTTTCCTCCGAATACGAGCAGGTACATCCGACCCCATTGCCATAAAATTTTTTGGTAGCTGGCATTGCTTTGGAAGACTTTGACAACGCCGTTGTAAATAACGACTTGGTAGAAGAGAAAGAAGATGAGGTACGCGGTCTCGAGGATGATGGTGAGGAGATTGCCGTTGAAGCTCCAATTATTAATGCCAATGTTCATGTGCCGGTTAACAATGCCTGCGTGTTGCCAAGTCAGGACACAAGTGCAGCTATGCGTGGATCGCAATCAAGCGAATGGACGTCCCGTGCCACCGTACATGAACATGGCCAGTCTTCCATTGGTTCTTCCAACTTGGATGAACTCTTTATTGGTCAAATATTTCCATCCAAAGATGCTCTACAACATCAAGTGAAGATGTACGCCGTGAAGAACCACAGAGAATTCGTGACGGTAAAATCAGATCGTTGTCTATACCATGTGAAATGTAAATATGCGCCCATCCACCATTCAGCTGAGCAGATTGCAGAAAATCCATCACTTCAAAATGAAGTTGGTTGTCCATGGCGCTTGCGTGCAATTGTTCCCAAAGGTCATGATTATTTTGTGGTGAAAAAGCTTGAAGGTGTACACACATATGTGAATCTTACATTGACTCAGGATCACAGCAAAATTGACTCGACGGTCGTATTGATGATGATAATGGATACTCTGAAGGAACAACTCTCAATAACACCAAGAGCCATAATTGGGCAGGTGAAGGGTAGGCTCCAATACACAATATCATATTGGAAAGCTTGGAAGGCAAAACATAAAGCAATTGAGAAACTATATGGTTCTTTTGAAACAGCGTACACTAAATTACCATATCTACACAATATCATATTTTCCTTTGTAAGTGTTAGTACGAAATTATAAAATTGTTTTTGAATGTTGAGTAATTTAAGTTTAAATTATTTGGAATGAGATTTGTGGTTTGAATCGGTGGTGGATATAGTTAAATTAGTTGTATATACAAAATCACAACAAAACATGCACAGAAACATGCACAACTGTTCAAACAACAGATGCCGTTGTTGTGAATAACGACATCTTCTATCTATGCCGTTACTCTTAAGAACGACTGTGGAGACAGAAAGTTTGGCAGAAATCTCAAATTTTGGAATTTTGATGTTTAATCGATGCCGTGATTCTGAATAACGGCACAGTTAGTAGATGCCGTTATTTTGGAAAATGACATAAACTGAAGATGCCGTTATCTAGGATAATGGCATACTTGTGACCATCTTCAAATATGCCGTTAACTCGGATGTCAGGTGGAATAAACAAAGATGCCGTTATCTTAAATAACGGCATCAGTTTAGGATGCCGTTAAAGTGGATAACGACTGTGGACACAGATATATTGGCAGCAAACTCCATATCTCATAATTTTCCATCCATACTTATGCCGTTATTCTCAAGAACGTTACAGGATTAAGATGCCGTTATCGTCAATAACGACATCTTTTATCCTTGGTTTTTACTACACAGACATGCAGACTTCATCAATTCAAAACAAATTTCACATACAGACTTGATCAATTCATCAATTCACAGACATCCATATTAGATCATTGTAATTCAACCTCTTTAATATCCAATTAATCTTAAATCTTCACAAACCATCAAGTATTAAGTATCATCAAGTTCACAAACTCATCAAGTTCACAAACTTATCAAGTTCAAAAACTACATAGATACTACACAGATACACAAACTTCTCATACACGCTTGATGAATTTTGAAAATCAGATACTACACAGAAACTTCAAATTCATCAACTCCACAAACTTGATGAATTTTGCAAACCAGATACTTCAAATTCACACATGCACTGATACTTCAAATTCATCAAGTTCACAAACTTCAAATTTTCATTAACTTCAAATTCATCAACTTCAAATTCATCAACTTCAAATTTTCATTAAGTTCCACAAAATGCACAACTGAAATATTTGAAAACATGCACTAAAAAAATGTACAATTACAAAAAAAACTACAAAGACCAATAATACATAAATACTTCTTCGGTTTAACTCGGCGTGAAGTGTTGGGGTGCTCATCTCCTTCGAGCGGGGACTTTCCGCCTACGTTCCCATGTCTCTTGCGTTGCGGGTTCACTAGGACCAACTCCTTCTTCTTCATCACCTCCTTCTTCTTCAATCTCTGGATTTGCCAATGCGCTTTGCGGAGGAGGGAATCGAACGGTCTTACCCCTTCGTGGACGATGGTATGGAGTTTGAGGTGCGAGGGGATCTCCCAATTCCAACGCTTGTTGTGGTGGTGGTGGGGCTTGGCTTGCGGTAGGTCGTACTTGTTGGCGTTGCTCTTCGGTTGACCGCATTAGTTCATTGAAACATGGACCATCTCCAACCTCTTCAAGAGAGCTACGACAATTGCAAATGAGGTCTCTTGCCAATTCTTTGCATGCCTTATTGGCATTGCTCTTCAAGACACCCGCACATTTTCTTGCCATGGCCCATGTGTTGTCAATCTACAATAGTAAACCATATATGACATAATTAAAGAAGCATAAGTAAAATTAATCGAAATGATTAAAATTGAACAAACAATCTTATTTACCATTAGACGGTATGATGATGCTTTCGGTTGATACATGGGTTGTGATGATGAATGTGCAGGTGGTGGTTCAACCTGGTGTGCGGGTATTGGTTGTTGGACACCTGCAGGAAGATCAGTTTTTGGCGCGACATACAATCTTGTGATGCGTCTGTACCATGCCATATAAGATGTATGCATCGATCCATTATATGGCTGTACAATACCCTCAACTACCAACTCGTACCTCCGCTCATTCCAAGCTCCAACATAAGCACGGTGGTGATCGGCCCAATCCATGTTTGGTAAACGACCTTGACCCGTGATGTTGTGTAGCCTACGATCGTACAATGAGTTCGCCGGGACGGGTTGTTGTGCATTGAATTGGCGAAGGACACGTCCAGGGTAATAAAACTCCACAACTGAGAAGTTCACAAGTGGAGCTAAGGTCAACCACAACTGATTGTTGGCGGTGCAAATGGGTGGTAGACGCTACAGCCTATCGTCTGTGTACGGGGTCCAATTGACGAACTCTTCCCTCAACTGATCGAGTTCGTCCCTGTAATAGGTGAGGACACCATGTGGGTTATCCCTCCATGTACGCTTTCCCGCCCAGTAGGCACCGAGAGGAGCTCTCAGCACAGGATTATCCTGTAGTACTCTCTTACTCTCTGATAGTACCGTGACACGGGGTCGGCCGAGGTGTATTCTTTCCCAACACCATATTTGCAAGATGGATATCAGCCCGGTCATTTGAATCGACCCCATAGAACAGTTACAGAGTGCACGGTAAAGGGAGGCTAGAGCCGCACTTCCCTAACTATATCGGCCGGCCGTCTGTAGGTCAGCTATGAGAGGAAGGTACATTAGGTGGACTACGTTACCTGAAGAGTTAGGGAATAGGATCCCTCCAATCAACGACTGTAGATATGCGCACGTATAGTTCCGGAGTTGGATGTCCGTCGACACAGGTGGCATTCGATGAGTGAACTGATCGTCAAGGTATGAACGTCTAATGGATTCCCCAACGAATATGCCGTGGTCCTCTTCAGGCACCTCCAAGCTGAGATAGTCTAGTACCAATGCAACCTTGTTAAACATCAAATTGTCGGTGACGGCCACCCCATCAATCGGAAGACCCGCAATCACAGCTACATCTTGTAAGGTGACCGTCATCTCTCCAACCGGCAAGTGAAACGTGTGAGTCTCCGGCCTCCATCGCTCTACAAGTGCGGTAAGTAGAGCGTGGTCACACTTTATTTTCGCCAGCTTCGACATCCCATAGAATCCGCTGCTGACCAAGTAATTTTCAATACGGGGATCACCGTCATGATGTTGTGCATACGGAAACTCATCTTCTCTACATCCTCGGTCCAAACGGCCTGTGATCTGTGGTCTGGTTGCAAATATAGAACCGTAGGATCTAGTGGACCAGGATGTCCCTGTGGTCTAAATGAAGAAGTAGAAGAAGCACCAGCACCATGCGAAGAAGATGGTTGTGTAGGATCCATTGGCCTATCAACAATAACAAACAGTAATCAACAACAGTTTTAGTAAAAGAATTTTCAAAATAAACAATTCTACCTTTCATTGTATTCCTAACAAAATGAACAATTCCACCTTTCTCAACAATCCAATAGTTTGTAAACCCTACATCACTAACAATACATAAAGTTATTTCCAAAATTACTACTTCAATAATAGCATATGTACATTACTTGTACTATACTACCAATGCACACATCTATCATACTATCAAAATCAACTTTACAAAATACAAATTAGGGTTTTTGGATACTTACAATATTCTCAGATTCGGAATGATTTGGTACTCTTAATGAAAGATTGAAGAGTAGACTCCCAACTTCAAATCGATTACACAGCCTCTTAGGATTTTTTAAGGGTTTAGGGTTTTTGGAGTCAAAGTGGGGAAGGAAACAAACCGCAAGTGAAAAGGGGAAGAAGAGGGGGTTTTCGATTATAGGAACCTGTGCAAAACGATAATAACTGATACCGTTATTGTGAAAAACGACATCAGTATTACCTATGCCGTTCTCTTAGAGAATGACATCAGTTATTTCACTTTTTGCAATTCTCTCTCAAGCCACAGTTGATACAGTACAGATCTATAGACAAAAATAACTTATGCCGTTATTGGGAATAACGGCATGACAATTTTTTCAAAAAGAGATGCCGTTATTGGGAAGAACGGCATACAAATAACTGATGCCGTTTTTCCCAATAACGTTGTTGCTGACGTGTCACAGACAAGGGCATCTCGCTAATTGTTTTCGAAAGTAGGGTAGGTTACTAATTATTTTTAAAAAAGAGGGCATTTCGGCAAAATTTTTGCTACTTACCTGCTATATGCCAAAGAGGGGCTTGTTGAGCTTTATGGATCCAATACACGCCACAATGAGTTTCAAGAAAATCAAGAAAAATCACAACAAGAAGAAGTAACAATGGCAACAAACAGTAGCAACAATAGTCAAATGCGACTGTCAAAGGAAAGAAGGAAGCAGTCGATTGTTTAGTCCACCGCAAGCTCTCTGTTTGGAAAAGAAGCAATTGCGGTCGACCGCAGTCGGTTACCAAGAGAACAGGTTACTCTCTGTTTGCTCGGGGGACTATTTGCGATCGACCATCACTTCTTCGCAGTCGACCGTGCGGCAGTGTATGATCAACAATTAAGATTTAATCTTTTGTAATCCTATGTATATGTATGTTGTATGAGCAGTTGTTCTTGAGAGAAGAAGAAAAGAAAAACCCTACACTTTGGTGGTGAGATCTAGAGTGATTGTAACTTATTCTCTTCATAATTCTAGTGACAATCGTAAGAGTGCCTCTGCGCAGGAAAGTAGCCATTGCATTAGATGAACCTAGAAAAAATCTTGTGTGTTATTGTGTGCTTTGTTAATTTCTTTATTCTCGTTTCTTTGATTAGTTTCTTTTATTTGCATCTCAGAGTGATAATTCAGCATTCAACTCAACAAAGTGGTATCATAGTACCAAGTTGGTTAAAGAAATGGGAGACAAAAATAGAATTGAGAGATTCGATGGAACAGAGTTCACAATGTGAAAGATCCAGAAGATCGCGTATCGCCAACAGAAAGATTTAGATGATCCACTATTTGGCATAAAGCCAGAAGAAGCCAAAGTAGATGCAGTTGCATTGGTGGTTTAAAATCGTTTAGATCAGAAGGCGCTTTGGCAAATTCAGATGTCGATGAGTAGGAAGATGCTATTCCACATCGAGAAAGCAAAGACAGCAAAATAGGCTATGGATATTCTGACATATATGTTTGACAAACCGTCTGCATCGAACCAGATCCTTCACTTGAAGAAGTTGGTGAATATGAAGTGTTCAGAGAGGGATTCACTGGCGGAGCATGTGAACTATTTTTGTATGGTCTACAATCAGTTAGAATCAGTAGGGTTGAAGTTCGTGGAATGAGGACAAACATGTTATTGCTATCTAGTCTTCCCAACAGTTACGGCCCGCTAGAACATGCTGTCACTACTATGACTGATGCAACTACTCTGAAGGATGTTGTGAGCAACATTATGAATGAGGAGGTGAGAAGAAACAAAAATGGAGAATCTTACTTGTCATCTTCTAGCAACTCCGCGTTGGCTACTAAGAATCGTAGGAGAAGCACAAATAGAGGGAGGTCGAAAAGTAGAAATTAAAGGTCCAAGTCAACAACAGGACATCACAAGAAGGAGTGTTAACACTACCATAAGTCAGGACATAGAAGAGACCAATGCGAAGAGTACAAAAGAAAGCAAGGTGGATCATAGGGTGCCAATATGGTAAGCAATAAAATTCATTTAGATAATTTGTGTTTAACTGCTGTAGTTGATGTAATACAAGATGATTGATTTATAGACTCAGGTGCTTCTTATCATTGTACACCCATGATGATTGCTTTTGAGAATTACATGACATGTAATTTCGGTTCAGTCACAGTTGGAAATGGGTAAAGCTACCCAATAGTTGGAAAATGGACGATCATAGTGAACGCTTGCAATGGTGGACAACTAGTCCTGCATAACGCGAGACATATTCCAGACTTGAAGAAGAACTTGATCTCAATAAACGAATTGGACAAAGAAGGGCTTGTGATAACATTTGGATTTGGAAAGTGGAAGATAACTACAGGTGCTTGGTTGGTGGCAAAGGGAAAACGTGTAGGCACGTTGTATCAACTCATAAGAGGTGACTCAGGTGATATCATTGCCACAACATCAACAGGTAATTCACCATTAATCTTATGTCATGTCAAGTTGCGGCACCTAGGTGAAAAAGGTGTCAAACAACTTTGTTCTAGAAATATTTTACCAGGGCTAAAGAAAGTTGAGATGGATTTCTGTAAGAATTGTATCAAGGGCAAACAAAAGACAGTTATTTTTCAGTTGTGTAGGCATGAGAAGAAGCTTAGTAAGCTAGAGTTGGTTCATACGGATGTATGGGGCCCGACTCAAGAATTCTTTTATTGTGGTAAGAGATACTTCGTCACATTCATTGATGATGCTACAAGAAAAGTTTGGGTCATTGCAATTCGTGAGAAATTTGATGTATTTGAGACATTCAGGACTTGGAAGGTTAGAGTTGAGAACGAGACGGGGTGCAAGGTTAAAGCATTCAAATGTGATAATGGCGGTCAGTACATAAGTAGAGAATTTATTGACTATCTGGCACAGGAAAGTATCCAAGGAATCATGACAGTTCCTAAAACTCCATAGGAGAATGGAGTTGTAGAAAGAATGAACCGCACGATACTAGCGAGGGTAAGCTACATGAGACTTCATGCGGGTCTTCCTATCCATCTTTGGGCAACTACAGTGGATTCAAAACTGTACCTAATCAATTGTTCCCCATCCAGTGCCCTTGATGGGGGCATACCTCCAGAATTATGGTCAGGTAAACCTATTAATTATTCGCATATGAAAGTTTATAGTTGTATTGCATATGCACTAATTGACAGGAAAGAAAGGAAGAAACTGGATACAAAGTCCAGTAAGTGTGTCTTCATTGGCTGCGGCAACGAGGAGAATGGTTATAGGCTTTGGGATTTTGGGAATAACAAACTCATTTATAGCAGGAATGTGGTATTCAATAAAGAGCTCTTGTACAAAGACAGGCACACAGGTCAGGGAACTAAAACAACTTCATATTCATATTCAGATTCAGATTCAAATTGAGACTTAAATTATGAAGCCGGTACCAGTGGTGGGCCCTTACAGTGCAGCATCATCCAGCACAGGAGGAGCCTACTGAGAATGAGTCGGAGATCCAAGATGAACTGGTACAGCCAGAGCCATTATGTGATCTTGAACTGGTCGGTTAACCCGATACCTATTTTTAAAAGGTCAGCACGAGATAAGAAAACCAGTGAAGTATGATCCGTTAGCCAACATAGCTCATGAGCATGTTTTGTACACAGTTTCAGGCTAGCCAAAGACTCTTGAAGAGATTTTGAAAAATAGTGCTCAAATTTAGTGGGAGTATACCATGAAGGATGAGATGAACTCCTCGTTACAGAACCAAACTTAAGAGTTGACTTAGTAACCTACAGGGAAGCGTGCTTTTATGAACAAGTGAATTTTCAGAATCAAGGATAAGGCAGATGGAAGCAAGAGGTACAAGACGAGACTTGTTGTTAATGTTTTTCTCAAAGGGAAAGTGTTGGCTACAGTGAAATCTTCGCTCCTGTTGTGAAGATGGCTTCAATCAGGGTGCTTCTTAGCATAGTTCAGTTGATGATTTGCTCTTAGAGCAGTTGGATGTCAAACAATGTTTCTCTATCGTGATGTAGAAGAAGAGTTATGTATGAGACAACCCGCAGGTTTTGAACTTAAAGGAAAAGAAGATATGGTTTGTCGACTGAAGAAGAGTCTATATGGGCTCAAATAGGCACCACGACAACGGTACTTGCAGTTTGATCGCTTCTACAAGGAAAGAGATTTGAAAGATGCGAATTAGATCATTGTATCTATGTGCGCAGGTATAACGGCAACGACATGATAATTTTAGCCTTATATGGGATAACATGTTGTTCACAGGTTCATGTATGAAGAAAAGAGGTGAAACAGTTGCTAGTTTCTCAGTTTTCCATGAAGGATTTAAATGAAGTAAATGTTGGGTTTTCGGGGCATAAATGCAGCGGATTAAAACAATAAAATCGAAACCCAATCGCAGGATCCATGCAAAACAAGACGTTTAATTCGTAGTTATGAACGTTTACCTTAAAACGAAGCTTTAACAGTTGAGAAAAGGATGACTAATGGAGGTCCAAGCTTCTTGAATCACCACGCATCCCGCTGACGCGATCTACGCTCTATCGGTATCCACACGAACACTTGGTATTTGAAGGAGCGATGTACTAGCATCCGAAAAACAAATTCTCTCTATCTCCATCTTCTTCTCTCAAACGGCTAGGGTTTATTCTCTTAGCCTAAAAAAAAAACAATTTGAGAGTTTAAGATCTTTATATAGAGAGACAAATCTGTTTTTTCTAAAGCCCAATCCTATTGGGCTTTTATTAAAATTAGAATTCTCAATTAAATAAATAATTAAGTCAAACTTAATTAATATTCTAATATAATTCTAATTCTAATCATTAGCAAATTTGAAATTATATTTAATTAATTAATTAAGTCCCACTTAATTAATATCATAAATAAATTCGAATTACTATTTAATTTAAATTCATAATTTAAATCAAATCTCCTTCAAGCGTTCTTGTGTGTGACCCTTTAGGTTATTATTACGTTGGAAATAATTTTAATATCCAATAATAAAATTATAAACAATGAGCGGCATCTAGTAATACATCATTGCTACCCAAGTAATAATAATAATTGGTGATCCAATAAAACCTTTCGTGATTAATGTTTCCGTGTAATATAATCCCTATAACCAAATATTATAGATTAAACTCGAGGCATGTTCTCAGTCATCCTCTTCAACATTTAATCCGGGTTTCCATGATCAATGAGTAGACTATTAAAACAAATCATTATTTGAGCATGGCCATGCATTTCATAGTCTCACTCAATCAAGAGGCCAATAATATCTCTCCTAATTATAGGAGGGTTAAATCCTTTATCTATCATTCACATTTCTCATACGACTCATAATATACCCGATGTCCACTTTTATCATCACCCGGTCAAAGGTAACTTTAATGTAGTCAAAGTATATTAATCCTCTTATAGAAATATAATGATCTCAAGTCAGAGAATCATTACACCATTATCACTGTGAGTCTTTCTTATGACTTTATTTAAACATGAAGAATCTCACTGTGGGTCTATCCAGTGCCATGTAGAATCTTACATGCACCTATGTTCTTGACTTTAGTATCACTATACCTATGACCAATGAGATGTGGTCATCAGTCAACAAACATACTAATCTTTATGCATTATTATTGTTCCATAATGACAATGCTTGATTAGGGATATTTAGGAATATAAACACTATTCATATAATCTCATTTTTAAGTCTCATACTTAAAGATATAGAATACGTATTATATATTCCAAGGACATTTATTATTCTAACATTTTTATCGCAGTAAATTAAGACATAATAAATTAACGTATAATAATCAATAGAACACAATCATTAATTAACAAAAGTATTTCCTAGAAGCACAATCACATTGTCTCTAGGGCACTAACACTAACAATCTCCCACTTGCACTAGAGCCAATCACTCATGTATCTAATACCCATGGAACTAGTGTGACCTTCGTGCTTCTGCTGCGACAAAGCCTTAGTCTTGTGGGTCCGCAACGTTATCTTAAGTATGCACTTTACATATGTATGTATTCTGACTTAAACCGATTAATCTTTTAGATCTATCTCTATAGATCCTGATCCCTAAGACATATGTATCATCGCCAAAGTCTTTTATCAAGAAACTATTTCCCAACCAAATCTTCACAACCTGTAGATTAGGAATGTCATTCCCTATTAATAATATGTCATCTACATATAATACTAGGAATGACACATGGCTCCCACTAACCCTTCGTAAACACACGACACATTTTCATTTTACATGAAGCCAAACTCTTTGACTGTTTCATCAAAACGAATGTTCCATCTCCTCGAGGCCGGCTATAATCCATAAATGGACCATCGCTTCTCACAGACCATTCTAGCAAACTTTGGATCGACTTGACATCCATTTGCCAGATTTCATAGTCATAGTAAGTTGCTATCGCAAGCAAAATCCTGATGGATTTGACCATAGCCACCGGTGAGAAAGTTTCATCATAGTCACTACTATGAATCTGCTTGAAACTTTTCGCCACTAGTCTTGCTTTGTAGGTCTGTACATTACAATCCACGTCAGTTTTCTTCAAGAAACCCACTTGCACCCTATGGGTTTTACCCCTTCGGGTGGTCCAACCAAAGTCCATACTTTGATTTTCATACATGGAATCCATCTCAGATTTCATGGCCTCCAGCCATCTCTCAAAATCTGGACTATTCATAGCATCTTTGTAGGTGAGAGGCTCATCATCATCTATGATCATCACATCGCCAATTTGAGTCAGAAGAAATCCACGATATCTCTCTGGCTCATAGCGAATCCTACTAGATCTACGAATAACCTGTGTTTCTTGAGCAGTGTTGTTACCAACATCTTGAGTCACACTCTGCTCATGTTCCAACTCTTGTTCAACATTATTCTGTGGTTCTCGATCCTCATCGAGATCTATTGTCCTCCCACTATTTTTCTTAGAAAGTAAATCTCTCTTTAGAAACATAGCCATTCAAGCAACAAACACTTTGTTCTCCGAAGGTTTATAGAATTAATACCCTTTTTGTTTCCATTGGGTATCCCACAAAATCTGATTTTGGTCCTAGCTTGTCAGAGATCATACGTTTCACAAACGCTTCATATCCCCAAATTTTCATAAATGACACGCTGTGACGTTTCTCAGTTCATATCTCATATATGGTGTCTTTTGAACTGATTTAGAAGGAACTCGGTTTAGTGTTTCTGCAGCCGTCTCTAGGGGCATAACCCCAGAAACTAATTGGAAGATCCCATAGACTCATCATCAATTGCACCATGTCCAACAAAATGCGATTTCTCCTCTCAGACACACCATGTCTTTGTGGTGTTCCAGGAGGAGTGAGTTGTGATACTATACCACACGCTTTTAAGAAATTTTAAGCTTAGGTATTCTCCTCTACGATCAGATCGTAGAGTTTATACTTTCGCCTATTTGTTTTTCTTCTTCAATCTCTTACTCTTTGAATTTTTCAAACGATTCGGATTTGTTCTTCAAAAGATACACATATCCGTATCTACTAAAATCATCAGTAAAGGTTAAAATTAGTAAAAGCCACCTCTTGCCAACATACGCATTGGACCACATACATCACTATGTATCAATTCCAATTGTTTGGTGGCCCTCTCACCTTATCCGGTAAAAGGAGTTTTAGTCATTTTGCCAATGAGACATAGTTCACATTCTTCGTATGATTCAAAATCAAACTTATCCAAGTATCCATCCTAATGTAACTTGGAAATGCGATTCTCATTTATATGGCCTAAATGACAGTGCCAGAGGTATGTTTGATTTGAGTCATTTATCTTTAGACGTTTATTATTTACATTATAGATAGGAGTATCAAAATCAAGAACATATAAACCATTAAACAAATGTGCAACCTCATAGGTAACATTATTTAATGAAAAGGAACAACAATTGTTCTGAATCAAAAAGGAAAAACCAATCTTGTCCAAACAAGAAACCAAAATAATGTCTCTGCAAATTACAGGCACGTAAAATAGTTCTCAAGTTCTGAAATAAGCCCTATGGGCATCGATAAATAATAAGTCCCTACAGCTAAAGCAACAACCTTTGCTCCATTGCTAACATGTAGGTCGACTTCTCCTAACGCCAAAGTTCTACTCCTTCGCCGTTTATGCACATTTATACAAATGTGAGAACCACATCCAGTATCTAATACCGATGATGTAGAAGTAGACAAATTTGACTTCTATAATATAAATACCTGAATCAGAAATCTGAACAGCCTTCAGTTTCTTCAGATCCTCCAAATAAGTTTGACAGTTTCTCTTCCAATGACCCGGCTTCTTGCAATAGTGACAATCACCCTTTGCCTTTGCCTTTGCAACACCTCCAGTAGGCTTCTAAGCCTTAACAGCGGGTTCTGGATTAGCAGGTTTAGATCCAATCTTGTTCTTGCCTTTCCATTTACCCTTTCCTTTGGCATTCCCTTTGTTGACCATCATTATGGGAGCAGGGGATGCCTTCTGAATGTTGGTCTCAGTAGTTTTCAACATAGCCAACAATTCGGTAGGTGTCTTGTCTATCTCATTCATATTGTAATTCATTACAAATTGAGCATAGTCGTTGTTCAAAGATTGCAAGATTAGATCTATCTGAGCTTCCGGACTGATGGCGGAACCCAGAGTAGCAAGGTACTCCATATATCCATCATCTTTAGAACATGCGGTGCAACTGGATCACGATCACCCTATTTACATGCATACAAGGCTTTACTTGTATCAAACCTCTCTTGACGAGCCTATCCTTCAAACATACGTTTAAGGTGCTCTATCATTATATGAGCATCCATATGCTCATGCTGTTTCTGAAGCTCAAGACTCATAGTCGCAAGCATAAGACAAGTGACATCCGTGTCATCATCGATATGTTTCTGATAAACATTACGTTGATCAACCGATGCACCTACAGGGAGAGGTCCAGGGCGAGGAAATGACATAGAGCTTTCACTCTTACCTGAGGACTATCCTCAAATTCCTTTGCCAATCGAGGAAGTTTGTTCCTGTCAACTTGTCCTTCTCAAGGACAGATCGTACAGAGAAGTTATTTGAGTTGTTTGCCATTAGAATATCTATAATGTAAAATGCATAAAAGAATTAGTCTACGGAATTATTAGTTTATGTTCAAATGATTATTCATATATATTCATAATATATATCTCCCACTATTTTGATCAAATTAATAGCCCTTACTATTAATTCGGAAAGCATTTATTATATATCTTTCTAGTGAGCCAAGATCCATATTTCATCATGTCTTGAGTCAGCGTTGGCTGAAACTCCCAAAACACAACTATTTAGGTAGACAACATTTGTCAATTATATCACGTATATAACTCTTGGATAGTTTGGTGAACAACCATTGCTCTAATTTATCTAATAAATTTTTCGCCAAACTCTATGCTTCTAAGTTCATAATCTTATTGTAACGACTTAGTTAAGTTAGGCCCAATGAATCAACATAACGAGTATCACATTTACTCTTTCGCACCTCACCACGATTAAAAGGAGCACTCTGCTTTGGCAAACCCACCCCTTATGATCTAGGCCTTGATGAGTGTTATTCATTGGAAAGCATCTTGTTTAACTTAATATTTATTAAGGGATTTACTTATAAACGATCATGATCCCATCATAAAGAGATTCTCGATTTTTCCTTGAATCAAATATTTCAAATCAAAATTCGTTGAATGAATGATTTCCAGATCAGAGGTTAACGCACAGACGGTATTATTGGCACCCCTTTTCTTACAGATTCGTAATCGGTTGTTGACAAAATCATTCAATCGTTGAATAATGAAAATTCATATTTAATTATCGTGTTTCATAAACACAAGAATCTCATGATCGTTTGTTTAATGTTCATCTTAAATCGTTATAGATTTTATCTTGTTTAAGCATGAATGGGGTGTCGTATCTAATACATTCATCTTAATCTAATTAAGCATGCATCATTATCTCTACACATACATTGTATCACATACATTCATACATATGTAAAGTGCATAAAGTAAACGTGTTTGGTTATGGCCCATCCTATATGATCTTTCCAAGCTAATGGAAAAATCAAGGTCAATCTATGGGTGGTTTAAAATACTACACTATTACATGTCTTTATCTTCTTCATCTTCATCTTGTATCTCCTTCTTTGGAATGCTCATTAGTTTGCCTCCTTGCTTCCATGTCTTCATTGATCATTACATTGAATAATGGAAAAAAAAAAAAAAAAAATGTTCTTATGAACTTACAAGAGGAACTCGAGTTACATTCGAGAATATAAATTACAAGAAATTGAAGATGACATGCAAGTCGTATTTAGAAACCAAACCATAAATCAAAATCACTAACCTATGGGTCTTAAGGCCATAACCATACACCATGCTCATATAACAATTAAGAATATCTCATATTTCATTATGTCATCATATCACATCATATTTGTCATGATCCAATCACAAAAATTAAATAGCGTAAAATCAGAAAATTGCAATCAAAATTCTGAAAACAATAAATCGCAGTTTTCAGGTTCTAAACGGCGTCAAACGCCTTATATCCGCGTCGGTGACAAAGTCAGAATTGCTCAGTGACCCGATTCCAGTCAGAAAACATATTTTATTTGCGAAAATCGGACACTGGACATAGATTTCACCAAATCTGCTCATCTTTGCAGAAACCGTATCGTATACAATCTACGCGATAAGAACAAATATATAATATTCAAACAATATCATATATTATCTTATCATGTTATACCATATCATATTTCATCATGATCCAATCATAAAAATCATATAAGGCATAATTCAGAAAATTGAAATTAAATCTGAAAACATAAAATTGCATATTTCAGGCCCTAAACGGCGTCAAACGCCTTACAGACGAGTCGGTGATAGCTCAAGCTATCAGTTTTGTTCAGACGCTCGTTTCCCTTTCCGAAAAGGTACTCATTTGCAAAAATCGGACACTAGAAATAGATTTCAGCAAATCTGCAGCAGCCGTTTCAGAATCCATATCGAATACGATTCTCGTGATTAGAACAAACATAAATCATATACATATCAGTATACATACAGATTATAAGATCATCATATGATCATTCCAATCATCATTAACTTACAGTTTATGCATATATATCAAAACTGTAACAAATAAACGAATTAAAACGTTTTCGCAACCTGGCTCTGATACCATTGTTGGGTTTTCGGGGCATAAATGCAGCGGATTAAAACAATAAAATCGAAACCCAATCGCAGGATCCATGCAAAACAAGACATTTAATTCGTAGTTATGAACGTTTACCTTAAAACGAAGCTTTAACAGTTGAGAAAAGGATGACTAATGGAGGTCCAAGCTTCTTGAATCACCACGCATCCCGCTGACGCGATCTACGCTCTATCGGTATCCACACGAACACTTGGTATTTGAAGGAGCGATGTACTAGCATCCGAAAAACAAATTCTCTCTATCTCCATCTTCTTCTCTCAAACGGCTAGGGTTTATTCTCTTAGCCTAAAAAAAAAACAATTTGAGAGTTTAAGATCTTTATATAGAGAGACAAATCTGTTTTTTCTAAAGCCCAATCCTATTGGGCTTTTATTAAAATTAGAATTCTTAATTAAATAAATAATTAAGTCAAACTTAATTAATATTCTAATATAATTCTAATTCTAATCATTAGCAAATTTGAAATTATATTTAATTAATTAATTAAGTCCCACTTAATTAATATCATAAATAAATTCGAATTACTATTTAATTTAAATTCATAATTTAAATCAAATCTTCTTCAAGCGTTCTTGTGTGTGACCCTTTAGGTTATTATTACGTTGGAAATAATTTTAATATCCAATAATAAAATTATAAACAATGAGCGGCATCTAGTAATACATCATTGCTACCCAAGTAATAATAATAATTGGTGATCCAATAAAACCTTTCGTGATTAATGTTTCCGTGTAATATAATCCCTTTAACCAAATATTATAGATTAAACTTGAGGCATGTTCTCAGTCATCCTCTTCAACATTTAATCCGGGTTTCCTTGATCAATGAGTAGACTATTAAAACAAATCATCATTTGAGCATGGCCATGCATTTCATAGTCTCACTCAATCAAGAGGCCAATAATATCTCTCCTAATTATAGGAGGGTTAAATCCTTTATCTATCATTCATATTTCTCATACGACTCATAATATACCCGATGTCCACTTTTATCATCACCCGGTCAAAGGTAACTTTTAATGTAGTCAAAGTATATTAATCCTCTTATAGAAATATAATGATCTCAAGTCAGATGATCATTACACCATTATCACTGTGAGTCTTTCTTATGACTTTATTTAAACATGAAGAATCTCACTGTGGGTCTATCCAGTGCCATGTAGAATCTTACATGCACCTATGTTCTTGACTTTAGTATCACTATACCTATGACCAATGAGATGTGGTCATCAGTCAACAAACATACTAATCTTTATGCATTATTATTGTCCCATAATGACAATGCTTGATTAGGGATATTTAGGAATATAAACACTATTCATATAATCTCATTTTTAAGTCTCATACTTAAAGATATAGAATACGTATTATATATTCCAAGGACATTTATTATTCTAACATTTTTATTGCAGTAAATTAAGACATAATAAATTAACATATAATAATCAATAGAACACAATCATTAATTAACAAAAGTATTTCCTAGAAGCACAATCACATTGTCTCTAGGGCACTAACACTAACAGTAAAGTAAATTCTCGGCATGAAAATTAGTAGAGACAGGCAGAGTAAGAAGCTTTGGTTGTCACAAACAGACTATATAAAGAAAGCATTGAAGTGATTCAATATGGATTTCGTGAGGCCAGTTAATGTTAGGATTGTGGCCTCAAATACACGTAGGCACGGGAGTCCTTAAAGTTTGAGAAGAAGAAGACAAGACAAGTCAGCAAGAGAAGGCAACAACAACTAGAAGAAGTGCAGCTGGAGGGTTGCGGTTGACCGACCAGGAGTGCGGTTGACCGACCAGGAGTGTTGTTGACTGACTTGGGCTGCTGAGCAATCTACGAGTGTATAGGGTTCAACAAAGAGTTGGACAGTCGATTGTGCAGTTGTCCAATCACGCTTCGGGTGTTGGCGAGACCAAGTGCAGTCGACCGCAACTTGGTGTTGTTGACCGACAACGGTTGTATGTTATTTGGGCTTTCGGGGTTTATGGTCCAATAAGCTGTATTTGTGTTTATCTTAAGGTTTACTTGGGGTCTATATTTATATAGCAGTAGATGTGAACTGTAAGGTTTGTAACTCATATCAAGGGTGAGCCGTTATCATTGTTTTACTTCAAGAGGGGCAAGTGCCGAGCGTTTCAAAGGTGTGAGAGAGAGATTGAGAGTTGTAATCTCTTTATAATCTTTGTATTTCTTGGGGAATAAGAAGAATTGGTTATTTCTGTATATTATTGTGTTCTTGTGAGATTTTGTGATTATTATGGTGGATTGTTCTTGGTGCATCTAGTGCTTGGGAATTTCTGTTGCTTGTGGTGTGTGCGTTCTGCTATTAGTACTACGAGTTGTGGCAGATTCTAGGCTAAATTTAGAAAACCCCCCCTTGAACTATCTCTTTTATGTAGAAAACATCACTAAACTTTTTTTGCACAGAAAACCACACTCAAGTATAGTTGCAAAAATCCCACTATGACAGCATGAGCTTTCTGCTAAAGTTGAGTGAGGTTTTTTGAAAATAATGAGAAATGTGCATGATGTTTTCTAAACCAACTTGTAAAGATGAATATGGTTATCTAATACAAGCAGAAAAGTTAGATGTGATTTTTTTAAAAATATACTTCAGAGGGGTTTTTTGCAACCGTACTTAAGTGTGGGTTTCTGTGCAAAAAAAGTTCAGTGAGGTTTTCTGCATAAAGTGGATAGTTCAAGGATTATTTATTTATTTATTTATTTATTCCCAGATTCTACAATAGTTACTTATCACATGGATGCACACTTCAAGTTGTCTATGAACTTGTGTTATACATCGGAGGCAGATATGGAGGAGTTGACTGCAGTCCCTCACGTCTCAGCTGTTGGTAGTCTTATGTATGCAATGATGTTCACATGACCAGATATCGCACATGCATATACATGGTTATGTCAATGCGGACTTTTACGGTGATCGTGGTGGTTGTAGGAGTACTACAGGGTATGTGTTTATAATTGGAGGTATAAATGTTACTTGGGCTTCACAGTTGCAGAAGGTTGTAGCATAGTCAACTACAGAGTCAAATTATATGGCACTTATAGAGTCTTCGAAGGACATGTTGTGGATTTCGGTACTCATAGATCAGTTGAATAGGAAGCAACCCATATGAGATCTATGATGTAACAGTCAGAGTGAAGTATTCTTGGCAAAGAACTTGGCGTATCCTGCTAGGACTCGGCACATTCAGATGAGATATCACTTTATCAGGATGGTAGTTGAAAAGAAGTGGTTGAAGCTACCGAAGATTCTTAGCACCAAGAATCCGACTGAAATGCTTACAAAGGTAGTGGATAGTAGAAAACATCAGTTTTTCTATTCCACTATCAGATTGTCTCCAAATTAATTGTTGAGGAGACTCGCAGAGGCACAAACCTTGAATAGGCCAATGAAGTAATGAAGAACATGTTAACGACTTTGTGTAATGTCTCCTAGTGGGAGATTGTTGAGATTTGTGGATCCAATACACGTTACAATGGGTTTGAAGAAGATCAAGAAGAAGCGCATCAAGAAGAAGCAACAGACCGCCTGTCGACTGTCAAAGGAAAGAAGGAAACATTTGATTGTTTAGTCGATCACAAGCTCTCTATTTGGAAAAGACGCAATTGTGGTTGACCGCTAAGAGAACAGGTTACTCTCTGTTTTCACGGTGGCTATTTGCAGTCGACCGCCACTTCTTCACAGTCGATTGCATGGCGTTGTATGATCAACAGTTGAGATCTAATCTTTTATAGTCCTATATAAATATATGGTGTACGATTATTAGGGTTAAATGATTAATATTCCAAATGAAAAAGTGACATCTAGCAGATGTACTTCAGAGAAGAAGAAAAGAGAAACCCTACACCAATGGTGGTGAGATCTAGAGTGACTGTAACATATTCTCTTTATTATTCTAGTGGAAATCTTAGATTGGCCTCTGCGCGGGGAAGTTTCTATTTCATTTGGTAAATCTTGAAAAAATCTTGTGTGTTCTTGTGTGCTTGGTTGATTTCTTTATTATCGTTTCTTTGATTAGTTTTTTTTATTTGCATCTTAGATTGAGTTATTCATTATTCAACTCTTCAGGGCTCTTTCGTGGCTTGCTTTGCCCTATAACCATTTCACTGAATTTTTTCCCAAAACGACCCATTTTTGCAAAGTTTTTCCCAAACCGCCCTACTTTTTTTTTATTTCCCAAACCGCCCTAATCGGTCTTTCAAAGACCGAGTCTAGTGCAAATAGACTCGGTCTTTGAAAGACCGAGTCTTGCGCTTTGAAAAATCAAAGACCAAGACTCGGTCTTTCAAAGATCGAGTCTATTTGCACTAGACTCGGTCTTTCGAGTCTTGGACTTTGCGTTTTTAACAGCGCAGATCCCCTTTCTTCTTCTTCTCGACTTTTGATTGTTTTTTTCTTTTCGCTCTGTCCCTCAACGAATCCGTCGCACTCGCTACTTTTTAGTTCGATTACTCCCTTAATCGATCGTTAAACTTCCCAAAACCAATTACTCTCTAATCCAATTTCGATTTTCCCCAATCCTATTCCCCAAAATCGATTATTTCTTTAAACCCTAAACCCCGAATACCCAAAATTGGAAGATTTCGGTTGTAGGATCTTGCTCTTCTCGCCAATTTCGTCTTTGTCTTTGGATTCTCCTACTTGTAAGGTATATTTCTTAAGCTTTTGCTAAGCCAAATTTGTGTTAGTGTTGATGCTATTGTGAAGTTCATTAGTTGAATTTGACTTATTGTTGACAATGTAGAGTAGTTATTGATGTTATTTTTAGTATTAATTTTGTTCCAAAAGAAAGAGTTGAAAGAGTTGAAGTTGGAATGAATAGAATTTTGTTGAAAGAGTTGAAAGAAATTTTGTTGAAAGAGTTCAATTTTGTATAGAATTTTGTTGAAAGAGTTCAATAACCTTGTTGAATAGAATTTTGTTGTTGAATCAATTTTGTATAGAATTCCATATAGTATGTGTTGAATCTAGTTTTTTAGAATTTTATAGAATCTAGGTTATGTATAGAATTTGTTGAATTTGTTATACTCTAGTTTTTTGCTAAAATTAGAGAATCAACGGCATTGTTATATAGAATTATTTTTATATCTAGGTTATGTATAGTTAATAACATTTTCGTTGAACTTGTAGGATTTGTAGTCTATTGTAAATGGCACGCACAAGGGGTAACATGGAGGTAGGAGAAAGTAGTAGACCTCCACGTTGCGATAAATCACGTACTCGCGGTGGACGTGATCGTGGTCGTGGTCGTGGTCGTGCTCCTACCGATGCTACTAATGTAAGTAACTAAATGTTGATTCTAATAGAATTGTATTACATTTCGGTTTATTGATGTAAATGTTATTGTTATGTAGGTTGAATTCAATCCAAATGAGGCGGGCACTTCCTCTTCAGTCCCTTCGTCGTCATATATCCCTTCTGGAGGCCCCGGACCACTCGACCCTTCACTCCTCACTCTCCAGCCGATGCATCGATCGCAGTATGTTTGGAACGGCGAGGCCACGGAGTGCCGCTTTAGGACTGGTCATCCGCTACCTGTGCACCCACGTATACACGAGATACTAAGAGATTGTGGGTTCTACGGTATTGCCATGATGACATCCATCAAGTGCGATCGTCCACTTTTGGAAGCACTGCTTGAAAGATGGAGGCCCGAGACACACTCATTTCGCCTGCCAGTCGGAGAGATGACGGTGACTCTACAAGACGTTTCCATACTAACCGGGCTTCCAGTCGATGGAGATGCAGTCACAGGATCGATGGACTTCGACCCAGTGTATATAGTGGAGGAGTACTTAGGGGTTGAAGTGGAAGCCGGTGCGATAAATGCGAAATTTATCCATCTAAAGTGGTTGAAGGACACGTTTAAAGATAGATTGAATGACGGTTCAACTACAGCGGAGGTGGAGTGCTACTGTAGGGCGTATATTCTAGCGCTATTCGGCACGGTCTTGTTTCCAAATTCGACCGGGAATACCGTAGCACTGATGTTCTTGCCCTTAATCGCCGATCTAGGTAAGGTCAGCCGTTACAGTTGGGGCAGTGCAATACTATCGTCACTGTATCGGAGTCTGTGTCTGTGCAGTATAGGTTCGAACCAGATGAATGGACCTCTAATTTTACTGCAGATATGGAGTTGGGAGCGGATCCACGTAGGTCGGCCCGTAGTACGGATCCAATCTCAACATTGGAGAGTTCTTCCTGAAGATATTGACATGCTACCTCTGATCGGTGTGTACTGGACAGGGAAACTGACATGAACAGCCAATCCCAACAGGTGCTTGACGTACTACCGCGATGAGCTCGATAGGTTGGCCGCTGATTGTGTGGTGTGGACCCCTTACACAGAGGAGCGACTGATTCGACTGCCACCTATCTGCACGTTCAGGCGTAATTTGTGGCTCACGAAAGCACCGCTAATCAACTTTGGGGTTGTTGAGTTTTACTACCCCGATAGGGTGTTACGCCAGTTTGGTCTTCACCAGGGGATTCCAGTTGCCGCGCCATTCAATGCCGAGATGCATAACATCACTAGAATGGGCCGTACACCCGGACACAACTGGGCCACTTGCTTCTTCGATTACGTTCAGAGATGGAATGTTCACCGTTTCGAAGAAATCATCGGTGACATTCCACCCTTTGACCTCTCGTTGCATGGGGTGTACATGTCTTGGTACGAGAGAGTCACTAGACGGTTTATTTCCCCACCATTGCAGACTCCTGCTGGAGTCGTTGTACCGATCTGGCGACCAAGGACCGAACCAGCAGATGAACATTCCGTGAGGTTGCCGATGTACCAACCAAAGGGATCTACTGTTCGTGGCTTTGTAAGTTTGAATGTTTCGTTTTAAAGTTTCAAAGTTTATATATCAATATGTTTTAATATATGTATGTGCATCTAATTCAACTTTTCATGTTTCTCAGTTGACCCAGACTTGGTCCCTTGCCAAGAAATGTGTTTCTATGTTGAATAGCAACATCGCCGATCAGGCGAAGGGTACAGTACGGGAGATGTTATCGTGTTGCCGTGCACAAGCTGATCTTGTGGGGGAGGGCGCAACATTAGATCCAATACTGAGGACCCCCACACATCGAACGAGCGGCCGTACTGGTCAACGACGAAAGAGAACTGTTCATAGGTCCCCACCTCAACCTCAAAGTGATTCAGAACACGAAGAACAAGCAGAGCATGAGATTGAAGGGAATGATGATCAACAGGATGTTGGGGATGAGATTCAAGAAGATGAGATCCCGTTGTCCGCACTCACACAGGCAACTCCACAACGTCGCAGACGACAACGAAGACCTCCCGACTACTTTACACCTGACCCTTGACTTTTGATGTTAGTTTGTAATAATATTTTTTCGTACTTTGGTAGGTGTTGTAATATCTTTTGTTAGTTTGATTTTGTTGTTTTTTTTGTGAAATGTTCTTAGTTAGTAATATTGTTGATGTGGTTGCGATCTTCAGTTAGTTTGAACTTTGTGATGATGAGGTGCTTACGGTTGTGGAAGAACTTTGTGGTAGAGATGTGGTGAAGTTTGTGGGTGTGGAAGTTGTGAAAGTTGTGAATTTGTGGAAGTTGTGGTAGTTGTGAATTTGTGGAAGTTGTGAAGGTTTGTGGTTGTGAGCTTTGTGAAAGATTGTGGTTGTGAACTTTGTGGAAGTTGTGAAAGTTTGTGTTTGTGAACTTTGTGAAAGTTTGTGGTTGTGAACTTTGTGGAAGTTGTGAAAGTTGTGAAGATGATGTTGTTGTGGAAGTTGCAGTGGTTGTGATAAATTTGTGAAGATGATGTTTTAATAGTTGAAGTGGTTGTAGCAATTTGTGAAGTTGTTGTAGCAATTTGTGAAGTTTAGTAGCTGAAGTGGTTGTAGCAATTTGTGAAGTTTAATAGCTGAAGTGGTTGTAGCAATTTGTGAGGATAAATTTGTGAAGTTGAAGTGGTTGTGTAAATCAATAGCTGATCTGGCTGTAGCAAAAAAAACACTCAGCATCAAGACTCGGTCTTTCAAAGACCGAGCTTAATATAACTAGACTCGGTCTTTGAAAGACCGAGTCTTGTTGCTGATTGCTATCAGGCTCAAGACTCGGTCTTTCAAAGACCGAGTTTAGTTATATTAAGCTCGGTCTTTGAAAGACCGAGTCTTGAGTTCAATAGACTCCAGATCCCAAGCAGCTCTCTGGAAGTTTGTGAACACCACAGTCGGTCTCTCCATCAACCAATGCAAATGCAAAAGGAAATAAGCAACCATTCGCATCCGGGGAAATAGCAATTAGCAAACATCCCTTGTACTTACCGTACAAGTGAGTTCCATCTACACTAATAACCGGTCTGCAAGACTTGAAACCTTCAATCGAAGGACCAAATGCCCAAAATACTCCCTTGAATGTTTCCTCGCTGGGGCTAGACTCATATTTATCCCAGTGGACAACGGTTCCTGGATTTGCTGCTTGAATTGTTGTTAGTAGAAAAGGCAACTTCGTGTATGCTTCTTCGAAGGTACCGTACAACCTCTCAATTGCCTTTTATTTTGCTTTCCAAGCTTTCTTATATGAAATTTGATAATTATATTCTATTTTCACAATCTCAATAATTGCCCCCGGTGATAAAGCAATATCCTTCTTCACCACACCCACAATCAAATTACTAACAAGGTTAGCATCAATTTTACAGTGGTCTTGATTCAACGTGGGATTCGTACAAGTATGAGGGCCAACTATCTTCTTCACCACAAAATTTCTCCCCCCTTTTGGAACAATAGCTCGTAATCTCCAAGGGCATCCACCATCACTTACTCCTGGGGGACCTTGTACGATCTCCTCTATTGTACGTTTTCTAGGTGCCATTTTACATTTAACAGTGTAGAGTGACGGTGCTGTTTTCAATGTGACAAATTCACGATGTTTCTTGATAGAATACACCTTCACAGCATGCTGAATGGACTCTTTACTTACAAACTCCTATCCAACGTAAAATTCGTCTACATTGGAAGAACCAGAAGACTCTTGTGGAAATGGGGGTACTCTAGCAGCTTGAGCCATCTCCTCCGTAACATGAGCGTTAACATTAGCATACCTATCAGTAGCTCTCACTTCATTAGAACTGTTGTTCGAAGGATTTACATTTGCTACATCATCATCTTCTTCTCCATCATCACTTTCTACACTTTCATCATCGTCTGTTTCTTCCTCTTCTTCATCATCATCTAATAAGCTGTTGTTAACCACTGCATTTTGAAAGAGTTCAAATACACTGTCATTTGGAATATAGTCAGGAACCGGTGTAGGTTGGGGGGGGGGGGGGGGGGGGGAACTCAACATCTGTAGAATCAGCATTTCTTGTATTTGTGAAGGTGTTTTCCTGTGAGGACAGTGGATTTGGTTGTGAAGATTGAGCGGGGTTAGACCTCGTCTGCTGTGTAGGTACTACCCTTATGAAGCTTGCACTTGGAATATCCTGTGGCTGAGCATTTAAAATTTGAATTTGCTGAATATATAACTCTAATGCAGACCAAGCACAATTGGGATCAAATGTCCTAGTAATCAATGACTTCAACGCATTATCAGTAGGTACGGGCACTGTCATAAAATACTGACCATCTCCTCTTCCTGCTGCGTATCGAGCTAAAATTTTCACATTCCATTGATTCCTATCCCAATTAGTTACTTCATATATTTTCTCAACTAGTTCTTCCAATGTAATAATCGGGGTACCCAAACTATTTCCGGATCCAACAAACTATAGCAACTACCAATCTTTGGATCACGAATTATTTCACCACCAAAGTATAACCAAATAGGAATCTCAAGATCCATACCTACGTATATTTATTAAAATATGTGAGTTATTATCTAACCACAAACAAAATCTATACAAAAATTCAGAAAATTAAAGGCCAATATTCATCATACCTTCACAAGCGTCAAGGATAGAGCCGTAGATATTTGGGTAAAAGAGTTGAAGTTGCTATCCGCTTCAAATTTAGCAAAAATAAAAAATATGGATCTTTCAAAAGAAGGGTTTTGGGTTTTTATAGTGGAGATGCTTAGAGGGTTAGGAAGATATTGGTAAATATATTTAGATTAAGATTAGATTTTGTGGGTAGGAGGTCGCCCTAGATTTAGGAAGATGGGTTAGAGAAATAGAATAGGTTAAAGTAGAGAGAGAGAAGAAGAAGAAAGGGGATCTGCACTGTTAAAAACGCAAAGTCCAAGACTCGGTCTTTGAAAGACGGAGTCTAGTGCAAATAGACTCGGTCTTTGAAAAACCGAGTCTTGCGCTTTGAAAAATCAAAGACCAAGACTCGGTCTTTCAAAGACCGAGTCTATTTGCACTAGACTCGGTCTTTGAAAGACCGAGTAGGGCGGTTTGGGAAATAAAAAAAAAGTAGGGCGGTTTGGAAAAAACTTTGCAAAAATGGGTCGTTTTGGGAAAAAAATCCATTTCACTGGGCCAATCCCTGGGAGTTTATGAAACTGCAGTAGCTTGCTACGAGTCCGCATTGAAGGTAACCAACTTAGTGGGGATATATCTGAAGTCTATGGAGTGTACCCAAGTCTAAATTATATTGATTTAAGTGGAAAGAGATTTTATGGCAAGTTGTCACCAGATTGGGGGAAATGTGCAAATCTTACATTCCCAAACATTTCCGGGAACTATATGTCTATATTGGCGGAGGAATTACTCCTGAACTAGGACGACTTCCTATGTTGCAAAAAACTTGATCTGAGATTCCAAAGAACTTGGTGAGCTAATGATATTATACAGCTTAAGTTTGAGTAACATCAAATTTCTTGAAAAAATACCTACAGTTATCGGAAATTTGCGTAATTGACAGATTCTTGATCTTTCAGTTAAACCAGTTGGTAGGATCCATACCAGAAGAACTGCACTGTTCTCGGCTTACTACCTAGAACTTGAACCATTGCAACTTGAACGAAAGCATTCCTTTGCAACTGGGGAATCCTGTACATTTGCAATATTTACTTTATTTGTGTAGTAATCTTCTTACAGGACAGATACCCGGACAGTTCGGCAACCTGATGAGTTTGGAGAGCCTTAACTCTCTCTCATAACTCGCTGTCAGGTTCAATTCCAACTTCTTTCCTAGGTATGATCAGTTTAATTTCCATAGATTTATCATTCAATAAATTGGTTGGTCCCGTTCCACAAATTAGAGTTTTTGAAAATGCATCAGCACAGTCTCTTACTCATAATAAGCTCTTTGCGGTAACGTGCAAGGTCTGCTTCTTCTTTAATTACCAGAAATGAAACTAAAAAAAAATATAACGAGGCCTTCTTTATCATCATTCCAATCAAAGGGTTTTTGGTTTTTATATTAATATTTGTCCGAGCTTACGTTTGGCTTCAAAAGAGGACGAGTTATATTGATGATATGAATAATAAGAAGGGTAAATCCCAAAAAAAACACCACTCATCTACGAGGCAAAAGCCTTTAACACCCAAACTATTTGTCAAAGCAATAAACCCTCTAACTACGAATTGCAGTCAAAACTCGTACGGAAACCCTAAAAACCTACGTGAAATGTCCAAATTGTCCTTATTTTTCACTGTTTCTCTTTCCCCTCCAAAAACCGAAAAGCCATTAAAAAAAACCCACAAAATCCAAAATTTTTCACACAAATCAAAATTAAAATCCATCAAAATCAAATCAAACCAAAACCAAAATCCAAGTTAAACCAAAACCAAAATCACTATTTCTCTCTCTCTCTCTCTCTCTCTCTCTCTCTCAAAATCAAAATCAAAATCTATCAAACCATCATCATCTTCTTATTAAACCCATCAAACCATCTTATTAAACCCATCAAACCCATAGGGTTTTGATTTGGATTTTTGATTTTGGATTTTGGATTTTGGATTTTGATTTTTGATTTTGATGAAGTCGAAGATGATGATGGTTGTGGAGGTCAGTGGTGGTGATGACGATGGTGATGGAGATCGGTGGTGGTGATGACAATGGTGATTGGGTCGTCGCTAGTGGTAATGACGGTGGTGGAGGTCGGTGGTGGTGATGATGATGGTGGTGGAGGTCAGTAGTGGTGATGATGATGGTGGTGGTGGTCGGAGGTGTCGGGGCTAACGATGGTGGGAGAGAGAGAGGTGTGGAGATCGGGCTGTGGATTTTGGAGGGGAGAGAGAGAGTGAGTGAAAGAAAAAAATAATTGTTTGTATGTTTTTTTTGTGTGTTTTTAAATGTTGTATTATCAGGGGGCAATTTGGACATTTCACATAGGTTTTTAGGGTTCTCGTACGGGTTTTGACTGCAATTCTTGGTTGGGGGTTTATCGCTTTGACTGATAGTTTAGGGGTTAAAAGCTTTTGCCTCATAGATCAAGGGTGTTTTTGCCATTTACCCTAATAAAACTATGTTTTCGGTTTGGAATTTTGATGAGAAAATATTATATCTGATAATGGTAAAAATCTTAGAAAATCAGGGCTGTATGATTGCAGCCCAAATCCTAAAGCTTTTACAGGTAGATTAATCATAACGGGTCTCTTTAAAAAGTTCGGGCCTTCTTCAGGCTCATCTACAAGACATGTGCTGCTTTTAAGCCAATTAAAAGGGACTGTAACCCCATTCCCGATAAAGTATTTTCCGTGTATTTTCTATAATTTTTTTTAAAAAATTTATATTGTGCTAAGTTCTTTTCGGATTTTGTATTAAGGTGTTTTCTAATCGAGATTTTATTCATTTTGAATGATGGTATTTGAACTTATTTTCTATCCCTAATTGATCGACTATTTATATTATTAATTTTCGGATTTTAATAAATTTGTTAAACTCAAATCCTATTTTGATGAATATCATTATTATTATTATTATTGTTATTACTATCATCATTATTAATATTATTACGTTTATTATTATTATTATTGCTATTATTATTGATTTTCTTATTGTTATTAGTATAAATATTTGTTATTATTGTTTTCATTATTTTTATTAGTATTAATACTTTTATCGTT
This sequence comes from Hemerocallis citrina, assembly GCA_017893485.1. Lineage (NCBI taxonomy): Eukaryota > Viridiplantae > Streptophyta > Magnoliopsida > Asparagales > Asphodelaceae > Hemerocallis > Hemerocallis citrina. Next base: position 95,086,429 of record CM030364.1, on the reverse strand, counting down.
ATTGTTATTATTATTATTATTATTTTATTTTTAAGTCCGAACATGTTCAATTTTATATGCAGTTCACTATTTGATTCAATGCATATATATATATATATATATATATATATATATATATATATATATATATATATGAATATTTTTAAATATCGTATTTTTCTTTCTTGATTATTTCTTTTTGATTAAATTTGTTCATGAAATTTCCGTTCTTCTTGATTGGGCTCTTCTTGTTGAACCTATTATCTTTTATTTATTTGTGGGTGTTTTTATTTGAACACTATTGATTTTGATCCATCTCATAATGAACCCTAAAACCTATTTCCATTTGTTCTTGACCCAAATTCGCTCTTAGTGGACCCTAATTCACCAATCAAGTACCCTAATTGTACCCTATAAATACAACCCTAATGCAAACCCTAATTTTTTCACATAAATCGAAACCCTAGCCACCTAATCTCTCCTCACCATTCTCTCTCCTCACCGTTATCTCTCTCTGCAATTTTCTCGCCAATTACTGTACACCATCTTCCCCAACCTCCTCCTCCGGCGCCCCCTTCGTCCACCTCACCTCCGGCGACCCCCTCGTCGCCATCCGCCACTAGCACAACCCCCCGACCTTCTCCTCTGTCCTCATCATCAGTAGTCAACCAGAACCCCACCCCGATCTCCTCGTTCTCGCTCCTATCGACGCCAGCAGTTGAAACCCCCAGAGTCGCCCTATTTCCTGCCGCACCACTCGCCTGTGACGCCGTCATCCGTCTCCGTCGAGCCAGTCGATGCCAGCGTCGAGCCCTGACCCCGATGCCATCTTGACTACCGTCATTGCTTGCTATTGCAATGCTGTCTCTTTGCTCGTTGATTGTTGGGTTCTCTTTGACACATATTTTGCACGTGTTATATTGTGTTGGTTCGTAGGTTCGTTGCTTCAGGATCCTTATCCCGTTATTCTTGGTATTCATTTTCACCGGTTAACAGGCAAGTCACTGTCCTCTTCAATTGCTAATTGTATCAAATTCAAGTGTTATTGAAATTCTTGCAAGTAGATCTCTTTGTTATCGTATTATCCATTGTTCATCTCTTCGTTGGGTCTATTGAGGGTTTACACGAGCTAATCTCAATATTCTTGACATCGTGCCACTTTTGACTCTAAAGTTTGGATCTTTCATGAGTGCATATAGAATTGATACTAGGGTTGTTCATATAATTGACACACAAATAAACTATTGTAGAGACAATTGCTAGGTTGTATGTTGGTTGGTTGATTGATGATTGATTGATGACAAATTGATGTATGAGCGTGTTCTAATTTTATTTATCATGTTTTTGACACCCATCATGCTGATTATACAATTTATTGACTAAAGAATCGTTACCCATCGTGTTTAATTAACTTATTTTCAAGAAAAATACCCTAAAAACTGTATATGCTTCCTGACTTGAATTTTGACCGCTGTTTTCGAACCAGTAAACGAATTAAAATGAAATACTTTCTGAATATGAATTGTAGCCTTATCTTTCTAGTTTCCAAAACATCTTCAATTTTCGAATTCCGAGTTTTGTAGCAAAAGTTATGCCCGTTTTACTACAGCTGTGTTTTTACTTTCAGATTTTCATATTCTCGTACCTTCATGTTTAAACAGTAAAAATATTGATCAAATGATAGAATTTTGTTCTGAAAATTTCCAGATTGTTGCTTAAAATGTTTACAAGTCCAGAGAATATTTTTACCATTTTTAATATTGAGTTTTTGCTGATTCAAAAATTAAAACAACAAGATGTCGAATCTCTGCCTAAACATAAAACCTGTAAAGAAACATGTGTTTGACCTAGCTACTGTTGTCGGAATTTGAACTTTAAATATGCGTTGGAACCGTGTGAAAGTCTAGTTTCCAGATTTTCTGATGGATTCAACTTTCGATTTCTGAGTCATCAGAAAATTGTATTTTTGTACAAACTACGCTTGCTGTCCAGAATTTTAGATGCCACTTTTTAATAGATTAATTATTCCTTTGTTGTACTATTGCATGAATTAATGAATATATGTTGCAGTGCATGTTCCCAATGAGTTATTGTTACTATTCTAACCGTCCTATCCATGTTATCAACCTATTGTTTTCTTATTAATACTATTGTTCACCTCTTGTCCCTTAATTGCATATTGTGTTGTTGCATTGATAAATAATTAACAAGCCGGGATTTAAGGGTTGACTTTTAGTAGTGGACAATATAGGAACTATACTCAGAGGAGGGGCCCGTGTTTCCCTAAATAATGTTCCGGCTATTGTTTTATCGGTGATTGTGGTTCTGGCCGTAACCTAATCTATCGTGTATTGTATTGTTGCCGATGATTGTATCGTACACCGAAAGGTGAATAATGTTTATCGTTGAAGAGTACATGAACTATAGAGCCCACTACTAAGTCTAAAACATAATTTGTTTGTATGTAGCAACCATGTGGTAAAAGGATGGACGCATGAAGTGCTACATTAGTTAGGATTAAAATAATTAATAGACTTAAGGATCACACTACATCGACATTGCATATTGTTCATCATTGTTCCTATTGATATCGATTATTGGCTAAGTGTTACCGTTATTGATCATTGATTACCGTTACCGAATATTAGATCATTATTTATAGCCATTTCATCGATTATCATGATTATTGTCCCATGTTATTGATTCCTATTGATCCATTGATTCATTGTTATACTGTTATTTCATTGTTCCCTGCTTTCTCTACTTGCTGTCCATGACTTGCTCTAAGGACATTTTTTCTTTTCTTTTTAGATGAAGTTTTTACAGGTGTTGATGGAGAATTGCCCGTTGAATTGGGAGAATAATATTGGTGAAGAAATTGATTGCATCGCCGCTTAATAAATATTTATTGCTTTGGTTATGGAGACTTAATTATTGGATTATTGTTATTTCATTGTATTGGGCTTATGACCCTAATATTGCTATTTGTTTCCAGATGTTAGATTATTATTATTGTATTTGGATATTTTTATCATTTCATTCCTTATTGTTCATAAGATTATTATTATTACCTGCGCAATTGTCTGTATTGATTATATAGTTGAGTTGATCGAATAAACAGCTTATGGGTGACGCTAGTCATTCGTTGGGCCAATGTAATGTACTCGTATTCTGTATTTTTGGAAAGCGGGTCGTGACAGGGACATATTAGGCCCACTAGGAGAGACAACCCAGCCCATGTGGGCTGTAAGCCAAATATCTTATTACCAGATAAGAGAGTCTTATCTCTTAAGAGGAAGAATCAACAGAGATAAGAGATTCATATTAATCTAACGGATCCATATCAATCTCCTGAACTGTTTCTCAGGCCTATAAATACCCTTCCCCCTCCCCAGTTAGAAGGTAATCTGTAATTCACAATTTCTCTCTCTAACTCTCTTTCTCTTTCTGGTTCTGACTTGAGCGATGGAAAGTTTGTCGCCAGGGCAATCCCTGGTGTTTCAGGCCTTTTGCAGGTCTATCGATTACATCAGCAACTGTTGGATTCAGATCACGGTGTTCAATCAATAATGCAGATCAACTCATGGGAGCTCTAACTACTTTTACAACAATGGTCAAAGGTTAGATCTTTAGTAGTTTCCTTCAAATATACACTCACTATCTGTTTGCTCTAACATCAAAATAAGTAGAAATAGATTGGCGCCGTCTGTGGGAAACTATACAGATTTACATCAAAGATCAGACTTAACGCCATGCCACCAAGACTAATAGGCAGAGTGGCGGCCTTAAGCTGTCGCACCAACTTTATTCGTCAACCAGCTCCTTCCCTGGAGGACCCAATTCCCTCTCAACAGCTGGATCCACCTCAACAACCTAATCAAGCTCATGCCAATGGAGAGGCTCCGGAGGGCTCTCGACAAAGCCATCATGAACAACACCCTTTGCACGACAGTATCTCAGTCCATAATCCGTCAAGTGATTCAATGGCCTCGCGAGTCCCCCAGGGGTCACCAGATATCCGCCAAAATCATCAACGCCAGGCAACAAGGAACCGACCTACGAATCTGTTTGGATGAGAGGCGGGCCTAAACCAAAGCCTCCCGCTCAGAACGTCAAGTGAACCGGAGATGCAACTCTTCCCAAAGGTCGAGATCAAGACACTCTGCAGAAAGAAGCCCGGATCGTGAGAGTCGAAAGTATCTTGAGAGAAACAAAGAGAAAGAGGCCCCAGTCACTCGGGCCGAACTGGAAAAATTCAAGCTTGACATCCTACGAACCATCCAAGGCAGTCAAAACCAGGATGGACGCCCAAGAGAAGAAGAATTCGGCGACTCAACTTGATCCAAGGAGAAGGACGACCAACTCCTTCGCCGCATCCGAGAAGTAGAAGATCGCCTGAAACAGATGAAGAAAGACGGGAAGCGCTCCAGCAGGGCCTACCATCCTAGCCGACCTCCTTTTAGCGAATCCATTCTTGATGCATCCATTCTAAAGAACTTCAAAGCTCCTCAATTTGTATCCTACGAAGGAGAATCAGACCCGGTGGACCATATTGAGAGTTTTAAAATGCTCATGATGGTCTATAGTGCCACCGATACGCTCATGTGTCGTACATTTCCTACAACTTTTTATGATCAGCAAGGGAATGGTACTCGTGCCTAACTCCAGAGTCAATATTCTCTTTAGACCATCTCGAGGAACTCTTCATAGCGCACTTTGTTGCTAGCTGTAAGGTTAGAAAAACAAGTGTTTCCCTATTGGAATCGAAGCAAAGAGACAGAGAACTGCTGAAAGACTTTATTACGCACTTCACAGCCGAAGCAAGGTCCATCTCCTCCCTAAATTCTTCAGTGGCGGCTACTGCGCCGCCACAACGTCACTCTCATAAAGACCTGAAAGCCTCCATCACGAAGAAGCCTCCTAAAGACTAGAATGAGCTCCTAGAAAGGAGTAATAAATATATCAGAGTTGAGGATGCCCTTTATCCTCAAGGCAAGAGCGATTCACCTTCTGGGAACAAATGGAAAAATGAAAGCGAGGAAGGTTCCGGGAAGTTTCAGAAAGATGGTGCAGGTCAACGTTGTTCCCCTCCAACACCACGCTTCGACAAGTTCATTCATCTCAACGCAAGCGTATCAGCCATCCTCATAGATGTTGAGAAGGACGAAATAATACGCCCTTCTCCCAAGATGTCCACAGCTAGCAAGAGAAGAGATAAGAGCAAGTGGTGCACATTTCATAGATACTATGGACACACTACCGATAACTACCGAGCCCTTAAAGAAGAACTTGAAGGTCTGATTCGTTGGGGCTATCTCTCTCATATTGTCCCACAAAATAACAATGCTGAAACCCCTCCGACAGGGGGGGCTAATAAGCATCAAGAGAGGCCCTCCGAATTATGAGATTCAAAACATATGACCATTCTCCACTCCATTCACGGAGGCCCAATGGGGGGAGATTCCAACTCCTCCCGCAAAGCCTTTGTTAGGGAAGTTAACTCAGTACATAACATCCCACCTGTCAAGACCACCGGGGTCCTGATATCTTTCTCCGACAAGGACTTAGAAGGTGGCTGAACTCCTTATTGCGAAACATTGTCATAAATCTTTGTATGGTGGATCATGAGGTACACTGCATCCTGGTGGACAACGACAGCTCGATAAACATTTTTTTCATGAACACTTTCAACGGCCTCAAGCTCTCTCAGGATCGGCTCAAGCCAGCCAGCTATACACTCTGCGGATTCTTCGGTGTTCCTGTTAAAGTAGAAGGAATCATCACACTCGATGTGACAACAGGAAAAGCCTCCGCTATTCGAATAGAAGCACTGGACTTTATAGTAGTCAATGTCAAAGCCGCATACAATGCAATATTCAGCCGTCCTGGCCTAGCGACCTTCCATGCAGTTGCTTCCACCTTCCACATGAAAATGAAGTTCCCAATAACAGCAGGCGTAGGCCAAGTTGTAGGGAGCCAAAAGGAAGCACGTGCATGCTACATTGCTACAATAGGGGGCTCGGTTCTCACCCTCGATGTCACAGAGTTACCGCCAAAAAGCAGTCATAGTAAATCCCAGCCCATAAATAAGCTTGAAGCTACTGCACTAGACAATCCTGCCGAGAACTTCCAAACCTGCCAAATCATCTCCCACCAAGTCCATGTTCGTCCTCATCAGAGTACTACGACATACTTGAATCCCCCGCTCGAAGTCACTCCTTTCATTCAACGGAAAGAAATAGTCACATTAACACATTCGAAGATCTCTTATTCTCTATGCAAAACAATGGAAGGCTTGCTCCAAAACAGGCAAGTCCAGGCAAGGTCTACCAAGTTGTTTGCCTAATGGCTCATCAACTTGAAGACCCAGGTGTGTGTGGGTGGGGGGGGGGGTGTGGAGGAGGAGATATCAGCAAGGACTTGAAAAGTGGAACACCTCATGAACTTCAATAAGGGCACTTAACCCTCGCCTTCGCTATATATTTTCAATATTTTCTAAATAAATGCCAGCCGCAAAGACAAATTTCACTTCCAGTCATTGCATGTAATAAAGGCCAGTTTTAGTTTAGCAGCTGCTTAGTTTTATTTTCCAATAAAATTTAGTATTAATTTTTGCAAAATTCTTGTACGATTCTACGGATGCATACAATGAGTTAAATGTCAAGCCTACTCCTAAAAACGGCACTAAAAGTTCATTAAAAGCTCACTATAAGACGGGTTTGGAGTCCATACCCTTGGCTCGGAGTTACTTTCACAATTTGCAATGAAGCAAGTTCAGAGTTCTACTCGCCCTGCTCCTACAACTCGTTAATACCTAAACTAACAAGTTCAGAATCCACACCCATGGCTCGGAGTTACTTTAGTAACTTGCAACCAAGCACCTTCAAAGTTCAACTCACCATTCGATATGTTCCTAAAATAGATAAAATTCCTTGAAGATAAATTAGAGGTCCAAAATCATGGATTGTTGTTACTCTAATAAAACTCGCAAAAGCAACATTTGGAGTTCGACTCGCCACTCGATGTGGCTCTCACAATTTCTTGGAGGACCCATACAGCAAGTTCGGAGTCTAACTCTTCCATAGAGCCGCTCCTACAACTAGCTATAGCATAAAATGATAAGTCAGAATTCCAACTCTCCCCAAGAGCAGCTTCTACGACTAGCCAACCCCTAAGAAGATGAATCACAGGACACGGCACCGACATGTAAATGATTTCTTATATCACGAATAACAAGTCTCGTTACTATTGCAGAATTACAATGAGTATACGTTTTATGCCTAAGAAACATTACAGAAAGTTTTTCAAACACTATACAACAAGCTGTCATGCAGATCGTTGTCCTGACTACATGCACCACCTCAACTATTGACGATAAAATTCAAGACAAGCCCCCCTTAAGCTGGCAAGCTCTAAGTCCTTCTAACCATCTTCACCTGAGCCAGCTCCAACTCCGTCTTGCATGATGCACCGTGCAAACGAATTAGTCCCAACTCTGTCAACGACATCACATTGCGAAGGAAAGCAAGTTTGATGTCTTGAAGACTCCATCCGGTGTACACAACTACTTGTCAGCACATAGTTGAAAAAACACAAAGGACTTCACTTTAACATTAAGAAGATTCAGAACACCGACAACTCATTCACCCTGCAAAATGAGTTCGACACTCTTGTATTCCTTCGTCAATAGCTCATTAACTCCCAACAATGAGTTGAAAGTTTCGCTCACCACACGAGCTCTTTCAACAACTTGTTGGCTCCAAACAATGAGTTCAACGCTCCGCTCACCTCATGGGCTCTGCCAACAACTTGTTGACTCTAAACAATAAGTTCAATGCCCTGCTCACCGCTCGAGCTCCATGAATAACTCGTTGACTCCAAATAACGACTTTAACGCCTTGCTTTCTGCTCGAGCTCTATTAACAACTCACAGACTCCAAATAACAAATACAACGTCTGCTCTTTGCTCGAGTTCTTCTAACGACCCTTCATCAACTGTAATAAGCTCAGCATCCAACACCGACCTAGAATTGTCTCTACAAACTAGCTGGGCGCAAACAGCGTGTCTAAACGTCAGCTCCATCATAGGGTGTCTCTATAAAACTTGCTGGGCACAAACAACAAGATCAACATCCAACTCTGTCTTCGAGTTATCTCTACATACTTGCTGGGCGAGAACAATAAGTTCTATATCCAACTCTGTCTCACAGTTGTCTCTATAAACTTGTTGGGCGTAACAACAAGTTCAAACATCCGACTCCTTCGCAGAGTTCTCTACAAGCTTGGTTGGAACAAATAAAAAGCTCTACATTAACTCAATTAAGGAGTTGCCCCTCCAAACTTACTGGGATCAAACGGTGAGCTCTACATCGAATCCATCTCAGAGTTGCCTTACAAAACTTGTTGGCATCAAACGGCAAGTCCTACGTCCAACTCCAACTCAGATTAGCTTTCCAAACTTGTCGGGAACAAATGGCAAGCCCTACGTCCAACTCCATCACAGAGTTTCCTTTACAAAATTTGTTGGTCACAAACAGATAGTTCAACGTTCAACTTCATTTCAGAGTTACCTCTACAAAACTTGTTGGGATCAAATGGCAAGTTCAACGTCTAATTCCGCTACAGAGTTCTCTATTAATTGTTGGGTGCAAACGGTAGGCTCTACATCAACTCCGTCTTAGGGTTTCCTCTAGAAAGTTCAACGTTCAACTCTGTCTTAGTGTTGCCTCTCCAAACTTGTCGGGATCAAATGACGAGCTCTACATTCAACTCCGTCTCAGACTCCCTCCAAACTTATCGGGATCAAACAGTAAGCTCTACATTCAACTCGGCCTAAGAGTTGTCTCCACAAACTCACTGGGATCAAACAGCAAGCTCTACGTCCAACTCCTTCTAAGAGTTATCACTACAAATTTGCTGGGTGCAAACATAAAGTTCAAACGTTCAACTTTGTCCCAGAATTGCCTCAACAAACTTGTTGGGATCACACAGTAAGTCTGCCGTCCGACCACCTTCCAAAGTTTGTATCTGCTACAGCTCTTCTAGGTCGGCTACATAAACAAGATCCAACTCCTAAACCACTGGAACACTCGTCCAGTAACGAAATGTTGGATCGATAAAACAAGCGAACAATACAACGTTTGGCCGATGAAAGGGCCGCTGAACGAAATGAGTGACAGATGTTTGGTAGATAAGTACAAGAAGCAATGGCTCATCAAAAGAGCTTCAAAACTTGAACTCCACTTCGAGCACAACTTCGACATCAACAAAAGCTCAACACAAGCTTCGAACTGTGGAGTTGATCAAAACTTCAATACCATAGCTCCGCAAACAATCTCAAAGATGAGTTCAAACCCGACACGAACTCCAATCTGAGCTAGCAACGGAGCTACAAAGACAGTAAAAGAGAAAATCAAAACTCAACCTCACCTAAACTCCAATGGCAAATAATTCCACCTTCAAGCTCTGAAGTTTCTATAAACTCTAACAATAAGAAATGGAATTTTCGGGTTCAGAAAAGAAAAGAAAACTTGGGTTTACATCAGAGTATATGATTGGGTCTCAAAACTGATCTCCAAATAACTGAAACCCACAAACAAAATCCAAAACCCTAAGTTTTAAAACCAAGTGGGTCTACGGGTACAAAATCCGAACCAGAAAACCCAAAGAATAGCTTCTTCTTCCAAACCCGAAGCTCAACAACAGCGAGTTTGCCCCTTCAAAAGTAGGCAAAACCCAACTCCGAGCTGGCTCAGCAACTCTGCCAAGCTCCTGGTTACCAACAGAGTACTCCCAATTCCATAGCTCGATGAGAAGCTTATGGCTTGACGGGGATAAGAGCCGGGCCAAAGCATGGCTCGACTGGATCTCGTAGCTCGCCCAACTCCATAACTTGATGAGAAGACCATAGCTCGAAAAGATGAATAACTTGACGAAATGCATAGCTCGACGGAGAGCCATAGCTCGATGGAAAATGCAGCTCGCCCAAAATAGAGTAGCTTGCTGGAGTGGAGCTCACCCAAACTTAGTGGTCGACCGAAATAGAGCTCGCACAAGAAAAAACAGAGCTTGACCAAATAATAGCTCGATAAGATGAAAAGCTTAACTCCATAGCTCGACGTCCCTGGTAGCTCGACAACTAGCCATAGCTCGACTACTAAACCCATAGCTCGATGAAGCTCGACAAGATGAATAGATCAACGAAACTCCCATAGCTCAATAAGGAGTTATAGCTCGACGAAACTCCTATAGCTTGATGAAACTTCCATAGCTCGATGAAGAGTTATAGTTCGATGAAACTCCCATAGCTCAACGAGAAAACTGTAGCTCGACGGAGATAAGAGCACGAAGACGATAGCTTGACCACACCCGTAGCTCGACCATGGTCAAAGGCCATAGTTCGACAAAATCACTAGCTCAACGGGAAGAGATAGCTTGACGGAGGTAGCTCACCCCATAGCTTGACCCTATAGCTCAACAGTGAAGCTCACTTGCACCATACCTTGACAAACTCCGAGCTCGGCAACTCCTACCTTGACCAAATCATAGCTCGACCAAAAAAGAAGCTCCGATCATTTGAGTCCCTAGTTCGACGATGAGGAAGCTCTAACGATCTCCTTCAAAGGAGTCCTAGCCATCATGGCCATCCAAATACGGACCATGACAAAGGAAGATGGTCGAAGAAGCCTCGAAACCCAAGGAAAATAGCCATAGCCAGACAAAAATGTCGAGCGAACTAGTGGGTCTCTTGCAGTAGTCGCTAGTCATTGGATCTCCAAGAAAAGCACGCTAGCGCAAGATCTGCGATCACGATCACGCCACGTCGCCAGTCTTCTTCCCCATCGCTCTGCTTTATTCATAGCCACACGACCTCTAAAAAAAGTGCGTAGTTCTTGATCAATGAGTTGGATGTGGCCTCATCACCGTAGCCCCATCACATCCGTTGAAACCACTCAGTGGGCGAGCCTAGAGCTGATGGACACACACGATTGCTCCAAAATGCATGCCGAGGATTGATAATTCATGAAAACTCCTAAGAAATTCATTTAAATTAAAAAATCTAATTAAAAATTCCAAAATTAATTATTATTTTAATTTAGAAAAAAATAAAATTTTAAAAAAAGTTAAAATTGGGATTATTAATAAAAAAATCGAAAAAGTGATTTTAAATTGGGGAAAAGTTATTTTAAAATCCAGAAAATCCTGTAAAAATTCAGTAAAATATTTGCCGCCTTCAGAAGCAACTGATCAATTTCAGGTATCTCCAATAAACCCTGATAGCTAAGATTATACTCCAGTATTCAAAAATATGGCAAACTACTTCCCAAAATCCAAGAAAATTATCTTCTAGGAGTAGGAGGATTATGATAATGGTAAAAGTCGTAGCAAACCAGGGCAATATGATTCCAGCATAGATCCTAAAGCTTCTACCGGCAGATTGATCATAACGGGCTTCTTTAAAAGATCCGGGCCTTCTTCAAGCTCATCTACAAGACATTGGCCCCTTTCAAGCCCATTAAAAGTGGTAGATTAGGCACACTAGGAGAGACACCCAACCCATGAGGGTTGTAAGTTAAATCTCTTATCCCAAATAAGATAGTCTTATCTCTTAAGGGGGAGAATCAACAGAAGATAAGAGATTCATATTAGTCTAACAGATCCATATCAATGTCCTGAACTGTTTCTCATGCTTATAAATACCCTCCCCCCACCCCACCTCAGTCAAAAGGTAATCTGTAATATGCAATTTCTCACTCTAACCCTCTTTCTCTTTCTGGTTCTGACTTGAGCGTCAGCGGGTCTATTGCCGGGGCCAATCTCCAGTATTTCACGCTTTTTGCAGGTCCATCGACCGCATCAGCAACCATCTAATTTAGATCACGATGTTTAATCAATGATCCAGATCAATACACAGGTGCTCTAATTACTTTTCACGACAACGATCAAAGGTTAGATTTTTAGTAGTTTCCTTCAAATATAAACTCATTATCTGTTTTTTCTCACACAAAAATAAGCAGCAACAATATCAAAACATTCATATGGCAAGAGAGAATTTTGATGAAAAATATTGCATTGGTAGTGGTACATATGGAAGTGTATACAAAGTTACACTACAATCATGGCAAGAGAGAAAATGATGAAAAAAATTGCATTGGCAGTGATACATATGGAAATGTATACAAAGTTATACTACAATCATCCAAAGTTCCTGCTGTGAAAAAGATTCATCTCATTGAAGCTGAAACACCATTGGATGATATAGAGTTCTACAATGGAAATCCGAATACTGATTCAAATTCGACATCAGAATATCGTCAAACTCTATGGATTTTGTTCCTCCACTAGAAGCAAATTTCTTGTATATGAGTATATAGAGAGTGGAAGTTTAAAATGCGTTAAAAAATGTTGAATCTACCAGTGAACTTGGTTGGATCAAGAGGTTAGCCATTGTTGCTACTTTTTTCCTGGTGTGGGAGCAATCAGATAATGAGTTCTTTTTTAGGAGGAAATCTAAAGATTTGTACCATCGATCTGATATGAAGTTGGAAGGCTAAAAGCTCCTTGATCTGAATTTGAATGGTTGAGGACATCTGGACTTGGATCTGGTCTGATGAACCAGCACAAAGTCTGAAATCGGGGTTGGCCCCCACGAAAGAACCTCCGACGCTCAAGTCAGTAACTCAGAAAGAAGATTATAGTTTTAATGGTTGATGTCATCATTTGTCTTTTCTGGCTAAAGAGGGGAGCATAAATTTTGGATCAGAATGAACAGTCTTGATCTGTTGGCACGAATCATGAGGTGATAGGATAGTGGAGATTTGGCGAAAGTGGTGAACTCCTTGGAAGACAAGTTTTTGTCGTTTTGTGCGCTGAGGTGCTTTGTGGCACCGAGGAACAAAGAAGAAAAGATTTGCCACCGAGGAGCTTTGCCATCAAGGAGCATTGTGGCATCGAGGATCTTTGTGGCACCGAGGAGCATTGATGCACTTAGCTTTCAAATTTTGTGCAAGAGTGTTGATGTGAAATAGAGATCGTCCTTTGTGTTTTTGTCTTGACTCATGCTTTCTTGTGTCGCCATCCACTGAATTGAGCTAGCGAGTTACGGGAGCAGCTCTAGGAAAAAGTTGGACTCTGAACTTGCTGTTAGAGAGTTAGTGAGTTGTGGGAGCAGCTCTAGGGAGTTGTGGGAGCAGCTCTAGGGAAGAGTAGGACTCCGAACTTGCTATTTGAGAGTTAGCGAGTTATGGGAGCAGTTCTAGTTCTAGGGAAGAACTTGACTCTGCACTTGCTATTTGAGAGTTAGCGAATTATGGGTGTTGGTGTATGCCCTACAGGCCAGTTGTGTATTGATATTACTAGTTTGCATTGTATCATGATATTTATTTCATATATGAGGCATTTCATTTAATGTGTTGTTTATTGTGATTAAATGAACATAATAAAGTTCTTAGAATAGTAGGTTCAATACCGTAGGATATCATGTGCATGAATTGATTGTGATATCCTATTAGTTGTAATAAGAACATTATTCTTAAATGTCCCTAGTTAAGTATTATTGTGAATTAGGACAACAATAATACATGGAGACTAGTATGTGCGTAGGCTAATGATCAAATCTCATGGGTCATGGATATGAGATATCAAGTCTTCACATGGGTGCATATTAGAGTAATAATGTACTGGACTGACCCACATTGAGAACGCTGATCGTTACGTGAGTGTCATAAGCGGTTCTCAAAGTGACCATGGTGTACATAGTCATTTGACTTGAAGTCGCTACGATTCCCTATATAAGAAGTTGTATGTTTTAATGTCATCAAACATTGCCTGTAATACGGTGATTATAAAGTCGACTATTGGATATAATACAGATCCTGCGGAGGGATGTAAGTGACTTGGATAAGATTTGTCCCTCTTACATAATAGGATTGATATCTATGAGCCCCTTGATTGAGTTGAGACAGCAAAATGCATGGCCGTGTTCAAATGAGTCAATATGAGATATTGACCTCATTTGTTTTAGTAAGTCTACTCGGACATCAAGAAACCAAAAATTGAACTATACAAGGGTGACACGCTTTATGCCTTGTGGTCAATTAGATATCTGGACAAAATGACTAGACTACATGGTAACATTGGTCACAGATAGGTTATGTCAAATCACTGGCATTCACGTTACTTAAGTAGCAGTGATGTATTGCTAGATACCGCTCACTGATTGTAATACTCGAATATGATTTTAGTGTTACTCTCAACGTAATGGGAACCTACACTTAGAATGGATCAAAATTGGTAGTTAAATTCATAAGATAAATTTAATTGGGGATCCAAGTAAGACTTGGACTCCTGACAATGGTTGTACATTTAATTATATTAAATGGGCTGACTAAAGTTCAAAGGTCCACACACGAATCTGACCCAGGTCAGATTGTGAGCCCAACAGCCTCATTACTCTCCTAGGGTTTATTTTATGCACCTATATATATGATACGTATCTGTGGAAAAGTTACAGATGAGAAAACTTTAGCCGGCACAGAAATTGTGAGGGAAAGAGATCATGAGGAACATCTTTTTCCCGCAGTTAGCAACGTGGCGTGAGGAAAAGCTTGATTTGATCCATTCATGCAGATATCTTAGAGGCACCACAATATTGTAGTGATGTGATCGGCATACTGTGGAGTGAGCAGATCCATCTTCAAGATATAACTCCTAAACACGGTTTTCACATGGATCCATAGCTAGGTTTCGAAATTCTTTTGTAATTTTTCCGTTGTGTATTGAATCTGAGATTGCCCTCGAAACCTAACAATGGGAGCATCTCTATGGAAGAGTTGGACTCTGAACTTATTGTTTAAGAGTTGATGAGTTGTTAATGTAGCTCGGAAAAGGAGCTGAGCACCGAACTCATGGTTTTGAGTGAATGAGTTGTTGGTGTAGCTCGAAAGAGGAGTTCAGCTTTGAACTCATTGTAAGGAGTTAATGAGTTGTTGGATGAGCTCGAGCGACGAGTGGAGCATCGAACTCATTGTATGGAGCTAATAAGTTTTTGGAGGAGCTTGAAGACGAGTGGAGCACCGAACTCATTATTGGAGTAGCTCGAGTGAGGAGCACCAAACTCCATCAGTGTTATGCCCCGCTTCCCAATATAAGGAATTACGGGGACCTAACTCAGTCCTAGCAAATGATAAAAGCATCATTCATAAGTTGTACAGTTATAAGCTCAACAAGATATTTATAAAGCACATTCACGCAGGTAATAATAATAATCACATGAATAGGAAATATAGTTAAACTCTCCACAAATAACCATCATCTGAAATACATGAACTTCAGGTCAAAATGCCTGAGAATATTATGTACTGAAATAAATACAATGAAATGAACAATTCGCTACGACCAGCTAGATGAGTAGAAAATAAAACATATGCAACTCTATCATAGCCATCTAAAAAGTCTGCTCACCAAGTTTCTCTGGTAGCTCGACATCGGTACCTGTATAAACATCATCTGGGATGGTTGACGGTGTCCGTTAGAGCAAGGTTCAGACATCAAGTAGCATCAAGGAGAACGATAGCAAAATAGTAAAACAAAATATGGAAGAAAGGAAGGAATAACAATGTAAATACTGGAACGGTATTGTTATGCACAATGAAAATTCTTATGTAGCAACTGTAAGAAAATGCAGTCATGACTGTAAGGTATAATTAATCGGTAATCGGTGGTGCAGTGATCGATAATCAATAGTCGATAATCAGTATCATGTAAATGCTCAGTGTCAATCTTAGGTCTATCAGTTTTTATTAACATATCTAATGCACTCAGTTTTGTGTCTCATACCACATGTTCGGGTGCATAACAATCAAGTGAACGCTTGGACTCAAATAGTGAAGTCTATAGAATCATATACTCGGGTATTTTAGTGATAGTAATCGGAAATCAATAACAGTAAACAGTAATTGGTAACAATTATGGTAGACACTAATATGGAAAACATGGGCCCCCTTCCAAGTGTCTCTTTTATATTATTCACTACTAAGTCATACCATTTATTACCCTGGCTTATTATTCTCTGATCATAGTAAAACATGAACATGCAGTCGGTGTAATCGGTGGTGGGAACAGTAGTATCAAAACGGTAATCAAGAAGGCATCAAAAGATGATGCAATAAATGATACAAGGAGGGTCCATAGTTCTACTAGATCAGTACAAGTCATTAATATGAGAATAGCAATATATATATAGTCAACTACAAATCTGGACAACATTATACATCTACACTAAATCTTACTTTCACACTGCTATGGGAATGCAAATCTAATTCTGTCAGAGGTTCTAGAAATTAGACTTTCCTCCGAATCCAACGCATACTCACTCGATGAATTCTAAGTTTGTAGCTATGCCTACCAATCCGATCTTTAAGGGTCTAGTGCATAGGCAGCAGTATATGGGTTTATTCCAACGCTTACAAAATTCACAATCCAATCCTAATGATCTATAATAATACACATATTTTTCTCAGATCATGATTCCACACAAGTCTATTGTTTCATGCGAATTACCGGGACAATATTTTCAAACAACAATCTTGAATTTGGACATACGTGCACTAAAACCTCAATATCTCACAAACTACAACTCGGTTTAGAAATTCGTAAGAAGTTCTGGATTCTACACTCGAAAGGCTACGACATGCAAATATAAAAGATAAGTTTGGCTATAAGAAACTTGGTATAATCTTAGCACAAGGTAGTCATTCAGTAGGCTAGAAAATCTGAACACTTCATGTTTTAAATCTCATTTCTTAAAATAGATATCTATAGGAAGAGGTATTTTTACGCCCCGCTTCCCACTATACGGAAGTACGGGCATGCAATTGAGGCCCAACGAATGATATAAGTATACAAACTCATATCATCCATAAGCTGTACAATATCACTAAGCTCATGAACAACGCTAGAATACAATAACCAATATCTGAGATACAAGAGAAATGAAAAACCATCATCTGGAAATACATAAACATCGGGTCAAGATGCTCGAGAATACAAGGTTCCAGAATTAAAATAATACAATAAACAGTTCGCTATAATAACTAGATAAAGGAAGTAGTAATAATGCTACAACGATCGTCTAGAGAGTCTATTTGTTAGGTCCATCAGTACCTGTATAATTATTAACTCAAAGAAAAATGAAAAAGTACCCGTTAGAGCAAGCTTCGGGCAGCAAGTAGCAACAAACAATGAAATGGTAAGATAACAAGATATAACATGGAAGGAACAAGAACTGGCAATGCAAATACTGAAAACAGTGCAATACAAGATGGAAGGAAGCAAGAAATTGGAACAATATGATCATGTAAGCAACAACTATAAACATGTGTATTCAAGACTTCAAAGTAAAATCAATTGGCAACCCAGGATCAGTTAATCAATAATCATGTAATCAAGAATCATGCAATCAAGAATCAAGAATCATGTAATCAAGAATCAAGAATCATGTAATTAAGAATCATGCTAAGTGTCAATCTCGAGTTTATCAGTTTTATTAACTTATCTAATGCATGCAATCTTGTGTCTCATCCTGTAAGTTCGGGTGCATATCAATCATGTAACGTTTAGACTTAGGTAGTGAATTCTATAGAATTATGTACTCGGAATTTTCAGTGATAGTATCAATAAACAAGACATGTAATCAAGAATCATATAATCAAGAATTGTGTAATCTAGAATCAAGAATCAAGAATCACTATTCTGGGAAACACGGCCCCCCTTCTGAGTATACTCACTCCTTTATATTGTCCACTACTAAGTCGTACCCTTATAACCCCGACTTGTTATTCTTTTACAATAATTAATCATGAACATGCAGTCGGTATAACTAGTGGAACGGTAAAATCAAGATAGTTAATCAAGAATCATGGAAATGTCAAGGGCGGTAATCATGGGTATGAGAAGTGAAACATGTATATGTATCGAGGGTAGTTATTATAAAATTATCAAGTGGTATAAAATGCATTATATGAGAAAATCTTTATATGGGCACAAGTTATTATTATAAGAACAACAATACATATAGTTCAATCATACAACTGTAATTAGGACAACGGTACATGTATGTATTTAAACACACTTTTCCGCTTCTGTGGGAGTACAAATCCAGTTTCGTCAAAGATTCTTGAAAGTAGACTCCCTTCCGGTTCCAATGGTTATTCATACAATACATTCTAAGGACAGTAGATAGGTCTATCAGTCTATTCTTTTACCAGTTTTGTGCTCAAGCAACAATATACTATCAAGTTCTCTGACTTATTACTCTACTATAAAATACTTATTAAATTCTACAAAAATAATAATATCGTTCTCATGTGTGTATATTAGTTAGCATGATTTTATTAGGTCATGATATAAACAGGAGGTTGATTTATTAACTAGTTTATTAGA
This sequence comes from Hemerocallis citrina, assembly GCA_017893485.1. NCBI lineage: Eukaryota > Viridiplantae > Streptophyta > Magnoliopsida > Asparagales > Asphodelaceae > Hemerocallis > Hemerocallis citrina. Next base: position 95,068,009 of record CM030364.1, on the reverse strand, counting down.
CGATGCCTTTTAAAGACATATAATCTGAATACTCCGACGTTACAATGCTAAAATGTTAATATCTTGCAATCTATTAATCGAATTGAGAAACCCTAAGATGTTATGGATTCTAGACTCGATGGGATACGATTTTCATGTATAAAGTTCTCAATTACAATGTTGGGAACTGGGTCAAATTTGCAATCCAAATTCAGAAAATGACAAGGCAGAATTTTGATTATTCGATAAAATGATATGAAGTGTGTTAACGATTCAGTCTTGAGTCGATAGCACGGAACAAGTGACTAGAAAAAGTAAATCATGATGATATCAAGACTACTTGCCACGAGTCCAAGAAAATACTTGTACGAAAACAAAAAGAATGTACAAGATACTTTCCTGTAATACGACGAGTGCGAGCACCACGATGAGCGAGGTGGCAACGAACAACAGCAACAACAAGCTAGATGGAAACACACAACAACAACAACGCAGCAACAACCTTGATCAAGACAGCAAAGTTGCGCATTGCCGACGGTGGTGCGGGTGTGGAGCTGGCAGCTAGCGAACATAGGAGAGGCAGCAAGGCGACCGGGAAGGCTGCGAAAGTAGCTAACTTGGGTTCATGGTGATGGTCGAAGGTGTAAGGGGCAGAGATGCACGGTGGATTGCAGCTACACAATAGTGGAGAGGTGACGAGGCTCGGGGCTAGTGGTGCTCAGCGCTCAGTGGCATCGGGGTGGTAGCAAAGGGGAGAGGGAGGATATGAAGGCGGGGTGTTGGCAATGGTAGATGTCTGGGTGCTTTCTGTGGCGTTGCGAGGAGATGGAGGGGTTGGCGACAGTGATGGGGATGATGGTGATGGGTTGAGGTGGCTGCGGAGGAGGAGGGAGTGGTCGACGGTTGTAACACTCATTCCCGATAACAAGTACTTTCCGTGTATTTTCTATAATTTGATTTTTGTAAATTTATTTTTGTGCTAAGCTATTTCAGTTCTTTTATTAAATTGTTTTCTAATCAAAATTTTTTTATTCAATTCGAATAATGGTGTATTTTAATCTTACTTTCTATTTCTTATTGATCGGATATTTACATTTGGGCCTAAAACAAATATATTATTATTATTGGATTATTTTAATGAGTTTGTCAAACCCGAATACTATTTTGTTATATAATTTTATTATGATTATTAATTGTTACTTCTGATTATTTAATTTATTTTTCATTTACCGAATTATTTCATTTTCGTATTTGATCTGATTTTTCCTGGCGAATTCCAAATTATTTTCAAGCCCATTTTATATTCTATTCGTTTGTATTATTTAATTGGATTTAAATTTTCATTCGTGAACTATTTTCTCTTTTTTTTGGGCTAATGTCTCGAATATTGCTATTTGTTTCTAGACGTTGGATTATTATTGTATTTGGATATTTATATTGGTTCACTCCAAGCATTATTGTTCATGAGATTATTATTATTGCCCGCGTAATTATTCTGTATTGATTATATTGTTGAGTTGATCAGATAAAAAACTTATGGGTGACGTTAGTCATTCGCTGGGCCAATATCATGTACTCATATTCCGTCTTTTTGGGAAGTGGGGCGTGACAAGGTTTTTAGTGGTATCAGAGTCCTGGTTTGGAGAATATATCAGTCAAATGTGACTAACGAACGGAAGTCTTGCTTTGATTGATATATTAATTAGATTTGGGTTATACCGGTTTTACTCAACAGTATGTGCAATACAGGAATTACATGAACAATTGATAACCAAGGATCTGGAAATTAGTCTTATATGATTCCTCTTTGAACCCTTCATATTCAGTTCTTTCATTCCTTGTTGTCTTTTGTTCCTTCCATTCATTGATTCCTTATTGGGTATAATTTTATTCTTTTATATCCATATTTTTTTGATTCTGGTGCTATCCTTTCTTTTCTTCCTACTTGGTCCGTCGATCGGCATCATTTGATCAATACCGACATGTCTACAACTTGGAGCTTCGCCATCAGAGTTGCGCAGCGGAAGCAAGGTGGGCCGATAACCTACAGGTCCCAGGATTCTCTTGTTGCTCCTCTTTCTTTACATTGTTTACTTCTTACTCTTGCACTTGCAACTGTCATTTTTCATTGAATCTTTAGTCAACATCATTCTTGATCACTTCATTAGAAACATCCCGTATAAAATTTTTAAATGAAAAATACATTTCTTATTTTTACATGTGCAATGCACGTGCAATTTCATCTTATGATTTTTTATTCTCAATTTTATTTAAAAGTTATGCACAATTTCCTTTCATTCATTTTGGTTGCATATTAGAACCCATAGGCCTAATAGAAGACTCTAAGCCCATTAAAATAAATTAAATAAATAACAATAGACCAAGCCCACAAAAGGAAGCCCTCTAAGAAAAATCCTATAATTATTTGTACACTTGTCATGTAAACAACATGTATAAATAAATAAATAACAACTAACAGATGAATGTGTGTGTTGTGGGTTGCACATTCACGTAGTGCAACCCAAAAGTCACAAGAAAAGTTATCCATGCATAAGAATAGGAAGAGTTGGGAGTTTGTGAGAGTAATGGTGAGTGGGCAATTAGTGAAGGGGGTTATGTAGGTTATGAATTAGAACACTTAATTTGAGTTGTAGAAGAGCCTTCTCAAACCCATTAAATACCACCCCCTTCCCTTCATAATCTTGCACCAAAGATCAAAAGAAACAAAAGATAAAAATAAGAAAGCCAGGAAAAGAAAGAGAGAATTGTTTGAGTTCTTGCTTCGAGGAAGGAGAGCTTGCTAGGAGAAGAAGAAAGTCTCATTCTTGGAGCTAGGTACAACATCTAGGAGTCTTCTTCTACTTTAGAATCTTCATTTTAAGTGGGTGTCTTCTTGAGCTTTCTAATTTATAGTATCATGTATGTGTAGGTAAATTGATAGATCAACTTGATATGCATATGAGTAGTGATTAAATTGAAATGATGATATTTAGAATGAAGATGCGTGCTAATTGAAAGATTTTCATAAAGATAAGTTGAATTGATGTTGTTTAATTACATGGTAGTACATCTTGATTAGATTAAATGATATGAAAATAGATTTGTACCCAAAGTTACAAATATATGCAAAAAAGTTACTGTTTTAAATTTTGTTTACACTTCAGAAAATCATATCTAATAAAATAGTTGGAATCTAGAACTAAAACTTTTTGGGGAGCATCTTGTATATGTCAGTAGCATCCTTTTAAAATTTCATAAGATTTGGAGTTCGTTTACTATTTTAATAAATTCTAAAGTCAAAACTGGTTAGTAGTTGGCTGGTTGCCGGAATTCTGCATACCTTTCGGTTTTTGATTAATTCAGCATTGTAAATGACATAATTTGAAAAAAGTCAGAACTAAGAAACTATAGTAGACACGTTATCCTTTCTGAAAAGTCCATGAACTCAAATTTTCATAAAGAAATGGATTTTATATGAATTTTACAAGACTGTATAGTAGCAGTATTTCAGTATCTCGACCCCACTGTATATTTTGAAGAATTCAGGTTTATAGATATGGTCTTTCGAGAAAACTTATAACTACAAAATGAGAGTATACATGTATACCTTCAATTCGATATAAAGAACGCTAAGTTTCGTGAACTATACAATTTTCTATGATTTTTACAAATAGCATGAAATGCAGTTTTCTAACTTTGAATTTACTGTTTTGCAATGTTACTTAAACGACTTGATTGAAAATATATTCTCATTGTTTTAAGTTATGTTTTGGGAAAGTAAAATCATATTCATGAGTAGATGAAATGTGAACTTAAGAAAGACACACACACATATATATATATATATATAGGATTAAGATGTTAAGATAAGTTCAAAATAAATCAAAGGAAGATGATGAGATTGATTTTCAAAGATAAATTTTAAAGAGATTATGTCTTAATCTTAGTTAACTTGATTCAAGAAAGTTTTGGATGAATATGAAAAGTGTTTATGAAAATGAATAGGTTGAGATTGTACCTATTAATGAATGAATAAGAATGCATAAAAGAATTTGAATAAATTATGAATACATGGAATTTGAGAATATGAATTATAAGAGGATGAGTACCCCAAGTTGTTGTACATGAAAAGATGTTGATTCTAGAGGCTTAGTGAGACCCACATACTGGCAAGTGTTGAAAATAAATAATTGATTTGAGAAGTGGGCAATATGGGCTGTCATTCTCGGTATATTTTTGTGTAAGACCGTTAGGAGATTAAGCTAGATCTAGTAGTATAATTTATTCATGTTCAAACTTAAGAATTAGATACTAAGTGAAGATTTAATAAACTTGGGCAAACGTAAGTGGAGGGCCTCTATCTAGTCCGGCGGTGGATTCCAAAACTTGGTTGCTTGCGATGGAGGCGAGCCTTAATTAAATCTGAGATTATGATTGATCGGGCGGTGGATTTCGGGATCATGAATAGTCGGACGGATAGTAGGCCATACTCCAGTGTATATGTGTATACCGGGGCTAGAGGGATACTTGCGGGATGTTTGCACGACGAGGATTCTATATAGTCGGGCGGTGGATCTCCGGGACCGGAATCCGTACTCGTGGAATGTCTAAACTTTGTTTTATTACTGGGTAGTTATCATGGCGAGGGATTAAACCCTTTAATATGGAGTACGTAGGTGCTTGCCCTCGGACCTATGTAGTATGGGATGCATAGAATCCGAACAAGTATGTATTAGTGTGATTGTAGTATAACACCTGCATTAGGCATTAAGTCATGTCATACACTAACATATCTAGGGTATTTACTCTTCACACTTTTATATGCATTCAAGTTTGTGATTTGTTAAAGTAAGAGATTTTTTTATAATATAGCATAGAGAGGACCGCTGTTTGTAACATAGCGTCAGTTGTAAGCAACTGACGTGCCCACAGTTTCATATGCAGGACTTGGATCTTATAGAGATGAATTTGATGCTGATGATTAGTTACATGTTCAAGTAGTTGAAACTGTGTATTTATCATGGTGTACTTCATTTATTTTCCGCTGCGTTATTGATATAAAAGAACAATGATGTAGTAAAAGTTTCAAAAATTCTTGTAAAATTGTACGAAGTGAATTGTAGATCCTACTGAGCTACGAATTACCATATTTTGGTATTGCGGCGTTACAAATGGTATCAGAGCCACGCTTTAATAAATAGTAAAAATTTATAAGGACGACACATTAGGTTGGACATTAGAGTGTGAGTTCAGCTTATGGAGATTTAAATGTAAGTAGTTTACATTTGTGTTGCTTTATACGTTGATGATTCTCCTCCTTTTTCTTATAAGATGGCCAATTATCATGGCCCCGAGAATGAGGTGGAATGGTTTGTTCCTTTCGAAGAAGAAGAAGACCCAGAAGAGGAAGAGCCAATAGAGGAGGAAGAAGACCCAGAAGAGGAAGAAGAAGACCCAAAAGAAATAGAAGAAGAACTACCCAAGTCCAGGGAGATTACACCACCTCCACCTGATTCCCCAGAAGAATCCTCAGACGAAGAACCCATTCAAGATGACCAAGGTGGTATTGTTACTTCTCTTCGAAGGGAGTTGGATGCCCAAAAGTGGAAACCACTTAGAATCACGGCAAGCAAAGGACAGGGAACACATTCATGAACTGAGTCACCAAGTATGGGAACCCAAAAAGCTCTGACACGTGAATGCTCAACACTTCGCCAAGCTGGAGCACATGACTCGCTGGGACAAGCAGGAGCGTCATCAAAGGTTGGAAGACATGAAGAAAGAAATCCAGGAATCACGGGGAGAGCTCAGAGAAGCCAAGAGAAACCGTGGAATCTAGGATGTCTTTATGTTAAAGTGATGAATGGATGTAAAAGCAAGTTTTCTCCCCATCAGGAGAAAATTTGACTACTGGCCGATATTATGAAGGGTGTGATCTTGAGATCGGAGGCAGAATCTTGGGCATCGACCTCATTGAGTTGGTAGTTTTGGGGGTTGACATCATCATTGGCATAGGCTGGATGTCCATCTACAATGCCACTATTTTGTGCAAGAGTAAAGAGGTTGTGATAAAGGTACCAGGGGGACCAACAATGACATTTCAAGGGAAGAGGAAGTGCAAATAGTTGGTAGCAGCGCTATCTGAGCAGAAGGTTCCCGAAGAAGTGAAGCAGATTCCAGTAGTTCAGGATTTTCCAACAGTGTTTCTAGAAGATCTACCCGGGCTCCACCTCATCGGGATGTAGAGTTCGGTATATCCGTTCAGCCAGGGAGTGCACCCATTTCTATGGCACCATACAGAATGGCGCCAGTTGAGCAAGATGAGATCAAGAAGCAGATTGAAGAGTTGTTGGGCAAAGGATTCATCAGGCCGAGTGCGTCACCTTAGGGAGCACCAGTTCTTTTGGTAAAGAAGATGGATGGATCGATGAGAATGGGCATCAATTACAAGAACTGAACCGGGTAACAGTGTAGAAAAAGTATCTGATTCCTCGAATTGATGATCTATTCGGCCGTCTACAAGGAGCAGCTGTCTTCTCTAAAATAGATCTACGGTCGGGTTATCACCATGTCCGAGTAAAAGAAGAAGATGTGCACAAAACGACGTTCAGAACTCGACATGGCCACTATGAGTTCCTAGTCATGCCATTTGGAGTAACCAATGCACCTGATATTTTCATGGACATGATGAACAGGGTCCTACGGCCGTTCATCGATTCTTTCGTCGTTGTGTTCATCGACGACATACTAGTCTACTCCAAGAGGTAGAACATGCCGAGCACCTAGCAGAGGTACTGAAGAAGTTGTAGGAGCAGAAGCTATATACAAAGTTGTCTAAGTGTGGCTTCTGGAAAACCAAAGTCGCTTTCTTGGGTGACATCCTTTCTAAGGAGGGAGTGGCTACTGACCCACAAAAGATTGAGGCAGTAAGAGATTGGCCAAGACCGACCACAGTGAAAGAGATCAGGAGCTTTTTGGGGTTAACAGGCTACTAAAGAAGGTTCATTCAGGGCTACGCCCAGATAGGTGTGCCGCTTACGGGGCTTACAAAGAAAAAACATGAGTTTTAAATGGTTGGAATAATGTGAGGCTTGCTTTCAGGAGTTGAAGGAGTGGTTGACCACCGCTCCCATCCTAGCTTTGCCAAAAGTAAGAGTCGACTATGATGTCTACAACGATGCTTCCCATCGCAGACTGGGCTGTGTGCTGATGCAGGAAGGGAAGGTAATAACTTATGGTTCTAGACAGCTGCGGTCGCATGAGAAGAATTACCCAACCCACGATCTGGAGTTGGCAACAATCATCTTTGCACTAAAGCAGTGGAGGCACTATGTATATGGAGAAAAGGTTAACATGTACACGGATCATAAGAGTCTAAAGTACATCTACTAGCAGAAGGACTTGAATCTGAGACAGCGGTGATGGTTGGAAGTGTTGGAAGATATCCGACCCGAAATTAAGTACCATCCAGGCAAGGCCAATGTGGTGGCTGATGCGCTCAGCAGAAAAAGCAGTTTGTTCCGATAGATTACAACTCAGGAGAAGTTGGCAGAGGAACTTGATCGAGCTGAGATTGAGGTGATGTTGTAAGGATTAGGGGCTTCACTAGCTCAGTTGAGACTTCAACCCACATTAAGGGATATGATTATCAACAATCAGAAGATCGATCCGGGGATTCAGGAGATGAGAGAGCAGGTTGGCACCGACAGGTTGACAGAATTCCAGGTGAAAGATGAGGTATTGTGGTTTGGAGAGCAGCTGTGTGTGCCAAATCAAGCAGAACTGAAGGAGAGCATTCTACAGGAAGCACACGCCACTTTATTATCCGTACATCCAGGAAGTACCAAGATGTATCGGGATATAAAGCAGTATTTCTGGTTATCGGGAATGAAGCGGGATGTGGCTGAGTTTGTGTAACACCCCGCAAAATTGGAAATAACAAATTTGCCCTAGTGTGTTACGCACGTGTATTTTGTACCGTTACTGGAAATATTTGTAACGGGTTATCATTACGTGTTATGATTTCTGACTATTTATGCATTTCCCGTATATTTTATCCTATTTAAATCAACTAAGATATTTCAGTCCCTGCATTTTTACGTGTTTTGATGCACATATCGATTATGTGTTTTCATTAGTACGTGTAATATTTTCTGTGTGTTTAAATTATTTATTTTAAGTATTCAAATCTATTTTTATAAATGGAAATTTATTTTCCCTATTTTTGATTAAAATAATACTATACGTATAATGCACGTGTTTTCTACGTACGTAGCAATCCGTCGTGGAATATATAAAATTGATAAATATGTTTTCTTATGTTGTTTTCAAATATATTTCAATATTTTTCCATTGATAAAGTCGATTTCGTATTTTTGATATTTTACGTGCGACGCATGTATTTGTTCGGTACACGTATTTGAGCATATCCGTTTTCAAAATAAATTTTGGAGAGTGCGTATGTTTATTTTATTTTTGCATGAAACATTATTAAACAAATTTTTACATACATATTATATAAACATATAACCTATGTTTTAATAAAAATAATTAATTGAAGGAAGTGTGTGTGCACTAGTGCACAACATGTGCACATGCATGGGGGGAGATAGTGGGGGGGGGGGGGGTTAGGAAAATGAGAGGCCGAGATGTGGGGGGTTAGAGAATTAAAGAGTTGGAGTAATGGGTTGATTAATAGGTAGCTTTAATAAACACTTAATTAATAAACCTACAAATACCCCCACCCCTACACCCTACTTCTTCCATTCTTTCTTTCTCCTCTGTCCAATCCGAACCCCATCCAACACAACTCCCCAATTGTTTTCTCCACCTACTCACACCATTCCCATTCTATATGTGTGTGTACACACACACACACACACACACACACACACACACATGAATAGCTATATTTGCATACAAGAAAGATGGAGCTACTGTTTTCTTGGCTGAGAATGAGGTGGAGTTGAAGATCTTGTTGTTATGCTTTGGCCGAATGGAGGACTTGGGGTGATTCTCTTGCACGTGGAATTCGATGAGGCCAAAGCGGAGTTTCTAGGAGCTCTCATTCTAGGAGTGCAATTGCTAGGAATTTAATTTCCTTGGGTGGGTGATCCTTTATACTTTCAAATTTATTGAGTAGTCGCTTGTGTAGATACTCTGAAATTTAAATTGCTAATGTAGAATTGTTAGTTTGCTCTTATGATTTGTGATGTGCGATAGAAGAAACTTTAAAATTTTGAGTGAATTGCATGTTAATTAAAATAGATTTGAGAAATTAAAGTTTAGAAATTGCGTAAATTGGCATGTGAACTGTTCACTTGTGTTCACTTTAGAAGAGTAGATATTTTCATAAAATACGAATTTAATTTACCATGAGAAAAATTCTCTTATTGTTAATGGACATGAAAGAGTATATATAGTGAAGTAAAATTAGCATTTCGCAAATTTTAGCGAAAATTGAGTTACTCTTCACGCGGTAGAAATTTTCAATTGTGTGAACTCATTGTTGCCTTAGAATTCAGTATATCGTTCTCTGATTATTTTAGAGTGCATCGGTTGACTGTAATTAATTGATGGAACCATAAAGATTGAATGCACGTATATTTTTAAAAGAGATGAATCAGTCGAGGTTAAATAGTGAGGGTTTAAACTTCATACAGGTTGTGATCTGAGCAATGGCTCAGTGGATAGGCTTTCAGAAAAATTTTCTTAATCATAATGAAATAAGGGAGTTTGGGGTATTTAAAACCCCCAGTGTACTTCTCTCACGTGGGCGCACTTGGCCCCTTGGTTGGGCATTAGGCCTTCTTCTTGCTGGAGTGAGTTCGAACCTTTGTGGAGGTTCTGACGTGTTTCTAAACCCCTTTTTCCAATTGGTGGAGGTTCTGATTTGTTTCTAAAACATTTTTTTTTCAATATGTGGGGCTCTGACTATTTCTATATAAAAAAAAATTATATGCGAAGGCCCTGACTTTAAGTCTAAAACCATTTTATTTTTATATATGTCTCATTGGGTATTTTTGAGAAGCACTGGTAGTGTGAGAAGAACATAATTAAAAGTGAAATTGATAAATTGATGAATTTGAAAATTTATTCAAGAGTATGACCTTAATTATAAGAAGATTAAATTTGGCAATGCAAATGATTTTTCTCTTAATGAGATTCTAAAAAAAATTTTGGTTGATTAAGAATACTTGATGGAGTATAAAATACGATGTGTGATTAAATTATGAGATTTGAAGTGATTACCCTATGTTATGAGTTCAAGAAAAGAAACGTTGTTTTTGAAAGAATTGTGAATAAGTGAATGAATTGAATTTCATGAGATTGATTAAGTTAAAAATATGAATATAAGGAAGTTTAATACATGATTATTGAAGGGTATGAGTACCATGAATTCTAGTACATGAAAGGTTGTGATCTAGAGGTTAGTGAGACATCGGGCACCGGCAATTGTTGAATTAAAAGATTGATTTATTTTGAGATATGGCTATATGAGCTATCTCTGTATTTATGATTAAGTCTGGTAGGGGGTAAAGACTACTCTAGGTATGATAATTTATTCATGTCTCGAACTTAAGAACTAGGCACATAAGAGAAGATGTAGTAAAACTTGGGCAAACGTAAGTGGGGCACTCTATATAGTCGGACGGTGTACTCCGGGACTATAGACCCAGTCGGGCGGTATACTCCGAGACTGAGGTTGCTTCGATGGAAATGAATTTTTAATTTAAATCTGGGACTATGCGTAGTCGGACGGATAGTTTTTCGTACTCCAGTGTACATACATATACCGGGGCTGGAGGGGCACTTGTGGGGTATTCGCACGACGAGGAGTCTGTATAACAGTCAGGCGGTGTACTCCGGGACTGGGATCCATACTTGTGGAATATCTAAACCTTGTTCTTATTACTGAGTAGTTTTCATGGCGTGGGACCGAACCCTTTTAATTTGGAGTACGTAGGTGCTTGCCATCGGACCTATGTAGTATGGGATGCATAGAATCCGAACAAGTATGCATTAGTGTCATCTTAGAATAAAATATCTGCATTAGGCATTAAGGCATCACATACACTTACATGTTTAGTGTAGTCACATTTAACACTTTATTTTGTATTCAAATTTGTGGTTTTTTAAAGTATTGAGATCGTTATATGTACGACATAGAGAGGATGGCCGAGTATAACATTTTCGTCAACTGTAAGTAACTGACGTGCCCACAGCTTATTATGCAGGAATTGGACTTTTTCATGAAGAAGTAAAGTCGTTATGATGCTGTTGATTAATTACTTATTAAAGATGTGCAAGTTGTATATTATTTTCATTGTTGTACTTCACTTTTATCTTCTGCTTTTTAAACAATGTAAAGAACTCCGATATATGATGAAAATTTTAAATTTCCTTGTAAAATTGTACGAAGTGAAGTGTAAAGATCCTGTGGAATCTCGAATTCGGTCTTATTTGGAATTCGGGGTGTTACAGATGGTATCAGAGCCACACTTCATAAGTAGTACAAATTTATAAGGAACGACACCCTAGAGTGGACATTAGAAGTGTGAGTTCAGTTTATAGAGATTTAAATGCAAGTGAATTACATTTGTGTTTCTCTAAATACTGACGTTTTCTCTTACCTTTCTCTTTTGGATGGCTGGAGTCATGAATACAAGTTCAATAATAACCTTCATTCATGATGCTCTCCTCGTATACATTGATGTGAGATTGTATGCGAGCATATTTTTCCTGAGTATCAGAGTGGCGCAGTGGAAGCGTGGTTGATTTAAATCTACATTCATGATACATTACACGTAGACACACTTCCCTTTTCAAATTATTTTTCGTGGATTTTCATCCTAGTATTTTTAACATTCAATATTTTTCAATACTATTAAATTACTTGAATATCTATTATTTTGTCTATCTTCCTCAGTCTTGATCTTTTGAATTTGTTTTATCTGTCTTTCAATCTTAAAGATTTGTCCTTTGTGTTTTTGTGTCACTTTATGTTTATCCGTTTACATTGGTCATTACTTTTCGTATTATTGCAACTATTATTTTCTTCATTGATTATTTATATTATACTTTGAATTTTGCATATGAAATATTCTTATGTGCATTCATTTTATATGATTTGATTTTGTGATACTATATTTTTCATATCTTAGATTTTCCTACACATTTCAATATATTTTTAACAAGATTGAAATTTTCTACCCGTATAAATATGACATACCATTTTGTTTTATTATCTACATTCGATACTACTATTTTTTTTTTTAAGGTTAAAGGTGGAATAGCACCACCCTGTTTCATTAATAAGAAATTAATAAAAACAACCCCAGTGAACCAGGGAAAATATAAAAGTACAGTGCAGAAAATAAAACTTAACCCCCCAACAAAACCCTGGAGGGTGGGTCTAACTATCTATACAAAGTACGACCAAAAGTACAGTAGTTGAAATCAGAAAGCAAAGTAGAGGTAGTTGCGGCCTGTGGGGATCTGATGTATCCTATGAGCAAAAGGGGGTGCCTCCCCCTCAATCCAGTGTCGGACCAAACTCGACCTCCCCATCATCAAATTCTTCCACCTGGAAGTCTCTGGCAATCCTCCCTCTTGCCCCTGTGGCAGCAGCTGTGGCCCAAAAAGAAATAAGATGCATGATATGAGTAAGATTACCAGAAATACTATTACATGAAACACGAAAATAGAAATTATTTTTGTCTAGCCATAACACCCAAGTAGTTGCCGCAATAGCAATGTACCAAGCATCCTTCATTTCGTGGCGTACAGAGGCAAACTTTGGGCCAATCCACAAATCCTCATATTCGCTGGGGTAGTCACTTGTCCCTAAGGCCCGTAATACCTCTACCATAGTTTCCTTACTCCTTTGACAGTGAATGAAAAGGTGATTCAGATTCTCCATATGCGTGTTATAGAATCCGCAGTTGATTGCTATCTTGGGTTGTCTTTTGGCAAGGTTCTCTCTGGTGAGGATTGCATTATTGAGCACTAGTCAAAGGAAGACCCTGACTTTAAGGGGGATTTTGGCCTTCCATAACACCTGTGCCCAACTAGGTCTGCACCCTCGATAGTGAATTCGATGATACAGAGATCTAACAGTGAAAGCTCCCTTGGTCTCTAGTCCCCAACGCATCTGATCTGGGCCTTGCGCGCACATCGCACCGACCCGTGTAATGTGTGTTTGCAATTCAAGCAGTTGCTGATGTAACTCTGGTGAAAGAGATCCTCGGAAAGGCGGTCTCCAATTGCCCCTCTTCCAGGTCTCAGCCACAGATAGATTCAGTCGGGTCGTTTTCTCATAAAGCTCTGGGAAAGTCTCCTTGAGGGTATGGGCACCACACCATTTGTCCCACCAGAATCTGGTGGACCGTCCATTACCAATAGTAGATGTAACAGCTGATTGGAAAGGTCCACTTGCTTTGGTAATTCCTTTCCAAAAGCGAGACACTCTAGACCCTACTCGGAAGCCTAAACTTCTCGTACCTTTTTTCCAAAGGTATGGTTGAATGACGTCCTGCCATCCTTCCCAGCTGTGGTGAAAGACCTTCCACCACCATTTTCCCAAAAGGGCAAGGTTCATGTCTCTAAGGTCGATGATGCCTAACCCTCCATGTTTCTTCTTCATGCATGCAATACTCCACCTGATTAGGTGGTACCCACCCCCTCAGCGTTCGAGTCCGCCCCTTTCCAGAGGAAACGTTTACGGATTCGGTCAATTCTTTGGATAACCCATTTAGGGAGCTTAAAAATGACATGTAGTAAATGGGCAGATTAGACAACACCGAATTGATGAGTACCACTCTGCCACCGAGGGACAGCGATTTTCCTTTCCAGCCTGACAATCTGTCCTCCACCCTGTCTATGAGAGGAAGCCAGTCCGTCTTAGTAAGCTTTCCTGGCCTGAGTGGGAGCCCTAAATATTTGATTAGGAACTCGTTTGTTAAACAATTTAGTATGGTCGCATGTTCCTGTGCATATACATCAGAAAGTGCAATTGGGATCAAAGTGCTCTTGTGGAAGTTAATCCTGAGATCTGACCAGACTTCAAAACAGTTGAGGGCCCCTTTAAAGCAAATAGTTTCTGACCTATCCCCGTTACCAAAGAGTAGGGTTTCATCAGCATACTAAAGAATCGTGCACCCTTGGTTAGAATTGCTGCTAGCCACGGGCGTTACCCAGCCTTTCCTCCTGCAGTTGTCAAGCATGTCCCTCAACATATCTGCTACGATAATGAATAGCAGAGGTGACAGCGGATCCCCCTACCAGAGTCCCTTCTTGCAAGAAAACAGTAGCCCCGGCCGGCCATTAACCGAGATTGCCGTTTTACTAGTCCATAAACATTGCTTGATCCACCTAATCCATTTAATCTCGAAGCCTCTCCCTCTTAGAGCTTCCAGCAAGCACTCCAAGTTGACGGAGTCATATGCTTTTTCAAAGTCCAGTTTGAGGAGGAAATTCTTAGACTGGCCCGTATGGTAGTGGTGAATAACTTGTTCTGCGGTAGCCACACAGTCCAAGATACATCTTTCCTTGATGAAACTAGTCTGTGTTTTGCTAATTAAACTGTCCATTATGCTTTCTAGGTGTATGGCCAGGACTTTGGTGATGATCTTAACCGAGCAGTTTATGAGGCTAATTGGTCTAAAATCCCCTACCCTCGTAGATTCCGCCCGCTTAGGAATTAGGACAACTTCTGCAAAGTTGAACATGCCCAATCTAAGATTGTTGTGGAAGAATGCATCCATCAACACCATAATGTCCCATTTTATCTCTTCCCAAAATACCTTGAAGAACATCATTGGGAATCCGTCTGGCCCAGGCGACTTGTCTGATCCCATTTGACTGATGGCCTCTTCTACTTCCACTTCCGAGAACGGTGCCTCCAAATTGGACAGCATTTGCTCTGACTCGTTTTGATAGGCCTGCCAGAAGTCATCCCTGAGTGGGACCCTAGAGTCATTCTTCTTCCCAAAGAGGCCCTTGTAGTAATCTTGAAAGGATTTGAAAATCACATTTTCATCTTGCGATGTTCCCGTGTCCGTCTGTAGTGACAGGATAAGATTGGATCTACGCCTTGTGCTTGCCACTCAGTGGAAGTAGGTCGTGTTCGCGTCTCCCTCTTTGAGCCACGAAATCCTTGACCTTTGTTGACATTTGATCTCCTCCAGCTTATAAAGATTGGCAATATTTTATCGGAGCTCTAGTAGCCTGTTTCTTTCTTCTTGGGACAGGACTCTCGTTTCTTCCAATCTCTATAGCTCATCAATTCCTTCCAAAAAGGAATCTTTAGCCCACCAGATGGTCGAGAATCTGGACTGATTCCATCTACGCAACCGCTTTCTCAATCTGCGAATTTTTTCACACCATTGGGAAGCTGCATCCGGACCAGTAGTAGGGAGTGCCCAGTTTTTTATGACCATGTGGTGAAATCCCTAGACTTCTAACCAAGCCTTTTCAAATCTGAACTTCCTTGGTCTTTGAGATCCCTGTACCCCGGCATTAAGAAGGACCGGGGAATGATCTGACGTAGGCCTAGGGATAGACTTAGCGCTCGCTAATGGGAATTTAGCCTCCCAATCCATCGAAACTAGTATCCTGTCCAGTTTGGCCATAATCGGAAGTGCTTGCATGTTGGACCATGTAAATAATCAGTCATTGATTGGGATATCGATCAGCTCTAGTTCCGTGATCACCCTATTAAACTCTTCTCTGTGTCTGTCACTTGACCCTCTTTCCTTATGCTCGAAAGCGAATCTGGTGACATTGAAATCTCCCCCGACTATCCAGGGTCTCGACCATCGTTTTCAGATACTGATAAGCTCTTGCCAAAATGCATCTTGATCTATAGCCACGTTTGGGCCATATACAACAATGATTGTCTGCATCCAATTATCAGATCGTTGCTTTAGTCGGATAGTCAGGGAAAACATTTCATTGTACTCGTCAGTGCAGGTGAAGATATCCGGGTTAAACCCAATAGCAATCCCCCCCGATGCTCCTACGGATGGGCGTAGCACCCATTCCTTGATCCTGTTGCCCCCTACTCTTTTTAGTTTAAACCCGTTCGCGAGTTTGGTTTCTTGTAACCTTACCACTTCCATCTTGGAGCTCTTAATAACGTCCCGAACCATATCTCTCTTTCCCCTATCCCCCAGCCCCCTAACATTCCAGAATAATGTATTCATTGAGGCACTATGTCTAGGTTGATCGTGGGTGGATGACGGGTGTCTTCCTCCAAGACCTCCGTCAACCCAGAGTTGGATCGTTGGTCTTTCTGAGTGCTTGTCGTAGCTCGTTCAGTTTCCCAACCCCTAATTTTGTTGAGCAGGAGAGCATTACGCTTTGGGTCACAAAATACTAAGCCACAAGTTTGAGCTAGGCTAAAAACATCAGAATCTAATGAAATTTAATATAAATGCTAAAAAATTCTTCGTACCTCCGTCATTGAACTTAGTTGCCTTGGCCACCGCAGCTACCTCTAGATAGTCATCTAGAGACTCCACATGAGCCCTCTTCGGTGTCCGCCGTACCCTGAATCCAACTGCCTTGTCTGACGAACAGGAGCTATATCCAGGCGCTGACTCTGGCAAGGTGGATAAGACCATCTCTGGAGAAATGTCCCTCTGAGTGTCCGCCACATAATCAAGCTCCTCTGACTCCTCATCCATAAATGAGAACTCCTCGTCTAAATTTAGGCGCCCTTCCATGTCCTCGTCACTATCTGCATGAGGGGGAGCTTCCATAGTAGACCCCTTTGTGGGCCCACTATTCGCCCCAAGCCACTGCTCATTTTGAGTAATCGTAGTTTCAAAAGGCCCAATAACAGAAGAATGTATCTTGGACCCCTCTTTGGGCCCAATAACAGAACAATGTCTCTTGGACCCCTCTTTGGGCCCAATAACAGAACAATGTATCTTGGACCCCTCTTTGGGCCCAATAACATTATAAAATCCCCCCCCCATACACATCTGTCCTCTATACTGGGGTCATTTAAGTGTTTTTCTCCTCCGCGAGACACTATAACACCCTCCTCGCTCCTTGAGCCTGCAACTTGCAGTGTGAGGACACGTGTCTCCGTTTGAGCCGCTGGTTCTACGGTGGAGTCAGACAGCACGCTACGTGAAGTTCTGACTGCTTCCTTATCTCTTCCCCCTCTTTCGACTTCGTTGTCTTTACCCTCCGCATTTCTTTTGTTACTTCTTTGAGCTCTCGTCTCTTCGAGCCCAGAGGCCTCAGCGTCTGTGCCTCTCCCACTTTGGGTGGGGCCCCTGCCAACCTTCTGCTCTTTGTTCATCGTGTATCCCATCTTGGCAAGTTCCCTTCTCGACCCACAACCCAAAACTACCAACTCTTGCTTCTTTGGATTTCGACTGTGCATGAATTCTTGCATGTCGATTCCCAGGATACTTTTGCCTTTTTTGGCCCCTTTGTAGTCTGTCTCCCTCCCCTGCTTCGCTCGCAGCCCCTGCCCTTGCTCCTTTTCCAAACGACTTTGCATGTCAATTTGCAAGTCAACAAGCAGAGCATTTTTGCCTTTTGCAGCTCTTGCACAGTTTGCCTCCCCTCTGAGCTCCTCTCTCCTAGCCTCCCTACCAACTCCACCAACTCCGATGCGTAGGCTTCCATTTTTGGGTATCTTTTGACCCTTGTTTTGGTGGGTCGCCTCTGTGACTGCCAAACATTCCAAATCTAGAGTTGATCGTGGATTTGAATTCTGTGCATCTGGGCTGTTGGAACTGTTTGTCGAAACTCTTTCTCTCCCAACCCTGATCGGAGATCCCCTCGTCGGCGCTGATCCCTCCTCCACCTGGCCCTGGCATCGCTCCCTTTCTCTCGCCTCTTTGATGAGTTCTCTATGCGCTCGCTCAATCTCATGAGCCCCATCGATGGTCACGTCCTTAATCAGAGAAACCACTTGAGTGTATGAGCGGCTATCTCTGAGAGCTTTGGGTGGAGTGGGGGAAGTGTTGGCCAATCTTTCAGATTCTGACTCAGCTCGTTTGTCGAGCACGAATCGAATGAGGTATGAATCATCGAAGGAGTATACTTTGGCAAATCTTGGCATCTGTGATATATCTACGCCCTTGATAAGGATCCTTGCTGATACAATTTTGAAGCAACGCACCGTCTTCTCATCGACTTCTTCCACTGATCCGAAGTCGGCAACTATCTCTTGTAACGCCACTCTTTTCCAAAAATGCAACGGCACATTGTGTATCCATATCCAGAAGAGCTCGCCTTGGGGGAGCTCTGCTCCGAAGCTCGGAGACCATGGAAAAAACTCCACTGTGAAGTGGCCGAAGTCCACAATCCCCATTCCTGTGACCTCTCCTAATTTCTCTGTCGAAGGAAAGGAAACCAAGTATTGGAGGTGGCATAACTTCTTTGCGCCCCAGTCTTTGTGTGCCTTCATCGGCCACTTAGCTTCCAGTGCTTGTAGTAAGTAGGTCTCGGAGGGCCTCCCTGATCTTACTCTGGCCACTGCACACCATTATCGCAGCCACTTCTCCTCATTCTTGATGACATCCAGGCTCTTGGTGAGTCGGATCGGAGTGGGGTTGTCAGGCGATCTCCCTCTGTTAATAGGGCATTCCTCATCAATGTGGGTCTCGACTTCGTTGGTACACACATATGAAAGATGACCCCACTTCATGCACTTGAGGCACCGCACCTCCTTGGTGCACTCTTTTCGGTAATGGCCCAGTTCGTCGCAGTTGAAGCATGGTACTGACTTTCGCTTGCCTTTTATTTGCTTTTTTTGGTTTTCTTGTTGAGGAGGAGGAGAGGACTTGGCTTTGCTCTTACCTTTTCTTGTTACTTCTTGCCAATTCTCGGTTGAGTCCCTAATCGCAGTTTGTTCCCTTCCCTCTTGAGTCCCTTCTGGCTCCCCTCATTTGGCCCAGACGACGATGGACTTGAGAGGGTCGGCTGGTTCAGATTGTGGTAGGGGTTGCTCCGGGTGGTCTGGGCTCGTCTCCTTTGGTGATGAAAGGTGATGAGTGAGCGAGGGGGGAGTTGGTGGGATGCTTTGCTGGATGATGGGTTTCACTGGGTGAAGAGTGTCGGTAGGGGGATTCTGGTGGTATGCGGAGGTTCTCGAGTGTGATGCAGTGGTTGATTGATGTTGGTAGTCACTGCTATGGTGACTAGAATGATGTCGCTAGTCTCTGTAATATTGGGGGCGGTGAGTATCCTTGCTATAATCCCTATCTCTGTTGTAGCTATTGGTTTGATGACGCCGATGCATCTCATTGTGAGAGCTCAGTCTGTGGGTGTCCCAGTAACAACGATCGTCCTGGCGTCTTTGAGTGTAATGCTGGAACTTGGAGGGGTTCTATTACGCCTAAAGTGGCTCGTAGAAGGACCCCCTCTATGGGCCCATTCTCTAGAGATGAACTCCTGATGGCGGTGATGATCGTCACCACTCCTTGTCTGTCGATGATGTGCACTTCGGTGTGCCCACAGCGGAGTGAGTGCACGTCTGAGCCTAGGAGGCTCCTCCTCAAGGGGGGTTCATTAGGGCAGGGTGGTTGGTGGTGGGGTTGAGGGGTGCAGCCACCGGGTTAACAGGGAGGAGAGTTAGAGGTGGAGGAGGTGGGGGAGGTGGGAGAGAAGCATCTGCAGTGGGAAGGGGGGAGGAGGGGGGGTTGGTGGGTGTCGGACCCCCTCGTTGGGCCCGCACCCACTCAACTCCAATTCCGATAACATGGGGAATGAAGCCGAAGGTCCGGGAGGTAATGGTGATGGTGGTGTTGGTGTCAAAGCTTCAATTTTGGCAATGTTGTAAGAAAGGAGAAGCAAGAAGACGATGGAGATGCTGCAACTCAGAGAAAGTAGAAGAGGGAGGGGGGGGGTTGAAGCTTCGGTGAAGGGGAGGGGGTTCAGGTGGGAGAGAGAGGGAGAGGGAGAAAGAACCATGTCTACTTGCATATCGTATTCATGTGTTTTCCATTCGATACTATTGTTATTACATATTATTTGCTAATTTGTTTTGTTGTTAATCGTTACTCATTAATTTTGTAATTTTACGCTTTTTCAATATAATACATATACTACATAATTATTGTTTTTCATTTGTGTTTTCATCTCGTGCATATGCTTTTCACTATTTTTGTATTAATGCTATACATCATTTTCATTACTACAAATTTTGTATATCCTATATTTAAAGTCTATCTATATTAATATTTTGCCGTTGTAATTTCCTACTTCACTTACAACTTTTTCATCCACTTCTATGTCACTGATTTCAAATATAATACTATATTTTATTAAATATCCCAATATCTAAGAGTGCATGGAAGATTACATCTTTCCATCTCCCGTTTTGGTGCAACCTGATGTCGAGAGGGCAAATCTGCAACTAGATGTCAATGGAGGCAAACTGCAACTGGACGTCGAGGAGGCAAGGTCTGCAATCGAATGTCCAGAAGGCAAACTGCATTCGGATGTCATAGAGGCAATTCTGCAACTTGAGATCGTAGACGTAAGTCTGCAATTGGACACCTACGAGGCGAACCTGCACCAGAAGGAGATTTTCTACTTTGATAACCCCTATTTTGTTTTCAATAATAATTACTTACCACTATTCTATTTTTGTACTAGCTTATACTATTTTACAACCTAGCATTATATCGTTCAGACTGATTTCTATGTCTATCTTATTTTACGTATTTACTACTTAATCTCAACTATCATGCTGTTTTTTTTTTTTGAATCTTTTCATGAATAAGTATTTCACATAACTTCATCGTATTTTGCTATTAACTAATCTTAGATTTGGTGGCTACTCAATTAACAAAACAAAAAAAAAATTGTATTTATACCTTTTCTTCGATTCGTAAGCTATTTCTATATGATTAGTTTTCGCAATATTTCAATAATATGTTATTACATTTACAACTATGATGTTTTGTTTTGCTCCTACAAATCTTTCATAATTTTTGTATCATTGTTTGTTTCACTCTAAAATTTTTACGCGTATATACGTATATAAATTTTGTATGTTGGTTTTTCTTGCTCTACTTGACAATTCGAAAGTAATTCGATGTATGCCTTCTATATCTTTAATTTTCAAATCGTATGTATAATTATTATAGTTACCTTACAAATTATTTTATGATATTAATTTTTCTATGCTTTTAACTAAATTTCATTCTCGTTTATTTTTTTTCAAACTATTATTTAATAGTCTTCTTTTAAATTGCTAATTCAATTTTGTCATATAGTGCCAATTCAGTTTGCGATTTTCTACCACTTATTACTTTGAAAGATTTTGACTACTAAACCTACTTATAAATTATCTATTGACTATGTTTCTCTTTATTGCATTGTTTTCAGAACTATTCCGCAATTGATGACTAAGTTTATTTTCCTTTTATCTAATGGTTTACCTAATATTATTTTGTATGAAAATGTCTCTCAATCCATTCTGTCTTTTTGTCACATTTATTTCCTTATGCTATTTTCCTACTTTTCTCATTTCGTTCTTATAAAATTTTGATACTCATAGTTTTCTTATAAAGAGTTTGCCTTGTTTTTCCTCATTGCTTATTTTTATACTACATTTATTTTCTAGATGTTTACAGTTTTTTATAGACAATAAGATATATTCCTTGGTGCGTACAAAATACAACCTTTATCCTAGCGAATTCCGGGGACGGAACTATTCAAAGGGGGGAGAGTGTAACACCCCGCAAAATTGGAAATGACAATTTTGCCCTTGTATGTTATGCATGTGTATTTTGTACAGTTACTGGCAATATTTGTAACGTGTTTTCATTACGTATTGTGATTCTGACTATTTACGCATTCCTCGTATATTTTATCCTATTTAAATTAACTAAGATATTAAATTTCAATCCCTGCATTTTTACGTGTTTTGATGCACGTATGATTACGTGTTTCCACCGCTACGTACAATATTTTCTGTGTATTTAAATTATTTATTTTAAGTATTCAAATCTATTTTTATAAACGGAAATTCATTTTCCCTATTTTTGATTAAAATAATACTATACGTATGATGCACGTGTTTTCTACGTACGTAGCAATTACGTCGTGGAATATATAAAATTAATAAATATATTTTCTTATGTTGTTTTGAAATATATTTCAATATTTTTTTTATTGATAAAGTCAATTTCGTATTTTTGATATTTTACGTATGACGCACGTATTTGTTTCAGTACGCATATTTGAGCGTATCCATTTTCAAAATAAATTTTGGAGAGTGCGTTTGTTTATTTTATTTTTTTGCATGAAATATTATTAATTTTTTTTTTACATACATATTATATAAACATATAACCTATGTTTTAATAAAAATAATTAATTGAAGGAAGTGTGTGTGCACTTGTGTGCAGGTGCATGGGAGGAGAGAGAGGGGGGGCGGTTAGGGAAATGAGAGGCCGGGATTTGGGGGTTAGAGAATTGAAGACTTGGAGTAATGGGTTGATTAATAGGTAGCTTTAATAACCATTTAATTAATAAACCTACAAATACCCCCACCCCTACACTCTACTTCTTCCATTCTTTCTTTCTCCTCTGTCTAATCCGAGCCCCATCCAGCACAACTCCCCAATTGTTTTCTCCACCTACTCACACCATTCCCATTATATATATATATATATATATATATATATATATATATATATATATATATATATATATATATATATATATATATATATATATATATATACTCTTCGGTTGAGAACTAATTTGGTGAGAACTCCGTGAGAACTCAAGGAGTACCCCCCCCATGAAAAATTCGAACCGGCCATCTCGTTCTATACGCCTTAGATAGCATAACATAAAGAAATCACGTAATTTGAAGTTCATTTTTCCACGATTTACATCATCGCAAAATTGTATGGCTAAAAATTCTACTCCATTTGATGGATGAGCAAACGAACTTCAAATTATTTGAATTATTTATGTTATGCTATCTAAGGCATGTAGAACGAGATGGTCGGTTTGGATTTTTCATGGGAGGTCTATTTCGTGAGTTCTCACCAAAATTAGTTCTCAACCGAAGAGCTCCCTATATATATATATATATATATATATATATATATATATATATATATATATATATATATATATATATATATATATGCTATATTTGCATACAAGAAAGATGGAGCTACGGTTTGCTTAGCCGAGAATGAGGTGGAGTTGAAGATCTTGCTGTTTTTCTTTGGCCGAATGGAGGACTTGGGGTGATTCTCTTGCACGCGGAATTTGAAGAGGCCAAAGCGGAGTTTCTAGGAGCTCTCATTCTAGGAGTGCAATTGCTAGGAATTTAATTTCCTTGGGTGGCTGATCCTTTATACTTTCTAATTTATTGAGTAGTTGCATGTGTAGATACTCTAAAATTTAAATTGCTAATGTAGAATTGTTAGTTTGCTCTTATGATTTGTGATGTAGGATAGAAGAAACTCTAAAATTTTGAGTGAAATGCATGTTAATTAAAATAGAATTGAGAAATTAATGTTTAGAAATTGCATAAATTGGCATGTGAATTGTTCACTTGTGTTCACTTTAGAAGAGTACATATTTTCATAAAATACGAATTTAATTTACCATGAGAAAAATTCTCTTATTGCAAATGGACATGAAAGAGTATATATAGTGAAGTAAAATTGGTATTTCACAAATTTTAGCAAAAATTGAGTTACTTTTCACGCGGTAGAAATTTTCAATTGTGTGAACTCATTGTTGCCTTAGAATTCAGTATGTTGTTCTCTGATTATTTTAGAGTGCATAGGTTGACCGTAATTAATTGATGGAACCATAAAGATTGAATGCACGTATATTTCTAAAAGAGATGAATCAGTCGAGGTTAAATAGTGAGGGTTTAAACTTCATATAGGTTGTGATCTGAGCAATGGCTCAGTGGATAGGCGTTCGGATGCCTCTTAGTCGGCGTGGGTTCGAGTATTGGTGTCGTTGAGCTGGCTTTCAGAAAACTTTTCTTAAACAGAATGAAGTAGGGGAGTTTGGGGTATTTAAAATCCCAAGTGTACTTCTCCCACGTGGGCGCACTTGGCCCTTTGGTTGGGCATTGGGCCTTCTTCTTGCTGGCATGAGTTCGAACCTTTGTAGAGGTTCTGACGTGTTTCTGAACCCCTTTTGCCAATCGGTGGAGTATCTGATTTGTTTCTAAAACATTTTTTTTTCAATATGTGGGGCTCTGACTATTTCTATATAAAAAAAAATTATATGCGAAGGCCCTGACTTTAAGTCTAAAACCATTTTATTTTTATATATGTCTCATTGGGTATTTTTGAGAAGCACTGGGAGTGTGAGAAGAACATAATTAAAAGTGAAATTGATATGTTGATGAATTTGAAAATTTATTCAAGAGTATGACCTTGATTATAAGAAAATTAAATTTGGCAATGCAATTGATTTTTCTCTTGATGAGATTCTAAAATTATTTTTGGTTGATTAAGAATACTTGATGGAGTATAAAATACGATGTGTGATTAAATTATGAGATTTGAAGTGATTACCATATGTTATGAGTTCAAGAAAAGAAACGTTGTTTTTGAAATTATTGTGAATAAGTGAATGAATTGAATTTCATGAGATTGATTAAGTTAAAGATATGAATATAAGGAATTTTAATACATGATTATTGAAGGGTATGAGTACCCATGGATTCTAGTACATGGAAGGTTGTGATCTAGAGGTTAGTGAGACCCCGAGTACTGGCAATTGTTGAATTAAAAGATTGATTTATTTTGAGATATGGCTATATGAGCTATCTTGGTATTTGTGATTAAGTCCGGTAGGGTATAAAGACTAACTCTAGTTTATTCATGTCTTGAACTTAAGAACTAGGCACATAAGAGAAGATATAGTAAAACTTGGGCAAACGTAAGTGGGGCACTCTATATAGTCGAGCGGTGTACTCCGGGACTATAGGCCCAGTCGGGTGGTGCACTCCGGGACTGAGGTTGCTTCGATGGAGACGAATTTTTATTTAAATTCAGGACTATGCATAGTTGGGCAGATAGTTTGTCGTACTCCAGTGTATATACGTATACCGGGGCTAGAGGAACACTTGCGGGGTATTCGCACGACGAGGAGTCTGTATAACAGTTGGGCGGTGTACTCCGGGACTGGGATCCGTACTCGTGGAATATCTAAACCTTGTTCTTATTATTGAGAGTTTTCATGGCGAGGGACCGAACCCTTTTAATGTGGAGTACGTAGGTGCTTGCCCTCGGACCTATGTAGTATGAGATGCATAGAATCTGAACAAGTATGCAATAGTGTCATCTTAGTATAAAATATCTGCATTAGGCATTAAGGCATTGCATACACTTACTTGTTTAGTGTAGTCACATTTAACACTTTTTTTTGCATTCAAATTTGTAGTTTGTTAAAGTATTGAGATCGTTATATGTACGACATAGAGAGGATGGCCGAGTATAATATTTTTGTTAGTTGTAAGTTACTGACATGCCCACAACTTATTATGCAGGAATTGGACTTTTTCATGAAGAAGTAAAGTCGTTATGATGCTGTTGATTAATTACTTGTTAAAGATGTGCAAGTTGTATATTATCTTCATTGTTGTACTTCACTTTTATCTTCCGCTGTGTAAACAATGTAAAGAACTCTGATGTATGATGAAAATTTTAAATTTTCTTATAAAATTGTACGAAGTGAAGTGTAAAGATCCTGTGGAATCTCGAATTCGGTCTTATTTGGAATTCGGGGTGTTACAGTTTGTCGCCAGGTGTGCAGTCTATCAGCAGATCAAGACCGAGAATCAGAAACCTGGGGGTTTGTTGTAGCCATTACCCATTCCGAAGTAGAAGTGGGATAATATCATTATGGACTTCATTACAGGATCACCCAGAAGCTGAGTTCCAAGGGCAACGATGCAATTTGGGTGATAGTGGACCGACTCACCAAAACGGCTCACTTTTTGGCGATGAAGCTTACTTGGTCTATGGAGAAGTTAGCCGAGTTGTATGTCGGGGAAATCGTGAGGCTACATGGAGTTCCTTTGTTAATTATATCCAACCAAGATACGCAATTTACCTCGCATTTCAAGAGAAGTTTTCAAGCAGCTTTGGGGATGAAGACTCATTTCTGTTCTTCTTTCCATCCTCAGACTGATGGACAGAACGAGAGGGTCAACCGAGTACTAGAAGATATGCTAAGATGTTGTGTGTTGGATTTTGGCGGCAGTTGGGAGAAGCATTTGGCTCTAGTGGAATTTGCCTACAATAATAGTTTCCAGACAAACATTGGGATGACACCTTATGAGGCTCTGTATGGAAGGAAGTGTAGAACACCGGTGTGTTGGTATGAAGTGGAGGAACGGCAGCTGTATGGGCTAGAGATTGTGCAGCAAAGCTCAGAAAAGATTGAGTTGATCAGGAAGAGGTTAGTCAACGCCTAGAGCAGACATAAAAGTTATGCCGACAACCGGAGGAAAGATTTGGAGTTTGATGAAGGTGACTTTGTCTTTGTTAAGGTGTCTCCAACCAAGGGAGTGATTCGGTTTGGAT
Organism: Hemerocallis citrina; assembly: GCA_017893485.1. NCBI lineage: Eukaryota > Viridiplantae > Streptophyta > Magnoliopsida > Asparagales > Asphodelaceae > Hemerocallis > Hemerocallis citrina. The sequence continues at coordinate 95,041,475 of CM030364.1, read as the reverse complement.
GGGGAGGGACTGAGGAAGATAGACAAAATACATAGGTCCTTAGAAGATATTGAAGAGAATTGGGAAGACAGCTTATCGGTTAGAACTAATGAAAGAGTTGGCACCGGTACACAATGTCTTCCATGTGTCTATGCTGCGAGGCTATATTCCGGATCCGAGTCACCATTTGCCCGAAGTGCCAAAAGGTCTGCAGTTGGATTTGAGCTACACTGAGCATCCACTAGAGATTGTGGATCGACGGGAGAAAGTCTTGAGGAATAAGACTATACCTATGGTCAAGGTCGTTTGGAGAAACCAACTTGTTAAGGATGCCACTTGGGAATCTGAGGAGAGAATGATGAAAGATCACCCTGAGCTTTTTAAATAAAAATTTGTAATTTTTTTTTCTTCTCACTTTCTTTGTTTTTCACTCTTTAAGTATAGTTCTGAGGACAGAACTATTCTAAGGAGGGAGTGTTGTAACATCCCGCATAAAATTTTTAAATGAAAAATTCATTTCTTATTTTTACGCGTGCAATGCACGTGCAATTTCATTTATTCTCAATTTTATTTAAAAGTTATGCACAATTTCCTTTCATTCATTTTTGTTGCATATTAGAACCCATAGGCCTAATAGAAGACTCTAAGCCCATTAAAATAAATTAAATAAATAAAAATAGACCAAGCCCACAAGAGGAAGCCTACTAAGAAAAATCCTACAATTAGTTGTACACTTGTCATGTAAACAACATGTACAAATAAATAAATAATATCTAACAAATGAGAGTGTGTGCTTGTGGGTTGCACGTGCACGTAGTGCAACCCAAAAGTCACAAGAAGAGTTAGCCATGCATAAGAATAGGAAGAGTTGGGAGTTTGTGAGAGTAATGGTGAGTGGGCAATTAGTGAAGGGGGTTATGTAGGTTATGAATTAGAACACTTAATTTGAGTAGTAGAAGAGCCTTCTCAAACCCTATAAATCCACCCCCTTTCCTTCATAATCTTGTACCAAAGATCAAAAGAATCAAAAGATAAAAATAAGAAAGAGAGGAAAAGAAAGAGAGAATTGTTTGAGTTCTTGCTTCGAGGAAGGAGAGCTTGCTAGGAGAAGAAGAAAGTCTCATTCTTGGAGCTAGGAGCAACTTCTAGGAGTCTTCTTCTACTTTAGAATCTTCATTTGAGGTGGGTGTCTTCTTGAGCTTTCTAATTTATAGTATCATGTATGTGTAGGTAAATTGATAGATAAACTTGATATGCATATGAATAGTGATTAAATTGAAATGATGATATTTAGAATGAAGATGCATGCTAATTGAAAGATTTTCATGAAGATAAGTTGAATTGATGTTGTTTAATTTCATGGTAGTACATCTTGATTATATTAAATGATATGAAAATAGTTTTGTACACAAAGTTACTAATTCATGCAAAGAAAGTTACTGTTTCAAATTTTGTTTACACTTCAGAAAATCATATCTAATAAAATAGTTGGAATCTGGAACTAAAACTTTTTGGGGAGCATCTTGTATATGTCAGTAGCATCCTTTTAAAATTTCATAAGATTTGGATTTCGTTTACTATTTTAATAAATTATAAACTCAAAACTGGTTAGTAGTGGGCTGGTTGCAGGAATTCTGCACACCTTTTGGTTTTTGATTAATTCAGCATTGTAAATGACATAATTTGAGAAAAGTCAGAACTAATAAATTATAGTACACACGTTAACCTTTCTAAAAAGTCCAAGAACTCAAATTTTCATAAAGAATTGGATTTTATATGAATTTTACAAAACTGTACAGTAGCAGTATTTCAGTATCTCGACCCCACTGTATATTTTGAAGAATTCAAGGTTATAGATATGGTATTTCGAGAAAACTTATAACTGCAAAATGAAGTAGACATGTATACCTTCAGTTCGATATAAAGAACGCTAAGTTTCGTGAAGTATACAATTTTCTTTGATTTTTACAAATAGCATGAAATGCAATTTTCTAACTTTGAATTTACTGTTTTGCAATGTTACTTAAACGACTTGATTGAAAATATATTCTCGCTGTTTTAAGTTATATTTTGGGAATTAAAGATCATATTCATGAGTAGATGAAATGTGAACTTAAGAAAGACATATATATATAGGATTAAGATGTTAAGATTAGTTCAAAATAAATCAAAGGAAGATGATGAGATTGATTTTCAAAGAAACATTTTAAAGAGATTATGTCTTAAACTTAATTAACTTGATTCAAGAAAGTTTTGGATGAATATGAAAAGCGTTTGTGAAAATGAATAGGTTGAGATTGTACCTATGGATGAATGAATAAGAATGCATGAAAGAATTTGAATAAATTATGAATACATGGAATTTGATAATATGAATTATAAAGGGATGAGTACTCTAAGTTGTTGAACATGAAAAGATGTTGATTCTAGAGGCTTAGTGAGACCTAGGTACCGGTAAGTGTTGAAAATGAATAATTGATTTGAGAAGTGGCCAATATGGGCTGTCATTCTCGGAATATTTTTGTGTAAGACCGGTAGGAGGGTAAGCTAGCTCTAGTAGTATAATTTATTCATGTTCAAACTTAAGAATTAGGCACTAAGTGAAGATGTAATAAACTTGGGCAAATGTAAGTGGAGGGCCTCTATATAGTCCAGCGGTGGATTTCGGGACTGTGGTTGCTTGCGATGGAGGCGAGCCTTAATTAAATATGGGATTATGATTGATCGGGCGGTGGATTCCGGGATCATGAATAGTCGGGCGAATAGTAGGCCGTACTCCAGTGTATATGTGTATACCGAGGCTAGAGGGACACTTGTGGAATGTTCGCACGACGAGGATTTTTTATCGTCGGGCGGTGGATCTCCGGAACTGCAATCCGTACTAGTGGAATGTCTAAACTTTATTTTATTACTGGGTAGTTATCATGGCGAGAGATTGAACCCTTTAATGTGGAGTACGTAGGTGCTTGCCCTCTGACCTATGTAGTATGGGATGCATAGAATCCGAACAAGTATGCATTAGTGTGATTGTAGTATAACACCTGCATTAGGCATTAAGTCATGTCATACACTAACATATCTAGGGTATTCCCTCTTTACACTTTTATTTGCATTCAAGTTTGTGATTTGTTAAAGTAAGTGATTTCGTTATAATACAGCGTCGGTTGTAAGCAACTGACGTGCCCACAGTTTCATATGCAAGACTTGGATCTTACAAGGAGATATAGAGATGAATTTGATGCTGATAATTAGTTACATGTTTAAGTTGTTGAAATTGTATATTTATCATTTTGTACTTCATTTATTTTCCGCTGCGTTTTCTATGTAAAAGAACAATGATGTAATAAAAGTTTCAAAATTCCTTGTAAAATTATACGAAGTGAAGTGCAGATCCTGCTGAGCTACGAATTACCGTATTTTGGTATTTGGGGCGTTACATCATTCGTATCCATGTTCCTTGTTATTTTGGTGTTGCCACCATTTTGTCCTTCCCATTGATTCCCCTGTTTTGTTATCCACAGTTTGCCTTTGCTTTGTCTTATGTACCTAAGAAAATTTCGAGGATGAAATTTTGTTGTTAGGTGGGTAGGATTGTAACCCCCATTCCCGATAATAAGTACTTTCTGTGTATTTTCTATAATTTGATTTTTGTAAATTTATTTCTGTGCTATGCTATTTCGGATCTTTTATTAAATTGTTTTCTAATCAAAAAATTCTATTCAATTTGAATAATTGTGTATTTTAATCTTACTTTCTATTTCTTATTGATCGGATATTTACATTTGAGCCTAAAACAAATATATTATTATTATTGAATTATTTTAATGAGTTCGTCAAACCCGAATACTATTTTGTTATATAATTTTATTATGATTATTGTTACTTCTGATTATTTAATTTATTTTTCATTTACCGAATTATTTTATTTTCGTATTTGATCTGATTTTTCCTGGCGAATTCCAAATTATTTTCAAGCCCATTTTTTATTCTATTCGTTTGTATTGTTTAATTGGATTTAAATTTTTGTTCATGAACTATTTTCTCTTTTTGTTGGGCTTATGTCCTGAATATTGCTATTTGTTTCCAGACGTTGGATTATTAATGTATTTGGATATTTATATTGCTTCACTCTTAGTATTATTGTTCACTAGATTATTATTATTGCCTGCGCAATTGTTTTGTATTGATTATATTGTTGAGTTGATCAGATAAACAACTTATGAGTGACGTTAGTCATTCGCTGGGCCAATGTCATGTACTCGTATTCTGTATTTTTGGAAAGCGAGGCGTGACAACGGTGGCTGGAAGCAGGGGTAGTCGACAGTGGTGCCGCGGTGGAGGAGAGCGGTGAGGAGGAGGATCGACGAGGTGATGGGTTGTGCTTCGGCGGTGGGGAACGACAGTGTAACACCGCAATTTTTTTTTCTTTTTTAAACTATTCCTTATTCAAATGTTCAGTAACTTAATATATTACTTATCTACACCATTTCTTACTTAGAAAAATACTCATAGATTTTTATTAAAAAATTCGGCGGATTTTCCCTTGAAATATTAGTCCTTTTACAGAGTTTCCTTACGAAAATCTACAAACAATCACACAAATTAATGTACCTGTAATATAGATCAATCCTCCCCAGGCCAAATCATTCAACAACACACAGGCAATAATATATGTGGCTTTGAGGGCATAATTTCTCATAATGAGCAAGATACAAGTTTAAAACCATAAATTCTTTTGAAAACCGATAAGATTTTTTAGAAAAACTTTTAGAAAAACCTTTCAAAAACCAACCACAGAACTCAGTACTCCACAACGAGGTGAGTACGGGCTTTTATACTTCATCACAGCATTATACATATATTACCTCTTACAGTTATGCACATAATCTCCTGTAATACAAAATAATACATCATACTATACCCATATCCCCATATTATACATACATTTATATATCCCATATACTACGAGCAAAGTATAACTACCAAACCTCAACAACTATCTCACCTCGCTGCTATCAAGACCTGCAAGGGAGTTAGGGTCGTCCACCCTCAGGGAGGGAATCCCCTAACCCCCAGATAACAACAGGGGTTAGCCATGTCTGGTGTGAGTATAATTACTAGTTTAGCAAATAAATTTAACTATATAAAAAAATAGAATGAACTTACGAATATCTAGATAATAAAATTCAACCTGAAATTTGGATATAAAAGCATCATAAATGCGACTTTATATCAAAGTACTCTTCTAAATCTACACCCATCTCCATATTCATAGCCACTCTCACTACCTTGAAGTTGTGCCTTGGCAGGTAGTTCCCACCATTCCAGGGAAATAGCGGACGGGTAGTTCCTTGGCATAATTCTAAGATATATCAACTTATATCAACACATATCACACTTATCTTTAGTTTTAAAATCATTCACATATTCCTCACTTAACACACATCACTTTATGCATCATACTAATATCACATATAACTTTACTTTACATTCATAGAATATTATATCATACATACAACTTTCTTTACTCCTCATATTATTTTCCATACCACAATTTGTTCGAGTCATTCACATTAATTTTACACACATAATTTCTTCATGGTTAATCTCATATATGCCACATCATATCAATTTATGTAGATAATTCCTTCACTTTATATTCAAAGACATAACACTATATTAATTCACATAAATAATTCTTTTACTTTTCATATTTAATCACAAACACAAAGTTCCTCTTTTCATAAATATCTTCACATCATTATTTCTTTATTTTCATTTCTAATTACATAATGCAATTTTCTCGTTTTTCATTCTTAGTTAACCACTGATGCTGTTTATTTCTGAGGCACGTGTGGAAGCACCAGGTGTGAGTTCGAACTCAATTTGTATTGAAGGAGATTGCCGCTCGTCTGCCGACCTTCGGTTGACCTTCTGGGGCCTACGATGAGCTCGGAAAGGCGTTGAAGGTTGGGCTCGGATCGGAAGGGTCGGATCCGAGGTCTTGTGTACCTGCAGACGGTCCTGAAACACCGGGGTTTGTCCCGGTGGCGGACCCTCCGACGCTCTAGTCAGTCTCTGTGAGAGAGTAGCAATAACTAGGTATATTTAAGTGGCAAAAGATTGATTACCTTCAAAAGGTGGGTGAGGGTCTAGTATTTATAGAAAATCCCAACCGGGTTTGGTTCCGCTTGGGGGCCGGGTTTGGATCCGAAAGCCCATGGGCCTGACGTGGCAGAAGGCCCAGGGGGTTTAGGGCGGTTGCTGTGATACCAGGAGTGGTATAGTGCTGACGTGGCGAAACCCTTGGCGGTATTTGGAGCTGACGTGGCCCATCGTGAGTCCTCTGTGCCTCTGGGGGAATCGGAGGGCCTAGGCTGCGCCAGGTCATCCCTCCGCCCCGCCAGAGAGGGGGGACGGCATGAGGGACTGCTCCGGATCGGACTCCGGGGGATACTGAGGCTCGTCAGTACGAGGAAGCCGGCACTGTGGGGGCAAACACGAGGTTCGGCGCCGACCCTGAAGGGGTCCGGAGCCGAACCAGGTCGGTATTCTTGCTTTTCTGAGTAGGAATTGTATTGGGCCTTGGATGGGCCTCAGGCCATTTTTACACTGTCACACAAGCCCCCCACTCCTGCAGGGGGTGCGGGAGCTAGCCGTGGAGGAGTGTTCATGATTGTAAAAAATGGGAGGGCGGATCATAGGGCCTTTCTGGTGGTGCTGTCCTGAAGCTTGGATAGGACCTCGAGCTAGTCGAGGGTCAAGGTGTAGGTGAAGGCGATGGCGAACCGTTGTCTCTTCCGGAGAAGAGTACCCTGGTGTTCGATTGAACCTCGAGGGGTCGAGGGATTACGCGTCGACAAGGGTGATGGCGAGCCGTTGCTTCTTCCTGAGAAGAGTACCCGGGTGCCAGACCGAACCTCGAGAGGAGGGGGAATTATGGGCTGGTAAGGGTGATGACTAGCCGATGGATCTTCCGAAGAAGAGTACCCGGGTGCCAGACCGAACCTCGAGCTGGCGAGGGATTGTGGGTCGGTTAGGGTGAAGGCGAGCCGTTGTTTCTTCCTGAGAAGAGTACCCCGGTGCCAGGCCGAACCTCGAGACGAGGGGGAATTACGGGCTGGTAAGGGTGATGGCCCGCCGGTGGATCTTCCGAAGAAGAGTACCCCGGTGCCAGACCGGACCTCGAGCTGGCGAGGGATTATGGGTCGGTAAGGGTGAAGGCGAGCCGTTGCTTCTTCCTGAGAAGAGTACCCGGGTGCCAGACCTAACCTCGAGACGAGGGGGAATTACGGGCTGGTAAGGGTGATGGCCCGCCGGTGGATCTTCCGAAGAAGAGTACCCGGGTGCCGAGCCGAACCTCGAGCTGGCGAGGGATTATGGGCCGGTGAGGGTGAAGGCGAGCCGTAGTTTCTTCTTGGGAAGAGTACCCCGGTGCCAAGCCGAACCTCGAGACGAGGGGGGATTACGGGCTGGTAAGGGTGATGGCCCGCCGGTGGATCTTCTGAAGAAGAGTACTTTAGTGCTGGCGAAGGCGAGTCGTTATTTTGCCCGAACCGGCCCCGTACCGTGCTGCCAGCCTGGCACTGGGTGACGTCAGCAGCACGTGCTTCGAGGATGTGGCGTGATTTCCTAGGCGGTAGTTGCACGTCAATCGGTGAATAGTGACTGCGAAAATCGAGGAGTTGTTCTTATCCCCTATAAATGTTCCCCCCTCTCCTCCCGTCGCCTATTTCTCTCCTGCCTCTTACTTTTTGAAAAAAATCCTTCAACTCTTCAGCGCTCGCCCCTTCAGCTTCCGGCAGCAAGGTCGTGTTTCCGAGGTGATTTCAGGTTAGTTGGTAATCCTGTTTTAACTTAGGCACGGATGGATAGGGCTCAGTCCGGCTCGTTGGCGTCGACCTCTGGGGAGGGGCCGGTAGGCAAGGAGGAGGTCGTACACAGCGTGAAGCCATTGCGATCTCGGAGGCATTTCGTGGTAGAAAGCAGCGACTCTGAGGAGGGGGGCGGCAGCTCAGACGAAGTCCAAACCCTAGGGTCGGCTTCCGGAGAGGAGGGTGGCTCCGAGGGAGATGGTTCCGCGGGGTCTCCGAATCCGCCCGTTCTGGGGCGCTTGTCTACACCTTCGCCGGAACGGACTAAGAGGAGGAGGGTTCCGAAGAAGAAGAAATCGAAGATTGGCGGCCCGAGCGACTTGGGGATAGGGTCGTCCGCACAACCCTGGCCTTTCCGTTGCTACCCCGACGATCTCTCCGATAAGGAGTCCTCGGGGGTCCAGCCGTCGTCGTCAAGCCGGAAGAGGTTGATGGTGGACGCCTCCCCGACCGCTCTGGAGGCAAGCGACTTGGGGGCTCTGCAGTTGGCCTACCACATAGGGCCCAGTTATGAGCTTATGCTGCCGAGTTCTTCTCTTCGACCGACCGATCCCCTGCCGGACAGGTATTGTATCTTCCCTGTGGACGCCTTTATCTCCGGCCTGAGGCTGCCCATCCACCCATTCGTTCGGGAGGTGTTAAATTGGTCGTCCCTGGCGCCGATGCAGTTCGGGCCGAACTCCTGGAAGCAGATCATCTGCTTCGTGCTGTTGTGCGAGGAACGGAGGGTACCCTTACGGCTGGGCGTGTTCCGAGCGATGCTATTGATTGGCTCATCGGCAGAAGGGGTATATTATATCTCGCCTCGAGGTAAGGCGAAGGTTGTCCACGGTCATCCGGATTCCATTAAGTTCTGGAAGAAGAAGTATCTGGTGATCCGGAGTGAGGACCCTTGGGCTATCCCTACTCGGTGGAACCATACTAAGCCGAGCTACCCAGCACCGGGGCCAGGGGATTTGACGGCGGAGGAGTGGAGACTCGTTGAGCGCCTCCGTCTGTCGCATAGCATTAATTGGGGGAAGGTGACGGAGGCCCACCTGGCGAGCGTCGGACTGAGCCCCAGCCCGGCCGTGCCTCGTACGTGGTTGTTTCTTTCCTCACACTCTTCTTGTACTTTTTTGCTCATTTGTTCTTAATGGATCTCTTTACAGAAATGGATGAGGAGTCGATTAAGGCGCTGAGGCTCGCCATGAAGAAGAAGAAGGTCGAGAAGAAGGATGTCGCGGTGAAGACCACCGAGTTGTCCCAGGTTGTCTCCGAGGCCCCCATTCAGCCGAGGATGAAGAGGACTCGATCAGAGATGGGTGGGGACGCCGTGGTCCAGGGGGGTTCGGATCAGGGTGCGGCCGCCGCGCCTGATAAGGGGAAGGGTCCCCCGGTGGATCCCGGACTTGAGGAGAGGCTTCGGCGAAGGTGGGTGCCGGATTGGTCGATCCGCGAGAGTGATTGCCTGGTCCGGGGGCGCCAGGCCGTGGAGGTTGCAGATAAGTTGGCGACCCCTCGGGACCGCTCGGATATGAAGTCCCAGACCCTGGACGAGGCGTACGTTCGTCTTGCGCAGGCCACGGTGCTGGTAAGTCGATCGAACCTCCTAGCTTTCAGGTGATGTTATTTAAGGAAGATTTCTTAGTAGTGTCTGGTCCTGGCAGGCGACCGTGCAGGGGGCCCATGTGAGGGGCCTCTACGAGGCGGCGGTGCAGCGAGAGCGAGATCGGGCTGACAAGGCCGAGCAGGAGGTGACGGAATTGAAGGGAGAGCTCGAAGGCTCTCGTAAGAAGGAGGCGGAGACGAAGGTGGCTTTTGACAAGGAGAAGGAGGAATGGGCGAAGGCGAGGGCGGCTCAGGAGGAGAGGTCGGAGAAGGAGAAGGATGAGGTGACTAAGTCGTGTCAGATCCTGGTGATCAATGCCCAGGATAGTAGTTATGCGAAGGCCCTCAGCCATGTGAGGCACTTTTATCCGACCATCGACCTGTCCAACTTCGAGTATGATATGGAGATTGAGGGGACACCGAAGACTCCTGGCGGACAAGGGTCAGATGACAAATTGGTTACCGACCCTCCAACGGATCCGGCTGATATCGAGGTGGGAAAACCCGCTGTATAATTTTTGTCCTTCTTTTTCCTTCTCTCGATTGTATTTGCCTTCCGCGGACTGGCCACCGCATTTTTTGTATGGGGAAACTGAATTTATAAAAAGAGGGTTTTCTGGCTGGCTAAGTGTTCCAACTTTGAAAAATTTCTGAACCTCCTTGCATATATGTCTTGAGCGGGCTGGTTCTCTTGTAGGTCACGGCTCCCCTTCCTGAGGTGGACCCCCTTCGTTCCGACGTGGCGTGGCTTCGAGGCAAGGTCGAGGCCTTAGAGGCCACTTTGGTTCGGTATCGAAAGAGGGCTCGCGACACTGATGCGGCCTTCCATTATTACAGGAACAAGTCTGAAGCCCTGAGTGAGGAGGCGAGCCGGCTGAGGAGGGCGATGGTGGATCGGGAGCTAGGGGGCGTTGGTCTTGGATACACCATGTCAAGTTCTTCGGTGCAGAGGCCTTCCTCCGAGAAGCTTCTTCGCGATGTGATAGTGGAAAAGGAGATGGAGATACACCGCTATAGGACCATGTTGGGTGTTTCGACATCTTCCTCGAGGGATCGGCGAGCAGAGGGGGCTCCCTCGGCGTTGCCACTGATGGAGCGCATTCGATCCGTGGATGCCCAGAGCTCCGTGGCCGGGGTGTCGACGGTGGCAGAACCGAAGGATCGTCATGACGAGGAGAGAGTCCCCAGTCGTTTGGTCGGAGTGATTCCTCCCTTTACCGGGTCCGAGGGGCCCTAAGTCGGAGATCCCCTTTAGTTTGAGATGAGGGGAGTGGTTCTGTAACGGTATTTGCTTGTTTTCTCCGTACAAAAATAAAAGAGTATGAATAAAGCTTTCTTTTTCTTCTTTGCTCTGGTTATCGGGGTGGTGAAGGGCGGTTTAGGCGAGGTCGGGCTCCGCTGATTCGTGAGGAATCGATGCGGGGCGACAGGGAGACCTCCTGCCCGTAGTTGGGTCGCACCTGCCGAGGCGTTTGGGGATGAGACCCGAGGGAGAACCCTGATGCCGCCCGCCTTGCCCGGTACCGGGTCGGCGTTGCCGAGGTATTTAACTTTTGACAGAAGAGACTTCTTTTATACCAGACTGAGGGGGGGGGGGTCGCTGAAGCGGCCCTTTACACATGAATGTTTACAAAAGTTTTAATTTACTTAAGCCACGCTGGAACCTAAGCTTGCTCTCCCCGGAATTTCATGAGGTGCTCAGCGTTCCAGGGTCGGCTGATGGGTCGGTCATTCATATCCGTCAGTCGGTATGTACCCGGGCGTACAGCCTCGACTACGCGGTATGGGCCTTCCCAGTTGGGAGCCAGTTTCCTCTTCTTGGTCGGGTCAGAGACAGATAGCTTTCGCAACACTAGGTCCCCTGCCTGGATGCTGGTGGGGCGGACTTTCTTGTTGTAAAATCTCTCGATCCGTTGCTGATAAATGCTCCTTCGGACCGCGGACTTTTCTCGTACCTCGGCGACGAAGTCCAGGTTAGCCCTCAGGGCGGACGCGTTGTCGTCTTCATCGAAGGCTATGATCCGGGGGGAAGGCAATCCGACTTCGACGGGGATGACTGCCTCAGTCCCATAGGTCAGATTGAAGGGTGTCTCCCCCGTGGGGATCCTCTGCGTGGTTCGGTGTGCCCATAGTACGCTGGGCAGCTCCTCCACCCAGAGCCCCTTGGGGGAACTGTCAAGGCGCTTTTTGAGGCCATCGAGGATTTGCCTGTTCGCATTTTCTGCTTGGCCGTTAGATTGAGGGTGGCAAATGGCGGAGAAACGTTGCTGGATGCCGATGTCCTGACAGAAAGATTGGAAGTTCTGCCCTTGGAACTGGGTTCCGTTGTCCGTGACGAGGATTCGGGGGATCCCGAATCGACAAATGATGTTCTTCCAGAAGAATTGTTGCACTTGGCGTTCGGTGATGCTGGACAGCGGTTCGGCTTCGATCCACTTGGTGAAGTAGTCGATGGCGACAATCAGGAATTTCTTCTGTCCTACCGCTGGGGGGAAGGGCCCCACAAGGTCCATACCCCACATGGCGAAGGGCGTAGGGCTCGCCAAGGATCGGAGGTTGGCTTGAGGAAGCCTTTTGATGGGAGAGAACCTTTGGCAGGGGCCGCACCTCTTGACTAAGTCTTGTGAGTCTTGGAGCATGGTGGGCCAATAGTACCCTTGATTCAGAGCCTTTCGGGCAAGCGTCCTACTCCCCATGTGGCATCCGCCGATCCCCTCGTGCAGGTCTTTGAGGACGTAGCTGGCCTCGTCCTTGGCGAGGCAGCGGAGGTAGGGTTTGCCGTCGGCCAGGGTGTACGAGCGTTTGAAGAGGATGTTATCGATTATGACGAACCTTTCCGCTCGGATTCTGATTCGCCTGGCCTCGGCTTTGTCTTCAGGAAGCTCGGCCTGGCTCAAGAATTTTCGGATGGGAGTGGTCCAGTCGTCCGGGCTGGTTCCTTCTTGTACGCACATTGCTTCCGGCTCTGGGCTAAGGATGCTTGGCTCCAAGAGGACCTCGACGAGCACCGTACGATCGAGGCCTTCGAAGGAAGAAGAGGCGAGTTTGGATAGCGCGTCGGCTTGGGCGTTCTGTTCCCTGGGGACTCTGACAACCGCAGTGTTGTCGAAGAGCGCCAAGAGTCGTCGGACCGCCGCCAAATATCTCACCATTCGGTCGTCGCGGGCTTCGTACTCTCCGTTGATCTGGTGGATCACGAGTTGAGAGTCGCTGAACGCCCGGATTCGCTTGGCACCGGCTCGGTGGGCGAGGGTCAGTCCGGCGATCATGGCCTCATATTCTGCCTCGTTGTTGGAGGCGGGAAAGTTGAGGCGCAGGGAGTATTGAAGTAGGAATTGGTCGGGGCCACGAAGGATGACGCCCGCCCCACTCCCCATTTCGCAGGATGAGCCGTCAACAAAGACCTCCCAGGTCGGATCCGGCTCTTCTACGTCAGGTTGCTCGGAGACAGTGCATTCAGTTATGAACTCGGTGAGGGCCTGCCCTTTAATGGCTGCCCTGGGATGATAGCTGATGTCGAACTGGCTCAGCTCGATCGACCACTTGACTAATCGGCCGGAGTTTTCGGGCTTGTGGAGGACGGTCTTCAGCGGTTGGTCGGTCAGAACTTGGACGGAGTGGGCCTGGAAGTAAGGTCGGAGTTTTCGGGCTGCCATAACCAGGGCATAGGCTACCTTTTCTATCTTCGCGTATCTCGTCTCGGCCGGGTGTAGCACTTTGCTTACATAGTACAGGGGTTTCTGAACTCCTGCCTCCTCTCGGACGAGGACGGCGCTGAGGGCGTGGTCCGAGGCGGACAGGTAGAGCCAAAGCGGCTCGCCTGGTTCGGGCTTGCTGAGGAGAGGCGGGTTGGCGAGGTACCGTTTCAGCTGTTCGAAGGCTTCTTGTTGAGGGGTACCCCACTCGAAGCCCCCTTTCCCGCGCAAGGCCTTGAAGAAGGGGAGAGATTTCTCCCCTGACTTGGAGAGAAAACGGCCGATCGCCGCCAACCGACCCGTGAGCCTCTGAACTTCTTTGACATTCCGGGGTGGGGACATGTTGATGATGGCCTGTATTTTTTCGGGGTTTGCCTCGATGCCGCGCTGGCTGACAATGAACCCTAGGAACTTCCCCGTGGAGACGCCGAAGGCGCATTTAGCCGGGTTAAGCCTCATGTTGTGGCGTCGGAGGACACCGAAGGCTTCCTCGAGGTCGGCGGCGTGGTCCGGCCCAGCCCGGCTCTTGACAAGCATGTCGTCGACGTAAACTTCTACGTTGCGGCCGATCAGGTCCTTGAAGATTCTGTTGACGAGTCGCTGGTACGTGGCTCCGGCGTTTTTCAGCCCGAAGGGCATGACACGGTAACAATAAAGACCTTGGTCGGTGACGAATGAGGTCTTGGAGATGTCTGGCGGAAACATCCGGATCTGATTGTACCCCGAGAAAGCGTCCATGAAGGACAGTAGCTCGTGCCCTGAGGTCGCGTCTATCAAAGCGTCGATGCGCGGGAGGGGGAAAGGATCTTTTGGACACGCTTTGTTAAGGTCCGTGAAGTCAATGCAGATTCGCCAACCCCCTGTAGCTTTCTTCACCATGACGACATTGGCCAACCATTCGGGGTAGGTGACTTCCTGGATGAATCGAGCAGACAAGAGCTTGTCTACTTCTGTTTTTATAATTAGTTGCCTCTCCGGGGCGACTTTGCGCCTCTTTTGGACGATCGGTTTAGAGTCAGGGAGGACACTCAGTCGGTGCATGATCAAGTCTTCGGAGATTCCGGGCATATCGGAGGGCTTCCAAGCGAAGAGATCAACGTTGCGGCGGACGCAAGCGATGATGCCCGCCTTCAGGTCCTCGGCGAGTGAGCGGCTCACCCGGAACCATTTGGACTCATCTTCAGCGTCGAATAGGATCTCCTCCAGCTCGTCCACGGGCTCGGGGGCGGGGCCGTCTTTCTCGGGTTCGAGTTCAACGGCGCTGAGGGGGAGTACGCCCGCGCTGAGGGGGGGTACGCCCCTTCTCCCTTTGAGTTCCAGATGGTGGGCCGAAGGTATCGCCTGGATGGAGTTTAGCCCGGGTCTGCCGAGGATGGCGTTGTAGGCCGCCTTGGCGTGGATGACCATGAAATCCAAGGACTCGGTCCTCTTGACAGGATCCGGTCCAGTGGTGACGTTGAGGGTAATAATTCCCTTCACCATGATCGGGACGCCCGCAAGCTTGAGCAACGTGCCTCCTGCTGGTTTGAGTTTCCCTCTGGGCAATCTGAGGCTTTCGAAGGTTCTGAGGAAGAGAATATTTACCGGGTTGCCGCTGTCAACAAGGATTCGGCGAACTTCACAATTGGCCATGCTGAGGCTAACGACGAGGCCCCCGCCGTGGGGGAGGTGAATTCCTTCGGGGCCCTCTCCTGAGAAGGAGACTGGCCGCGGTTGTAGCTCAGGGGAGGGGCTGTACTGAATGGCGTTCGTCCCCTGGGTGAAGGTTCTTTGGGAAGTATCATTTTCTCCCCTCACCGGTCCCCCGTGGATGTAGTGTAGGGTGAAGGGCGTATCCAGGGATACCTCGTATTCGGGATCCTGACCCTGGGTGCGGTTTGGGTCAGGCTTCGGGGTTGGTGATCCCCGGTTCCTATCACCTTGCCGATCCCGTGGGCCGTCATCCCTGTGGGTCCTCCTCGGATGGTTCGGGGCCGAGTTGGAAGCAGCCCTTCCCCAGTTGTGGGTAATCTTGTGGTTGAGGATTACTCTTTGTAGGTCCGGCTGGGCTGTCCAGCCGACGCTCGTTTGGGACTCTCGAGGGGGAGCCTTGTGTTTCGACGTGCGGGGCCCGGCTTCATCAGAGGGTGGGGGCGGGTCCCGTTGGTTGACGGAGGGAGCAGCCCCCTTGCCTTTGGAGGTCATGAGGATTCGGGTGTTGATGGCCTTCGAGGGTCTGGGTCGGATCGGCTTCTGGAGCAGCGGTTCCCACAGACGGCGCCAACCTGATGCTGTTTATTTCTGAGGCACGTGTGGAAGCACCAGGCGTGAGTTCGAACTCAATTTGTATTGAAGGAGATTGCCGCTCGTCTGCCGACCTTCGGTTGACCTTCTGGGGCCTACGATGAGCTCGGAAAGGCGTTGAAGGTTGGGCTCGGATCGGAAGGGTCGGATCCGAGGTCTTGTGTACCTGCAGACGGTCCTGAAACACCGGGGTTTGTCCCGGTGGCGGACCCTCCGACGCTCTAGTCAGTCTCTGTGAGAGAGTAGCAATAACTAGGTATATTTAAGTGGCAAAAGATTGATTACCTTCAAAAGGTGGGTGAGGGTCTAGTATTTATAGAAAATCCCAACCGGGTTTGGTTCCGCTTGGGGGCCGGGTTTGGATCCGAAAGCCCATGGGCCTGACGTGGCAGAAGGCCCAGGGGGTTTAGGGCGGTTGCTGTGATACCAGGAGTGGTATAGGGCTGACGTGGCGAAACCCTTGGCGGTATTTGGAGCTGACGTGGCCCATCGTGAGTCCTCTGTGCCTCTGGGGGAATCGGAGGGCCTAGGCTGCGCCAGGTCATCCCTCCGCCCCGCCAGAGAGGGGGGACGGCATGAGGGACTGCTCCGGATCGGACTCCGGGGGATACTGAGGCTCGTCAGTACGAGGAAGCCGGCACTGTGGGGGCAAACACGAGGTTCGGCGCCGACCCTGAAGGGGTCCGGAGCCGAACCAGGTCGGTATTCTTGCTTTTCTGAGTAGGAATTGTATTGGGCCTTGGATGGGCCTCAGGCCATTTTTACACTGTCACAACCACATACTTCACTCACCATTTATTTTCATTTATAAACTCATGACTCACATTCATTCATACTCATTTTCATTCATATTCATTTCTTTCTCATTCTCTATTACATAACATCACACTCATCAATCTTACAACATATTGATATTTATTCTTATCATATTTATTCTAATCACATACTTCACATTCATTCAATCATATATTATCACATACATTTACCTCGCATCTCATCGCATGCACTCATTTTTATCACATCTCCTCCCATGTATTTAATCTCGTGATATCACATTCACATCACATATCATCACATTCATTTAGTCGCATAATATCACATTTATCCATATCTTATAACATCTAGTAACACATTAACCTTCATTTTCATTATATTTTACAATTTACCTTCTTTTCATTCTAATTTCATCATGCAGCGTATTTTAATGTTCATTCTTATTTTATCATATACTTTACTTTATAACTCATTTTCATCCCATCATACAACTCAGGCTACTTTTCATTCTTATCGATAATATATCTTACTTTCATTTTCATTTACATCTCATAATAAAATTTACTTTAACTTTCTTTCTTATCAGGTAATACACCGCACCCCAAAGCCGATTGTCTGGGTAATGATCACCGCACCGCAAGTAGAACTTGGGTTATATCACATCACAACCCAAGCCGATAGCTCAGTTATTACTTTATTTTTGTTTTCATCTTACAATTTGCTTTACTTTTCATTTCCATCCCGCAATACATCTATCATATCAACAACCCACCAATACACCCTGAGAGTTGTGCAAAGGCAGGTAGTTCCCACCATTTTCATGGAAATAGCGGGCGAGTAGTTCCTCGACACACTTCCACGGTACAACAAACTTAGGGATGGCAACTGGGCCGGGTCAACCGGCGACCCACCCGCGACCCGGCCCGCCAACCCGGCCCATTTAGCTGCTTGGCGGGTTCGGGTCGAACCCGGTGAACAGTACCGGGTCGACTCGGGTCGCAATTTACGTGAATTGAACTCGTGAAACCCGGCCTACGAACCCGGCCCAACTCGCGAATTCAACCCGCCAACCCGCGGGTCAACCTGCGGGTTCTGACCCGTTCGACCCGTGACGGGTCGACCGTTCGACACGGGTCGACCGTTGACCCACGGGTCGAACGGTCGAAATTTTCGCTGCTTGCGCTCTGTCTGGGACAGAGCCGTTTGGAACGGCTCTTTGAGCCGTTGTTTTGTTTTTTTTTTTGTTTTTTTTTTTTGTTTTTTCCCACATATTTGGCCTATAAATATCCCCAAAAATCTCATAAAAAATCACACCTCACTCTCTTACTCTCTCTACTATTATACATCATTTGTAAAGAATTTTTGAACAATTGTAGTATTCATCAAACAAGTGTACAAGGAGGCATATACACGATCAAATTTCGGTCGTATCGGAATCAAAATTCAACGTCTTCAACTCTCTTCAACCCTCGTCAAATCTACTTCAACCTCTTCTCAACTCTTTAATTGCGGAATCGGCAAAGCGCTCCTTCATCTTTTCTATTCTATTCTTATTTTCACGGTTTTTTTTGCATATGCGTATTCCACGGTGAACGGTATCAAAATATCTCTATCTCTCTTGTTATTTTTTTTTTGCGTTGTAGTTAAAATTATTGTTCGTTTTTTGAACTTCTCTATCTCAACCCTCTTATTTTTTTAGATTTTTTTTGTATAATTCACCGCTCCTACATTGTATATTTTTTTTACATACTTTAGCACATTACTACATTATGTCTAGATCACGCGGTAGCGGTCGTAGCGGACAAGATTCCTCCTTCTCTTCACGTAGGCCACCAATTGTCCCAACTAATGAGCCTGCCCAAGATTACATTGATCCTACCATGGAACAATGGGGTACACACGACGATGTTGTAGGTGACATACAATTAGAAGAAGAAGAACAACAACAACAAACCGAAACCACACAACCCCGTAGTTGTAGGAAAAGTAGAGGAGAAACTAGCGATTGGCATAAGTTTTATGATTATATCCCGGACGAATATACTTTGGGTATAAGTTTGAAAGTGTGTAAAATATGTAATAAAACATACAAATTCAAGAGGGGTGACGACACCGGTACAATTAGTAGGCACATCCAACATAATCATAAAGAACTTCTTGATCAAATACAAGGCCAACAAAAAATCAACCCTAGGACCGGTCAAGTTGATAGCCACCCTTATGATCCCGAACTTGTTCGTCGGTAAATGGCCCGATTAGTCATTAAGGAAGAGTTACCATTTTCCTATCCCGAGAGTAGGAACTTGGAAAATTATAATCAAACGGCTTTAAACCCTCATTTTAAAAGAATTCCGAGAAATACTTGCAAATCGGATTGTTTTAAAGTGTACATGGAAATGAAGGACGCTTTGATTGCAATTTTATGGAGTTTAACTTGTAGGGTTAGTTTAACTTCGGATTGTTGGACGGGTGTCAACAATATTCCAACGATGAAAATAACCTGTCATTGGATCGACAATGATTGGATTCTTCAAAAAAGAATCATATCACTTACGGCGTTTCCGTATCCCCATAGTGGCGCTGAAATAGCAAACCGTATTATAGAAATTTGTGATGTTTTTCATATTCGTGATAAAATTATGGCTATTAGTTTTGATAATGCATCTAACAACAATGTAGCAATTACTACTTTAAAATCTGTATT